>OY730481.1:7655000-8905000 GCA_963422695.1 Xylophagus ater
CCCAATTTCATATATAGTATATAAATAGGATATAGAATTTCATCTTCATAACAACCGTACAAGTTCAAGTTTGTCACAAGGAAATGACGAGGAAAAAACATTGTTGGTATTCTTGGTGAAAAGAAAAATGGTGCGGAAATAAAAAAATCTAAGGATGACAATGAGTTCAGTTAGTGTTTGTCTTGGTTTTGACTTGACATTCATAGAGATATGAAAAGAAGGCGATTTTTAAAGACCATTTCTATATTTAAGTTAAGTAACCATCAATGTGTGGTTAACCCAAGTAAATTGTTTCGATCCATTTAGTATGAAAATTCGTCACCCTATAGAATTTCATGATTTTCTAAAGTTTTTTTCGTATCGAAATTTTACGTTACAGACGATTTCAAATTGACGATCGTTTTTCTTTTCTTTTTTTTTGGACTATTTTTAATTTTAATTCTTGGGGAAAATTGAAAATTTAGTTAATTAATGAAAGTTGCTGGAAGCTATCCGTTAATTAAAATTTAATTTTTGATTGATAAAATAATTTGAAATTACGTATTTACGGGATTTGTGTATATCTGAAATAAAATATTGTTCATCAATTACGTATAAATTCAATATAAGAAGTTTAAAAATAAATTTTAGCTTAAAGCTTAACAAATTCGATATTATAACGATTGTTAAATGCGTCATTTGCAAACTGTATTATCTTGACAGTTTATAACATCCTAATTAAATTCTTATTGCATAAATCCTAGAATTTCCTTCGGAGTAAAATGGATATATTTGCATGAAATGTATAGAATGGATTATGAACTCGTGCGGTATAATGAATTTAATACTGGACAGGTTGTGAAATAATAATTACCTGGTCTGGCTGTAACGTTTTTATATTTATATGTAGGATATTTTGTAAAACACTGTCAATAAGGGTGTTTCGAATGGTGATAAGGAATAGGATTGGTAAGCTCAATCAAACAGAGAGTTTATAAATTGGATTTTGATTTGGGCACGTCTGTACAAGCCAGCTTATTAATAGTATTTGTTAAAATGACTCTGTGTGATGTAAAAATGCATGTCTTTTTTTACAAATACTATTAAAAAAGTGACGCGCTTCGCAGTACTGTAATCGTACCAAAATTTTATACCCAAAAAAATACATGTGCCTCTATATACCCGGGTTCGAATCTCGGTGCAGGTCGACTAAGAAGTTCTTTTCCTAGAAAAATGGATTCTAGAAAATCTCCAGTATTTTTTGCCGTTTACTCCAGAAATATATTTTCAGGAAAAATAGATTTTTGCAAATTTTTATAAATTTTGTGATATAAAAAAGAAAAAGAATTGTTTTGGAGCCAAGTAAAAGTAGTTTCCCTTCCGGATGAAGCGTCTGCAATTCCCCATTATCTTAGCTTTTGCTATGATGATCAATTAATCATAAGGGCAATCTTTTGATCCTGTAGGAGTATATCTGGCTGAAGCCGCTATGAAATAACTAATAAAATTTTCCATATTAACCATATTTTCATTATGGAAATGTTTCGTCTTAGGCAGTTCTAAATGCAATTATCAATTTATTGGATTGGTGGCTTCAGATATATCGCTTAATTGTAAACAATAACAAAATCTAAGACAGCTTAATTTAGCATTACTTAGTGATCGAAACAATAAGACAATTTTGTATCATCCAGTCTGGGGTGGGTAAAATGAAAGCTTATTAAAGTGGGTGGATAAAAGAAAAATGAGTTTATTAGTGTAATACTTGTAATATGTTTTAAAATTTAGTTAGGCGTTCAAATCTTTGGATTAGCAGCTAATACAAAAAAAAGTAATTAAAATTTAAAAGGTTATTTCAACTTTTTGGTCATTTCCTTTTTCCTACATGAAAATTAAAAACATTGGTCATGCGAATAAGGCTCTCCACCTACATATTCGTTTCCGGAGCTCTTGCATTCCAAGAAAATATTGGAATATAGTTTATGAATACCAAAATATTTTGAAATTTATTCAACATCAAAAATTATATTTTGTTTTTAATTCGATTTGAAAATCTAATCAAAATAAAATTATATTTCTATTAAGAAGAAAAAAAAAAAATAAAACAAAAATCAATCAATATTAATTTGAATAAATTTGGTATTTTTTTCTTCTTATATTAAAATGAGAGCATCTTAAATTTTCGCTTTTCTTTTATTCGAACTTATTCAAGTGAAATGAGTTAAAAGAAAAATTGATATTATCAAGTAAATTGAATTTTCCGTTGCAATTTTCATTTTTAACGTTTTTTTTTTGTTCCTCTTATTTTGCATGCGCGCATATAAAAAGAATAATTGGATTTGGCAGTCAAGAAAAAAAGGGAATAAAATAAAATTAGTATTTCCTTATAATAATACATTAATATTACAAGAAATTCTACAGGATGTTCAACAATGTTATTGAGTTGATTACGATATATTAATTTAACACTTCAACTCAAAAAGATAGAAAGAATTGCACTGTCTGGATTGCACAGTGCGACTTAGGGTGCGAGTTGGCGTAGACAGTAGCTACAAAAAATTTTGTAGTACCTCGCACGCCTGCTGCTGTCCTACTCGCATCAACAGTAACACGCATGATATATTTACACAATGACAGTAGCTGTCCTGCAGCTACTGTCTACACCAACTGGCACGCTAGCTCGCACTGTGTAATCCAGGCTTAATGATGGATGATGGCCGAGAATGGTGTTTCTCATACATGGAGATGATGAATAAGGGTATTTTTCTTTTAAAAGTTAAGTTAATCGAAAATTATGCAAAAGGACAAAAATCTGGAAAATTAATGTGATTTCAGGATTCCTCGGGGATCCATTCTTGGGACTTTGTGTGCTGAGGAAAAAATTTAGGTATCTCATATCCCAAATGTTTCGAAGTTAGGAGAAATTTAAAGACGATGTCAACGATTTACGTCTATTTAATATAGTTGAGTTTAATTATCATTCTGAGCTCGAGTAATCAACCAATTGCCCTTTTAATGTCAGGTATTTTCATGTTATTTGCAATGTGCTCTCTATAGTGGTATAGATAATTTTCGCGTTATACCCGTTAAGTTACATGCAACATAATATCTCATTAAATAATAATGGTCTTTTAATAGTAAGGAATCGTAAGACTACTTTAGTAATAAGTGAGGATTACTATAGAACATAATATATTTGCAAGCGAATTGAATACGTTTTTTATTCTATCTTGTTTTTTCTACTATATACAATTTTTTGAGGTATTCAGATAATTTCATTATGAATGAAGTATGGAACCAAATATTCCCTATTGACTGGGCCATGCATTGAAAAGATCCTTTCATGACTGCAATTATTTTACACATACGTTGAATGAATTGTATCATCGTTTTAATAGATATAAAATTAGTACCGACCTAAAGGTATGCATCTCAACTTTGATTCAGCTTCTGTAACGTTTGTTCTGCTACATTTGGTCGGACGTTAGAGAAATGCGTCCTTTCTGTTGCCTAATGCCGGACGAAGACGTTGCAATTTTCGGTGTATTTCATAGGTATTTCTTGACAATGCCTTTCCAATGTGTGTTTTGGTAAGATTCTGAATATTGTAGTGGATAATGCCTACACCAGAATTAATAATAGAAGCATGTCCATTTAACAGACACTCGGTACAAAAACGAACAAACGAACGCTGATCTGTCAGAATTCTTGAAATTTCCTTTTTCGTTTATCCGATTATATTAAACAAGAAAAACAGATAATAATTTTCATTCTTTGAACATAAAAGTGAAGCAAGTTTATGATGGGAAAGTAATTACCGGCTATAAATGATATTTAAACTACTATAGAGCCTTCACCTTCTTTGTAAATCGGAATTTTACAATCGTTCATATAGTTTAATAAATTTTACATGAAATAAAAAAATGGAAATTTTTCTTTTAAATGGATTTTGTTCTTTTGAAGAACGCAAAGAAGTGTTAAAATGGCGCGGCAATCGGATTTAGCTTTTTGCCTTTTTATCCCGTCTAACAACTTCAATCAATCAATGAAGATGAGAACGATGATGATGATGATGATGACATCCAAGCAACCTTTTTATCTTAAATTCCTTCAATTGCCTTTGAAGAGATTCTTTTTTTTTGGTATTATTTCTGTACTATTTTATCAGGAAAAAATTCTTTTTTTTTTCTTTTTGTACTACGTCTTTATATTATATAAACTTCTTTTTTGTTTTTCTTCGTACATTTTCCTTTTTATACTTGTTACACACTTATATATAAATATGTAATATAAAAATATATTTCTATAAAAGAAAAGCTCATTTGATCAATTCAATTTGAAGAAAAGCAACGAAATTCTCATCTTTATTTTTTCATGTACTTGTTTCCTTGTTGCCTTTTTTTTGGAGTCGATGGCGCGCAAAACGAGAAACGGAAAAGTTAACGTTGTTATATTATACTTCCTTAATATCTCGATGTCTTACTATATATTGTTCCTATTTCTGTCGATTCAAACGACAACATCGAAATCATAATCAAACAAGCTATATGGCAAAAGCACGATTGCAACTTTTATGCCTAGGGATTAACCAACTGATTTCATTAAAACTTAACTTTTGGAAGGCGACCAGAGTTCTAGTCTGATCATCCAGCCTTATTATCCAGAAAAAACCCTATTTCAAATTTTATTTAACTTTGTTTAAAAATAAGTAAGTTCATAAAAAATCTTGTAAATTTTAGCAGGCAGGTCCCCAAAGATGTAATCGGAGTTAATTGATTCTCGGACATAATTGTTCTTTCATTACACCAAATTTCGTTCAAATATGTTTATTAGTAACATTGTAGTATCTTTTCATTTTAAAACTTCAAACATTTAAATTTTCTTAGGCAGCTGCCCGAAATTTTAGGCTGGTCGAATCGATCTTCTGATAAAAGTTAGAGGGTCTAAAACAAGAAGTCTATACTTTTCTTTTTACAGTTTTGAAGTTCGCAAGTTCACTTACATAGAAGAAAATTGTGAAGTTTTTAAAGTTTCGACAACTGAATTATAGTTGTGATTGCGGAATTTTCAGTTGTCACAACTAGCCAATAACTTGACAATTTTTCTGTGTGTACAAATATGTTTCAGTCCTTAAGTCGACATTTGAAAATATGTAGCAGTTTTTATTTCCAGTGCAAAAATCGTTATCATACCAAAAGCAAATAAAAAATGATAGTTTTTAGACTTCTTGTTTTGGAGGACTCAATTGCTGTTGTGTGCTAGAAGTTCTTCTTATCAAATTTCCCTCAAATCGCAAATTTGGATACATATAGACTGATAGACCAAAAGATATTGAATAAACCATTTCTTTAAACGTGGACATTTGTAAAATAAACTAAATTCTTTTAAATTTCCAGTTACTATACACTTTATCATTAAAGTATAGAAGTTAAAAATAGGGTACATTGTAGTATGTATATGGAGAATGGAGTATCATCATGATTTCAACAGTAAAAATCATCATTCCAATAAGTTCGGTTGATTATAGATACTCGTGTATTGAATCTAGTGAATATTAGTCACTCGATAAAGTTACTATATTATAAAGTATATCTTCTCGTGAATTATACTACACATTGCTTGTCGGAACTGGGAACAAGATAATAATATAAGATGATGATAGTATCGAGAATGTTGATATTCAATAAAAGGATATAAATGAAACTGATGTATATACCTATTTATATATAGTCTCTCTAGCTAGGTTATATAATATTAAGGTACCTTTGTAATCAGTTGGAAAAGCACACAGGAGATAAAATGAATGCAATATCATTTTCTTCTTTATAGGATTTAAATTTTCAAACATAAAGAAGTCAATATATTTCATAAAAATCTTTTGAAAAGAAGATTTAGATTTTACTCTATTAATCGGATTTTATCGTAGGCTTAATATTATTCTTAGCTTTTGGAAATTAAGAAATTTTTAGTATAACTTTTGTATGATCTTTTCATATTTTCGGAATACAATTCGGCATGATTTTCATCATTGATTATGAAATAATAACGAATTTAAACCTAATATATTAGTATTCACTAATTTTGAAATAAATTTTTATTCCGAAGGTGAAAGCTTAAACTTTTGACTAAGTAAGTGTAGTAGTGCTCGAACTTGTAAAAATAACAAGCTTTGTTGATTCTATAACTCTGAAATTAGAGGTAAAAGATAAATGTGGCCAGCAAGACTCATGGCTAGGCTATTAAAGTCTATAGAATACTAAAAAGTCAGCACTGGAATTCTGTAATCCTATCAAACATTTGGTCAGTGATTTACTCATATTGTAAATTCTTATTGGCAGAAGATCAGTAGGTTATATACGTAATTTAGACCTCACCTACGCCTAGTTGATTTTAAAATAGGTAAAATCAAGTTTATTTCTGCTTGGAAAGGTGACAGTTATTATCATCTTACTAATTTTCAAAAAGGATTACCTAAAATATCGCCTAAACGTAAACATTATTTGAAAGTACGCCTAAAAGTTATCACTTTCAAGTGATTGTGTAATGTGATGTCTAAAAGGGACAATCGATTATCGCTTGTCACCTTAAAGAATACCATTGCTGGCTATTTTGAAATATAATTTTTTGGCAAGATTCTTTATTTCCTAAGTGAAGCTTTTTCTTTACAATAAAGTTCTGAATATTAAATTTTTACTTTCTTAGACCTTAATAAG
Organism: Xylophagus ater; assembly: GCA_963422695.1. Classification (NCBI taxonomy): domain Eukaryota; kingdom Metazoa; phylum Arthropoda; class Insecta; order Diptera; family Xylophagidae; genus Xylophagus; species Xylophagus ater. The sequence continues at coordinate 7,661,693 of OY730481.1, forward strand.
GAGTATATTGTTATCGGCCAAAAATGCGATGGAAACACATGTTTTCAGCTACTCAAAATCAGAATTGACAATTTTGCCAAGATGTCTCTGGATATTAGCCCAGTCAATAGAGCGTAAAAAATGGCTCCAGCTTGCGAAAGGTCTAGGAAACTTTATATTTGGTACGATTGTTCAAGTAGGTAAGTTATTTAAAATTCCAAGTTTTCGACCTTGGGGGGGTGCCGCTCGCACCCCTATACTAGCTTAAAGGGGTAGAAAATCGCCTTTTCACGATTATCTCGTTACCTGTACGAGATACGTTGATTGAGGTTCATACAAAAAATATAGAAAAAATTTAACTCGAACGAATGCAAATAATCAATATTCGGTTTCAAATTTTATTTTGAAAAATTTTGGTTTTTTTTTATTTCTTTGTGAAAAATTATTTGAAAAAAAAAAAAAAAAATTTTTGAAAAAAATATCTCGAAAACAATATTGAACACATCTCACCCTTACACTAGTCGCAAGTTAACTATCGTTGGGGGTAGATGTGTCGTTTTTTAAGGGAGCTTTTTTAAGTGAGTTTTTTTATGAGTGATTTTTGAGTAATTTTTCTTTATTCGAAATAATTTTTTTGAGTGAGTTTTTTATGAGTTCTTTTTTTTTTTAACAAAGAATTCTGGAGTGGAATTGTCAATGAATTGCAATTGCTAGGCTATCGATCGGGTATGAAGAATTAAAAAAAGTTGAAAATATTGAAAAATATTTAATTTGTCTTCCGCCTACGGAAAATAACTAAAGATTTCCTTTTAGGTAAGTAACTGCTTCTGATCTTAGTATTACATTTCTTGGTACAGATTTTAATAGAGTAATGATATTTCTGTTCAAACTAAACTGCAATTATGGCAGTAACTTCTTAGAGGGTATATTAGTTTTGTCACTGCATTTCTGATTCATATAAATAATCATCGGAGAATGACCCCAAAAGGTGAATCTTAATCTCCAAAGTTTTTTCAATCCCGGAAGTCGAGATGTTTTACATTACCTTCCTTTTATTAGCCTTTTCTAGATGAACTGAGTAAATATGGCGTATTACTCCACTTCTTGAAGATCTTTTGTATCCAATACTTACAGAACAGTATTTGCCAAACGTTTTTTTATAGGTTTTATTCCGTTTGAAATGATTTCACACTACCGGCGAAATTTTCTTTTGACCTAGCCTTCTGAAATCAATTTGTTATGTTACAAAACAATTCAAATGTAATCAAGTAGTTATGCTATTACCCGGGTAATCGAGTAATCGAAAAATCAATAAAATTTCCGAATACCCGGGTATTAGCTACGCAAGATACACTAGTACTAGTCGCAATCAGACCCACTGAATGGAGACATATCGTATCTTTTCAGTTGGCCTCTCCAAAAAATGCATTCCAATTCTTATGAAAATTCGCTCACTATTGACTGAATTAGAGACGCGTTTCTATTCTATATTATTTGTTTTAGCTACCCAGAGGTTTCGGGTCTGGTAAATGTCTCTAAAGCTTTATGAGGAGGGATAGAAACCATTTTTTTTATCAAACTGATGATCTTCAAACCGAAAAATGGTAGAAAACTAAAAATTGATGTAAACATTGACATAATTTGCTTTAAACTAAGTTCTATTTCTTCATAGAAATCCATTGGGTAGTAATGATTATTTTGTATTCCTCCAAAATTGGGTGCCCAAGTCAATTTACTCATTTTTTACGGTGTAATACAGCGCTGTTGCCGAGACAAAAATAATAAACGTTTGCCAGCGATAAGAAAATATAATTTGAATCAAACAATAATTTCACTATTCATCCAGAATTAGAAAAATCGACGACCATGCTATTCTGTCTAAGTGCCCAATTTCTACGCGCTGTAGCTTCAAAACTATAATCTTTAGAAAAAAAAATGTTAAGCAAAAAATGTGGAGAATCGTATGCTCTACATTTTTTGTATGGACCTCAATAAACGTATTTCGTACAGGTAACGAGATAATCGCGAAAACTCGATTTTCCACCCATTTAAACCAGTGTGGGGGTGTGAGCGGCACCCCCCCAATGTCGAACACTTGGAATTTTAAATAACTTACCTAGTTGAACAATCGTACCAAATATAAAGTTTCCTATACCTTTTGCAAGGTAAAAGTACCCATTGACTGGGCTATATATTTGTGTGCATTTGGTCTTCTTTTTTTTTTATAAAGACGATAACTCGAGAAGGACTTATTCAATTTAGTTCAAATTTGGCTGAAAGAAATGCTGTAATAAGGGGTTGAATGATTTTGGCGTGGAATGGATGATTGGAAGTAGTCCTTATTTGCAAAATACTCAATTTTTTTTTTTAACTCTGTGGGGAAGATAAGTCGAGAGCTATTCGGTCCACACATATTCTGGACTAAAACGAAGAGCTAATTAGATATTCATTGTTGGATAAGTGTTTTATTTTGGGCCAGAATAGGACTGTATTAAAATGAAATTTAGTATACCAGACTGATGGTGTGAGATAAACAGTTGGTTTAACTATTAGCAGAAATGACAAATTGGAAGTGGGGTTATATTATGCTTATTTGGTCACTTGTTTGAATGCATGATAACTCCAGAATGACTTATACAATGTCATTGAAATTTTGGTACAAAATTAGGTTATAATAAGATGAAGAATTAATTCGATATTGTCTAAGAAAATTGGATGGTTTACAATATCAAATATTTTATATTAAAAGGATTTTAATTATTAATTAAAGAAAAATGTATTCTATTTCAAATTTGTGATAAACAATTAGTAAATTGTTAAAAGTTAAACACTTTTAATAAAAATAATGAAGAATATATTTTTGGAAAAAAGTAATGGATATCTGCCAGAAAGTTGCATATAAAATTTGATGTTAAATCGTAAGGAGGAAAAGTCTAAAACGAAACGAACACACAAGTGTTTTACCTGAAGTCCTTAATGAGAGAGATCAGAAAATTTCGATGTTTTTTTTCCTTTTTTCTTCGTGTATTAAAAAACTTCCCAGTTTTTCATATAAAATAAGGAAAAAGTTTTACTCCGTTTTTTTTGTTTTGTTTGTCCATGTCGAAATTTATTTAAAAAGAAAATAAATTTCAAGTGTGTGCTCCATGAGAGGAACAGGAGAAAAAGTTTGGGTCCATTTTAAAGGTGCTTTTATAGTTGGTACTGGAATCAAATTTACATGTACTTTGAGGTTGTATAAAACAGCGTGTATGACACGTGGTGAGGAGTTTTTTTTTGCTTTCTTTTGGAAAATTATACGAGAAATTTTCATTAAATTTCTGTTTTTTTATATTTGTTATGATATAGGAACATACTGTGCAAACTTTTCCGTTTAATGTCGGATAGAGGGTTGTTTTGTAATTTAATTGTAATTTGAATAATTACACCTTTCCTGAACGTTTTGTTTTTCGTCATGTATTTGCGTGTGTTTTTTTTTGCTTGTTTGTCACAAAACAATTGGTCATCCAATAACATGCAAATTTTCCAACAGGTGATGGATAATTTCAATTTTTTTATACCATTTAATGGAAACGAACTTTTTGAAGGATTATTATTCGAAATTAGTATTTCAATATATGGATTTTATTTTTTAATATATAAGTTCCTGATTTTTTTTTTCTTGAAATGGGTTTCTTTTAGCTTACTTTACTAAATTGTTTAATATCTTATGCGAACTGATTGCGAAGACGGAACAACATACCATATACCTATGTAATGTAGTTTTTAATTTTAATTTTTTAATTTTTTGTTTTCAGCTTAATACAAGCGAAAGTCAAGAAAGTATAAAAAAAAAAAAATGAAAAAAATATGTACTAAACTTTTACATTGGCAGAAATCGAAATCATTGTCGTTATCATTAACAACACGTAATATTCGAGAAATCGGTTCATTTCTATCATATTCAGTTCTATGATGCTTGATTTTAAAGAGTTCAACGGACCTCAAAGAACGAGTATTAATATTAAAATGTATCTTCTCCGAAAAGGAAAGGGGCGTCTTTATTGCTGTTGATAATTTGGTGAACAAAAACAATATCAGCCACCTGACGTCTCCTTTCCAGAGAGGGTCACCCAATCAATTTTAGTCTATCAATATATGGAGGCAAACGAAAGTGGTCATTCCAAGGCAGGTCTCTTAGCGCATAACTTACAAATCTTCGTTGGACAGAATTAACTCTGTGAATTTGAGACTTGCAGTGCACCTGGCTGGCATATTCCAATATAGGTCTAACTAGAGTAATAAAAGTAAGTGTAAATCGATTGTCATAAGTGCTCATAAAATATATCCTCGATTAGGTTGGTCACAAATTGTCTAAACTCGTTAGTGTCTTTCACCAGGGGAATTAAATAGATATAATTAAAATCTGTTAAATCAAACACAAACGGTTCATATTGTTATGCGTTACTCCAGTTTGATGTTAAAAATAATAACACTTTATTTTCTGCGAACTTAATTTAAATTCTTCAATGAAACTGTTTACCACTTTTATTTTACTTAACGAAAAAACGCTTCAAACAGAATAACTTTCAAAATCTCCTCGATAATCACTGTTCAAGTTCTCAAACTGAAGTGTTTCGACTACAGTATCAACTCAACATATCATCATGAAAACTTTGAACATACAAGTATGATCTTCTTTGCAAAAGAATCTTAGGGAATATTTCCATAATATGCTATTTCCAGGGTTACCTTCAAAGCAAATCTTATTGGATACAATGTATTTATATCAACATTTCTTTTCTATCTTAGAAACAGTGCTGATACAGACACAGTGTGGTGTATGACACAGAAAGAAAGAAAAGAATTCAGGTTAGATTAATTATTAATGTAGTAAATTTATGTTTTGGGTTGAGAACTTTAAAGACCTAACTTACCGCAACCAAGGATTGATTTGTTCTATAGTATATACTATTAATTTTTAATCAAAAAACTTTTATTTATTCACTTCCATTGAAGTCGATAATTTTATTTTCTTTATTCTAAAAATTTTCTTAAACTTTCGTTAACAAGCATTAATCTTTAATTTAATAATTTGTCATTGTAATTTTTGTAACGGAATTTGTAAAATTTTAATTTTTTTTTCCTTTCTTATATATTGTACATAGTTGTTAATTTGTGACATGAACTTATCGAAGTAGAATAATTAGTAAATTCAGCACTTCCGTCAAAGTCACGATAAGAAGAAGAATCTCTTTCCACATATTACCGCCCCGAAAAAAAAAGGAAAAGAAAGAAAAACCGAAAATTTTCTATATATACTAATGATTTTCAACTGATATCGATTACTTTTTCATTTTACATTCATCCTGTAAGTTCGTATCGCAAATTTAAAATTCATCAGTGAACAATTTCAGAGAATAACTTTGAATTTTTATTGGATTAGGGGTGGCTCTGTACCAAAAAAAAATCCGTTAAGGAAAATATCTATAGAAGACTATATCACTGTAAAATTGGTATAAAATTCTAGAAAACGAGAGACTTTTCATTTGCAGTCAGGGTAATTAATTTAAAGATTCAAATGAGATATTATCCCATTTATCCACTTTGGTGGCACCATTCGAGAAGATTTCAAAATTTAATTGCTAACATACAGGAGTAAGATATTTTCAAGATTGTAAGACAGATGAAGAAAAGTTTCGATATACTATATATTATAGTTGTTCATCTAAGAAAAAAAGAAAATCTTTCCTATCGTTTTTTTTTTTTTTAGTGAAAACACCAAAAACTCGAAATAACTTTTCATCGTCGTTCATTTTCCTCTTATATATAATTTTGAAGTGTAGAAATTTTCTTTGACGTTCAACTCCTAAACTTAATTAACCGGATATTAAAATCAAGTCCTAAGGTGGATTTCAATATTTAGTATTTTCTTTAAAAACGTACTGAAAACCCTCTCTATAACACGGTAGATAGGTTCCTACCGAAAGAGAAAACGTTTTGCAAAATGCTATATTACGTGGTTTTCTGCAACTTTTATTACTGTGTTAGAGTGAAACCGTGTTGGAGGATACCGTGTTGTAGGAGGGATTCCTTTTCTAAATTTATTACAACTTAGTTCGTATAAATAGCGTCGTTTTTTCTTGCTTATTTTTATTTTAAAGAAATAAAATTGTAAAAATATTTTTTGAAGTATGTTATATATAATAAAATGTCTACGTGTTTAAATTTTAGGCTAGTCTAGTTTGCCCAGTCACGTTTTTATTAAAGTGGAAAATGCATTTTTGAAAATTGCATCCTAGAAAATGAGAGAGAAAAAAAGAAGTGCACACGTCGATTTCTCATAAATAAAATGAAAAATACAATAACTATGAATATAGTCCAAATGTAAAATTTATTAATATTATTATTATTATTAATATTAATAATTGGAATATGAAATTGTTTTTAGGAAAATACTAGAAAATATTAGTTCAACGTGATTACAAAATTTATAATGAAAAATTCTGTGGAAATTATTTAATATTAAATGAGAAATGGATTTGAACTGGAATTTTTCATTTTTTTATTTTTTGTTACAGTTGAAAATTATATGAAAAGCGAATTTTCATGAAACTTTATGAAATATTTATCATTTAGTGGGAGTCCGTAATATAGAGTAGATATATACAAAAACGTGTCCATGGATGCATTTATAGTACACGTTTTTTCGAAAAATATTTCTCATTAAACGTGCATTGGAAACTATAAAACATTTATAAGGATATAGAGTTGCCTTACAAGTTTGTGGACTAATATTTCCGGATTTTTATAAACTTTACATTAATAGAAGTTTATGAAAAAGCTAAGAAAATACGGAAAACCAGAATATATTACCAAAGGAATACTAAATTAAATATTTGAGAATCCAAATATACTGTATTGGAATTTTGGGGATAATCTAATATTAAAGCACCGTGGCGATTTTTCAAGTACGTTATTTTTGGATTATATTTATTGAATTATACCAAATTATTGTAATAAGTAGAAATAGCTATTATTGGTCATACTTTATAATGGATTAGGATAAATGACGTTGGATTTTATAGTTACTAGCTCACCCGGCAAACGTTGTTCTGCCCATGATTACATTTATTAATATGAATGTGAGGCGGATAGCTCTCGTGGTTTAGCCGTGGTAGTCAGACGAACATATGCACCAACAATTTTATATAGTAAGACTATACAATTGCAATAGAATGGAAATATTCTCATAGTTCTTTTTACCACTTTTTTATGAACTTGCTTTCAAGATTTGTAATCTTGCAATCGATTTTGAACTACTTCCCGACTAGCTAGACATTTGAAACTTTTAGAATAGCTCAGAACACGATGACAATGCATTCTTTTAATACTTTTAGCCATCTTTAAGCAAAATTGAATACATATTCAGTAAATTTTGTTTTGTATGGAAAGTTAGTTTGGAAAAAATCTGCAAAGTGGCGCTTTATATGATTCAACAGAAAATTTAAAAACGTGGTATATAAAAAGTTATTTTTATCTTGTAATTATTAGGAATTAAGTAGGTACAAAATGCATGTTCCCAAATAACTTTTGTTAATAAAATACTGGACGATATTATATGTACTATGTCGATGTCCACATACAGATTTAAACTGAACTAAATTCGGGTTAAAAGCTTTTTTTTTGTTTTTTAAATTTAATTCGAAAATAAAATATCTTAAAATTTATTTTCAAATTTTCAATTTTCCTTATTATTTCCAACTATAATTTTCTAGCGGGCATGAAATTTGAATTTTCCTATCACAAATTGTTTAAGGAACAATCACATTAGAGTGAATTTTCATATTTACGTCTATTTATGTCGCAACTATACCCCAAAGATTCTATCAACATTTTAGCAACTTTCATTTGATTCAATTGTTACTAAATCATATATATATATTTACCGAAGATTTCAGAAGATTTTACCTTTTAATTAGTTAATTAATTTATATCTTCTTAGTTCAGTTGTTTAACATTTTAATGTAATTAAATTGGACGTGTATTCCATTTGAATGATGGTAAATTTCTCATGAATGCAAGTTTTTGTGCACGCAATCAATTCTAATTGCAAATTTAAATTAAAGTATAATAATGTTGAAAGAAAAACTTTAAGATTTACCGTCATTTTGTATTAGGAATTTCCTTTTTGTGATTATAAAGGATTTTGAAAACTAATTTCTTGAAAGTTTCTTAATGGTTTCTTTTCTTCTTTTTTTTTTTTAGAAAAAGGTTTTAAGTAAATGGAAAATAGTCGAGTGTATGGATTAAATATATTTCATATCCTTTCATTAAATTTAATTGAGTTATTTTCCTTTTATCGTGGTTAATATTCTGTTTAAGAACACATAAATACGATCATAAAATAATGAACTTTCATTTTTGATGTAATACAATAACTTTCCACTGAATTTTCCTTTTCAATTCTTAAGAAAATATATAAATAATTTTTTAAGTGCATGTATTATATAATATATTTTTCTTATTGATGTAACTTATTATATAAGTATATACTTGTAGTGTAGGAGTTTTAAGCGTTTGTATGCAAATAATTAGATATGAATAGTTTAGAAAAGCAACTAAGTATCCCATTTTTTAGTAAAGAGCAATAAAAATAGGCTGTAATTCGTTTAGTACTAATATTGGTAGCGATTGAGAGATCAAATCCTGACTTCGACTATTTTTTATAATGTTTTCTATTGCCTATATGAGATTATGAATAGCATCAAGTTCGACTTTAAGTATTATAATAACAAATATTAAACATTTTCGATGGAAATACATGATTTATTATGTAACTTGTCTGTTAAACACTTTAACCACTAAACATCCATCTGCTCGACATTTTTCTTTTGATCACACAAGGCGTTTGCAATATTATCCCTTGTTTTAAGCATATTTGATAGTGTTGCAAAATTTTCTATGTTTTCTATACTGAATGAAAAACTTGAAAATCAACTAATTCTTGCTACTAAAATTTGTTTCTAGGACCTATAAAATTCGGCGATTATTTGATGGAACAGGAAGTTTAGAAAAAATGAAAAATCCTTTTTTTTTAAACAAATAGTGAAATTAAAACAAATAATATTGAAGAGTGCTGCCTCTCTGGTTGGATACTATTGTACATAATACCACTTTTTATTTATGTGAATTCGGTGTATAAACATTATTTACAATTATTCCTGCGTTAACAATAAGTCTTAAAATATTTGTCTATCTATAATTAATTTCTAAAGAATTCAGTTTATTTACAACGGAAGAAGACTATTTCCAACAATTACTAATTAATTTACTTATTTCTATCAAATCTCTTCGATACAATCACTTTCGAAGTTTGACTTCCACTATCTTGCTCCAGCGGCGTTTTTACCTTATATAATTATCGAGAAAACTCTAGAAACTTCATCCAATCATACATGGAAAGGAACTTCTAGAATTCGCATAGAAACATATTTCTAGCAATGTCAAAACGAATGTTAGTGGTTAGTTATGTTTTTGTGTTTTTTTAGAATATTTCGCGGTTTTTAGAACCATGAAATATTGTAATTTTATTCTTTTGACATAATTAAATTATTGTGTTTTTTGTGTCGTATTTTCGAAGAAAAATTCTTGGTTTTTCTTTTAATCAAGAAAATCGTGGAAAATATAGTACAATATTTTGCGATAGAACTATTTGAAGTATTGTTTTAACCAAATAAAACAAAAACCAATAAAAATATTAGAAAGAAAAAGACCAAAATCAGCTAAGATTCAAAATTTAAATCAATTTTCTGTTAATTTCAAATACTGCAATAATGAAACAAAAATTTTTGGATTTGTGCCATCTGTTATCTGGAATATATTGTAGTATTAAATAACTGTCGTTAAATTAGATCTCGATGTTGTCATATACATTCCTTAAATAAACCCGTATGAAATGTATGGTAATCTTTCTTGTTTTCCGCCAAAAAACACACCTTACGATAAGTTATCGAATTTCAATTAAATCTTTAGAAATTTTCATTGCTTCCTTTTAATGCTTCAGATTTATTTCCTGATTATGAACTCAGAATACAACATATTCTAAAAGGAAAGAAAAAGTATTGTCCTTTAACTAATTGATCTGGAATATGATTTAATCACATCACTAATACGCGTCATTAAATATTTATAATGAGAAAAAAGAGAGAGAAAAAAATAAAAATACTTTTATAATGAAGTCTTGAAGTTAATTATTTCTTTTTTTTTTCTTCTGTAGAGAAACTTTTTAATCAGTTTTTCATATACCTTCATATATCCTGATTCATGTAGGATATGTGTGAAATCTGAAACTCCTTTTTTTTTCTTCTTAGAACAACCGTTAATGAACCCATTTAATAATCAATTTGTTAAGACATTAAACCTAAAAGGTATACACATTACACACCTAAGTAAATTTACTATAATATTTACTAAAGTACTAAAGTTGAGTAAAAATAAATATTAAGATTTATATATATATATATATGTATATAAGCGATTATAATATGTAATATGCGGACGATGTTAAATATATGTATTTGATAAAATGTATATCGAGGTATGCCTACAAATGAGAGACCGTGAATCACTTTAATTAAATTTCTTAATGAAGTTATGAGGCAGAGTATTACAGTTTCACATTAGATTAAATTTCTTCTTTAGATCCTTGAATATTGTTGTTGTTTTTGCTGTTTTTGGTGGGTGCTTTTTGTTTTATAAAACCAAATAGCTATGATAAAGTTTAGGCTCTCTCTGGGTCTATGATAAAGATTGTATAGTTATTTTGTGTGTTTCTTAAGGGAAAGAAAAACTTTTCTTATGGATCGAATTTATATACATACATACATATAAAAAAACGTAAGATATTCTTCAAAGATGTTAAAAAGTTACACCAATATGATGGTAATGTTTTTTTGTTGTTGAAATTTTTCTTCGTTTTTACCATTATCCTGGGTAAATATGTGAATGGAATTTATAAAACCATTGAGACCACCAAAAACGTATGTTTTTCATGGAGTATTTATAATAAGTTTTAGGTTTTTCTTTTTTCTTTCTTTTTTTTTGAAATAAGCTAATTACAAATTATGAGAGTGAATATGGTGAAATCAAGATTTATAAATTTTAACCTTTAAAAGAATAAAAATGGAACATTATAATAAGTCTTGAGGTAAAAGAAACTTTTTCATATATAGACGATGCGAAAATATATAATTAGTATTTTGTTACCAATTAATGTTCACTGTAAAAAAAAAAAAGGAAAAGAAAATTTTTAATGAACTAAAATATTTTCATTCACATTTTGATTCATACATTATTATGCCCTATGGTAGATACTACCAAAAAGCATACAATATAGAGAGTTTCCATTTTGGATTCTGATTTGGACACGTCTGCAAACGTCATCTCATTAACAGGATTTGTTAGAAATACTCTGTGTGATATGAAAATTCATGTGTTTACAGTCTTTTTTACAAATACTATTAAAAAGGAGGCGCGCTTTGCAGTGCGGGAATCGCACCAAAAATGTATGCACAAAAAATTACATATGATACTACCGGAGGGTATATTAGTTTTCTCACTACATTTGTAACACATCGAAATAATCATGGTAAAAAGGGTTTCAAGTGTATGGTTGTGTAGAAAATCAAAAATTATATCGATTTCTGCATGTCCGTCCATCCGTCCGTCCGTATACAAGATAACTCAAAAACGCGTTATCCGATTTTGATGAAATTTATAATGTGAGTTGGTTCTTCCTTAACTCAGTATGGTATTGCAAAAAGTTTTAAAGAAAAAACCAGGTCGACCAGCAAGATTTGTCGTTTTTTTTGTATACGGTTTTTCGGGTTTAATTTGAAAATTTGTGAATCAATTTTGTTTAAATTATTTACATGGGATGCCCACATAAATATATGATACCATGTTAAATGTCAGTAAAATTGGTCCAAGAATAGTTGAGAAAGAAATAATCGTAGAGGAAAATAAGCTGGTTCATAAAGCTTTTCCGATGTATCTTAGAAACTATAATACCGATTTCAATAAAATTTGCAAAATATGTTTATTTATACTATTAAGCCCCAGCCTACCTGTGAATTAGAGTTAATTTGAAAAAGACGACACAAAGTTATAGAGAAAATCCTTGAAATATTTAGTAGTCTTGGTTCTTTTTCCTCATTGAACTATAGATCTGTCAACTACGTGTCCTATTTCTAACATAGGACATCAAAAATTCGTCTATAGACCGATTTTATATTATTATATGTTTTTTGTAATATTTTTATGATTTTAATATGCCATACATGTAAGCACATTTCAAGAGGAGAATTATATTTTCATCTCTCTGGATTTTATCTTTTAACTTTCAAGATTCTAAGAAAAACTATAGTTAATATGAAAAGAAAATAATATTATCAAAGAATCAAGAAGTTTAGATCAAATTCATTAAAAAATTTAATTAAAATAAGTATTATTTAAATTTTGTTAATTTTATTCACTAAAATTAAATATTGCAGTTTATAAGATCTCAGCTTAAAAACCATTTTTATCATACGGAAATAATTACAATTAAATATTGCTTATGATGCAAATAATTTGATGTGAAAATTCAAAAAATTAACTTTTAAATTTAAATCCGTACTTATATAATATTTGTTGGTTTAAACAATTCCTATTATCCTAAATACACGTAGAATTCTGTACAAAAGTACCCGTATCTGGGGCAAAGTAAGGTAAGGTAGGGTATTAGTGATATTTGTGGCTGCTTCTATAGCTAATATAAAAATTACAGAACATGTCCAGTATTTGGCCTAAAGATACTGTAGGGCATCGGCTCTTAAACTATGGGTCGCGAACCCAAATGGCGTTGGGAAGCGAAATGATGGGGCGCGAAAATCGCGAAAATTAAAGTCAAGCTACTTGAATTTTAACAAAATAAATTTTGTGATTGGTTTGAGTGAAATCAGTTTGAAGTCGATTCGTGTTATGCATTAGCTTCAAGTCAAGTTCTACTTCAAGTAGATTTTAAGCGTTCATGTATACGGTTTATTAGACTGCATTAAAGCTAAGCTATAAAGTAATGAAGGAGTGAAAAATGTAGAAATCAACTTCATGTCGTGAATATTTTCATATTATTTAAATTGTTGCTAAAAAGGGAGCATCTAAATAGTTTGGTATGCCTTGTGGTCGTCACTGAGTGCTTAGAGGATCATTCAAATAATTGCTACAAAATAATGATTTTTTTATATCTCAAAATATGCTACCTTAGGGAGTAGTTATACGATGATCACTAGAATGAAGAAAATTGTGGAGTAAGTGAAAACTGACCTTTATTTTTCTGATTTTGTATGAAAGGCTGTTATATGAATGTTAGTGAAACCTTATACTAATTCTCAACTTTAAAAAGGATCAAAAAATGTTTAATAAAAGCAACAAATAGACAGCTCTTCATTGGAATGAATGGAAATTGAAATACTGTTAGGAAAACAGCTGAACAAGGAAAATATTTTTTATCATTGAAATTAAAAAAAGAAAGAATTGGAATGAATACCTTCATACCTTAACTTACCCTAACAAAAATATATAGTATACTCAGTCAATTAGTGTATTTTAACGCCACCACATGGATGGCGTTCAGATACACTAATTGGAATAGTAATATAAAGTTAGAATTTTTCACATCTGTAAATTTATTTATTAGGGCGTAATCAAGGGTCATATAACTAATATTTTTGTTATAATATTTAATAGAAAAACCAAAGTAATCGACAAGAAATCCTTGGATATGTTCGTAATGATTTCTTAAAATATGTTAATGAGATTTATCCGCATAAAATTTCGACCTATTCGGGATCGAAATAGAAAAATATACGCAAATCTATTACCTAGAGGTCAAGGCTGTGGAATCCATTGTAAAGGATTTTAGAATTTAATCATTAATAAATTAAAATTCTACTATTTTATCTAACTTGAAAGTCAAAATTAAAATCACTTGCCAGGCTACTTAGCTTTTCTAGAAGAATAATGTTTATCTCAATCGAATTTTTCAATTTGTCAGTAATTAAAAGATAATATCCGAAAATTTGATAACTCAATAAATTCATCAATTAATTAATTCGTTTAATTATTAAAAAAAATAAAAAAATACTTCCAAAAGTACTTTCAAGTTGATTACAAGAGCATATTTATGGTTTTTAACTCAACAATTTCATAGAACTTGAAACTTTGTTGGTAATAAAATCAATAAAAATGTAACCTTTTGGTCACTAGAATAGTTTACAAAAGTATGTAAAGGTATTTCTTTCCAAAATTTAGGTTGATTTATATTTCATTGAATTTTCTATTTTCCATTTAAAGTTCATAAATTTTTTTCACAGTGTTTTACTGTGGTCTCAATTGAAAGGACCAAATCCGATAGTTTCTATTAAAAATTTTGTTTTGGATTTCATCTTTTGGAAAATATTCATTGTATTTTCTTCGTATTCAGTTCATGAAAAATGTTCACCAACATCATTGGATAATAAATTTTTGACTGGGAAAAAGTTTTGTTCCACTCGAAAGTCTCCAATGTTTCTCGTTTATTAAATCATATTCAGCTGAGATAGTAGTTTTTGGTTTTTCATACTTTTTTTTAGTATATAATTTTTCAATATCGGGAATATTTTAAATAAAGAGTGTCATTTTAAACGTAATAATTTATAGCAGCTAATATTGAATTGATAAAGTCGTTTATCAATGGAAAAAAAAAAACACTAGAAGAAATGAAGAGAATAAGACTTTACTATGATACATGATAATAGTAACAATGAACACAAAATGTATCTTTAGGATGAGTTTCATTGCAAAATCTTGATTGGTTTCTTTCGGCTAAAGTTCGACCTGGGCTGAATTGTAGAGCTGCTTTAATAAATTTTACGACAATTAAAATATATATTACGAATTTTGTATAAACCTAAAAATAATTCAAACAGAAGTGGGTTGCGTCAAAAGGGCTTTGTAAACGATACAAAAGCTATGAACTTAGCAGCTTTCAATTTTAATTTAAAAGAAAAATTTCCACGGAAATTTATTATAGTTTGAAAAGGATAAAGTTTTAAACAAAGTTGATAGAAAACCATTTGCTTATTACATCAACTGTTCATTTTAAAAAGCAATTTATTTAATTAGGTTATAGCAAAAAAAAAAAAGCTCAGATTTTATTATACATTTTTTTTTCTTTTCATTTTTCTCAAAAAGGATTCAAAAGAATCTGTTTTATAAACCTGTTAATATATTTCTAAGAAAACGTTGACAGAAAAATATGAAGGTGGGTGGGACGATCTTTTAACACTTTTTTTCTTTTTCTTAAAAGTATTTTTCTTTTCTCATTTCCTGTTCTGTGAGAATCTTTATTTCGAAAATAACCTTTTTTTTGTACTATTTGGGGTCAAGATAAATTCTATTTTGTATATTTTGATCGTATTCCTTAAAAGTTCCCTTCGGATGAGTGTATATATATATATATATATGTATATACATACGAAAGGATCTCAGCTTTTCTCTTTGAATAAACTACCCTGATTAAGAAACCATGACTGGCCGATAAGATAAAATGTTAAAAAGTACAGCATTATGCATTAAAAATGGAATTTTGAAGCATGAATTAATTAAAATTCTGAATTTTAAAACTTTTCCTATATAGAAAAGAATATTGTAACGTTTCGACCAAAAAAAAAAAAAAAAAAACGAGGAAAATAGAAAGAAAATACTAACTGAAAATGGTGATAGGATACACAAAATGAAAGTGCCTTCAACACCTGGTGGTTAAGATTTTAATTAAATATTCACTAAGTTCTGTTTTTTTTTTTTCGTTAAAATATTTTCTGAGATGTTAATTTTTCCAACAGCTTTTTTTAGCTTATAGATTAAAATTCAACGTGAAAAATACAACAAGTTTTTAAAGAAGTCATACAATTAAGATGAAGACAAAAAAAAAAAAAAAAAAGAAAAGCCCAAAAAATAATACACTTAAAAGATTTCAGCCACGACCGACCAAATTTTTGCTTCCGTTCGAAATATATTATTTTTTTATAGCATCTTTTGGTCTCTCATAATTTTAGTAATGGGCTTTAATTAGCTGTTTAAAAGTCTCTAAAATAACGTATATAACTAATTAGGCGGTTGTGAAAGTAAATTTAAGGTACTACCGAATACTATATAGTATTCGGTTGCGATAACGTGTGCATGTATTTTTTTTTTTAATCATAAAATATGTTTTAGAAGAATTAAGGTATTTGTTTTAATAAACATGGATTTTGGTTTAAAAAAAAAACAGATTTTTTCATATTTTATATAGCATGTTAGGAAAATTGAAAATTTTAATAAATTAGGAAAGAACACGAAAGCGTTAATACATGGATTTGTTTTTCTATTGCTTCGGGGATAGCAGAGAAGTAATTATTTAAAATATTTATAGAAAAAACTTTCAGAAAGTTTATTAACCTAGGTATATATATTTTCAGGATATCAGATTAAAGTGCGATGTTAAATCATTTTGCAGAGAGTTATGCTAGTTCTTCTCTTTTTGTATAACTTTTTACCGACTTTGCATTAAATCGAAGATTCTTTTGATATTCTTAATTTTAAAATACTGAGCTAAATACTGAACTCTTTTTTTACTAGCCCTCGTAAATACTATATTACGAATAGCGTAGGAGAATATTTGGCAATTCAGTAGACTAACTCAATTATTTATTGAAAAACTTGTATTTGTCCTTAATATATTTATTGAAATAAAATAGCACTATCAACAAACTTTCGGATTGGGTCTACTTTCACTATACTCTAAACAGATTTTCGATTTTAATTACAATAAATATTTTTTAATGATACTTGTGGATGACCCATGATACATCTTCTTCTTTTCACAATGATCATTATTCTTGTCATTCCAAAAGGTTCACAAAATTACTATTTTGTTTATAATTTTCAGAATAAAATGTTTATTCATTTTGATTTAATAAAATTAATTTTTCAAAATTCTATTTTAGTAAACTTTAAGGATTTTTTACAATAATAACCATTTTTCCTCCTTTCAGGTTTATGTGAAAGAAGAAAAAATGTCAAAACCAAATGAAATTTTTAAAATATTCGAATGTAGATGGCCCTGTAAACAGTGTGAGGCAAAAAAATCTAGGACCTCTTCACAATTTCATTTGATAATTAAAAAAATAATGGTGCTTCAAATAGATACTTAATATTGATCATTATTACGTAAATAAAGATCATTATCCAGTTTTAATGACCGATTGGGCAATAATGATCATTAAAGTCGGAGATCTGTCTAGAATATTACATTGAAAATAATCTCCACATTTGAATACCAAAACAGTATATGATCAGCTCTCAAATTTCCGTGACCAGTATTTAGTAAATAAGTTTTCAGATTTTTGTGACTGTAATTGACAGACAAATGGTTGTTAATAGAGTGTTCAAACTCCAAAATTTAAAAGGAGCTTGAAAGTCTTGATACTAAATTAACACAGAAACATCTCTTCTAGCGCATTAAATCAAACAAATACAATCAATTATTTTTTTGTACGGCCATATAATATGTTAATTGAATAACTTCTTGTTTTTAATTTAAAAACATTAAATAATAATAAAATTTATAACTATTAGGTTTCGGGGATCATAAAAATCTTAACAACTTATACTCGAAATAGTTGGTTTACCAAAAAAATATTCTGAACTATATAAATACGAACACCTTATTATTCGCTTTTGTTACCATAAACGATTAATTGAATATTAATCGAGCATATTGTAATATAATTACTTAACTATAAGTTTATAAATAATCAATTAATCTGATACATAATATCCATTTATTGATAATGAATTAGTTCAGATCATAATTATCTCAGATTTTACTAAATTATCACTAATATTGAAATAGATAATAATTATTTTGACAGCATTTTCTAAATAACAGTATTCTTGGAATTATTATTATCACCTAATTAAAGTGTTATAATTAACGAAAATTATGTAATTTTCATATTAATTGATTAATTTGAATTAGTAATCGATGTCTCTGAATATTAATATTGAACAATTGGAATACTAATCAACTGATATTATTCAATTAGATATTATAGTCTAGGATTTAATTTACATATCTACATGTATGAATAAAGGAAATGTGATTTTTTTGTTTTTTGCATTATTTTGGATAATTACCGGGACCTCAAGGACCATATATTAATATAAAGAAGCATTTTTTATCAAGCAGGATGGGGAAGTTAATAGACATCATTCAAAATTTAGGTAACGAAAACCACATCCGCCAGTAGGCATGACTTTTCTACGGAATGTAAACCCATTAATTTCAATCTGTCTTAATATGGGGGCAATAGAAAATAATCATTCCACGGAAGGTCTCTTATTACAAATCATAAGATTCTGTGTTGAACAGACTCTAATCTGTTAATTTGGACTTTTTGGTATGAAAGTCATATCTGACTGTATCAAGTATCGGTCTAACCAGGGTAGCAAAAGGCCTTTAGTAATATTGAACTCCGATAATTCGTTGGACCAACAATTAATAAAGTGTAATGTAGAATTGGCTCTATGGAACAATGAGTCAATATGTAACTTGAAACCTAGTCGATTGTCGCAAATTACACCCAAATTATTTATGTATATTATTCACATATTTATATTAGGCACATCGGAAGTTGAGTTGAGTAATTAGTTTCCTTTAATATGTTTATTTAGTGGTGAGAATTTTTTAATTGAATTTCAGTCTATACATAAATATTTGAAAGGAATAATTTATGATGTTTAGAACATAAATTATTCGTATAAGGATATAAAGGATAGATAATATAATAATTTTAATCGGTCTTATACAAAGTCCACTTCAGTCTATTGGTTTTATTATATCATAACATATGTTTTGTCAGAAATGCCAAGTCAAATAATGCGGATCCGTAGGTAGTATACTCTTATGATAAGACATATGAGAAGGCATATGGGTTTTTAGAAAGCAGTATCGGGTATGAAAGGGAAATACACCTTTTCAGGCTATTTTAATTTCTGATATTTTTATGCGGTATTTTTGTTGTAATTTCTGTGATGTTGTTTTATTTCTTAACAAAAAAGAATTAATAGTTGATTTTTTATTAATTTTATCATTTTACTCAAATGGTTTGTTAGCTAGATATAGTATGTAGAACCCATGATTTGGTTTGGATAACTCAACTGCAAAATATATTGGAAAACATTTGTCTTAAGCAAACATTGGAACATGCTTTTGATTCGTCTATTTTGGATTTTATTCATACAATCAGACAATACTCAAAGAAAAGTAAATATAATTCGTTATCGTTTACATCAAAGTGATTGTCGAATAAAAATCCTTTCAGATTGAAACAATAATTTCACAGAATTTGATTCATAGTGAAACAAATTTGTAAATTAAAAATTTAAAGTAAATATTTTTGAACGAAAGTCTCTGATTTAGTATAAATTAGTTCGTGATGGATTAGCTTTAAGTCCGTATTCGGATGATTTAAATTTTTGTACTTTACTTGGAGCTTAATATATCTTAAACTTTCCAGGGCGCGAGACAGTTAAAATATCATTTTTTTTAGGATTTTAAACAATTGTCTTTTTCTTGAATAAAAAATTCAATTTAATTAATTTTCTAGTTCTGTTAAAAACAAACATTCTAACATTCTAATATGCTATACAGTCGATTCTTAGCTCGATTTTTCCCAATTACTTACTGCAAAACGAAGAAAAGGTAAGGTTTTGGAGTAAAGCTTTTTATGTATTTCGACATAAACCAAGTGGCTTTTTGATCAGGAAGGATGATAATTTCGAAATTTTGACTACCCTAATGCCAAAAATTTAAAGGATTATTTACTATACTAAATTCACACGTTCCTAAAGTGTTTTAGATGCGAAAAATCCGAATGTCTCCAGAATAGAAATCACAAATTAATTTTAGTTAAGCCAATCAGCAAGATTTCAAAGGACTTTTTAAGGTTTATAACATTTAAGAAAGAAAAACCAATTCAGCTTTGGTTGTTGTTTTTACTAACGAGTTTTATATTTAGTCCTGCATTAGTGGCACTTTAACATATATGTAAATCAGTTTCTAATGGATTGGAATATTTTGTATAATACAATAATTCCTGTCATATTTCTATGAATTACAAAATATACTCAAAGTTATAACTCTATGAGGGATTTTCAATTTCCAATTTAAATTTAATATTTTAAAAAACAGAAAACTATTTATGGAAATTATATTTTTTATTTATTTTCCATTTCCATTTCAATTTCCTTTTTGTTTTTAAAAATTGATTCAAAAAATAATACAAAGTAAACTTTCAAACAAACAAATTCCTTTAAAAATAAAAAAAAAATTAATGTCGTTTTCCTTTTATTTTTCATTGTAATAGAACGACCGTCATTTGTGGAAGATTTCCCTTTTTTTGCTTCTCGAAAATAATAGCTTGGAAAAACTTTTTCCGTTATGCATTTTGTCTATGCATTTGTATATTATTTTCTAAGATCTTAGAATGAAGATGGTGTGGCATAGCATAACACTTCAACATCCAAAATATAAATGGTAAATAATGGTGGTAATATAGTGCTAAAAGAGGCGCCTTTCTTTCCTTTCTTCACAATGCAAAGAAAAAAACGAAGAAAAATAAAAAAACTAGGAAGATTGTTTCGAAAAAAAAAAATAAAAAAATACGATGATAAAATAACAACAACTGAAAATAACGATAAAAGCAGCAAAATAATAAACGCATTAAAAACAAAATCCTTCTTTGCATATTTCTCTAACAGGAACAAAACGATAAATTTCCGGGCGATGTCTTGAAAAGGAGACGAATTTCCTTAGTGAAAGGACAAAGAAAATGGAAGGAAAATGTAAAAAAAAAAGAAAAATAAAATAAACTTAAATAGGATAGGAAAGAAAAAATGAAGCGAAATGTTAAGAAACGATATAAATAGTGGAAAAAAAAGAATGTTTATCGGTTTTGCAAATCTGCAAAAGGATATAGAAAAAAATGTACAATATAAAAAAAGAAAATGTGTGCAGAATTTTCGTCTCATCATGAAAGTTAAATTTTTTTTTTAAAATAACCTCAAACTTGGCCCGATTGAAATTTAACGTCTTCTAAGGAAGAAAAGAATTACTATGGTGAAAACCTAAAATTGGCATATTCACACTTTTAATCGGGAAAAATCAAATGGGCCAACAAAGAAAAAAAAAAAGGAACGATATAACCTGGTAATCGGATCAACGGTATTAAGTTGTGACTGTGATAAAACAAAAACAATATTTAAAAAATGTTAGAATTTTCGGGATTTTTTTCGCCTCTATTAAAGAAGACTTTTTGCAATTTTAAATTTTATGTTATCACGACTTTAAAATGGAAAAAACTGATAATATTTTTATTTTGTGGGAAATATTTGGGGATTTGGGTAAATATCCTGTTTGTTTTTCGATACCGAAAGGCATAGATTTGTTATTCACGTATTAATTAGAAAAGGTGTATTGCAATGAAGGTAAAACTATGAATTAGCAAGATGCAATGCAATACAAAAGGAAAACGTTAGGTTGAAATTAATATATAAGTGTCAAATCACATTGGGAGATCTTTCTCCATCATAGGACCTTGATCAACTTGATCTTCATTTTGGAAAATTACTTGATATTGTATTAAATTTCTCTTATAGACAACCTTCATTTTGCATAGTATCATTCAATTGACCTTAAGTTACATGTTAACAGATCAAATCACAAAGCTAATTCGTTATTGGATTTTATTAAGAGATGGTCTAAAAAAATTTCGGATACTTATATCACTAAATCCTTCTTTATTACCTTGGTTAGATCTATACTGGTATATGCGAGTCAAGTTTGGTTACCATATCATAAGGTTCATATCAACAGATTGGAATCGATCCAACGTAAATTCATATACGCTTTGCATTAAGGAACCTGTCTTGAAATGAGACCTTCTTATTATCCCCGCATACCAAGATAGGTTAAGGTTAAGGTTAATTGATCTGAACTCTTTGGAAAAACGAAGTTCGGTAGCTGATATGTTTCACCAATTATTCAATGGCGCTATTAACGCTCCTTCTCTCCCTTTTAGAGAAAATACCTCTAAACATTAATTCACGCACTCTGAGGTCTGTGGAGTTCTTTAAAATATTATGCCACAGAACGGACTATGGTAAAAATGAACCGGTTTCACGATATCAGCAAAGTTAATTTAAAGTTTATACGATTATGTTAGATGCTAGAATTAAGCAATGTTGAAAAAAAAGGACAAAAGCGCCTAACGAAATTCTTATCCTAATTAAAGAATTATGCCAACTCATATAACAATTTCGATTTCCACTGTCATAATTATAATTCTAATTACTAAAATTTATATTTTATTATTGTTATCTATTTAAGATTTGTATATATAAATTCTGATTGTTTGAGATTTTTCTTATATTCCGGTTGAAATAGTATTATTTAGATATTTATACTATATATAGTACATGAATATATATGGAAGAACAATCCACAGTATTAAACAATCAAAGAAAAAAGAGACCGGCTATCAGTAATTTATTCTTAAGAAAAGTAGAATGTAGTACTATAAGAAGTTTTGTTTTCTTGTTTGGTCAGGAAATGTTTCGTTTAAGTGCCTCCTTACTTATACGTCCGGAGATCTATAAAAAATGCCCAAGTTGCATGTTTTCTCATATATACTAACATTAAATACACTCATCAAAAACTACATCTACGAACAAAAAAAAAAAAAATGTTTCCAATGAAACATGGCCAGGAGTGTGGAGAAAAATAAACAGAACATATACACATATGAAGACCACCATCCACCCAAAAAAAAAAAAACAAAATAAGGAAATTCATAGAAAAGGATGTTCTTAGTTCTCACCCGAAAAAAAAAAATATATAATATATATAAGAAAATTGTGTCTGCAGAAGAAGAAAAAAAAAGACAAACAGGAAAACACTTTCCATAAGAACACATTTCACAGGACTCGTGTGTGGGCTTTCAGTTTATGTTATGGCTTTCTGTGAGCTTTAACATGCTGTCTACGATAAATCCACCCATAGAGTGTGAATTAGGTTGATTGTGGTTGTTTTGATGGGAGGACATTATCCTTCTTATATACTTAATGTTTATACCAATTCTATGGTCTCGTCTTTTTCCAAAAAAAAAAAAAAATAGAGAAAAAAATTAAGAAAGAAAAGTACCAAAAAAAAAAATAACAGAAAAAGGAAATAGTTTAAGAAGCATTTCTCTTTAACTTACCAAAAAAAAAGAAATATTCTTGTTAGCTTCTTTTTTTCTCATCATTTTCTCTTGTTATAAAGAAAAGTTTTACACCACTGTAATCTGTAAATGGAAAACTTAAAATCTTTGAAATGATTGTATCATGAAACTGAAGGAACAAACATCGAATATACCAGAACAATATAAAATAAAAACTTCAGATAATAAAAAAAAATCAAAAGAAGGAGTGAAGTATGTATCTTAGTACTCCTTGTATATGAGAAAAGGTTCCTTTTTTCCATTCTAATCGTATGCGTTGAATATACTACTTAGATAAGATGGAAACCAGAAAAAACTGATAGTATCGGAGTTTTATCAGAGAACTTTTTCAAAATTGGGTGTGTATTAGCTAACGTACATCTTTTTCAAAGAAATTTTTCTATAAATATAAAGTAAGTCCAAGTACTTAGTCGAGATTTTAATGAAATTTTCATTGTACACCTACGTATGAATATTTTTTATACTTTTAGAGAGTATTTGATGCTGAAGTTCATGCCAGAAAAATGATCAAACTAAAAGGAAGAAAAAAGGTGAATTTGATTTTAGATTATTCATTACAATAGTAAGCACTAAATTAAGTGACTGACAATGAATTACTCTTGACTTTTTTGAGTATCATAAAAACGTAAGTATTATACTTTATTTTCAGAAGCATTCTTGAGTATAGTCTAACTTTAATACATTGTAATCACTTGTATTTTATCTCAAATAGTAGATTTATAATAAGTCTATTATAGCATGCAGTTTCAGGTAATAGTAGAATTCAATTAGTTACCGTACGTTGTATCGTCGACTCAATTCCATAGTAATGATTTTTTTAAAGTTATAATCGCAGTGTTCGATCCACGAAAATGCTGTGACTACTTTGCATGAAGTTCCAAATGTTTTTTCTGACAGACATTAAACAGTTTTCATTAAAATTTAAAAAAATTGAAATGTTTTCATACTTCGTTTCCTTGATTTATTAAAAAGGACCTGCTTTATTAATTTCAATCAGTATTACTCCTGCATCAGTATCCTTTCTCAAATCACATTTTGAAGAAACCTTGCATTTTGGTAAACAACTTCATGGGATGAAATTTTTTGGGTATGTAATTTTCCTTGTTCCATAAATCCTCATTTTTCCACTTAACCACTGTGCACGTTGAGTAATTTTATACTGTTTCTTGCCGCGTTGATATCATATGAATTTTTCGTATGAATTTGTCGTACGAGCGGTAAACGCGTAGTATACGAATCGTATTAATAACTCTTTAGGAGTGTAAATGATCTATTCATGCGAATGTAAAAAAATCCGGATTACAGGAGGAGTTCTTAAGCGAATAGTTTAATTCAAAATGGGTTGTACTTACAAATTCAAATTTTGCGTTGTATCAATCCCACGTTATATAGTAACAGTAACAGCTCAAATCGAGCCTAAAGACTAAAAATTAATACATAATAAAATCATTGATTATTACAACTTATATAACAGTTTCTTCAGTTCATATTTACTGAGGCAAAAGTCAAAAATTTGTGCATTGGCATTTACCACGCTCAGCATTCGGGAGACCGGTTCATTCTTATCATAGTCCGTCCGGTGAAATCTGATTTTGAACAGAATTTAGGTTATTAAAGCTCAGTGTTGTAGTTTACATATACTTGTATTGCTAACGAACGTTGCTTCTTCCAATCCCTATTAAATTCAGCGCTATATTAAAAACAATCCTAATTACAATAAATCTTTAAAATTTAATCATTATTAATTCATAAAAAAAAGGAAATCCTGCAAAAAAGAAAATTATATCAAATTTCTTTTCTTTTCTAATATGAATTACAATTCTTCCTATTTGAAAGGGAAATTATTGAAATCTTATTCAAATTTAAGATGCGGCCCAAGAAAAAAAAGAAAATATTTTTCAGCATATTGAATAATTTTACGATTTAACTAAAAGTAAAAATTGATTTGAAAAGGAAACAATACCTTTGCTTTTAATATTATTGAAAAACAAAACAATGGAAAAACAATGGAAAAACACATAAAATATTTCTCCAACAGTATAAAAAGAAGAAGAATATAAATTTCGATGAATTTTATAAGATCTCAAAAAAAAAGAAAAGTTAATATAATCATTTTCTCATTTGACTTTTCTATAATTAAATATTCAAGATTTTCGCCAACGTCACCAGTGATGAGTGGTTCATATTTTCCAGATCGATTAAGTTTCATAATTGAATAAGGATCTCCTCTCAGTGTACGAAGAAAACGTAATATTGGAAAATGGATTAATATTGCTGATGATGATGAAAAATAATAAGACGACGACGACGACGACCATTACGGCAACAAAAAAAGAAAAAGAAGTAATTCGGTATAAAATTTTTGCTGCATTGTGATTCCATAAGTAAAAGAAATTTCATAATTTCTTCTTCTTTTTTTTTTTTTTGATTCTTCGATAATCATTGGACCGTTACATAATAAGGTTTTCCATTTTACTTTATCCCATTATATTATTTATTGGAATCTCTTTAGTATCGTCTAATTATGATTCTCATTAAATCTAGAATGTCTTGAGTTCTTCGATCCAAGTATACTCCAGTCATGTTATCCAGAAATACTACATTGTATTGTATAGGAGTATTTATTCTTAAGATTCAAATTGATATAGTGTTCTGTTACTGATATAATTTTATAGCATGAATTTCTTAATTAATTAACAATTTGATTGAGTTGAGCTTAAAATACAGATGCTGTATGATATTTTTTTTCTTGCTTTCTATACTTAAAAATTTTCAAATTCGATGGATTTAATTATAGAAATGAGTTTGTAGTTTAATGAAAGTGGAGTTTTTAAATATTAATTAAAAAATTAGGTTAACAAAATTTGATGAAAAGAACCGATATGAAGAATATAAGTGAGTTAAAACAATTTTAAATGATTAGAAATTTGAAGTATATAATAAAATGTTCAAGTGTAAGATACAGCATCTATAATAATAGGACTTTATGTACTTCCAAGAGTACAAAGGTTTATATCGCAATTTTAAAGAAATTAATTAAATTTGATCATTTTAAAGAATATCTCATTTTTTCCTTTTAGTCGAAACTGAAGACTACGCAGGAATTTTTAATTAGCAATATTAACTAATTTTGTTGAAAGAATTGATGCGAGAAATGTTGAAGATCAAGAAGGATTAGCCGTCCTTATATCCAGATGGAAAATGATGTTCAATTAATTCGAATGTTCTTCATCCTTTCAGTCCATTTCTTACGTGTTTGCAATGTTGAAATGTATTCTGTACTCCAACGTTTCCAAAATGATGTTTGAATCTGTTGTACACGTTTCCATCGATCCGATAGTGACATGGTTTCTTCTTCACTTGAGAGTTGGGCTGGTAAAAGAATTGGTCCTTGGTCAGAAAATGACCAGGAGTTAATGGGTCTAAATCATCCATGTCAAATGAGCCCCTTGCTATGGGCCTGGAATTCAAACAAGCCTCTATTTGGCATAGTAATGTTGTCATTTCCTCGAAAGTTAATATGGTTTCACCAATTGATCGCTTCATATGGTACTTCATGGATTTTACTGAGGATTCCCATAATCCTCCAAAGTTAGGAGAGTAAGCTGGAATAAAATGCCAGGTAATTTCATTTTTGCTCAATTCGTTTGAAATGATTTCTAAATTGTGCTGTAAAAATGATTGAAATTCATTTATCTTTCTGGCAGCGCCTATATAATTGCGTCCGTTATCACTATACATATTGGTACATACACCACGTCGGCTTGTGAAACGATGTAAAGCTTCAATGAATTTGTCAGCTGATAGATCTGATGTCAATTCCAGATGTAGTGCTTTGGTTGACATGCACACGAAAATAACAACGTAACATTTTAACTTCTTAGCGCCTCTTCCCTTCCACGAGTTAATAGTAAAGGGACCTGTATAGTCGGTACCTGTGTTACTAAACGGACGACTAGGTTGCACACGATAAGCTGGAAGGTTACCCATTTGCTGAGTATAGCCCTCTTCTCTGTAACGAATACATGTTGGGCATTGACGAATTATCTTTTTGATAGCATTTTTACAGCCAATAATCCAGTATTTTAAATGTAAAATATTTAACATCAATTGCTTATTAGCATGAAAGTAACGATTATGTGTATCCTTAACAATTAATGATGTAAAGGGATGATCCTTTGCCAAAATTATTGGATGTTTTTTGGTATAAGTCATCTGAGACTCTTGGATTCGTCCACCTACACGAAGAAGAGCATTATTGTCAATAAATGGTGCTAATGGTAATAATTTGCTGCCCCTTTGTAACAGCTTCTCACTTTCTAGCAATATTATATCTTTGGTAAAACTGTCCCTTTGTGCTATTCTTATCAGAGTCGTCATTGCAAATTGATGTTCTGAAGTATGTAGAATATTTCCTATGATATTGTTTGATTCGATGCCTTTCCTTGATTTACTACAGTTGTTTGTAAAACGAAAACATCTTGCTACTACTGAAACTAATTTTCTTAATGAAGAATATTTGGTGAACAATTCTTCAGACAATGAAATTGTTTCGGTTGTCACAACAGATGTAGTTAAACTTGATGAACGTTTTTCTAAATGTATGTCGATATCTTGTGGAGCTGGTATTAAAGTCTTATTGAATTCTTTATGATACAAAAATGTTGGACCATTCCACCATAAGCTTAAATTTAATATTTCATTTGCTAATAAACCTCTTGATGCTGGATCTGATGCGTTATCGGCTGACTTGACATGTCTCCATTCACGATAAGGTATGATGGCTAAAATATCTGAAGTTCTATTTGCAATAAATGTTTTCCATGTGCGAGGAATTGATTTCAGCCATGCCAGCACCACTGTAGAATCCGTAAATGCAAATGTTTCTAAAGTTTCGAATTTCAATGTTGACTTAACCTTGCGCATTACTTTTGACAGCAAATGTGCAGCGCACAATTCTAGTCTTGGAAGTGAGATTTGTTGAATGGGTGCAACTTTAGTTAGGAATCATGATGCGAAATAGAATATATTTGATTTATAGGTTACTTCATTCTTTCTAATGAAAAATTTTAATTTTCTTTCCTTATTTTGTACGGAATTTTTTGTTTTTGTCATTTTCATATAAGGTAGAAAGGAATATCCGTCTAATTTTCTCTTTTCAAATTTATTCTGTTTTGTTTCTCTTAAATGAAAGAATTATTTCATTTTTGTCTAAACAGTGAAAAAATAGAACACGTTCTGTTTACTCAAATATTTAATTATTCGAATCATGCCCTAGTGCCATGGTGTAAGAATATCATCGATTATACCGTATTCGGGTCACCCAATACTAGCTTTATATTATTTCCAGTGCGTAGCATAAGTATATGGTATTAAAATTCAAAAATGTACGTGGTTTACAAAATAACTTCTGAATATCAAAAAATGAATAAATTGTTTTGATATAAGCTAATTTTCCGAACACTTTGAAATTTGAAATACATTTAATGTTTATGCCTGCGGTCTAGACTTGTTAACATCTGATCCAGATTTATACATAAATTAATAATTAAATTTTTGTACAAATCATGTAAATATGAATTCCAAAAAAAGAAGAAATTATTCGTTACTCATCTATGCAAAACATTATAACTTAATTTCTGGAGAGTCAGAGTGAAAAATTTTATGTTTTACATTTTTAATATTATTCCACAAAAACAAAAAAAAGTTTAAATTAAGTATTATAAAAAGTGCTTTTGAAAATGTGCAATATTGAAATGAATTCGTATAATTAAGTTATATAACAAAATTGTTTTAAAAAAAAAGTTGCCGAAAGTTTATAATATTTCGAATGTACACAAAACATAAATTGCTATTTTCGTGAATTAAATAAAAAAATATGTTTTAATATTTAATAATTTGTTAGTAAAGTAAAAAAAAAAAACAAATAATAAAACACAGAACAAAGTTAAATTTAATTATGCTTTGTTTTTCCAAATAGAAAAACTTTTCTCAGGAAAGATTTTCCGAAAATGTTTCATATTAATATGGAAATTATAATTAAGAAAAATTAGTTTTTAAAGTAACAATTTTTAAAATTATATTTTCTGACAGTAACTTGACGACAGGATCTCTTAATCGACCTGATAAACCGAAAGGGTACATAGAAAAGTCGTTATTTTTCATTTGATTAATACTGAAATATGGTTCCAATTAATTTTTATTTACGATTTTCATAATTCTTAATTTAATTTCGATTAGTAAATGGTCAAATTATGTAAAAATAAAAGTCTGTTCTCCTCTTCTAAAAGAGTTTCAGTGATGCTGTAAGCGGTAATTCGTCCTTTGAAAACTAATTAAATCTTGTTATTTAATTTTCTTTGCTATCATACCCCAGTTTGCATTTCTTGTCGACGCAATATTACCGCCACTAATGTAATGACAGTGTACTAATAAGAAGTTACCACTAAAAATGTTATATGGAACCTTTAATTGACATAAGAAATCCTTTATATAAAAATAATTATCAATCGTGGCCCTGCCAATAATGTAATGACAATGTACTAATAAGAAAAAGCCACTTTATATAAAAAAAAGGATATCGATCGTAGTCCCGTAACTTTTTCAAATTATCTCCTTTAAAGATACAAAATGCCATAATCAAAACTTTCAAAAAATGAACCCGAAGCGCTTATTCGTTGGATACTACTATATTGTATCTGAAATGGAAATACTTTTTGACTATTCCTATGCCATATCAACAGTTTTTGCATTCAGGTATCACTTTAATAAATTCTTTTCGAATCCCATAAGTACTTTTAATCCTTTGATTTTTAGCTGTAGATACACAGTTTCATTCCTATTTTAGGTACAATGAAAAACATTGTTTCATATCATGTATGTATATTACATGTATTTATGAATTAATCGTTTGGATGTTTAAAATTACAAAAAAATATTCACTATCATAAAGTGTAGAACAAAATGAATTCCAGCTATGAATATACATGAGAGTGGGTAGTTTTAAAATTCAGTAGAAAATAGTTAGCTATAGTAATCCTGTCTGTTTTTTTTTTGAGACAGTGTATTATTTTGTGTATTATTTTATTCAAATAAAAAATATATAAAAAAAATTGTCTCCAATATTCCCAAAAAAATTCACCATCGACCGAAGATTTTGTTACCAAGTGGAAACTTCTGTTCTCATATTTAAAATGCAATCTAATTTAAATGCAAGTATGTCTACATATTTGAAAAATATTTAATTTGAATAAATTTATATTTGAACCTTTTTTCCAAGAAATCAGTTTTCCTTTCAAAAATATTATATTCTATATAATATAATATTTATGAATAACAAAAATATTGTCCTCCCACATAACGATCATTCATGAATAACTTTAAACATTTTTTTTAAAATAGAGTGTTTTGTATTCCACTAACAAAAAGGAATCTAGAAAAAAAAAAAAAACTGTCAAATAGTGTGAAAATCGATTGAATAATAATTCCCTATCCAAAGAAGAAAAATCTATCCATGGAAAATGAGAAGAATGCATAACAGGAGAGATTAAAGCTCTATTGATAACCAACAAAAGCACATCGTTCATCATTCAAAAAAAAACAAAAAAAGATACTACTAAAAACAAAAATAAAATATCGAATCGATAAAACCAGTTTCACCCTATTAAGTGACCACTAAATCGATTGGTTAAGGGGTGGTAAAATGCTTTTCATAAGAACAGTTGGATATTACCCGAAAAAAAGTGCAAACCAAATTTTTTTCATCCTGTTAGTTTTGATTGTTATTTTGTATGGAAGGATGGTGCTTTTTTGTCATTCTAAAAAGTTTACTTCTTTTCTTCATTTTCAAATTCAATATAAACGTAGCGGGTAGCCTTTGCAAACACCCTAAAAAAAATAAAAAGAAACGCAAACATAAAAAAATGGTAAAATCGAGAGCCTAAGTAAACAACTTTTTGAGGCCTTTTATTGGATTTTTATGGTGTTTCCTGGTGAGCCGATGGTGGTTTTTGTAAAATTTCATCGCGTCGTTTTGAATAGTTTGAATTTATTCAATAAACGTTTAGAAAATATGTATGAAAATGTTTTAGGATTTTTTTTTTTTGCTCCTAGAGAGATCAATTCAAAAGCTTTATTATATTATAGGAGAAGTATCGTATTTATGTATACATACATATCTATGGAAAATTTTCTATCAGAAAGAACATAAATTCATTCACTCTAATATCCTATCTCGTCAAATATTTACTAAAAGGAAAATTTTGAAATGATCAAAACATGAAAATTATAGTGCTGTGAAAATTTAATGAATTCGTTAGGAAAGTTTTCTTTTTTGTTGTTGTTGTTTGATAATATTTAGTATATGAAATTATTATATTGATCAATAAATATGAATATCTAATAAGAATTAATTTGCCATATTATTTTGTAAAAAGGTTTTTTCGAAGCACATATAAGAAGTACATCTATTTTTGACATATATATAGACTATATGAACGAGTGCGAGTACTTGCTGAAAAGTTTTAACATTACATCTGCTTGGTTTGTTTCTGAAATAGCTAATCAATAGAATTATCAATCATGTATGTTGTCCTATCTATTCGAATTTGATGCTAGAAAACTCTTTTCCGGCAAATTACAAGCAGGCAATGAAAAGTACGATGGAAAGAGCATGGAGTGTATTTTTTAAGATTTCATTATTGTTAGGACGAGCAAGAAGTTTGACAAACATATCAAGGCCCACAATGGGATCCAGTGCCAAAAATAAAGAAAGAAAGAATACTTTCTCGAATTCAGCTTCTTTTCAGATATGAAAGAACATGTATAGTAATTATCCGATAAATGTCTTACTTAACTGACATTTTCGATAACTGCGGCTCCGCAAATTAGATAAGCATTCCCTCAAATTTTTCGATTCTTACGATATCAGACTTATGTTGAAATTAGTAAGGAATTCAAAATTTTGGTGAAAGCTATTGTTCGTTTTCAAAATTCTAAGTAAAGTATTTAAGACTTAAATTTTCTTGGTTGTGATCATAGGTGATCAGAGCGGTAGCGAGCATAGATCGGTGCCCTTTGTGTTATACACAGGGTGGCCACTGAAAGTCCCAATAATGTGAAACAAAAATAAATTTTACGAATTTTTTATGTGTGAAAAATAACATCCCTCAAATGACCACCATTTTCCTGCTCACGAAAATACAGGCTCTTTCCACAACATTTTCCATGGCCGTACGCCATGTTTCGGATCCTAAAACTCGACTCGAATCTTCTTTTAAGCTCTTGAATTGTCCGAGGTTTATTTACGTAAACCCGTCCTTTCAGGTTATTCCCAAAGTCATTGTTATCTCTGGCTAGGAGATACTCTGACATTAAAATGTTGTCGATAC
Source organism: Xylophagus ater (assembly GCA_963422695.1). NCBI lineage: Eukaryota > Metazoa > Arthropoda > Insecta > Diptera > Xylophagidae > Xylophagus > Xylophagus ater. The sequence continues at coordinate 7,694,442 of OY730481.1, forward strand.
TTTCTCTGAGTTTGAATAATTGATCTTTCACTGGAATTGGGAAACTTCAATGACTTTTACACGTTTCTTGAACATCATACGTAGTCATTTTAATCTCCAAGGGATGCTCTATAACCTACAAAAAAAAGTAAATAAAAAAGATTGAAAATGAAAAAGTTATAACCTTTCCAACCCCTTTAGTCTTTCAGTGGCTACCTTCTCTAAGCTGTATAGTTCGTTGTATCCTTAACTCAATTTATATTCTCTTTTGTGGTTATATATACAAGCACGGATCCAATCATATAAAAGACTATAATTAAAATTTTAATGAATTTCTCGTTTTCATATCAAATTCTAATGATACATAAATTGTTTATTTGATCTTTCATTTGCATATTATTTTCTTCTATATTCAAGAGACAAAAATTTCCAATTAAATGGAAATGCAATTATGTATTTGTTGTACTATTTCTTCTTCTTCAAAACTTATTTCAAATGCAATTGGGTAAAAATGATTTTTTCTTCCAGAGTTCAATATTATTCCTCTTTTTTTTATTCGGTTATGCAATAAAAAAAGGAAGGAAAACTATAAACAAACTTGTTGGGTATGACTTACAAAAGTTCTTCAAAATGGTGTTATGTAACTTCGTCGTTTCAATTTGCGTTTTCATCTTAACAAAACATCCAGAAAAACGATCACTTCACTTTTTCAATGCACACCATCATTTAATAACGGTTGGATATCGAATAGGGTAGGAACTAGAGAAAAACAAAACCCCATCAATGATACTAGACTATTGCACGTATCAAGAAAAAAAGGTGAAATTTTCCTTTTAGATTTCCTTTTTTAAAAACATTGTTTATATAGTTTCGGAATGCAAAAAGTTCATATCACCATTTTTTTTTGATCTTCCTTGTCCTCATCCGAAAATTCTCAACACAACACACAACATGAGAAATAGTTCAATTTATAATAGAAATTCTAAAGGTATTTTCCACTAGGAAAATCTTATACCATACTGTTGTTTTCCGTCCATTGATTCTATTGTTGTTGTTTTAGGTAACTCACTGTACGGGGGTAATATTCGAAAAAGGTTGATAGATATTATATATGTACCTACAAAAACATATACCCTTATGAACTCATCGAATTTTTCATCGCACAGACTTTTTGATTGTGGTTGCTTTATTTTATACTATATGTGCATTCAGTTTCGGGAATTTTATGGTAAAATGCATTGCTTAAATATTTCAGAAGATTGCTCCTTTGTGGCACGAGAAATAGATGAATGAGCACGTAATGCACTCGGGCAGATATAGTGAATCATATTCCTATATTACGAAAGATATGAATATCACTGAATTTCGTGAAAAACTTTCTCTAGGTTTGTTGGGGTTGGTTTTTTTTCGATTTTTCTGCATTTCTTTTTTTTCTGAATAAAAAGTTCGAATCTGGAAAAGAATTGAATTCGTTTTTACTGTTTTATATTATTTTCACACATCGAAAATATTCTTTTATGATAATACCATTTTCAAATAGCTTCATTAAATGGGAATCACTTTTTCGTTTTTGGTTAGAAGAATATCAACATTATTTATTTTACTGTGAATTTATGCATAATATTGATTTTTACTTTCTTATATTTTAAGTATAAGAAAGAACTTGGAAAGACGAGATCCACAAGATCAAATCAAATGAAGAACGTATGCAAGACTAGTATTTACGAATAGGTGTAAATCAGTTTGCAATAAGTCCAGAATACGTTGGGTTATTTTGATGAAATTTGGTACACATATCTGGTGTAATAGAATAATAGTCAAACAAGTTTTCAAACAAAACCAATAAATAAAGATCACCGAAATCGTGGAAATTGATGGTTTTCCTTTATCATTCGAGAGATAAGATTGATAACATGTAGACTCAGCTGCATGATAAAAAAAGTCCTATGTAAAGATGAGCCATGTAGATAAGAAGTCTATGATAGTCTTATGTCCAGCGGATGATGGCTTAACATAAGTATTTAATTAATAATATATTTTATAGATTTGTTATAACTCTTATTATCTAGTTTAAAATTAAACTTGCATAATTACGTATAAGAAATCTTAGAGGTTTACTATGCCACAAATGCTTTTTTAAAGAAATTCCCTGATTTGTAATATTTTAGTTCAGGTTTAATAAAGTGGAAAAGTAATTTATTAAGGATATTATTGAAAATGTGGAGTAAATAATATATGCTATTACTGTAATATGTGTATACTTGAAAAGTTTGGATATGATACCATAGCATCTGTGTTGCAATACCAAACTTAATTTAATTTTTTTAAAAATTAACTTGTGATTTTGAAATTAGAAAACTATTTTGATTTGAATTCGGTGAGAAATTACTTTATCCGCAATTTTGATGTAAACATTTGTTTTGCGAAATGGCTTAATGATTCGTTTAGTAATCCATTTCAAGAGATAAACGGACCGAATAGGAAACTCATAACTTCTCCATTTTTTTCTTATCAAAATTAATCAATATCCTTCCTACTTAGACTAATATTGTCTATTGTCTATTGTCTATATATTTAATCCACGAAAGTGAAATTATGATGAAATTGTTTTAATAAGAATTTCACTTCACATATTATTTGAATACAAGATTTATCCATTATTTTCTAAGTTTTTAATGGAAATTCATAAGTTGGAATGGAATTTCTAGTAGAGATTTTTAGGATTATGTAATATAATGTAATTTTCAATTATTTTGTAAATCTACTAAAAAGTTGAGTAATTATCATTAAAATTGCACATCAATCTAATTTAGTTTCTGTTCAGTGAAGGATGCAATTTGTATAAGGATAAAATTTTTAATATTTAAGAAAATCTCCTTTTATGGTTGTATTTTGAAAGTCATAAATTTATGGAAATAATTCTCTTTTTATTCTATAAAAGTTCATTTGTCTGGAACAGAAATTTTCAACTTCAACGAATTAAAGATTTCTCAGCCAATTTAACTTAAAGTCATTATTATAGGAGTGGAACTTTTGGAAATTGAATGAGGAAATAATTCAATTTAATACTTAATAATTGTATGTACCAAGTTCTTTATTATATCCTATGTTATTTAAGTTTTGAAATAATATTGTAAATTGTAGAAGTATAGTGTAGAATAAGAGAATTTTCGAAACGAGTCTCTAGTTATTATAGAACTTTAACGTTAGCTCATTATTATTTCATACTCGTTCCTGTGCCTTAAATATATATATGTATATATGTTTTTTGTAGACCATCTAACAGCTTCCATACCTTATCTACAATACTGCTTTTATTGATAGAACAGCATATGTATTTATATGGCAGGTACGAAGGGTTCATATATTGTAGGAAATGAGTGCATTCGTAGGAAAATGTAAGCAGAAAAATTAAAATTAACTCTTAATAAGCATAAGAGTAAGTAATTATGAACAAATTGAGAATGAAAAAAGAAATTCTTTTATCAAAAAATTCAATATATTGCATCAGGAATTAAGATTAAGTTTTTAAGGTGTTCTTGTACTGCGACTTTTAAGATCTTTTGTATCCCCTCTTCTTTAGTGCAATAGTTAAGATAACTTCCCATTCTACAGCACCTCTTCCAGGCCTATTTCTCTTAGGAATTTTAGTAACAGATATTAACTAATACAGAAAGTCGCACTCATATTGTACTATATATAAAGTATGTACTCAGTCTTATATAAATTGAGAATATGAACGAGGAAAATTCAAATACTTCATTCCATTGAATAGTAAGTAACTCGTAAGAACATTTTACAGTAGAATTTCTTGTGTTTTCTTATGAAATGTACTCTTTCAAGTAATGAGTGTGGCGAAATCATTGTATTCCCTGACATGAATAAAAATAATTTAAATACGTCCCAAAATATTAAATTTTCAGCAATACAAGAAATTTGTAAAAGTTATTTGGTCTCAGTTCTAAGAAATCTGATATTTATTTCGTCTATAATATTGAAAAGAACAAAACAATGATTGATTTTCTTAAGTCCTGTTTTCAGATTTTCATCCTCTCATTCGTTGTTTATAAAGTTTTTCGGTTCACCAAAAACTTACACTTCGTCACTGATAAATGGTTGTGTTTTTTCCATCCACAAATCATGGTCATTCACCACAGGTTATTAGTATTGTTTAGTGAAGCATAATAACTCACCTTACTATATATTATAGGCGACATTTATTGCATATCGATCAAGGAAATATTTAGGCACATTAAAATGTTCTCATTTCATATGAACATGATTTCGATTTCTAATAAAGACAATTGGTTTTTATTGACTGTTTTCATTTGAAAAAAATAAATATGTATATATCCAAGAAATCGGTAGATTATTAATAAATATAATAATAATTACCTGAGTATTTCGATTTGTTAATTTTCCAATAAACTTCAATTATAAAATTTTGTTTAAGGACTATATTTAGGTCATAGTTATGAGCTTGTTCGCAATTTTAGGGATATACCAAAAGCATACCATTTTGCCTATAATTGGGCTATTAATCGATATACTAGAAATTAAAAACAATTTTGACTTAGGAAATAATTTTCATAAAGAATTTTGTACTATATAAGAAAATCAGGAAATTACCGATTAAAATATCTTACCTTAATTCGATATTTGATAATTTTCTTTAGGAAATTTTTTAGGGATTATTTTGGGTTCTTAAAATGAAACGTATGTACAAGAAAAAAAGATCAGCTATAATAATAAAAGGGTATTAAAATAGTACTATACAACAATATTTAGCGGATAATTATCGATTTTATTGCTCTCTAAGAATAAAAATAAACTAATAATATCCAAAATAGAATAATAATCTTTTATAGATACGACTTCATTAATTTTAATGTATTTTTAGATACTAAAAAATCAATAATAATCTCCTATATACATATATATACATAAATATATAATATTTGAGAATAATGTCGAATAAACTTAGTTTCATTATTAAAAACCAGTTGTGGTAGAAACCTTTGTTTTTCTTTTATTTTCTTATAATTAGAATTCCAAATATTAAATTCGCGTTTTAACTTTCAACTCACGTGCGTTAAATTGACATTGTGCCATACTAAAATTTCCCTTTTTATAAGTATATATAAACACACAAATAAAATGAAAATACGGAAAAATTAGTACCCAAGAGAGATGTTATATATATAACAAAAAATTGCCTGTACCAGATTTTAATATTCTTTTGCGCAGGTTGGTTAGATCCTTTTCCTGTTTCTTTCTTTCTTTTTTTTAAAGCCTTTAACAATTTCATTAAAATATAATAAACAAAAGAGTTTCACCTTTTTAACAGGATCATAAAGTTTAGAGATTGTATCTACTATATAGTAGAATGAAAATCTCCAATATTGTTCTCTATATATCTTTCTTCATTTCATTCAAAATACAATATTGAAGTCCTTTTTTATAGTATTTTCATTCATATTCACAGGACATACTTTTTCTCATATAATAATAGGTTAGCCATTCTTGTGTAATACTGTTTTTTTGTTATATAAACTCAAGTTAACGACAATAGTATAATGTGGATTACAGAGAGATAGACGGAGTTAGAGAATGTAGGAGCCCAATGTAAGGACAATTAAGTTTCATGAACATTAAAAAGGAAACAGCACATTGCGTTTTATGGTCGATTAGCGCGCTTTAAATATCTTTACTATATATTTACTTTTATCTTTTATCTTTTATATATATAGTAATACATTTTTACGTTTTTCTCAAAAATTCGCGGAAACGTTGAAAATCCGGCTATGTGTTATTAGAATTTCTGTTTTTCTTTTTTTTTGTTGGTTAATTATTAAGATGATTTTAATGCATTAAAATAATATGTTCGTATATTTCATCCATTCCGAATAGGCTGGTTTTTGTGCCTGTTGCCTGTCACAAAATTATCCCCAAAGTTCTAGTTAAGTGAGAAATTTTTATCGCTTAATTATACATTTGGGATGATGTTTTTCGGTTGTTGTTTTTTTTTTTTTCTTCCGAGGGTAGATTTTTATATATAAAATCTAAATGAAAGAGTTTCGGGAAAAAAAAGCTTTTAATTTACATACATATTCACATATTATGTTTGCTTTGTGCCTCATTGTTAGATGATACGATTTGTCACTATGATAATATCGCTAAATATTTATATATGTACTATATATGAAAGAAATGGAACACCATATAATATATCCTTTAATGAAAAATTATTTCGGGGAAAAAAGATCTGATAACTGTGTTTAGACATGATGATAGAAATTGTCCTTAAAAATTGCCTCTTTTATCACAACATATATTATTACAATCATGAAAGAATGAAATTAATTATGTACAAATATCATTCTCATTAAATTTATGTTTGCTTTTTAAAAAGGAATTTATTTTCATTTGGAATTTTTGGTGTTAAAATAAAAATTATAAATGAAAATTTAGAATGGATTAATTATGATTAAGAAAATATTAGTATGATGAAATTTTCAGTGCAATTTTATGACGTAAAACAGCAAAATTGAACTCTTTGAGATTATAAATTTATATTGAATACTAAGGAGGGAATTTCGCCGTCGATAGCCCTACTGATAAGTCTCTCAAATCAAGAGGTCCTTCGTTCAAAAACAACTTCATTCAGATTTTAATTGAAAGAAAAAAGTACTTATAAGTATTATCTAAAAGTTAGCGTCTTTGTAGAAAAGAATATAAGCTGAAAATACTGTTTTCTTTTTCTTATCTCATAGTCTACCAAATTAGTCAGTTTACATATGGAAGGATGACGTATTAATACGGGAAACAGAATGACATATCTACAATAGACTCCACAGTTTTGATTTTCAGATTGTATTAAAAATAGTCCGTCATGGATCCGTCGTGGATTCGACGCGATCTGTGTAGTCTAATTGTGTATATTTAAAATTTTAATGCATCGTGAATCCGTTGTGGATCCGTCATTCTGCTTGAACCTTAAGTTTGAGAGCGGTTCTAGTGAGATCTCTGAAATTATAAAATTTTTCTTCAGAGACAAATATACCAATTTCCAGAACCTTTTAGCCTTAACATAACTCGACATCCATCTTTTCATATATCTTGAAGAAACTTTACAAATGCATATACCCTCTAAATAAAAGGAACTCAGGTCATTGATGTAAAGGAAGTTAATTAAAATAATATCAAAATTTGTAATTGCAATTTTATTTTCTAAATACAAGAAGTATTAATTGAAATTTTAAAATTTGTTCCTTTGCGGCTTGCTAATAGACAAGTTCTATCCTTAATACAATTCTATCTTAACTGTGACTTTTTTGAGGTATTAAGGCCAATTAAGATTAGTCCATACAAATGAAAGAGTTTATTTTCATTTTACTTAGAGATGAAAAGTAATTAGGGAATTAATTAAAGAAAAAAAAAACTGGAAAAATCGCAGCATCATAATTAAATTGTAAAGTAATTATATTAAGCTAATAGAAACTATAATTCATACAATTAAAATTCTCATCATTTTAAATTAGTTAATATAAGAAAATTTCTTTATTTTAAATACGACAATTTAGTCCTTTTACGTATTTTGTTGTATCATTGATTTGCTTAGAGTATATTTTAACTACAAGTATTTCAGGGTAAATTTCTACTATATTTAATATCGTTGTTGTGCCCAGTCAAGAGTCAAACATTTCTCAATTTGGGAGAAAGTTAATTTAACTTTGGCTATAAAAAAAAAAGTTTTTTTTTTGTATTTTTGCACCAATTACGTGCACAATTCTGATTTTATACTTACAGAGTGTTTCTTAATACTGTAGAAGATGTAGAAATAACTTGATGTAGTTTGGAATGAACGACAATATGTCTTAGATTCGATAAGTTGTAATGGACTTGATTTTAAATTTGTAGACCAAGTATAAAGTAGAAACCCAAGTAACAATTTCGGTAGCTTCCAGCTACTTATTTATGGTATATATCGCCACAAGTGGCAGAAATATGCCAGAGATCAAAAATAGTAGTAGTTTTAGGAAACAAGCTAAGTCCATTTTGATTGATTTTTCGATTTTGATTTCATTTATTTGCTCTAATAAAGTAGTTCAATATGAGATTATTCGAAAGGGGAATAACATGTTCATGCTCCAAGCTTTTAAAAGTGGGTAATACGTGTTTTCTTGGTTCGGGATGAGAAATGTTTAAGAATTTCTTACGTGATTTATACAAAAACCTACATAAAAAGTTTTCAAAATTCCGAAACACTTTGTATCTGATTGTATATTTATAAATAAAACAAGAATATTATATTTCTCTGTATGTTTCGTTTATATATCTAAAGATAAATACCACACACTATATAACGATAAGGTAAAATATGTTAAAAGAGTTTTCATATTAGAAATAAGATCTGTGATAGTGTCTGCTTATCTTGATTAAAATGACTTTAACTATAACAATTTTGTTGTTGCTGCCCACTACTTATAAAATAGGAAAGGATTAAACTGGAATTTATATCTAGCAAGAAAATAAATTGAAGTTGAAAAATCTAGAATGTTTTCCTTTTGGTATTCCTATCGTTATACGGAAAGCCAATTTCCTTAACATATACAACGAAAGAATTCATTGCTATATATTAAACAATATTATATCTAATAAAATTTATACATGTATATAAGTATATATTATATTTAACTAAGTAATGTACATATATATGTTCTTCCATGGACTTTAATTAGCCGACCTCTTTTGCGGTATTTTAATTATAGAAACTGTTACAAATGTTTATAGTTTTCATTCAACAGTTTTTATGGGTTTATTAAAGTTTTCCGTTCAACATGTCCTTCCGTTCTTTCTGACGCTATATTTAAAATCATTATTCATCATTATGGTATTTTTCATATAAACATATTTTTTTGGGTAAGTTTTAGGATGTTTTATTTTTCAAAAATAATATTTTCGGTACTAAATTGTTTTTCTTATGGTTTTTAAGAAAGAAACACTTAATATTGATTTGTTTATAATTAAGATTTATTATGAACAAATATGTTTCATTAGATTTATTAGGTTTTTATTCGTTCATATGTTGCTAAACTTTAAAATCTGGGTTTTGCTATAGTTCTGGGAGATTTGTTGATGCAAAAATGTAGCTGTTATATCCATTCGTTTCGGCTACCTTTGGAAATATTATTTGATTTTACTCTAAATTTTGGTTAAAATTTTTCTTTTAATGATAACAGAATAAAATCCTTTTTGCATTAAATATTAAATCAGTAGCAGATTTAAAGTCAGTAAATACTACTTTAGACTATCTGCTTTACATATGTTTTCTCATATGTTTTCTCATATGTTTTCTCAAAATTTTTAATTTAAATAGTGTGAACACAGAAATTTAGATTGGACTTAATTACCATCGTGTAAGACTTGTTTAGTTAATCGAAAGGAGGAAGATTGATTTTTTTTGATTTTTTATGTTAAAGAAAATTATGATTGACGAAAAATGAAATTTAATAAAATTGATTAACGTGTTCGTATTGTTTTCTTCAGGATCTTGTGTTTAGCAAGTCATTTGTTATCTTTTGTAGAACGACAAAATTAGTGAAAATCCATTTCATATATTTAGCCAGGATCTCAGGTATTTTTTATATCTAAAAGAAGAGTGGGCTAAGACTGGTTGGAGCTAAACTTAATTGCGCCATCACTTAGTACGGTTCGGTCCTGATCGCTTGTAAGGGGGACAGCGCTAGTTAGTCCAATTAAATATAACTAATAACTATTATTTAATGTAGAACTGTGATACACATATAAAGTATACCGAACGTAGTTCTACACTATGTGGAAATTACTTAGTCACCATTAGTTTTTAATGCTATATTCACCTCTGGTTCATCTTCTTACTTCTTGGATACTAAGTAATGATTATGCAAAGCTCTGCAAATTATCTGTTAAGGTTACATCTACCTAGCCTAACGAAAAAAGGTCCAAATTTTAATTTATTTTTCTAAGAAAGAATTGATGGAAATGATGGAAATGATGGAAATGATGGGTGATCTCTGATTTTAAAAGCAATAACGAATACTATTGATATGAAATTCTGACGATATATTCTTGAAAACTTTTAGAAATTGCAAAAAGCATAAGTATGTGTATCAATGATAATGTGTTGGTATTTTAAAGGAATTCATTTTCTCTGGGCAATTTATTTATTAACTTTTGCCTAAAATTTACTAAATTTACGTTCTGAAATAATAAATTTTAATTATTTTAATGACGGTTTTTTACGAATAAATTGTAAATTTCATTAAATTGTTAAAATTGTAATTTAAACAGGTAATATATTTAAAAATTTTCGTAATTTAATAGTAAAAACCCTTTTTTTTGCTGCATTTAAAATTAAATTAATTGTGAAAAGTTTTTATTAGAATCGTGAATTATTCTATCGGACTTTGAAATTTCCTTAGCATCCAGGAAGTTATGGCGGGGCGAAAAAACAAAAAATTCGAAACAAAAATAAAATAACAAAATTAAAAACCCAGTAAATATAAAATAATTGAATTGTAACACAATTATTCTTAAGGGATCCACTTTCTTTGGTTTATACTTCTGTGTGTTTCATTATAAGGTTGTGAAAGTAAAGAAAAAGTAAGGCAAGAACAACCAAAAAAAAAAAAAACAACAGAATTGATAGAGAAGCAAGTGCGGTGACCAAATTACTTAGGAACCCATAGGATTTGCTGTGGGCCTGCACCTTCTAAAAGAAAAGAACTTTTAATGAGTTTTTTTGTCTTCATTTTGTTTTTCTTATAATATACAAGATGGGCACAAGAAATTTTTACTAAAAAGACAATAAAAACATTAAAGTTTTTTTTTTTTTTTTGTTCAAGTCATCATCATTGTCACTTTCTCTCCTTGTATTCATGAGACACACACAAAAAAAAACAGGAGAAAAGAAAATTCTTATTTTGGCACACCACTTTTACTTATATTTTCCTTGGAAAAAGGAAAAAAAAACAAAAAATTTTCTTATGCACGCTATTCATTTTACCACCTTCTTGAAAACCATCCTACACCCACAAACACGAAAAAAAGGAAAACTGAACTAAGAAAGGCGGAAGAAAAAAAAATTTTTTTTTTTGGTGAACGAAAAACCTGCAGGCTGTACAGTAAAAGAATTCTTTGAATGTTCTCCATGAGACAATTATTGGCGACATTTATGCCTTTATTAAATTTTTATGTAAAACTTCCATCCCTTGAGGCACTTAAGTCGACTCAAAGACAAAAAGAAAATATTCACAAGAAAGTGGAAAAAAAAGACGAACAAACGGTGATAATGATATGAAAGTACTTGCTATATATTTTTCCTGGTTTTCTTTTTTTTTTTTTGTTCATCAAAAATTGTCATATTGGTAAGTGATGATGAGTGGGTGATATGGATTTAATGGGAATATGAAAAGAAAATTGAATCGCTCAGTTTAATAAACGAATCAATTACTTATAATCTTATTATTAAAATTGCGTAATATCCATACATTTTGGCACCCTTAAAATGGAATATAATATTCGTCTTTTTTTTTGGCCCTGATCAGATAATGAATACTTAAAATTTGAATATTTCTTTCTTTTTTTTTGCATGAATTCAAGTTAAACTATTAACTAGATAGATATTAGGGATATTGCTGAAATATATCAGCTATATTGTCAACTTGAAAACATGATCATAATATTAAAAATTTATTAGATTTTTACATGCAAACTTTATATTGGTTTTTGTATTTTGAATAAAATTATTCAATATTTTTTTGAATAAAAAGGAAAAACAAGTTCCATACCCCATGGAGACATGCAACTTCGTTTGTTTTATACGCGGTTTTATAGATGCTGTCAGGCAAGTTGGTGTAAAATTGTATTTGCATCGATTGTAACTATTTACTTTACTGTATGTTTGCGACAAACATTTTAAATCGATAGGTAATACTAGTAATAACAACTCAAATTCAGCCGAATACTCCCCAACCCACAACACTCAAGAGTTGGCAAGGATTTATTGGAATGGTGACTTATTACAACAGATTTATTCCGAATTTGGCAAGATATTTAGCACCGTTACACGATCTTAAAGGAAAATTATGCAAGTCAAAAGAGAAAAAGATTGTCGAATGGTCTAATGATCATCAGGACTCTTTTAATTTCAGTAAAAATTAAGTCATTGGATTAGGAATTATATAAAAGGTTTCTCAGTTAATACTTACTAAGGCAAAAGTCAAAAACTTGTGCATTGCCATTAAAAACGCACAGCATTCAGGAGACCGGTTCATTCTTTCTATAGTCCATCCGGTGGAAACTGATTTTAAATAAGTCTACGGATTATCGCGAACCAAGGTTAAAATTTAGGTGCAATTTGCCTAAAATATTGGGGGTATCAATGGCCCCATTAAACAGTTGAGACACACAAAAGGTATTCATACCTTTGTATGGATATTAAATAATTGCTTGAGCCATGGTATAGAAAGGCATTGATACACATTAAACATAGTATTAAATTTCCATTCACTTATAAAGTTTTGCGTTTTTTAATCACTGTTTCCATTTTTTTTAAATAGCATTTTTTATTATATTCTTTAGCTCAATTACGAAATAGGATTTTCTATTTTCCACTCCAAGAAAAAAATGCAGCAATCAGTATCAAAATGTCCGAAAAAATTAAGTAAAAAAACGTAAACCACATGCATTTTCGAATTTCAAAACCATATTTATGCTACATACTTGAAATGGTTTTTAACTGGAAGTCGGTCACACATATGTGGTATAAAAATACATTTTCTAATATATAAAGGCTCTTACTGACATTATGTTTTGTCATATGTTTTCTCATGTATTTTTTCAAAAAAGCTAACTCAGATAGTAAAAACTCACAGACAACGCTTTTATGATAAAGGCACATGACAAAGTATATCGAATTTCTGATATTACGAACATCTCTAATTATATCTAATGATTTGTTAGATATATCTAAACAAAACAGCCGAGAATAATCTTTATGAGTAATCATATGAAAACTCATATGAGAAAACATATGACAAAAAAACAGTCATTTTTATTATTGTGATAATAAATTCAATAAAATTGCTTTCAAATTTGAATTAAAATCATTTTGATTACGGTTTTAGATTCATGAACTTTATTTGAATAATTTAAAACCATTTTTCATTGGAGAAAATTATTTTTCTTTTATAAATTTTTCATTTATTCACACAATAAAATGTGTTTTTCTATTATTTTCTTTTTTTTTATTCGGAATTCAAATTGGGTAGGATTTTCCTATTGTTTTTTCTTTTCATTTCCTATTTTTGTTTGTTCTTACTTCTATTATAACTAAGTCTATATATAATCGAATTCTTGGTATTGTAATAGAAATTTTTTTTCCCTATACAAGATTGAAGCTTTTTTTCTGACCACGTCCACTTGCAAAAATCTAGTTATGTTCGAACAAATCTTTATACAAGGCTGATATCATCAATTTCTATCTTTTTATACAATTTAGTATAAATAAGTGTAGTATGTTAGTTGAAATCTCATTCTGGACGCTTTCCTTATTCCCAGTTATTGTATTGTCTTCGTATATTGTATCCTAGATTTGAAGATATGTACATAGGATAGTTACTATATGTTGGCAATGAATGTGTCTATATGGAAGCACTTGGCTTGAACCCATGGAAAACAATAAATTCTGGTGTTTTCCTGGTATACACAAAAAATAAGGATAAAAACGGATGGACATCCGGGAATAAACTCAATGGAAATTCTCTTCTTTTCCCTATTTTTTTTTGTTTTTGTTTTTGTTATTATTTTTCCTATTCAGCTTTTGTTTTTCATCGTATTTGTTCTTATCTGTAAATGTTCGAATGTTCTAGCTGTTATTTTTCAAATTCAGTTTGCTATTGGGTCGTCCGAACATAGATTTAATGGTTTGAGGAGAAGATAAATGTCGAATACCATTCTATTTGATGGTTATTTCACCATTTTATTTAGATAGTTTCGCCAGTAATTGATGGAGTGTCTTATTTTTTCACCAAAAAAAGCAGTATTGTATGTATTTTAGAATAAATTCAATATAGTTTTGTAGTCTCTAAGTATTATTGTATTTAACATTGTTAAACATTTTGTTATACTTTAAAATCAATGTAATACCAAAAGAAGGGAATCGTTACATCGTTTTGTAAAGTTTAAACTTTTGACGAAGTTTTGTTACAGAAACTTACTTAAGTTTATGCATTTATTCACGGAGATGAATTTAAGGACTAAACAAACAATATAATGTAAGACTTGTTATTAGACGTGATGTTTTAATTCTCAGATGATTAATTAAAGTGTTAGTTGTTCCGAAATTTTGAAGATTTCATTTTCTTTAATTAAAATCATACATATTGGATTGTTAAGAAAATAATTGTACTAATTGAGATCAATATTGAATTACTAACAAATCCTTTTAATTACGAGTAGTTTTGGTTTACAAGAAATTTGATATTTTAAATGACATCTGATTTGTTATTTAGAAATTTTCAAGTATCAAGTACTGGGTTCTTTGACCAGGTTTGGTTTTTTCATAATGACTTAGTACATCTAAAAGGCAACGCGTTTAATTTAAAGTCCTGTTAATAATATTTAGTATATGACATTTACATGACAACACAGTTTCCTGAAAGTGTTGACTTTTGTGCCAGAGAAACAGTATTTACTGGAAGCATTACTTTTTTACTTGAATGTGAAGAAAAATGCGGCTAAAAGTTATCATTTGCTTGTGGTGAACAGGCTCTATCTGAAACCTCCTCTTGAACAGATTGGCTTTTTGACGATTTAAGGATAATAATTTTAATCTGAAAGACAAACAAAACTCTGGTTAGCTGTGGTTAGCCATGGTCAGGCATGGTGCACTATCAGGTCTTCAAACTTTGTGAAACAGTTATCTCTGATCGTGACGGACAACAATTTTTGGTACTGAAAGTTTCAAATATATAGTATATAACTTCCTTTTTAAGCAGAAAATCTCAAGCTTTCTCGGGATAGCAGTATAGTTGTATCAGGATATAGTTTTCCTGTTCAAGTAATGTACTTTTATAGAATATTTTGTTCTAGGAATTCTTGGAATAGTTATAGTAAATATAGTTTAAAATATTTTCGAAATATAATTTCCCGAAAAATTTAATTATAATTATAAAAAATCCTATAAAATTCCAAAAAAATTTATGTACATATAAATCGAAAGTTTTGAGTGGTTTTCCTCATAAAATCATTATAAAGGATTTCTATCTCAAACTCATACAATTCCAGTTTGTCTGTTTTTCTGGGATATTTTTATTACAAAAAGAGGCTAAACTTTTAACGATTTAATAACCAAATTTGAACTTTTCAACTTACATGATTATGAAAATAGCCAAAAAAAAAAGAAATAAAAAAATAATGAACATTTTTGAAATGAGTTTCAGACGAGATGCAATTATGAACTTGTTTGTTACAAACTTGTTATTTTGAATTTCCTCCGAAACAACATTAATACTGGATGGTTTTCTGTTTTTTTAAATTATTTGGAATATTTCCAAACAAGAAAAATCTTATTATAATATTCTTTTTGAATACATTTCGTGTATTGGGATTTTGCAAGAGTTCATGCCCGATTTGAAACCAAATTAAATACAACACATTTTCATGAAAAATAGTACTCTCCGAATTCTGGAAGGGCAAGATCAGGTGAATATGACTTGTACCAAGAAAGGTTCGTTTTGTTGACGGACGAGAATAGAAATGGCTAAGGGAATACGATTCAGTTTGTTCTGTTCTGTAAAAATGTACGGAATCCATATATCGAATTTCGAAGTGTATCCAAGTTACTTTAAATGGCGAAATGCCATCGAATTGTTAATATTTAGTCTCTCAGTAATCACTTCAATTGATTTTTATTCACTAAATCACTGATAAAGTCATCAATACTGGAAGGTCTCCCAGAGTGAAGTTTATCGTTTAGAGATTGAAGTCACCATTTCGAAATCGGCCAAACCGCTTTGAAGCTATCCCAAGAGCAGAAGCTCCTTTCAAATAAACGTATTGCATATTTCTTGTTGCACTTCCAACACTCATTCCTTTCTTAAACTCTAAATCGGGTACAAACTTTTGCAATTTCCTAATATATTTCCGATATAATTTCGGTTCATTTCCCATCATTTTATTTGTGTTCACAAAAATATTATTTTTCTGCATTCTTGTATTTAAATTTGTCCGATTTAGTCGCCTGAAACAAATGGGCTCCCGCTTTATAGGTTGCAATTTTATCTCTTGGAAAATCTTCCAGATTAAAATGTTTTATGCATAACCATGGTTGTGTCACACGTATTTTTTCCCATTACATCCTTTTTTTTTGTTTTTGCATATAATGCACGTTGGTGTTGAAGTTATGTATTTTTGTTTTTAAAAAATAACGTGATGGTAGTTTTTCTTCTTTCTAAATAATCACAATGCGAAAAGAAAAACTATGTGTTTGGGAAGATTTTCCTTTCATACAATATATTCAACATAAATAGGATATTGTTTTTCTTCGTTTTTTTTTTTTTTCGTTACTCGTACACTTAAGTTACAAATTTGTTACACTCTGTTGCAGAATTGGATGCAAATTTTATGGAAATTGTTTCAGTAAGTTTTTGTATATACAAAGAAAGTTAATAAAAGAAAATAAGACGTTTAGATTATATTCTTTGTAACTTATCTACATGAATTTTTTATTAGAAATACTCGTAGTAAAGTCTTTTTTTTCAATGTTTAGAAGTTAAAATAGAAATGATTATTTAAATTGCAATTGTTAGAAAATGTTATAAATTTAAAATTTTTAATGAATATTTTGTAATATTTTCATAAGTCAATGTTTCAATTTGGTACTACAAAATAATTAAAATAAATTTATTTTTAATTTGTAATTTTTTACGGTAAAGATTGAACTTACTTACCCTTTTTCCGTTTATTTCAAAAATCGGAAAAACTATTTTGGTTTTCTCTTCAATAAATTCTAGTCCGTCTACATATGATTTATATTATGCCTAATTCAGGCCATGATATCCCTTTATTTTACTATTAGCATAGACTAGTTTGCATATGGTACATAGATGCCCAAGCCTTCTGGGCATTGTTTCTCTAGGAAATTGTCGATATACTTAAAGTTTGAACAAAATCTGTAATGTATTACTATTCTGTATACTGAACTAAGTTAGTTATCTGGGAATGCAAACTTTAATCCAGAAATATAAAGACACGAAAATGAACATGTTTATATTATGTCTTAGCGTTTATCTCACTGGAATTCGAGTCAATACATTATAAGGATGTGTTTCAACTTCTGAAGAAAATTTTAATTGTGATCAAGGAAATTCATTCTTTGTACTACAAAATCATGAAAGACGAATTGAAAGAATGGCGCATTAAATACATCATGTGAATCTTTGATTCATTTTTAGGTACAAATATTGAAAAACTTTTGAAACATACACGGTACCAGTTCTATTACTTATTCCTATTTTTCTAATTCTAGCAATAATTTTAAGTAACTTGGGAAAGAGACAGTGTCAATGCATACGATCTATTATTAAATTAAATTTTAATTATGTTGAATGTTGGTATTTTATGTAAAATTGAAGACAAATATTTCAAAAGAGTTTTAATGCAAAAGAAAGAGAAAAATCTATAATGTGTAAGAATATTAGTACACAAAAAGAATCAATTGAAATCTTTATTTTTAGTCTCCGCTATTAGCGCTTCTTTCATGTGGATTCTAGTTATGGGGTGAGTTTGAATCGACTTATTAACTTAACACGATCTATGAATTGGGTTGAATTGTGGGAAATTGAAAAAAATGTTATTATTGTCGAAGCCCGAACTCAGAGTTGAACTCGAGTAATCTCAACTCTGCTAGCAATCTCTAGTGCTAAATAAATTCCATATTCTTGTTTCAATTTCTCGTCATAAACCTTCCATTATTTGTGATAAACAATATCATTGATATTTTGTATTTAGTTTTTAATAAATCCATTTAAAGCTATTTATTTGTATTAAACACACTTCCAAAACTCGTACAATTAAAATCTGAACGTTTTATCAAACATATTTAGTAAGGCACGTTGAAATGTCTTGAAAATCTGACCAAAAAAGTATATCAAAAACTTAAAGAATTAGCAAAATTTTGGGTTAAGAAGAAATTAGAAAATTGATTGGTTTAACATTTTTTTGGTTAACCCCAACTTTAACTCAATCCACTATACGATAATTATAAAATCAAACTCGATCCATATTCGACCCTTCATAGAAAATCGCTATGTGTAATCCATTCCTATATTTAAAATGCCACTAAAAGCACATTCACATTGGTGAATTTAATTATATTTAATTTTTCAATTAACTTGTATAATTAGTATTTGTTTATTTGATTAATTTTGTATGATATTGTTTTCACACTTTGCTCTGTCTCTTGACTATTAATCATGGACATATATCCGTCATAATATTGAAACATATACGAGTATGTTCCGCAATTCCCAGCAGAGACTTTATTAACGGGAAATTTATTTATTTTTTGTATAAAGGACTTTTAAGTCTCGAAGGACTCTTATATACCAAGCGAATTAATTCATGTAATGAAAAAAGAAAAAGCTTTCATTGTTCAAACATGACGAGTATATTATATCTAGTTTATAAATAAGTAAATTTGCCATTATTTATGCTAATTTATGTTTGTTATCTTAAATAATTGTTATATAAACATACAGAGAAATGCGTTTATTTAAATACATCCTTTTTTAATTTTATCGCACAACATTAAAAATTTAATTTTTTATTAAAATTGAATTAAATATTCGAGTATACTAGTTTTGTAATCACACGGTGTGAATTAACTATGAAAATTTATCACATAGGACTTGTATGAGGGTAGAAGGATTTTAATTTAATTATTTATATAATATTTTATATGTTTTTTAAATGTAAAAAACTGTATTTATAGAATTATGTTCATATAGGGATTTTCCGAGTTTTTGAAAGACTCCAATTTTCGACCATACTTACATACGTACTTGAACTAAGCGAGCTAAACTACGTAAGCTAAGTTTCTCGCTGAAAGTGAAAAATTCAACATTTGCATTGGTCGTTGCACATTTCAGCGAAGTTTTGAAACTACGTCGGCTGGTCATGAGCGACACGAACTAAGCTCGTTCATGTGGTTCAGACCTCAACTACGTGAGCGAGCTTCGCTGGCTCCGCTGACACTAATTTATATGTACGTACTTTCGCCAATATACAGTTTAGAATCGATGCTTGAAAATGCGTAATATGTCTTCTTTATTTTTTAGTAGTATCTTGACGACACAAATGTGTAAGTGTCAAGTGAAAAAGGGCTAGTAATAACTCATCGACTCTGTACACGTACATTATGTATATCTCTTTGACGGCTCAAATATAACTGATGGAATGAATTTACCAAAAATATCGCCGCTTAGCTTAGTTTAAGTGTGCAACGGTGTTAGCGAGCCCAGCTAAGCTATGTAACTACAGCGAGGCTCACCCGCATAGCTGATGAAAATAATTGTTAACACTTATTTCTAATCTTCTTGAAAATATTATGTTTGACACTATGTCTTTTCTGAGAGTTATTCATAAAGTTTTCAAGAATTTTGATAGATGTGAATAAAAATAAGAAAAATTACAATTTCTCATGCTTCAAATTGGTTTCTTACTGCACACATACGTCATCAGTGCCCTGTGTTATACATTTGAAGTATGGAGTAAAGTATGATTCTCTTTTTAATTCAATTTATCCTGTAACAAATAAAAAAAGACATATTAATTATTAACCATGATTGACATCAATATCAGAATGGCTGGGTAATGCAATGCGTAATCTTGTATTCACGGAATAGCATCTTTAAGTTAATTTTCATTAAAGCTGGACATACATTTGAGATTGGCCAGAAATTGGAAAAACTACTCTATACAAATTTTCTAAAAATCAATTAAAATTTCAGTATTTAACAACTGGCTTTATGCATAGAGTTTATGTTCAGTAAGTGTTCAATAATGTTTGGGAAATTTTAATTGATATATCGCCATGATGGGAAGTATATCTAAAAAATTCCTTTATATTATTTTATATACATTCACTTTACACTTCCCATCATGGTATCCAATCAAAATGCAATATATAATATCTATAGTACATGTATTTCCATTTATAATATTCTGTTTCTTTTTGGCACTACATTTGATATTGGGCTCTGGTCATCCTTTATGTATATGCATAAATGTGTGTTTGATTGAATTTATTGCAACTAATTTTCAACCGATATCTAGTTGCAGTTTCATATCTGCAGCGAACAAATAAAAATTCCATCTAATTGGAAAAATAAATTTCTAACCACAATTTTGAAAAGCCACAGCTCAGCATGAATTTAAATGACATTTAGATGGATTGTCAAATTGAAATTTAGTTTTTTGGTGAATCCTTGATAGGGTGTTTAGCCAGTGAATTTATATAAATTGATAAGATTTAATTTATTTTATTTATATGAAAGTTTAATATCATATGTGGTCAGTTCTATCCATATAAATTCATTTACATTAATTAAAAAGTGGATTTTTGGACAATTTTTGCCAATTTTGCTTCTTCACCACTGTTAAAATTAAGTATCCACCGATAACTCTTTAAAATGTTGTCCAATTTGAATAAAATTTATTATTATTATTGGTATTGACTGAATATCGGAGCCGAAGGATTCAGGCTGTTTGGAAAATATTAGATACTCAGAAATCTCTCAACTAATTACTATGAAAACTTGAATATTGATTCCTTCTATAACTTAACAGGGGTGAATTTAATTCAATTACCTAACTAATTTTCGTTCATATACTTCTTCATTGAAAAACCAATTTTTTGTTTGAAAGTTTAGATTCTTCCTTTTGGCTTTCAGATTAAAACCTTATCTAGTTTGCTTAAACGTTCGCACAAATAATTATTGTTTAAATAAAATTCAATTCATTTTATAAGCAAATGAACCGAAATTTGTACAAACTAATCTTCTTGCCGTAAGGACTCTCGTTGTGCCATGGGATTTGGTTTGTTCATACTTCACTTTTCCCTGTCTACCATAATCTCGGATTTTCACGGAAAAACATTCATTTAACATTCTAATTTAATATTTCATATTTTAATGCATCAAATAATGTAATTTCATGTTTATAGTATGTAATTTTCAAATAAATAAAAACATTATTATTCCAAAATTTCACATCTAAAAAGCAATTTATTCAATATGTTTACTAATTTCTGAATAATTTATGCAATAATTGCAAAACTGTATATTAATATGAATTAGTTCAGGGTTTTTAAGCTGAATTTTCCAAAAATATTGCACAAAATAGAAAATTATATGAAATAAGCTTTTAAATCAGTTTTGTAATTTATTGAATTTTATATCATTTCATTATCACTCTAAAAAATTAATCTTTAGCCCAACTTAAAACTTCTATACACATGGATCGAATGGTTTTATTAACAAACTAATTTCGTAAGTAACAGCTATAGGTATCATATTTTATTTCGTAGGGAAATTCTGAATGTTTGTTCTTCAGCCACACAAAGTTTTAAGCCATAGGAATCAATCTTTTGGGCCCATCTTCGTTATCGTATTATAAACCTCAAAATACGAACCCACTTTTGCATACACACAGAATCGTAGAACTTAGAATCTTCTAAATTGTGATGATTCCTGTGACTTCTATATTTTACTAGTATAGAAGTTAGAAAAACCAAAAATTTTTCCTGGACAATTTTCCAACATTTTCGATATTCCGTTTTTCCAGAAAAGTGGTTATTTCATAAAATCAAGTTATCCATAAACGAATTTTCGTATAAATATTTTATATGCAAATGGCAAATGGATTCACCCATTTTTGTGGACATTTTAAAATGCAATTCTGCTCGTTGTTGCTACAAACTGAAAATTGTTGGTGAGATGGTTGTCGTGTCAATTGACTTCAAATTTTATTTCCTTTTGATTTTACTTTAAAGAGAAAACAACTATAAAAGAAAGAAAACAAGTAAAACAATTTACTTTCGTTTTCAAATGTTTTACGTTTTGCTTTGAGATCGCGCTCGTTAAATTGTCAGCAAATAAAATCTATTTGTACGACTTTGGAACATTATTTAAGGGCTTTAAGTTAAAATGTTTATATTTGTTCATCATATATGAGTATTATGTTGTTTTATGAGGCATAGAATGAAAATAGGTAATAAAAGTTAGTCAAAAATAATTGCCTAAGCTTTTTCTTTTCTTATTGACTGAACATTTTGTAATGCCAGGTCTTGTAGATTATTCGAATTGAAAAAAAAAAAATCCTTAAAAACTTTAATACCTGAAAAAATTTTAAAATTGTAATAGTGTGAAATAATAAGACTACACTATTAAGGAAAGCTATTTTAAAGTTGGTTTCGGAGAATTGGTTAATGAGTGTACTGGAGGAAGTTAATGTCATGTAATGACTAGATGTCACACAATAACTAGTCAGCTGAATGGATTAACATTAATGGTGGCTTATCCTTTCATTTATTTTAGAATAATTTTTCTTATGTGCGAAAGAAATTTAGTAAAATAGGGCTTTACCACGAAAAGCATCTAAATTGAAGAAATTTTTTTTTTTTATTTTATATTAAGCATTGAAATATGTTTTAGAGACTCTACAATTTGAGAATGGAAAACTATATCTGGTAAAAGTCTACTAGGATTATGTTTGCAGATATCGATTCTTTTGAGAAAATTTTCGATCACATTTCTGCATAATCTCACGAATGACGATGCTGATAGTCCATAAAATACAATAAACAGTGACACGTGATAGATGTAATGATTGTTCATGAATTGCTATTGGATTTTCAGAAGTCCAAATGCTTTTGCTTATTAACGTAGCCATTCAAATGAAAATGAGCTTCATTAGGAAACATGAATTTTTACGAAATATTTTTTACTGATCGCCCATTTTAATATTGGATTTGAATCAATAACACATAGTAACTGAAAATCGGCCTATAGCCGAAATAACTGAAATGGAACAGAAAAACTGTTAAAACTAATAATATTTCATGGCTTTTTCTTCATATAACTTTGTTGACTCTTTTCAAAATTTCCTCTAATTTATCGGTAACCTAGCCAATAATAGTATAAGTCTAATCTGCAAAAAAGCTATATTAGAGGCTTATTTTCTCCTAGGATTATTTCTTTCTCCACTATCCTTATACCGATTTGACTGAAATTTACCATGGTATCATCTATTTGTGTATTTAACCGATATAATTAAGTTAAACAAAATTGGTTCACAAATTTTCCAATTAAAACCGAAAAACCATAAACAAAAAAACGACAAAAATTTCTGGTCACTATGGTTTTTCCTTTGTAATTTTGCTCGCCCCGGATTGATTTTGCTGAAATGCAAACCAAGTTAAGGAATAAGCAACTCACATTGTAAATTTCATCAAAATCGGATAACGCGTTTTTGACTTATCTTGCATAGGAACGGACGGGCGGACGGACATGCATAAATCGATATAACTTTTGATTCCTACACAACTATAGCCTTGAAACCTTTCTACGACGATTATTTCGATGTGTTACAAATGGAGTGACAAAACTTACTTGTATATACCGTCTGATACCAGTATGCTAACCTTTTACTGCAATTGTGTTACAAAATTGAATCACTTCACAGTCTTCATAAGCAAATATAACCCTATTGTTAAAAAAAAGTTCTTATTGAAAAACTTTATACTATCCCTTAATAGAGAGTACCTAATTATGAAAATTACAAGAAATTACGAGCCAAGGACCGAATATTATTATACTCAAGGATAGACTTCGAAAATACATAAGAGATGATTAAATTTTAAATTTATTCAAAATAATATTCTGCCATATTTTACAAAAAAACTCATATTAATGAAATTATTGATTTAAAAATGTTATATATTTATATAATTACTTTGAAATTCAATAAGAAAACTTCCATTTTCTTCTTTTTTAATAAATTCAAAATTTATTATGGTTTCTTTTTAATATTTTCTCATTTTTTTTTCACAATTCTTAAATCATTTTCATATTATGAAAGTTATAATAAAACTTTCGCCAGGATGAACATGAAAATGAAAATAAGGATGAATGAACCAACCAAGCAATAACAAACCTAGAAGCAAACCGAGAAGAAAAAAATACAAAACAAACAACTTCATTTTGTTCCTAACTTTACTATATTTTGCCAAAAAAATGCCAAGAATAATTTACAGAGAAACTTTTTGTCTTTGATTTATGTGACCGTGGAATTAGCCCAAAGGACTAAAACCGAACTACTTATATGCGAGAACTGAAGAGAAGGATGAACTTTTATTTATTCCAATTTGTTCATCTCTTATATTTCTTTTGTGTAAGCTTTTGTCTCAACTTGTTACATTTATGCCTTTGACCTGGATTACTTACGATTCACTTACTGGAATTCAAATAAATCCTCGACATTAGAGAATGTGTCACATTGGACTTTATTTGAATAATTATATGGAAAAATGAAAGAGAAATTTATATGGTGAATTGGAAATTTTTGTATATATTTTCTTCGCAAAAAAAAAATAAATAGATTATTATAACGAATATGTTAAATAAATATTATTTACCATTTTTTATAGGAAAATTATGCAATTTTAGATTCTTTTGTAGAGGAGAGAAGACATAGCAAATTGATTCTGCTAGGATATTATTTTTATGTATGATAATTGATTAATATATATGAATGAAAAATTGTTCTCGAAATTCTTATCATTTGAATGAATTTGTCCTTTTTAATTAACGTTCCTTTGTCAGCGTAATAAATAATAAAAACTTGCTATATCTTTGGCTTGGAGTTAAAATATTTAAGATGTTTGCAGTTTGCCAGGAGCCTTATAAATTCTTGGCATTTGTAAATTGGTATTCTTCATGCGAAGATATTTAAAATTTCAAATACTTGCACTGTTAAGAGTTAACCAACTAAAAATAAAGAAACCATATCTCACGATGGGATTTATACGTGTCCCTAAGTTAACTACTGTTAACGAAGAAAAATATTGAGCACTGTGGAAAGCTCTGCTTTAAGGGAGCTTACCGTTGAGGTAGGATACAGATGGTGACTCAGGTAACGGCGAAACTGGTTAGTTAGTATATCCTTTGCGCCTGTAAATCAGTCGAACAGTAATCGTTGAATAGTATAGTCGCAAGCAATGTGAGTGAAAGCTACTATTAGTGGGTTTGTTCCAGAATCGAGACCAGATGCGTGCTATATAAGGTCCGGCGATGACTTGGCCGCCAACTATAAAGCAAAAGACAATAAGTATTTAATTTCAGATTAGATAAAGTGTATGAAAAAAGTAACGTCATTTCTTATACAATGTGCGCTTAAAATTTTCTCATAGATTATTATGGAACATTTTAAAGGAAATACTATATTCAATTGCTGTATGAGATTGAATGACTTTATGGTGATGAATGTTAGTATCGGTTAGCACTGTTGTTATGCAGGCCTGAGTTCAAAAGTGGTCAGGATCCTCTTTTCGAGAAGAATTTTAAATTTGCCAGAGTTAGAATTTTTTAAATTTTAATATGGATTTGGGACAATATATGTTGGAACTATTGTTGCTAAGTATTACAGATTACAAGTATAAAACTTTGTATGCGATCTGATCTCTGTAACTAACTAGGATAAAAAAGACTTGCAATTTCAAGTAATACCAGTTGGACTGGCACAGACGTCCCAGTTTATGCATGTAATTAAAATTACATTTTTTTTCTATTATATATCTTTGACTAAAATTAATAATTAATACGATTACAAAAATTTTTTCTTGTTTTAATATAAATTGAAATTTTTCTCATTGTTTATGAATCGTTGTCGTTTTGTTAGATAATCTTAAAAATTTATAAACTCATTTAAATTGACTAGAATTTATACTAAAGAGACGGTCTGCAATGCTCATTTTTCTTTTTTCAAAATGATCTTATTTTCCATAGACTCCTATATATATATTTTCCATACTTTTGTTGGAATAAATATTAGAATTAATTATATTTTTTTCTCATTATTTTAAACAATTGTTAAGAAGAGAACCTAGACTTTTAAAACAAGCAAAAAGACTGAACATTTATACAGAAAAAAAAAATACATATAATAATAAAACAAGACAACCGAATGAAAGTAGGTTGCCATGGACGGAGGTATGTGTATATGGCTCTCTAAATCCCAGTTGGATAAACGCAACTTGGTCGAGTTGAAATATGATAAAATATTTGCATAAGAAATATAAGTCCAACCAGAATAGATAGGATACACAAAAGTCCATGTATTTCATATATAAAACGGAAAATGTACCATGTTTGAGATCTACTTACGTTTTTTATACTTTATATAGAGATGTATAAAGACAAACATTTTTCAGATATGCAGATTTAAGTGAAAAAGTTGCAAATGAACACTTAAGTTCTCGTAGTTCTTGTTGCGAGAAAAAAAAAATCGTATATAAAAATGATAAAAAAATATTTGCCAAGACTATACGTACACTTTGTTATTTTTATCTTGACATATTCCTGCAGGGATACTTTACTATATATATATATATATATAGGTACATGTATATTGGGACAGGATAAACGACTAATATATACTATTCTGGACGAAAGAAAAAAAAAAACAGGGGGCATAACTTTAAGGAAGATTGAGAAAGACAAAAATAATATAAAAATGGAGAAAACAAATACTGATGTCCTGGAGAGAATCCTTTTTTTTCTTCTTCTTCTTCCCATGTAAATAAAATAAATACAAACTTCATATCTATGCTGTTTTTTTTTTCTATGTACAAAGCATAGAAAAAAGGAATATTTGAGTTTACATATTACAACTGTTTGGATAAAAAGAACAAGATATGTAAAAGCAACAATCTAACAGAACCAAAAAAAAAAAGAATACAAGTTTTATTAAATTTTTTATCAAAAACTCCCCCGAAATAGAATCAGGCACTGATAACACTTATTATTATGGCCCCGTATGAAGTTTATTCCGTTCCCCGAGTAGAGTAGTTTATTAGCTAGAGTACTCTACTTATATGGTAGACTTCTCTTTTTGTTTTTATAGATATGCAAAGATAGACACTTCTTCTGCAATTTTTTGAGATGAATACTTTTTGTAGCTTTTTTGAAATGTTTGTATTTCATTAGGTTATCATAACTCATACGATCCCTGATATCGTCATAGTATTTATTTTACTTTCAGTCCTGGTTATACTGAAATATGTATAAGAATTTAATAAGTTATCGTTTGAAGAATTCATTATTATAGTTGGTAATTATTGTTAATATAAATAAGAGTTTCTGTTTAATTAAGAAGAAGTCAGTGTAGTTAACATCTGTGCTAGTTCTAGTACAGATAACATTATAGACTTTCTTTATGTTAAATAGTCTCAAGAAGAAAACCTTTTTACTAGTTTTAGGGTAAATTCAATTTTAAAGTATAGAAGTTGTGTACAAATAATTAGTGTTGATGATTTAGAATGCAACTAGAAATTGGATTGTTTGTTTATAGAAGGTTCTTAGACCGGAGTTCTTAAGGCCCAATTCTACATTAGGCTTTATTAAACGTTAGTCCAAAGAATTTTTGGACCCCCACAATACTAAAGCCCTTTTTACTACCCTGGTTAGACCAATATTTCAATATGCTTGTCATATATGGTCTCCCTATCAAAAAGTTCAAATTAACAGATTCGAATTCGTACGATTTGCCTTAACCAGGCAACTCCATTAGATTTTTTCAAGACTTATTTTCTGTCGGACTGAAAAAAAGTCTTGTGAAGACTCGAAAAATTGGACATGTTTTCAGTCGGACTGAAAATATGTCTTGAAATAAGTCGAATGGAGTCGTGGGATAAGGGACCTTCCCTGAACTGACCCTTTTTCTTGCCACCATACCTTGACAGATTAAAATTCATTGGTTTACATTCCCTAGAAAATCGGTGCCTAGTGGCAGATGTGATGTAATAATTTTATTCAGGAAAGGAGTTTGGGGATCTTGAAATTTGAATACCATTGTTTTAAACTCTTGATTCATGTTGTTTAGAATTAATATTACTAGTGATTGAGAGATTTACATTCTAGTTTAAATCTTGACTGTGACTTTGTTAACTCTCAAGTGTTTGAGTGATATTTTCGGCATTGCCTCGGTAAAAACTAAATTTTATTCATTTCATGTTTGAGTTTTGTATTTAGTCTGAATTTCGTAACTGATTTTGTTTGGAGATGATAAATTCTTCGATTTTTTTTAGACATTTTTATATTTACTTGAATAACAAAACATGGATTCAGAAGTCAAAAATATTATATTTTAAACTAAATTCACAAAATACTTCAGTTTCAAGAATGAAATCCATGTGTTTTTTTAACGAAATTTGGCGTTATTTGCATTTGTGCTTAATGACCTCCCCCGGCTATATTTTCTATCTAAACATTATACTATTTGCTTTTTTTTTCCATTTAATTAAAATTAGATTTTTATATAGAAAAAATTAAATCCTTTAGAACTTAAGATTGTTGATGATTATCAAGAATTCGCTAATGGATCTCGTGTCTTCTGATACTCGAAAAATGTTACAAAAATTTTTGTAATTTTAATGAAACACTTTTAGGGTTTTTTATTTTGAAAAAATTTTTTTTCTTGTCTTTCATAGAAACAAAATCTCATCATTAAAATTTTCTTAAATTACGTAGGTTATTTTAATTAGACACAAAAAAGTTGGATGTGCCATGAGGACGATACGAAATGTTCCCTTAGAATTACGCCATTTAAAAATCTTCAAGTAAAACAAGTAATTCGAACCAAAAGTATTTAACAGTGGAAAAAAAAACACTTTACATCATTTTTGGATATAATATACTAATAGCGGCTGTTTTGAAGAATCTTCTAATATTTTTAGAAAGCATTTTGATTTTTTTAAAGCTTTTATATTTTATAATTAACAAAAATGTTGTTAAAAATTATTATTTTTAAGATCATTGCATATAAAACTGTAAAAACAAGAAGTTACTTTCTCGAAATAATTAGATTTATATTAGGCTTTGTTTAGACATTCATTTGACATATAACTATTTTGTCTGTTTCAGTTTCTATTACTGGAAAGGCCTGAAAAAGATGGTACAGACATTGAATGTCATCGTCTCAAACAAATATCTTAAACAAATTGTTGGAGAGAACTAGTCTATATAGAAAACAGAAGATGACGTACCTTTCTACTTAATAATATACAATATTTCAAATGTTATCAAAGGTTTTGCAAGACAAGGTAAGTGGATATTTAATTTGATCAATAATAAAAGAGCATTCCTTTAATTCCTTTAATTCAAAGCAAGAATCTGCATGAAAAGTATACATACTAGGCAAAGTCTGAACACCACTTTATCTTAATATACTATACTTCTTGTTTTCAATTTGTTCTGGAATTTTGGGTATTTGAACTTGGTCAAAAGTTGGAGAAAATAAGCGAATAGATAACAACAGAATGTCTAATAATTTCTAAGATTAAACATTTCGAACATCTGTAATCCGGATCTTAATTTTATTTGATTTAATTATATTGTTCGTCCGCATTATTAATATCAAAAATTCGCTAACATCTTAATAATCCGTCCATTTACGAGTACTTATCTATTTCGTATGACTTCATCTCAATTCCAAAATTTTTCTTTTTAATATTTTTATTAGATAGAACCATCCGTTCAAGAAAATTAAAAAAAATAAAAAAATATGATTATCTTGGGTAATTAATTTTCAGAAAGAATGGGAAACAAGAAAAATTTTCTCAATTGAGATTATTAAAACGTTTCACAAATTTCCCAATTTTCATCAATGATAATCTCATTGGATTTCCCGAAAAACACTGTGCCATATCAAGCGTTTGTTTTTATGGAAACTTTTCAATAAGAGTTGATTTGATAATCTTCATTTTTGCGAAAATTATTTCTATTAATATATATTTTTTGGGAAATAATATTCCAGAAAATACAACAAAAAATTTTTCTTGCCCTTAAATTTTGATATCATTAAATTTCATTAGTTCGGAAAATGGTAAAAGAGAGACATCATCACAGGATATGTCAACTATAAAAAAGGATAAAAGTCTAATAAAAGTCTTTTCAATTTGCTTATTCCTTTTGTTAAGTATCTCAACAAACGATGACACTAACTTTTTAATTACTTTCCTTATTCTTAGTTTTTTTTTACTCGTTTTCTTGGACGAGAGAAAGATTATAAAATCATAATTATAAGAATTTGTGGATTTAATAGCTTGTGGACTAAGGATTATGTGGGATATATCTTGTTACAATATACAAAAAGAAAATTGAAGGAAATACGAAAAAATTTAGAGTAAGGATGGATTGTATGATTCGTTAAAACATCTTAGGGATTTTAGTGAAGGAAAAAGGATTTATTTTCTACAATTAAATGCCCTTTAGTTTTTTGATTATTTTTGATTGTAGTCGTTATGTTTTTGGATGTATTTAAAATAAAATCAAAATAATTTAGTTGAGTAATATGGAAAGCTCATCATGTCTTTGGTTTCTATTTCTGTTTGTAGTTCACTTAGCTTTGAGTTTTAAATGTACGATTGGCGGGAAGATTATGGTCTAATTAGCAGGAATAATATAGGAATTTATTTCCTTACATGGAGAGCCTTTAGCAGAGCGATTGGATTCAGCGGTTTTAAAAGTGGTCTGTATATACAGTATATCCATTAGCTGGGTTAAACATAATCTCTCTGGAGGCAAAATTTCATTAGAAAATTATGTTTACTTTGTGATTGAAATTTAATTTAAATTTAACAGTTCAAGTAGAACCGCCAAAGACTGATTCTCTGATAAGCAATATATAGAACTTATTATCTTGCTATAAAGATGTAGGTTTATAGGTTTTGCATCCAAGTAAATTCTACTCGGCTACGCCAGAAATCTGTACTAAAATTATTTCCAACAAAACCAAGCTTTGATTATATTAAGTCATCATTAAGAACAGCTAGAATAGGTCAACACCAGCAAGACTATAACAACTAAAATTGAGATACTATATGTTTTAAATAGATACTAAAAGTCCTTTGTCTAATAACCTATCTTGCCTTTGAACTAAAAAAAATATTAATTTTTTGATGATTTTAATCGAAAATAAAAAGAATCCTTTGATCCTATATGCTTTTTCTATTTTTTTATAATATTTGAATGAATTTTAATTGAAATCCTGGAAAAAAATAAACGATAATTTGGCAGCTTCGCTAAAAAATTGTTTTTAAAAGGATTAATGGAAAAAATTATGTCCTCCTTGATCGTCTTTTAATTATGTTTTTTATTTTATTTTTCCGCCATTGAACAGGATCAAAGACTTTGTTCCACGATCTTTGTATCATATATCATTTTTTTTTATCGAGTTAAGAGTTTCGTATTCCCTTTTTTTATTCTGTATAGACAATAAGCCATCTGCTATCGCGTAAATAGGAAAGGGCTCTAGGCTTATTTCAATCCGATTGGATAAATCTTTCCGCCCAATCAAGCGATTCAATATTTTTTTTCTTTTAGTTTAAAATCATATTCAGATCAGTTTTATTTTTTTTTTTTGGTCTTTCATAAAGATTCTAATCGGTTGCATACAAAAATAGTGAATATTTGTACGGTTTCGGATTAGATCCTTGTTGGTTGGGCAATTTTCATACGATTCAATAGGCTAAAAATTCGTTTCCAACTCTGCATGATACACTACTTTGTCCTAGAGTTCTATTTTTTTGTTTGTACGTAAATGAAAGGAAATCAAAGAAGGGCTCACAATATTTAATCCGTGAGGTAAATGATCGGGAAATAGTAGAAACCGCATTATTTTCTTTTTTTTTGGTTGTTGATGCGAAATCAAGGAAGGTATATTTAGTTTTTTTATATTCTTGGATAGAGAATTGTTCCATAGGCTTTTAGTATAGGACGAAATATATAATAAAGAATTAACTGACATTTATTCGACTTGTCGGAACGTATTACAAATGAATTTCTAGATTTGTTCTTTGGATAGTATAGTTTTTTTTTTATTATTATTATTATTCGAGTGGTAAATTTCTATTCAAATCTTTAGATGTGCCGAGATTAGGGAATCGAATTGTTATATTAGAATTTAGGGTTTTAGTTTTTGACAGTTGTTGACAACATTTTAGATCATGTTACATGTGACCGAATTAAATGAATATAATTAAGATTTAATCCAGCATAGAAATTACTATATTACTTTTCTTATTCAAAAATCTTGTATTAAGAAGCAAGGATATATATCTATAAAAAAAGGGATCAAGTTTTTGAAAGCAAAAAAAAAATGAATAAAATTTGTTTGTTTAAACAGTTTTTAAATATATACATTTGGTTGAATTGAAATTCATCCAATCCAATGACACTGCAGCCCATATCGTGGTTTGGTTGTCTTATAAAAGTCCAATTACTTTACAATATAACTATGGATTATTTCATTTTTTTTGTTTTTTGGGCTCAGAGAAATGCTGCATCCACAAATAGTTTATTGCATCTTTTTCTCAATGAGAAAAAGAAAACGTTTCTCATAAAATATTATTGAATCTTAGAAAATCCATTTACATTGATTTTCAATTGTTTGAGTTGGCATTTTTTTTTTTCTTGTATATAGAAGTTCATCAAAGCGTACTATATCCTTAAAAGCACATACACAAATCACAAAAAATGAAGACATTTTTCATAAGACTTTGTTGTGAAATTGGAAATTTTGAAATTCCTTTGAACAACTTTTGTATGAGATTGAATTTTATTATAGTTTTTGAATAAAAAATATATACTTGTATACAGAAAATTCGATTTTTAAAATATTCGATCAAAAAATGCATTCAAAAGTTTTATTTCATTTTATATTTGAGATATTTTTACTTTATTAAAAAAAGAGGAAAACATTTTAACATTTCTATTTGATATTTGATTTTTTAAATAATATTAAAGATATTCCATTGTCCAACTGAGCAGGGACTAACGAATACAAGAAATATTAAAGACAATTTGTTTAAAGTAGTTTTAAGAGGGCACGATTCGATATTAGCGGATTCATCATCCGATAGAGGTATAGAGATAATAACTATGAATCGATATTATCTGATAACAATTTCAATTAATTTTCAATTTCGTAGATATGAATAAAAATAAGGAATA
Source organism: Xylophagus ater (assembly GCA_963422695.1). NCBI lineage: Eukaryota > Metazoa > Arthropoda > Insecta > Diptera > Xylophagidae > Xylophagus > Xylophagus ater. Next base: position 7,727,753 of record OY730481.1, read on the forward strand.
ATTTATAATGTGGCGAGACGAATATTAATATGTATGTTCTACCCAATTTCATTCGAAGCCATCGTACTACGGTTAAAATAATTATAAATACCTAGAATTTAAAAATTTAAAATAATTTACCGAAAATTCTATTCAACTGAATATTTTATTTTTATATTTCCAATTTCCAATTTCCAAATTATTCAATTCAAAACAGGCTAACAATTGCTGCCAGAATAATAAATAACTAATAACCACATACTGACTCATCATACGGAATATGAAAAACCCCGTTGGGGGTAGACCGTGTTAAACAACATGATTCAACCGCTTAAAAATAGGAAAATTATAATTTCTTGATGAGAATTCATATATTTGTAAAGGCTTATAAAAAGAAGAGCCAAGCAAAGATGAACTTACGGAAAGTTGAAATTTCTTTTGCGTATTTTTGAAATCACTTTTAAATTCTGGTTTTTGTGCAAATATGGACCGATGGTTGCACCAACCCATAAACCACACCAAACCGTGCATTTCTCTGTATGTAACGGTAGCTTTTGTTACTCTTCGGCTTGTTCATAAGCTCAAATACCTTATTTTTGTCTATTGACGTATCTATTCAGCCCCAAATGGGCCTCATCGCTAAACAAAATTCTGCGATAAAACAGAAATCATCATAAAGCTACAACTCCACAATTTGGAAACAATATGCATGATGAAATGTTGAGCAATACTGAACAAAAATACCATGACAGGTTAACACGACTCACGAGTCATCTGTCAAAAATCCATAGATACAAAAGTACCTCTAAATGAATCACCCTTTTTAATCGATTTGACGCATTTTACGTACATAAGCTTCCTTTCGTTCATGTTTTTTTTGGTTGTAAATTTATAATTTCAGCTTTAATATTTTTATATCTCAAGTTTAGGTTTGAATCCCAGCTTATCTTATTTTTTCCCGTTTCATTATTGACCGGCTATTTTTTGGCCTAATAAAATTTTAATATAATAAAAAGCCAAATTTCACTCAAATAAGGTATTATGGCCAAAGAGGAGTGGAAGGCAGTTTTAAAAATTATTTATTTGAATTTTGATTTCCCAGTTTTTTGACCAGTTTTAAAAATGTTTGACAAAAATCTTTTTGTTTTATTCAAACGCAAATAAAATATTAAATTTATTACAAAATAAATCATAAATAAAAAATTCCAAAATAAAAATTAAATTTTATCCAGAAGAAAAAAACCCTTCAATTTCTTTTTACCTTCTCCCAAATGCAAAACTATTGCATACAGGAATATGAACATTAACAATCGGAAGGACGTGGCACATATCATCCGGTGCATTTGATTTCGAAATGAAATCACTTCCGTTTAATGGAAATATAGATCAGGTGGAAAAAAATTTCAATGTTTTTTACTTCATTTTTTTTTCTGCTATAAAGCTTCGGTAAAGAATCATTTCCAATTTGGGAAGGAAGAACGAATTCCCATCTAGGATATATACATATAATAGAAAAATCGAATTTGCTGTACATAAATTTCATTTGGCAGTCATTTAGATGGGCAGACAGGGAATTTGATTTTTTATATTTTTATTTGAAATCATATTTTTTTATTTGAATTAATTTATTGCCGTTTTTTTTTTACCATACTGCTGTTGGTGATGTTTAGTACAAATGCTGACCCAAAAAAAAAAAAATCCTAACAAATGCATCGGATGCAACCCATTTGAAAATGGTCCGCTTTGGGAACAAGAAACATATCCGCAAAATTAGGAAGTATAGAATCGTTGAAATGTTTTATTTGATAACTCCATTCTTGTGCTCCTATTCCGGAGAAAATCTATATACATATATTTCTATGAAGTTTGGAGCTTGAACAAATTCTCTATAGAATATGAAAACATTTTCTTCTTGTCGCATGAATGAATTATATTTATGTCCTTTTTGGTTACTTTAATTCCAATGAGAAATGTTTCAAGTTAAAAATACTGTTCACATATTGTACTAAAAACGAACAATTGTATGTGTGTGCAATTAACTAAATATATATATATGGTAAGGTCCTTTAGTAAAGTACTTACATATGATTGTTCTTTCAGTATATGGTCGTTTTTTTTCTTCTGGTCTCATGTAACCATCGTGAACAGATATCAGCAGATGGACACTCACAAATGTTTAAGAATGATAAATCTCGGGAACAATCTGAAAATGTTCTGACAAATGGTTAAGATTTGTTCCGATGATTTATTATGAGTTACTTTTGCTGGTTGATGTTTTTTTTTTTTTTTTGGTTGGGATGCTATTCATTGGACATTCTGTTATTTTCCTCATTTAATTCCTGGTTTTTCTTTTTTTTGCCTGTGTGGAAAATCATTTGAACCTGTACAATAAAAAAGAAGGAAGACACTGTAGTTTTGTGTTTTTCATGTTTTTGATTGTGCCGTCTTATTTAACAACCAAGAAACCAATGACAAATTAACTTGTGGTTTCTCTTGAAAATTACAAAATTCCAAAGTTCTAGGTTTTTCTTTTTTCTGTTTTCTGAATAGAACATATTTTTGAAGAAGGACGATGTTATTAAGGAAATGGTTGATTAGCACAGTAACACTTGTTGTAAAATGTGTAAATGTGGATTAAGTGACTTGTAAACGATTTTTTCGAAGTAATTAAACGTAAAATCTTTTAGAATTTCTATTCTATAATTGAGAAAAATCGATTGTGATTATTTTAGAGGTTTTGTGGAATTTAATTACTAACAAACTTGTTTAGTTATACATTTCTGTAATCCTTAAAATATTGTACTTTTGGGACTATTTGTTTTCTAATAATTATTATAATTATGTCAGACAAATATGACTGACACCAAATTAGATATTTCAAATTGAAAATTCAACTCATGTTAGTTTGAAATGAATTAATTCCTGGAATTAAAACATAATATTTTTGAAAAAAAAATTCTATAATTTAGCAAATAAAATTTATAATTAACAAAACTTGTAGTTTGCATTTTAAAGACAGTTAATCCTTCAATTTCTCTAAGTTCAGCATCATCAGCACAGTCTGTAAACTTTTCATCATTATTACTACTTTAGTTGAAAATTAGATTTTCCAATATACCATTTTGACAATTTACGTGTTTCAAATTCCAAGAAAAAAAAATATACATTACTATTTGGTGTTTTTTTAAGAACATTGCTGGAAGAAACTCAGTTAATACTTTAACCAAAAGAAATTGTTTTTATCTAGTTTTCTTAAAATAAAAATTTTTCAAGATATTTCCGTATTGAACAGCGATGTGTTCTTAACAGGCGCAATGTTTTATTTGAGTATTAAGAATTTATCCTCAATTTACAGAAATAGGCGAAACAAGAATTTTGTTTTCATGATTACTAGAGACTAATAGAGTAGCTACAATTTGGTCATCGGATGCAACTTGGTAGAATTAAATAAATACTCAAAAACAAACAAAGTTCCTTTTAAAACCTTTGAAAACACGAAAGCGGGATTCTTAAAAGAACCGCTTAATGAAAATTTAAAAATTCTTCTATTACGTTCTAATTTCTTCTTTAATTATCGTCCTTATCATTAAGAGCTCTTATGCCTTGCATATTCTGCATGTTAGATACCGGCGGCTGTGCTTGAAATACGCGTACTTTTGAAGTTTCTTTAAAACTTTCATAAAAACTAATGATTTTGGTTTTCCTAGTCTTCCTAGTCGCGGTTATTAATACCGAAATTTGCAAAAAGAATTAGATTTTAGAAATAAATAACTATTTAAAGTTACAATACAGAACGCGACATATCAGACAAGGGACATTCAGGAAAACTAGCATTTTCTGTAGTTGAATGCCTAGATAAATAAAAACTACGCACAATGACATATACCTGGAAGGCTGAAAAAGGAATATTATGAATATGCTTGATGTGAGTCAAGTCCTTTATATACAAATAAAGACATTTTTTAATTGTGCGTAAAATGACATTTTATTTGTCATTTGAAAAGTCTATAGTAAATCTCCTCGTGCTTTATATAAAAACTTTAGAGAATGGATAAAATATTGGCTTGTAGATCTGCGAAATGTGTAACAATATTTACTGTAACACGAATAATGAAACGAGACGTTGTGTCCTAAATACAGTGATGCAAATGTGCATGATTTCTGCAATTCCTGCAACAAACTATGTTTTTTGGTTTAGCAATAAAAAAAATGATGTGAGAATATTTAAGAAATACATCAAATATTGAAGATATGCAATAACTTAAGCGCCACTTACCTGATCAGTCTAATATTTAAGATAATATATGAATTGTCTTTGGTTTAAGAAATTTATATTATTGTAATGTTATCTCATGGAGCCATTAATAAGTACTTCAAATCCAGAATGCTTAAATTAAAAGGATTTCATTTAAAATGAGTTCGGAATATAAAAGCATGCTTTTAAGGCTTTTAATAATCAAATAAATATTTTTCTACTTTCATAGTGAAAACCAATTTACACTATGTATTTTATTAAATGTTTGCTTTTAAAATGTTTTATGTTTCGAAGTACATAAAAATTCTTTAATTTATTTGCTTTTTTTTGTGAATCAAAAAGCTTTTGATGGTATTCACGATTATTAAAATTTTAAAATTGGTATTCGATTTTACTTTTTTTGCAATCGTGATAATAGTCTCACGGATGAGTGACTCAAATGGACATTATGTTATCACTCAGGTATTTAACCAATTCATCAAATTTATTTTATCTAAATAAACTTGATTGAATTTTTTTAATTAAAATATTGTAGTATTTTCATGGGAATCCACGATTGATTAAAATAGAATAGAAATTTGAAAATCTAGCTAATAACGAATATTTAGGTACGTATCTTATAAATTACTGCGATCTTAAGATCTATTTATTTAGTCCAGACCTATTTCTCTTAGGAATTTAGTATCCTGAGTGGATCAAGGGATTGTATCTCATTTGGGGAGAAACAGTATGCATCCAGGTATTTCCTTCTTCTACGTAATAATGCTTCACATTCAGAGAGAATGTTCATTTGGGTCTCTTTGTCCCCCGGCAGAATCTGCAGCTGTTATTTATTTCAAGTCTCTAGTTTTTTGAGGTGTCCTTTGAGTCTACAGTCTCCTGTCAATGTTCCCGTCGGAACTCTTATAGTATTTTTATTTGGATTGATTAAGGCTTTAAATCTCTTTAGTTTATACTCCTTGAAGAGGTCCTTGACCTGATTTTGTCCTGGTTGTTCCCCCCAAAGCCTGGTTCTTCCTGCCACCTATTTTTTCGAGTTTTTATAATTCTTAATTTGATTTCGACTGAAATTTGTATTTTGGAATTTATTAATTTCTGCTAAATTGCCAAATCAAAAACTAACCTATTTCCCTTAATAGTGCCTGTGCAGTTTTTGACGCCTTCATTTATTTGGGTAAAATCAAATGCTTTAAAACTATTTTCTTGATGGGCACAAGCCCTTTAGCTTCATTGATACCTGCGGGATTTTCATATTTCAAAAATTTTATTTTTCTACGAAATTTGTATTTATTTTCCGGAAAAAAGAAAAATGAAATTCAATGATGAAACTTTTCATATTTATGGAGAAAACATTTTGTATGCGTGCAGTTTAATAAAGTTGAAGAGTTAAAGAGTTGGCTTGTTTTTCTTTTTTTTTATTATACTCGGTTATGCGGATGCATGTGTTTGCCTGAAATCAAGTGAATGGAAAAAAAAATTTCATACCTTTTAACAGTATGTAAAAAATCAGAACATGCTGTGTGCTATTTATGAGGCGTTGGAGGAGTGGGAATAATTTCCTTTTTATGTATTTATACATGCTGGAAAATTTAAGAGGAAGAGAAAATGTTATTAAAAGAAGTATGAAATTTGTTTTTGTTTTTTGTGAGGAAATTGTTTTTCCTTTTTTGTTGTTGTTTCTCACGTTATTGTTGATATATATTTGTTTTAAATTTTCCAGGATGAGATTATTATATGATGGAAAATATTTTTTGCAAAAAAAAAGAAAGAAGAAAAACTGCAGTCAAGAGTTATTTTGTTTTCATTTTCAGATATTATATTAAAAAAAAAATATGTTGAAAATATTTTGTGGTAAAACACAAAACAAAAGGAAATTTTGTGTTAAACATTTTAAACGAATTCTGAAGAATAAATGGGCTCTAATGTTGATTTAAATTGTTTATAAAATTGATAAGAACGGGTATTGCTTCGTTGCAATTTCAAATTTTTAATTTTCATATTTTAAAGAGAAAATTTAAGTGAGTTAAATATATTGGAAAGCTTATAAAGCTTATACGGATATTAATTCTGGAATGCATTTTAGTTTATAAGTTGCAGAATTCTTATTAGGCATAATTGTCCTAATAATAACTACTAAATAATTTAAGGAAAGGCGAAAAAATTGATTCAAAGGTAAACTTACTTTTAGAGAACTGACATTTTATAGGATGCTCCTGTTTAATAAAATTTTAGGTGCAAGTACCAGATTCCAAATGTACATATGTGACATACTTGGGAATCTCCAAGTAGCAAATGGGCTACATTGGCTCCTATCTAAATTATTGTAACTTTCTAAGTTCCAAGCATCGAGGACTGATATTTGCTTCAGATTTTTTTCCCATTCCATACTATAGATGACAGTAACACATTTGACACAGTCAGTGCTTAGAGTTAACAAAATTATGCGCTTCTTTGCTGATTGAACTTCTAGCATACATTTTTTGTGATAATTCAAAATTTGCAATTGTGATTATTTTCCAAAAAGAAAAAGGTTTGTGTAAAGAATAGCTTATAATGTCAAATTTTTGTATATCGCTAATTTTCGTCTTCTCTAGACGAAAAAATTCTACATAAGCAGGTATAGGTTACATTTTATGAACAAAAAACCCATCTCATACATATCATATAGCCAGGATTGTCGGAATGTACTGCCTCTAAATGAAGACGGGATGGCTACGTCTGGTGATGACGGAGGACGAACTAATGGTTTGCAGTAGACTTAACTGCGCTATCGTCAAGTACGGTTCGCTTCTGATTGTTTGTAAAAGCCCCAGGGCTAGTTAGTCAAATTAAAAACAACTATTATTTAGTGTCTAATTTACTCGTAGAAATGTGATACACTTATAAAGTGTACGGAACACTATGGATTTTTAGTCCAAACCTGAACATTTCTTAAGGTAAAGGCATCTATTGTTTGGTTTCTGTTTAGCATATGATATAAGGTTTTAATTTTGATATGTCCTATACTTTCAGAACCAATTACGTTTTCAATTTATAAAATAAAATATAATAGAATACAAAGGGTATATATACCGCATACGAAACACATCTCAATTCGATAAAAATGGATTAAATTTTCTATATTTTTTATTAAAAATTTCTAGTTTATATAAAGTTATATGAATTACCCGAAAAATGTGGTAAAATGATATCGAAATCTTCTTATCTCTAAAAACAACAATTCATACACGTATAACATTCGAATTGAGTATGAAAACCTTTTGTAAATTTTAATAAAATCGAAATTAATATTCAAAAATCAAAATTTTCTATTAATCGAAACCCAAATAATATAAACCACACAAATTGGGTTGGTGTCAATAATATCCGGAAAATTTCAAATCAACAATAGATGAACACTTTTCGGATTATATTAAAATTTTTGGGTATTATTTCCTTTCATCTTGATCGAAATATTTATTTGTTACGAATTGATAACCAAATTTTTGAAGAGATAAATCCGTGTATAGCACACGATTTTGATATGGACTCATTCAAAAATCATGTAATTATTATGCATAAATAGATTTATAGTTCGAATATGATTTAAAATTCATACAAAATTTAGGAGGTTTTAGAATTTTCGTTTAATCGAAAATAGTAATCGAGAAAATCGGTTTATATAGAATTTTAAATTTCATTTTTCTTTTAAAAAATTTTCAATCATAAAATAAGTTACATGAAAATCCACTCTTTTTTTCTGTGTCAATTTGATATACTAATTGCTTTAATTTTATCGACATGAGAAGTAAATCAGATTTTTCTAATATTGAATGAGTCAAATGCGGTAAATGGAAACTTTATTAGACTAAATAGTGTCCACTTTGGTAGATGAACTTTTTCCTTTTTCTGATAGACCCATTATCTCCATGACGCTAATACTTCTAAGGTTTTTTTTTAGTATCCGATATTGATCTAAATTTGTTAGACAATAAAAACAGTTGATATGAAAATCACATGCAGATATATTATCACAATAATAAATTTTCCTGGTTCATAGTTCTGCTGGAAATGTCGGAACTAATTTACTCGCTGCAGAAAATGACAATTTAAATTAGGAGAATAATTTTCTTGAACTAAAGATTTCCTTAAACAATGAAACTCTTTTCAATGGCATGAATTTTTTAGAAATGCTTCAAATGGGATTTGTTTTTCGGAGATGATGATGATTTGATACTTCACTACGTTAATTACATTATTTCCCATCCTTTTGCTCATCTTATAAATGCATTTGTACCATCAACCGACAAAGATTTATTAAGTAGTTTATTTTTCTATTCTGTGTGGATAGAACTATTCGGGAAGATGATAGTGGATAGTGGTTTTTTCCAATATTAATCATGAACTGATTCCGGTCCAAAAAATATAGAATTTTCTTTATATTCTAAAAAAAATAATATAAGATTTCGAGTTTTTCATTGTGATCTTGGTTTTTTTCTAGTGATTTTCATTCATTTCTTTATCTTGCCTCAGCATTTTAAATTTTTTATGAATAAATGATTATTCATTTTATAGCATTTTGTAAATTTGAAATTTTCTATAATATGCATTAACAATAAGACGAATTTCTTTAGAGAGAAGAAAATTTTGTGTTCTTTTTCAATTTATATATAATAGGAGTAATTTTCTTTATTTCTAAGTTTGCCAGAATAATAACAAATTATAATTCACGTCATTGACTTGAGCGACATGTCTGCAAAACTCTTGCTATGTTGGGAAAAGTTAAATTGTTAAAGTTTCATTCTCATTGTATACATAACTTTGCGATTCACATTTTATCAGTAATGTTATATTGACAATAAAAGCTTGTGAATGTCACATAGAATATATTATACTTGAATAGTTGTCGAAACGAAACATATATTTTTAACATAGTTAAAGATTTCATGCTATGTTGAATACAAGACAAACATTCTTTAGAGGAATCTCCTTTAAGGCCATCAGTAGCTGATTAATAGGGATTAATTGCAGAAATATCATTAGCTTGGAAATTAGGTGCAGGGTTATTTTAGAAGTAAGCTATTAACGCTCCAACACATTTTACAACTTTTAATACTAATCTAATCATTTTGTCAAACTTGTTAGATCATCTATGGCTAGATTTATGCTCCTTACGTTTGTTTGAGCTCTTTGATATAAATTGTCCTTATTCCAAAATCAAGTTGCAGATACACAAAACTGTTATGAATTCCATATTTCCGTGCTAATAGCTTGGGAAATTTTTATAGATGATAGTGTAATGCTTGGATGAAAAATCAAAACTGACGGGAAGATATGATACAGTCAGTCAGTCATGGGGAAGTTGACGATACATAAATGATATAAGGCAGCAATCGCAAAAGGTATAAGCTTAGTACAGAGAGAAAAAATGGTCAATTCATCTAATATGTTGGTAATGAGTCGATAATTTCCAGTTTACTACTCATATTCGGTCCAAATATGTTAATGAATATTAATTGATGTTATATTAGCTAGAATGTGTAAAGTTTTAGTTGAATATATCACTTATTATCATTTTAAAGAAACAATATGATTATTTGATGATATGAGAAGGTTCTGATCTGAGTGTATATTTAATTAGTAGAATTGTCTAGGACACAACTGTCGAATTGTCATTAAATGGCAGCGTTTACCCCCAAATTGATTAATTTAGGCGAGACCGTAATATGAATTTCAAGTGGTTTCATTGACTTTCAGATGCACCAAGCTATTTCCAAATTGCTCGTATATATTTCTTTATCTTCGTACATGCTTTTTTTTTTTAAAAATATTTCGATCAATTTCAATAAAAAGTAAACTTTTTTTTTTAAATGTGCATACATTATTTTATGTGCACATATATTTATTTCTTTCGTCTACCTTTTTTTTTGAAGAAAGCATCCACTTCTATCCCAAAAATCCTCAGTCTATCTACATACTATAAAAGCATTTTTTGAAAGGTACAAAATGGAGAAAAAAACATAAAAGTAAGATAAATATACCACAGAAAATCTCTCTAAAAAAAAAATACCATTAATGTATAAAGAAATTATGTTTTTCTTCCACATATACGAGTATGTTGTATGTTCATGCAACGTTGCACTCAATAAACATACATTTAATGGATGTATTCACATGTGCATATAACAAAATCTAAAAAAACTTCTCAGAGGGATGAGATTTTATGGAGCTCCTATATGTACATTAGTTTATGGTACTTAGAGAGTATATTTGAATATACTAAGTAATGTGGTCATGAATCTAAGCGAAGCCATTACTAAATTAAAATAAATTTACCGCCACCCATCATCAACCAAACAGGGTTAAGGTCCATTGAAATGTAATTCTCCCTTTTTAATAGTATTAAATTTGTATAATGCATTTTGAGGGCCCCGTTTTTAAAAGTCCAGATATCATGTATGGAAATGGAAATATATAGTATATAATCTTGTATTCATTGGTTTGGAAGAAAATATTATACTTTGAAAAGGATGAGAGTTTAAATTTAATATGAAAGAATGTAAATTAAACTTTTCCGAATTGCACGAATTAGTGATTAAGATTAAAATTTAAGTTGTTGTAAAATGTAAAGTGATTTGGTAAAGCATGTTTTAGGGAACAAAAACTTTAAAGTTTCTCAAATATAAAATCTAATCTTTTATGCTAAGAAAATCTTTCCTTTCATGAAAATAGTTAAGATTTCGATGATCAAATCATTTTCTAGTATATTAGATTTCGTTTAATATCAGAAGAATTCATGGGAATAATTAAATAGTTTACAATAGAACAATGTTTAATTAGTGGAATGAAGCATTTCTCCGATACGATAATGGACTATCTTTTGTAGGTGGTTTCAGTTACAAGTCAATGACGTTCGAAATATCAACTCGTCAATTTAATTATCCTAATGTTTTTTGTGGACGTTTTAAATCTCGACAGATTCATAGTAATTACTGCTTCAAATAAATACTCATCCATCTAAAAGGATTGTGTCGATTCTGTGTATGTTTCTTGAAGGATAAACTCAGTGGATTCAGTGATTTTATCCCCCCCAAAAAAAGTAAATATCGTCAATTTTCAAAAAGGGAAAAGTTATTATTCTAGAAAAATTAACCTGGGAAATAAAAGAAAGCTCTATTTTTGGCAAGTCTTCAGTTCGACATGAAAAATGGTTTAAGTACTTCAAAAATATAAATATGTAATTTGATTGAAAATAAAAGTGGAAAATCTATAAAACAACATTATTGAAAAACTATTGATTGAATTAGATGTGATTGTATTTTTGGTGCTCTAAATTTCAATTCTGAAAAAGGTGAGCAAAGCTTTTGCCTTATATTGAAATTCTTTTTTGGGTTAATATTGGTCATTTTTAGTTCTTCAGAATTCGGTTAAAATAACTGAATCTTAATGTAAACATATCCTTTTTCTAGAAAATAATGGAAGGATACAATTTATCTTTTTAGTTTTGTAAAAGAAAACTTTTAAAAGTTGAAAGGATTGATTCTTATAAAGAACTAAGGGTTTTGTTCTGGAAAAAAATTTCATAAATATTACTAGTTTTGGGTTTCTTCTTGTTAAAGTTTGTTTTAATTCAAAGGTAGCCTGCGACGTAGTAGTATAAATATCTTCTGTAATATTTTATTCAAATTGGTTTATTAGTTTTTAAAGTACATAAAAAAAAACTTTATGAACAGGCTTATTCTTTCCTACGGCTATTTGTTTTTCCACTATCCTTGGACCGATTTTTTAGAAATTCTGAAATTTCACATGTTATCGCCTACTTAAGGAGTTAGCGTACGTAACTAATTTTTAAAAAAATGCTTAACAAATTTTCCATTTAAATCTGAAAAACCATAAAAAAGCAATAAAACTTTCTGGTCATCCTGGTTTATGCTTAATAACTTCGATCCATTTCGGTCGATTTAGCTGAAATTTACTATCGAATCGGATTACGGGTTTTTGAGTTATCTTGTACATGGACGGACGATATAACTTTTGATTCTCCACTCTACACATCTATAGACTTGAAATCCTTCTGTGATGATTATTTCTATTTGTTACAAATGTAGACTAATATACAATCTGGTACTACCTACCATAGAGCATAACAAAGAAAGTTTAGATGAAAAAAAAAATGTTTCCTTTTAAGATTTACCTCTTTACTATTTTCGTTACATGTGCTAGAAAATATTACCTTACACAGGGTCTACATGAGCCAATATTTCTGGTAAGCCAACTGACGAAACCGCTTACTTCCTTTTTGCACGACTAATGCTGTTATTATGACTGCTGCGAAAGTTCGTATTTTAGCGAACGTGTCATAATTATGTCCAAAATATGAATTTATAACAGTTTAAACTGTTATGGTTATTTGAGAAATACTGTCGAAAATGTTTCAACAGATTTGGAATTATTCTATAGATGTAAAATTATTTGTGTGTTTAAAAAAATGGTGGAAGTTATTCCATATTTATCAATTAAATCACTCAGAGAACACATATAAAATTACGTTATGATGCAAAATATTTTCGGTTAGAGCTTATGGTATCTTTTCATGACTGTTTTTTAGTTACGACGGGTTAGAATATCAAATACTTTTTAAAAAAAGTTTCGACAATGACCTCCTGTTATGACAGTCACAACTTGTTATGACTGCGCTCAGAATAGAAGGATAATAATGGATTGAGGTTCGACTTCATATCAACGTCAACGTATCAGTAAAATAGCTTTTAATGTCTGTAATTGATTATTGATTCTGATTTTCGTTTGATGGAAATTGTTATCCAAGGAAATTAGGTAAACTATTAAATGAAAGAACAAGTTTTTTTTTTTTAAAAACAACATTACAATTTATTCTTTTTATATTCCGTATTATTTTTTATTTTTTTATAATTTGGTTTGTTTTGCTTGACATTAAATACTACACTTTTTCATTGAGACATGTATACAAAATATAAAGAAAATGATCAGTACTTAAATGCTCTTTTTTTGGAAATATCTTCATTTTTTTTTTCTTCTTATTCCTTTAAGTTTTTTGGTGATTTAATACGAATTCTTAAATATTTATAATAAGTGACATTTTTATTTTTTATTTTTTATTTTTTTTGACATCTTAAAACTAAACGTAAAATATAAATAAAAAAAAGAGTTTTCTTTTTTGCTAAAATATACTCAAACATTTTCTTTTTTTTAAGCCTTAATCTTTTTTTTTACGATCATTCTTTTTCTTAATTATAATAATTTTGAAAAATTAAAATATAAAGCGATTTTATTTATTCATTAAATCTAATATTTATAATTTAATTTTTTTATTTTTTGTGTAGGTTAAGTCTGGTGTGAATTTGTGTGAATTTTACTCTGTGTTTTTTTCTTCATTAATATAACTAACTATCTAAGCAGCAATTTTTTTTTTAAATATTTCTTTACAAACTAAATTAATTTCCATTCAATTATTTTTTTAATTGGTTAAGATTTAAATAACACGCTTAAAATAATAGCATTTTATTGGAAATACGAATTTTCAGTCAACACATTTTATCTAAGAATTCTTGTACTGACATCTTTCCGTGAAAATTCATACTAATCAACAGAATGACTCTGTTAAGATTAGTCAAGTATAAAGTTTCCAATAAAAAGCGTCCCTTTTTTTGGCTTTGATTTTAATATTATTTTTTTTTAATAATTTTTGGAATGAAATTTATGGAATTTTTTAATTTATAATTTTTAAGAAAATACGAGTACCAAAAAAAAAAGAATTGGATAAAGAAAAGTTAATGTTTTATGGAAGGATTTCTTCTCATTATTTTAGAAATTAAATTAATTATAATTATACGGAATTGTTTTAGTTAATTGTCTTGTTTTTTGTATTTTTGGTCATTTCTAACACAATCAACTGATTTATTAGCTTTTTTCTTGCTTTTTTTACTTTTTTGTGCTTCAATCAATTTAATTAACATGTGTTTATTTTTGTGTTTTATAGATGTGTATGTTTCAATTAATTAATTAATAAATCTAATTATATTGAATTTATATTTTTTTTTTGGGATAAACAAAAAAAAATTAAGTTATTGGAAAAAATGTGCTTTCAGGTTTTGGGAGGTAGATTTGTAGATATATAAAATTTTTATTTTATTTTTGTGTTTTTATTTAGAAAATAAAGCTTTTTGTTATAAAAAAAAAACAAATAAAATAACAAAAAAACACAGAAAATATGAAAATGTTTAGCTATCACATAAAATTTACTTAATTTAATTTTATCATTTCAATTTTATAGATTTTCATTTTTTTTTTGTTAAAGAAAAAAGTGTGTTAAGGAAAACTCTTTTATTATATTTAATTTTAATGGTATTTATATATATATATAAAGTTATTTAAGCAAATCACATTTCGCAATAAAATAAAAAAAGAAATTTCTATTTTAGCTTTGCTGGAAAAATGTTTAATTTTCGATTGTTTAATATCATTTGCAAGATTTTCTTTAGTAATTTTTTATTTAAGAAAATTCGGAAACAACAATTAAAATTGTACAAGCCTAAAGCCTACTGCTGTTGTTTTTATAGGCTTCAGATATCGTCTTTAAACGGAAAAATTATCTAATAATATAAATAAAGGTTAAAATTGATTAGAAAAGCGTCGTCAGGTGGTTGATATTGTTTTTGTCCATCAAATCTTCAATGACACTATTGATGCTCCTTTACTATTAGAATATATGCCGCTAAATATTAATGTATGTTCCCTGAGGTCAGTGGACTTATTTACCACAGAACGGATTACGGGAAAAATGAACCAGTTAATATAAATGCTTGTAGTTTCGATTTCTGCCTTAGTAAAATCAATTTAAAGAAGCTCTTATATAATTCTAACGCTTAAAGTAGGCAATTTAAAAAAAGGCAAAAAAATAAAAAAAAGATATTAGAAGCGTAGCCTCAGCCAAAAAACAAATCATGTTTGAATCATCATCCAGCCTGCGGTGGTAGGTATGCACCATCTTAGAGCCTATTTTCTGCCTATTTCAAGTCCTGAACTTATAGGAATAACATAAACTGTTCTATGTATTCATCACTGTTATTACTCGTACAAAATAAAAATTACTTAAAGTATAAAAAGTAAATAAGCGTTGGTCCGTCAATGAGTGTTTTTCTCATGTCAGTAACTAAGCTTTTATTAAAATTAAAATTCAATTTGATAAATTTCTAAAAATGTCCAGAAATTCTATTTAATTAGTAAATAGCTTTATTTGTTTTTTGAAGCAGTGCATTTTTTGGTTATTTGTGTTAATAGCTAAAACAAGAACTCAAACTCTTTTTCCAGAGATCCTAAAGTAAGATTTTAAATTACATAAAAAACTTTTCGAAGCAAATTTTTACCAATTTTTACCTATCCAAACGTCCCTTTTGTAGAGGAAGATTTGATATATTTTATAACAAAATAAGCTATTTAAATACTTTCAATTCCTAGTTTTTAAATTTCCTGAAATTAAATTTATAAAATTCTATAAGTTTTAATTTTATAAATTCAAGAAGAAGAATTGGCAATCTTTTAAAAATGGAAATGAAAAAAATGTTTGCCTTTTAGCTAAGATTGAACCCGGATCCTTTTCCAATGAAGCTATGGCCAGTACCCAGACAAGTAATCGTACTTTTTTGTAACTCAAATACGTTGACATTGTCTAAACTTCTCGGGTATTCTGAAATCGTATGTCTATGGACTGGAAGTAGTACCTTATTTGCTCCTTCATTCTTTAGCTTCATATTTAATGGTTACAGCTATAGTTTGTATGTGTAGTATTTAAAAATACCACAATTAGTACTATATCGATGTTTTTGGACTTCTCGCCAATTTTCTACAAATCTTGGATTGCCAAATTGTTGATTCAATTCAATTTTCTATTCTTGAAAACTAAACATTTTCTCAATCAAAGTTAAAATAAAATTTTTATAAAACAAAATAAACAATTATTTATTTATAATTATAAATTTTTTTTTTTACATTACTTAAATTAATTTTTCTGTATAATTTTTATATTTTCATTAATTTTTAAAATTTTCCTAGGTTTTTTTCTGTTTTTCTTGGATTAAAATTATGGAAATAAAATTCTTTTATTTTCATAAATATATTTTTAGATTAGT
The DNA here is from genome assembly GCA_963422695.1 of Xylophagus ater. Lineage (NCBI taxonomy): Eukaryota > Metazoa > Arthropoda > Insecta > Diptera > Xylophagidae > Xylophagus > Xylophagus ater. The sequence goes on from OY730481.1 coordinate 7,744,133, forward strand.
GATTTACTTTTCTTCTTTTTTTTTGGTGGTTTGGGAAAAACAAAAAATAATAAATTTTCTCTAAATATATTTAATTATTTTGAAAATTCTTATTTTTTTTGGTTTTGTTTTTCTTGTTTTATTTTGTTAAAAGTTATCATTAAGCTCTGTTATTATAAACTTTTAAGTAGAATAAAATTAAACTTATTTATTAAATATTATTTTTTAAATATATATAATTTTTTTTCTTGTTATTTTATGAAAAATATCCATTTTTTTTTTTTGTATGATTTTTAAGTTAATTTTTTTTTATTAATTATAATTCTATTTTTTTTATTTTTTTATATTCATATTTTCTTATTTAATTAAATTTCAAAATGTATTTATTTATTTTTAATTTTTATTTTTTTGTTTAGCATTTAAACTAGTATAAAAGACCTACAAACGTATGTTTTTTTTTTTTTTTTGTTTTTAAATTATTTACATTTTATAATTTGGATGAAAATGTGCTTTTTTTTAAAAAATAAATATTTAAAAAAAATTATTAAAACAAAAATCTTTTATCCTAAACTGAAATAAATTACTAATATTAATGTACTAAGTAATTTGTATTGATTCAAAGAAGATGTTCGTTTCGCTGAACTACCATAAAATGTGACGCTTAAATCTCGCATTTCTGAATCTGAAAATAATGAAAAAAAAAATATAAAAAAATACATATTTCGAGAACTTTAGGAAAAAAGGACCACAGATAAATGATCATATAGATTTTCTACGTCGAAAACGTCGAAAATTCGAGGAGGACACGAGAAAGTTTCAAAATTACTGTCATTATCTTTGAAGGGGCTTAGTGCTACAGTATAACCCGCTAATTTTGAAAGATGGGAAAGTTATTGATAATGAAATTCTGTTTTAGAAAATTAACGAAATATAGCCTAAAAAATAAAAACTTTGTTTGCCAGTATCTGTCAATTTGAATCTAATTTGAAGTCAATTTCAAGTCAGTCTTTCAAACTTGTAAAGTCTAAAAAGTCGGGTTGAGTTTTAAGTCGATCCCATGTCAATTCTGAAGTTGCCATATAAACGGCATAATTGGCTTGGTATAAAATTTAAATTTCTTATGTTCTAAACTATATTAGAATTCCATTTGTAGCGGAATTTAAACCCTTTGCATCGACATGTGCTAGTCGAAATTTTAACTTTATCTTGATTCGATCTTTCGACTTTCCGTGCATTATATTGTATATTAGAATTAGAAAATTATTCAATTCAATTTTTTAAGATTTGTTGGTTAGGTTATTGTGGCATTAAACAAGATTTATTATTATTTATGAGATTTTTAAAAGTGTATACTATTAGATAAGATTAAATTAGATTAGATTGCGCTTAAGGGTTGTTCATGTACTGCAACCTTTAAGATCTATTATACCATATTATTTAGTACAGTAGTTAGGTTAAATCCCCATTCAAGAACACCTCCGCCAGACCTATTTGCCTAAAAAATGTTAGTATCCGAAGTGGGACCAGTTATTCTATGAACTCAAGGAGTTTTAAATTCAGTACAACAAATATATGAATATTTAAATTTAATTAAAGTATAAAAGTGTTTATTGATTGCACATATTTATTGACTTTAATCGAATCATTTTTTATGATTGTATGTTCACTTTTTTTCCCTTTTGTAGAATAACACAAAAAAAAGGAAAGAAAAATTGAAACTGAATAATAGTCCTCATTACTATAAAGACATACATCAAACAAAAGCTAATGTCATTCCAAACCTAGAATTACGTTTGGGTAGAAAGAACACACTATCATTATTATTTATTAACTACTAATTCCTGTTATTGAACATTGAAGGTATTTATGAAAAGAAATCGCGTGGGCCTGTTTAGAATTAGGTATCTAATGAAATTAGATTTATTTCTTTTTATGATAAATCGAAATGATTAAAAGAAAATATATTTTTTTATGAATAAAAAAAAGGAAAAACTCCAAAAAAGTTTTATGGTTGATAGGAAATCTGGGAAAAAGGAAAATCAAAATTTGTTAGGTCATGGGAAACAGTTGAATAAATGGAAAACTCAAATATAGCCTGAAAAGAGTCTGAAAAGAGCCCTCAGGTACATGTAAGATTTCATTGTATTTGATACTTTCAATCAAACAGCTAAATATATTAACCTGACGGAAATTTTGTCTAGAACAGAAATCTATACCTATATTCCATCATCTTCTTTGAAACTATGGATTCCATGCGACATTCCTAGTTCGATCTTTTGTTTCTGCCATTCTGATATCTTTTCGAAGTTTTTTTAATTATGATATATGAGAGATGGATCAATATGAATAATATTATAGTAATGAAGTACCCACTAAATATTTCCCACTATATTTATTTTGAAGATTTGGTACTTGATATTCTTGGTATGAATAAAAAGCGTATCTATCTTGCACCAATAATAGCTGAATCTAGTGCAAGGCTAACTAACTTCGCACCAAGAAGACTGGCATTCAATATTGATACCAGACAATAATCAAACACTGATCTGAACGGATATTCCAATTGAAATAACTTAACACCAAATCTTCTGCCCACCTTGGTTGTTGCCACAACGATTCAAGGAGTATTCTTCTTCAACTATGAATATTAGGAGGTTTGCAGAAGAATTTCTGAATTGCCTTAATGCCAAAAAATTCGTACTAACGATTTCATCATCTATTGAATAGAACTGTACTAAAATTAAATTATTTCTTTTACATTTAATTGGAAATGTGGCATCTATGAAATTTCAACTTAGTAAAAAGATTCGATTCCTAGTTTATCTTTTTTTGTACACGAATTGTTCTGGGTTATTCACAGACTATTTCAGCACCAGTTTTGTAAGACCAAAATGGAATACAACACAGAATTCGGACGAATCAAGGACTACTACTATATTTTGCACATAAACACGACTATTGACGATACCTAACAGTATCGACTCGAACAAAAATTTTACTATCGTTCGATTATGAATTGAATTCATCTAGTCCTCCATATTTAAAGTATATGATGTAACTTATGAGTTTAATATTGGTTAGGAAATAGACTTCTTTAAATTGGAACCTACAAAATGAATACATTTTGAAGAACACTCATAATATATTGTATAAATATATATAAAACAAGATGCATTAAAACACAATGCACTAACCTGACAAACCATGATTTAAGAAGGATGATAGATCTGAGAAGCCATCTGGAAATACAGGCAAGTAAAATTATGTAAAATTTAACTTGTTCCATTTTTATTTCTTGTTTTTTTTAATTATACAATCTAGAAAATAATTAAAATTTGGAAAAAAATGTATACACACAACATATATAGAAGGACATCATTTTTGGCGTGCATCGAAAATTATTGGCGAATAAACTTTTTTTTCTTTGGTAATGAATATGTGCATTAGATTAATGAAATCAAACATATAATAAAACAACATTTATTTGCGATGTGCCTTTCAGATCCATTAATTATTTTCACGACACAGATTGTCATTTAGAATTAGAAAATATTTCTAAGGGAATACGGTTAGAGCGCATGAATCAAAGGATTTACATATATGTGAGTCTGGCTTATTTAGGAGATCAATTGATTACATAAATTGGGATTAACTAAGCCAGATTATAAGGATGTGGCCTGAACATTCCATGAATTACTTAGCCACAAAAAATTTACGTGGAAATAGTCAAATGTTGGATACGACTATTAATTTGCCAGATATTTCTATCAGTCTACTTTTTTATATATATACACAAGTCTAGTTGGAACTGGAATAAAGGCATTAAGTCAACATCTTCGACATTTAAAAGTAATTCGAGTGTAATATATATTTAAACTATTCTTTCTTGGAACAATTAACTATACATAATGAGCGCCATGTCTAACCCAGACTCATAAATTTCAATTACAATTTTTTTTATTAAATTCTGAATTCATATTTTTAATAAAATAAAAGAAAATACTTAATTTATTTATTTCTTTTTAGCTTCTTCACGTTTTGAAGTTTCATTACAATACCACAAATGGCGCCATCAATACTTTAGCTAACAATAAAGTGCAATTTTCCACATCATAAGTAAAATTAAACTGAAGAAAAATCTTCCAGCGAATAACCTTATAATAGTAACGATGATCAAGATAAGATTCTAATCCTTTAAGTATGTATGAACAAGTCTGGCATTGCATGCAGTATATATAGTTATAGTCTTCATTGGAATCTTAATGGAACTGCATCCAAGCCCAAAATCAATGTTAAAAGGAAAATAACATTTTCATTTTCATTTTTTTTTTTTTTTGCTTCACCATATTTCATGAAATATGATTATAGCCATGGACATGTACATAAATGGATATTGCACCATTGCATTTGAGCTTAATAAAATTATTTTCATCGTAGCTCGTTAAAGAAAATGGTATACTATATAATGTACCATATATTTTTTGGGAAAGAAAGAAAAGGGTGAAAATCCTTAACCATGACATCATCTAGAAGAATATTCTGAACAAATACATATAGTTAAGTAAAAAAAAAAAAAAACAGAAAAAATGAAGCAAAATAATGGAAAACCTCTTCTCTATATAAAGTTTATATAATATGAAGAAAAAAAACCAGAAAGTTATTCAATTTCTCTAGGATAAAATATAATAATTTGTGCGCGAAGATTATACGTTCCTGAATAATCTCATGATCGGGCGGCGGCCAAACAAGATGATAATAATGGAAAAATGTGAGAGTTTTTCCCGTTCGTATAAGAATTTTTTTCCGTACTATTATATAAAGCTTTAATATCTACACATATTGTCTCATGATGTTGTGCTACATCAGGATGAATGTATAAGAGCTAAGGTAAAATGCATCAACAAAAAAAAAGGAAAAAATGGTGTGTAAATGGAAAATATAACATTGAAAATGGAGAAACAAGTACACGTATATTATATATGTATATAAACAGGTAAAAGGAATATAATAATAAATTTTCACTAAGCTTAAAGCATATATAAAACTGAAATGAAAGGCCAAAAAAAACTGGGATCATCACCGGAATATGAAAAGGACTTGGATAAAATAGAGGAAAACAACAAGATACATGTAGGGACTTCATGAAGAAAGAAGGATTCTCAACAGTATTGCCCTGAAGTTAGTCTTTAGAGCTTTTCCATCCTCTTTAATTCGGCTATTTTCATTTTGTGATTTTCATCTCTTATTTTTTTTTGCCTCTATTATAGTTTGTTATCTATTTTTCTATATATTTTCTTTTCATTTACTTTAGCTGCAAATTAAATAAACTGTTGGTAGTGATGATACCACTTTTTCTTCGGTTTCTTGTATTATGGTACTAACCCCAGGAGTGTAAAGTATATATGTCCGACAAATACATAACATGAGTGTTATCTTGCGTTAAATTACGTTTGCTTCCTGTATTTTGTGTCGCTTTTCAGATTTTTCCATTATAATAATAAATTGTTTTTTGCTTTTAAAAATTTTACGAAAATTTCAATTCAAGCGCATTAAAGAAAATTGTTCTTCAAGTTTTTATTAAAATTTTTGAAGCGTTCTATTCATATTTTTTATTTTTATTATGAATCAATTTCAAATAAGTTTTATTTTCAAAAATATCAGGAAATATTGGCGAATTTTCGTTCAGGCGGTCTAAATTCCTAATAATTGATATAGTCAAAGGAAAAAATTCATCAAAATTTTCAGAGGACTAAAGACGTTTTCCCTTCTCGCATAAAAATTATGATATGGAGAATGCAACATTTTTAGGTTTCTACATTTTTTTTGGTGAGTTCTGACTTTTTTACAAAGTAAAGTAGAACGGACATAATTCAAATCTCTTTTTTTTAACTGTTGGTTTGTACATTTGTAACATTTTTACTCCCATTCAATGTTTTGGCTTATGATTTTAAAGCCAGAATTTCTTACATTGTCGAAAAATATTGTGCAAAAATTCTACATTCTCGGTCAACATTTTCTAGAAACGAAAACGACAATTATGAAAGATTAACTTTCTTTTTGAGTAGCAAACGGAAAAAATTCTGACTTGCCCTGCAAATTTGTATAACTGGTATAAACTGCAGAAGTTTTTTTACATAACCGAAAACCATATAAATTTTATTGACGCTTTTCCCAAGTTTGATCAAAATTTTGATCTAAATACCAACTTTAATTGTTATCCTTACTAAATTTATGGAAGTTTAAAATTTGTTCGAGTGTTTCCATTTTCTAATTGCATAGGTAATGCATCCGAATTCTAGATTGTAAATTGGGTATTCAGGTACTTTATCCAGTTCTTTACTATATATTTGATGAAACAGAAAACGAGTAGAACTTTTCTTTAGAAATTTAAATACTTTCGAAAAATTATTATTTTGCGCAAAATTGTTCATGTACGAATATATGCTTGAAAGTTAGCTGTTGATCAAACATCACATTATCAACAAATCGTGATTTCAATAATAAATCGATAGTTCCTGTTCGCCGTATGACATGTAGCGTCATCCTGTTGAAACCACATCTCGTCAGGATAAATGTAATCCATATTTCCGAACAAATATTCATTGATTATGGTAGGGTAGCGATCTGATTGACTGTAACGCATGCTGCTGCCTCATTTTTAAAGAAATAAGGACCCATGTTACCACTAACCGCATTTTTATCGGCTGTAATAGATCTTTTAGATCTCTGGTCTCTCTCTAGAAGCGACAGTTTTGCTTCTTAAGGTAAAAGAAGCCTTGTTACTATTGTTACAATTTTAAGATAAAAGAGGTCACGCGAATTGACAACCGATTTTCACATTAAATTTGGATAATTCCTGATTTTTCCTGAACTATGAGAAATATAGCTCAGATTGGCAGTTATCCCTATCCGGAATTTTATCACGTCTAAAAAAAAAAACTCTGTATTTATATCGAAAAAAGTATAGAAACTTTGATCATCAACAAACATTCTCAGTTTTTAGAATTTGAAGATTTACTTATCATATTTATTAGAGTTTTCATTTTTAATTAATTTGAAAAATTCATGCTTGTTAAAAGTATTATTATTATTATTTTTTGGTATTTTTACATGCTTCAAAATAATTCTAGTAATTAAAAATAAAAAAGAAAACATTTCTTTTATGATACAAAAAAATTTCACACGTTTAATAAAATCCTTTCACCTCATGCAATTTTATCAACTAATTAAATCTTGAAGTGCATTACTCTTAAGTACAAACATTATAAACATTTGGAGTAACATGAATAAATTTAAAATTGTTTTATTTTGTGAGTTTTGTGGAATCTCGTGTGGTGCCGCCATTTAAAATTCGAGTTGAATGCACTTTTTTAAAAATGCAAAATTATGCAATTTTCTTTTTGATTATAAAAATAAAAATTAAATTCAAATAAAATCATAATTAATTAAAAGCAGTTTTAAAAATACAACTTTGTGATAGTGTTAAATTAGTTTTTCTAATTTTTCTTTCTTTCAATTAATTTATACTACGTCAACCATTAAAATTAAAAAGAAACTACATAAAAAGCGTGTACTATATCACAATGAATTAAAAAAAAGAAAAAGCCACTTTAATTAGTCAAATTAGAAAAATATTTACCATTTGATGACGTTGAAAATTGAAAACTTTCCGACATTTCACTCCAACCGTATCGATTTCTGGAAAAATGAAAAATAAAATTGTTAGAAATTAATATTTGAAAATAAAATTAATTAATTTGAAATTTCTAAATAATTAATTAGATCGAAATTAATTGCAGATTAAATTCCGACACATTTCCGAATAGTTTAGTCAATTATTCAAATCAATTTCATAATAACAAGTAATAATTGGTGTCGATGAACTTGTTATTTAATTAGAAAGGAAAATGTGTCTTATCATGTCTTTTCAGTACACCCAGAGGTTTTCCAATTGATTGATGACTTAACAGTGTTTAGCACGGAATTCATTAGCTGACGACATTCGACTTTGAGTAATTGAGATTACGATTTATTTCGTTATTCTTCCTTTTTTCCGTTTTTTAAATAATAAATACGAAATTATTATTGACATATTTTATAATCAAAATATAAATATTTGAATGACTTTGAACCTTTCAAAAATCATAACGAAATTGATTTCAAATTAATTTCTTGATTTTCCGAGATATTTTCAAAATGGAAATGAATTATTGTTAATTTAATAGGAATTGATTAGAAATAGACAGCTTAGGTCGTATGGCAATTGACACAAAAAAAGAAAAACTATAGAAACATTGTTATAGTACGTTTATCGTAGTAATTTTGTAACGTCCTCCAACTGGTGAAGCTTTTAGGAAATAACAATATTTATATAAGATCTGTTTTATTTGCCACTTGCTCTGGGGTAGAGCAAATTTTTACATTGAAAACAAAAACAGCAAAAGAGCAAATCCTACACTATTTTCAGACCAGGTGTAACTATCACACCCGAAATTAGTTCAGTTTGCTAAAATAAAAAGTGTATTAGCTAAACGTTTCTCATTTCATTACAATATGGTTGCTAAGCAGCGCTACCAACATTTGAATTAAAACTTTCTCCTACTCCTGCTCGTTTTATTTGCCACTTACCCTGCTCCAGGGTAGGATATGGCAAATAAAACAGACCTATAGGGTCAGTTATGTATACTCAAGGAGAAAACTTGATTGCCAGGACCAAATTTTTTTAAGAATCAAGTTTTTAGGAACGGTTTTGGTTTAGTTTTTAGCTTTTGTAATTACTTTCATGGAGAATCTTAGCTAAGATCCCCAAAGAATTGGAAATATTAATCAAAATTGATTTCCAATTCGGTTAAGATATTTAAAAATGATTTTTTTTCATTTATTGTAATAGTAAATTAAAACTATTTTGAACACGACCTACTATTTGTTGATTTCATTAAGTGCTTATAAGTCCAAATTACATATATTAGTTTTGGATAATAATATACTTTAGGTCTAATTAACCTATTACTAATTTATACAGTTGATAACGTGAATTTAAATCAGTATTAATCATGATTTACTTTAAATACCTTTAATTAAAATAAATATTTTTAATTTATTGATTTTTTTTTTGAGTCATAATTTCATTGTTTTAATATTAAAGTCTTTCTTTTATGATAATCTTGGGCCCTAATATAAAGAGCTTTAATATTTTCTTCAAAAAAATGAGATTGAATGAATTTATGAAGTTTAATGAAAATTTTTTGCAGAAGTTTAGGTTCGATTGAGTAAAAGGAATAGGTCCTTTCTAATTCATGTAGACCTTGTATTTTATCTAAATATTTTCAATTAAATATTTATAAATTATGAACCGGCCTGGTTTTATATTCGTTTACTCTTTTAAAGGTCTAGTGTCTATCCACCTAAATATATGATAGCAGCATATTTTTTAAAGGTAAAGAATCTTTTTCTTTTGCGAATTTTCCTCGTTTTCCTTTTCTTTTTTTATATTGTAAATTTTCATGAATTATAACAGTGTAGTAAACTGATGTTGGTTATAAAATACTAGAAAACTCTCAAGAATTTTATTCTCATGAGGAAAAAAGCAAAGTGAAAAATAAACACAAAATATGTTTAAAAAGAGAAGGCAAAAAAAAGAAAGTAAAGAAGAAATTGTTAAAAAAAGAAAGAAAAAAGATAATGTAGAAAAACAGCATCTCTAACTGAATAAGTAAATGTTTGAAAGGATGCTTCATTTTTATTTTATTTTATGTTATTCTGTGTTAAGGGATAAAAAGCTCTTTTGTCGTATTTGTCAAGTTTGAAAACACAAGAGTCCTCTCGAAATCCTCGCAACGAAATTGGAGTGTTGCCCTCATCAAAATAGAATAACAAAAAAAAAACACACAAACTCCTGTGATATTTCTGTTACAATATTTCGGTTGGGATTATCCATAAAAATACGTTATACAATATAGAGTTGCAAACGAAAGGGGGAACGAACAAAAATGTTTTCCACGTTATTCATGTTCTCGTTTTGAAATGACCTTTGTAAATTTCAAAAATTCCACCTTCCCATGTGCAGCCAAAAGAAACAATGTGCTTTAAAAGAAGAAAAGAAAAAAAACCCCTAAACAATGTCATCAATGAAGAAAAAGGACTGTTAACACGATGGATGTATTCTAAATGGGTGGCGAATTCTGAACCATTCCATTCTTATTATCCTACACATTCATATGGATCGATATAAGAATGACAACAGCAGACTTCTTTACAAAAATATAATAAGAAAAAAAAAAAAGAAAATAATAATATATCAGAATATTTGCCAGTATATATATATTGCCTTATTTTACCTTGCTTGTACTCTTGCTTCATATTGTTGATCTGGATCTAGTCCACGAATCAAATAGCTCATCCCTTGTGTGTAATGATGTGATAATGGCATTGCTGGTAGCACTACATCTCGCCAATTGTTTCTATTCCAATGCATTAGATTACCATACTGTCTATGATTGTGATTATACATTTGACTATTGAGATGATGTTGAGTTTGTAATGGTTGGGATTGTTCAATTGTGTTATCAACCTCATGTCCTTGTGGTAACCTTCGAAAATATAACTTAAATTCTTCAACTGGTGTATGCGAATCAACTGTCCATGAAATATTGTATCTAAAATAAGAAAAATAAATGGAAAGAATAAGGAAAAAAAAAATTAGATAAAAAGGGATTTAAAGATTTATGAAGAGTTTTCATAAGATTTTTGATACTACAGAGAACAGTGTAAATTCGTTATGTCAATGGACAATAAATGAGAAATTGTTATTATTTTTTTTCTTCTTTCGATTCATTCAATCGATGTTGTAAAATATTTAGTTGAAAGCTTTCTTCTCGTTAAACGAAATAAAGTACATGAACTTAAGCTAAATTATATAAATGTTGTATAACTGAATAACATTTTATAGCATGTTTTGTACGTGTCTTTTGAATAATACGTAAAAAAAAAATTTGGTGGCAGTAGTGGGATTTTCTATGTTCAAAATAAACTGACCCATTTGTTTTTTCGCCAAAAATATTTCTAATTGGTTTTAGATATGATTTAATTATATTTAAAAATCATAATAGTATTTAGAAAATTGTACATACTCTTCTAATTACAACTAGTCGATATATAAAATTCTGAACTTCTGACAACACAATTATCAAGGAAAACAAAAAGAAAAGAAACTCAATCAAAAGACAAACAAAAATGGATAGATAAGAATAGAATGAAGGATAAAAAGGAAGAAAAGATAAACTTCAACTAAAATTTATCCTCACTAAGTCAGAAGTTCTTGTTACTAAAATATACTTTTCAACCTTCAAAACAAAAAGGAAAATGAAAGAAAAAAAAAAGAAAAACTCTATTTATAAGTTCATATATATTGTTAGAGATTTTGTGAAACATAGAAATTAAAGTACCCTAAATACATATTACAACCTTCTAAAATCTGAAGGAAGAAGGCGAACTAAAAGGAAAAACTTTTATTTTACCTGTCTTTATACTGGCTAATAGGTGGTGACCTGAATACAGCTGTATTTGGTTTTCCACTTAATATCAAAGTTTTTCTCATTTTACCAAGTTGATTTTCAGCTACACAAGAGTAATTTCCGAAATCTTGTGGATGAACTTTTCTGATTATGAGGGTATGTCGTGATCCTCGATTTTCCATTATGTGACGTTCAGTTGTATCTAATTGCATAGTTTCTTTAAACCATATAACCTGTATTGGATAGGATTTTTTTTTTGATGAACGTATATATATGTTGTTTTTCCAGTTAATTAATTATTCCATTTTTTTTCATTTAATTTCGATGAGAAGAGTTGTCATCAAATTTAACACAAATATTAACATTTGTAATTTCCAATCAAATGAAGAGTTTGTCCAATGATATGAAAAGAAAATATTACTTATTTTAGTATAAAAACAAACCGCAAAGAAAATACAAATATATATATATATTATTTTGCACTGAAAATTAGTATTTTTACCATATAACAAAAATGTCACACCAATAGTATTGAAATTTTCCTTTCGTAAATAGACAAAAAAAAACTATAATATGTTCACGTATGAGACTAACTACTTTTATAATACTAATATATAGTTTGGTGGTATATACTCGTACATCTTCTTATATAAAGCTCATATATTTATACTACTTAAAGGGACTTATTTGCAGGTCCTTAATAAAAGAAAGTTTATCTCTTACAGAACTAACATGATGATGAAAAAAAAACCTTCGAAAAAAAAGAAATAGAGAAAAAAACGTATTCTATACGTGAAACATGGAAAGCTGATAAGCTTTTCTGTACAGCAAAATATTAAGGATATACAAATATACAACAACAAAAATATACATAAAAAAAAGAACCGAATGAAGAAGGATATACACTACTATACTAAGTTCATAGCAAAAGTTTTACTAAAAAGGACAAAATTAAGGGAGAAACAGCACAGCAAAAAAAAAAGAATCCACACCAAGGGACTAATTAAAAACGGATATAACTTGTTGTAACTCGGAAATTGGTCTAGTATTTATTATATACAAAAGTATTATATATAGACATAATTTCGATCTTCGGGTTTGATGCCGGTAAGGTTATTTATGAATGAAGAAAAGTCCTTTTCATGCGATTTCTTCATTTATTTTGTTTTTGTTTAATAAGTTTCAGGAGCAGACAGAAGAAAGAAAAAAAGGTTATGAAAGTCAATTTGATATTATGTAATCATCCCTTCTGAATAGGAGAGGATAATTTAGTAACAATACAAAAGAAATAATTAAAAATCAATGAATGTCATTTACACGATTAGATCTGACGAAAAAGACCAAATAATGGATAAATCTTTATCCTTTTTTCTTCTTTTTAAAAAAGGTAACTGAATTTAAGTTATTTTATTTTAATTTTAAAATAATCTATTATAACTAGTTCTGATCCTGTTATATGGGAACTCAATGGGAATACTTAAAATTGTCACAAATACTCTAGAAAACTAAATTAAATATGAACTTTAATGAACTATTCTGCAAAGGACAATGCTCTGGACATGCTGCATCATAGAGACAACAGTTCTGTTAATTGTTTATGTTGTTGAAACTATATTGACGGGTTGTTGTAACATCGCCACAACATATTTAATTATTAATAGTGTTACAATCACCATTATGTGACCAATTTCGACTGCTTATAGGTCGCTGTCGAAATAATGTAGTCAAGGTTTGTTTCAAAAACAAAATTTTAATATAATATTCATGAAGTTATATATTAAAATACCTGATTTTGTTATTATTGTAGAATTTCCCTAAACTAATACTTCGATTTTGTTTTGATTAAGATTGATATCTTTAACAGTTTCCTTCTTCATATTAGGTTTTCTTTAAAATTCCTTGGGGAAACACTTACAATTGATTTATTGGATTGATTTTCAATTGATTTGTGTATTTTAAAATCTAAAATTTTCCAATAAAATCATTTGAAATCAATCACGTTTGTTGTGGAAACATTATTTTCCAATGTGTAAAATTTCAAACAATTATATAGTTATCAATTGAATAGAAACCAATTTACCAATTATAGTTTATTCGGTTTACATTGTTTTGTTAAATAAATAGTATCTAAAAACATTTTAGTGGTTTATTTGAAACAAATATTGTACAATACTTTGATAAAATCAGAAATATCATGTTTTATATTGTATTTATGTCCTATGGTAGGTACTATTATATCAGTTTGGTCACTTCATTTGTAACACATCGAAATAATCGTCGGAGAAAGGATTTAAGGGCATGGTTGTGTAGGGAATCAAAAGTTATATCGATTTATGCATGCCCGTCCGTCCGTATACAAGATAACTCAAAAACGCGTTATCCGATTTTGATGAAATTTACAATGCGAGTTGCTTACTCCTTAACTTAGTTGGGTATTATATTTCAGCAAAATCTATTTAGGAGAAGTAAAGTTATAAAGGAAAAACCAGGATGACCAGAAAATTTTATCGTTTTCTTGTTTATGGTTTTTAGGATTTGATTGGAAAATTTGAAAGCCAATTTTGTTTAAATAATTTGTATAGGTTAACTACATAAATAGGCGATACCATGTTAAATTTCAGTCAAATTGTCTAAGGATAGTGGAGAAAGAAATAATCCTAGGAGAAAATAACCCTCTGCAGATAGTTTTTTTTTATGTCTTTTAAAAACTAATGCACCGATTTGAACAAAATTTGCAGATCAGACTAATGCTATCAGGGTCTGGGTTACCTGCGAATTAGAAGAAATTTTGAAAAGAAAAATCAAAGTTATGACGAAAAAACCTAACATTATTAGTTTTGCCAGTTTTCTGTCCTATTTTTACCATAGGGAATCAAAAAATCGATTTTCAGTTCCTATATGTGTTTAAAAACAATATTTAGTATGTGATTATGTTCAATGAAATGATATTAAAAATATATTTTATTGAATAAAGATTTTTTTGATGGAAAATATATTCAAATAAATAATTTTCATTGATTTATGGTAAGCGAAATTAAAAACCACATCATGATTCTATTTTGTACTATTAACACCCAATTAAGAAATTTAGCTTCCATTCCTAAGCTAAGGATAAAAGAGTTAAAACTATACAGCAAAACACATAGATAAACCATTTATAATTGGCATTTGCATTGACAGGCTTTAATATGACCTGTATCGCCAATAGAGAAGAGAAATATTAAATATCGGTCATTGATTTTGTTGGTACTCGATGGTACATATATCTTTTCATCATAGGCTACGTTTACACCGACAAATTTTTAGGTCACCTAACTAAAAGTTAGGTTTGGGTCAGACGTGTTTACACCGTACTAGACCTAAGTCTAAAACAACGTCATATGTGAACATTTATAGAATTTGGATATCAAGAAATCAGCTGTTATCTGTCAAAAGTTCTTAAGTCGATTTAAATTTAAGGTAAGTCTGCAATTTAAGTGACCTAACCTAAGTTACTTTGGGCGTTTTTACACCGTCATATTTAGATCGACCTAAGAACTTAAGTCTCTATTTAAGTTTCGGTGTAAACGTAGCCATAGTCTAGCTTTCAATTAGTATCAAAAAATTTCTTATTTCAAAAAATCATGAAAATTCAAATATCTGTTCGAAGGGTTTTCAAATTTATAAATTCCACCAAAAGATTTGTAGAAAATACGTCTTCTTGATTATCGTAACATAACTAAATATATTTTCTGGTAAATTATTCAACTTTCGTATACAAAAGAATTCCAATTTAATTTTCACGTAAGCTGGGAGAGAAAAAGCAAAATTCATATAATACAGAATTTAACTCAGTATCAAAACTAACTTAGCTATTTCTTGATTGAAGTAAAGAAATTTCACATGATTGAAGTTTAAAGTTACCGACTTTTATTTTAGCAGTTCTAGCCGATAATTAATCAGCCCCATTTTGCAAACAAATTGGGGTAATATCACTTTTAAATAAGACATAGGTCGTTTTGCAATCAATTTGAATAGGTTTTTTAGTTGGTCGCAACAATTTCATATGTCGTGTGTCAAATCACTTTTGGAGGATTTGTTTTTCAAGTGGATGCCTTCATTTAGAACGCATTGTATCAATACTAGTTCATATGTTCCCTATTTTTTATATTCTATAAAACAGTGTCCAAACAGACATCAGTCTAAACATATTATTACAAGTATAGTCTATAAGAGAAGTTTACTTTCTTCATATAAAACACAAATTCAGGTCGTATTTTTCCAATATTCTTAATTATCCTTCTCGAATAAAACTTTGATTGGATTAGTATCGGAATTTCTTCTCTGTTAAGATGCTTTAATGAGATATTTTTCTTTTTACCTTTACTAAGATATTGCCAATACAATACAAGCAGACGTACAGGCAGGCAGATGTGAAGATGAATGGACATTTTTAAAGACCTACTTTACGACCCGATTAATAGCGTGGTTTTAATGCAACAGCCAATCTGGTCAGTCGGTCTGTTGTACAACCAAATCGTATGGTGTGTAAGGGATTTAAAACAAAGCTAAAGAAAGTAAAGTTATCTATTCTCATTTCATGTATCTCTGAAAATAGATACCAGCAAAGTATAATAAAGTAAGGTACTAAATAAATTTCATATTTTCTTATTGATAATAGAAATCGTTGTATAGAAAATTCTTTATCTATCTTCTATGAAAAGTATTCACCAGAAGAAAAAAAAAAAAACGTAGAAGAGATTTATTCATTTCATTCAGAAGAAAAATGACAAAATCTGATTGATTATGATTGATGATGAACACATTTGGCGGGGTCAAAATTGGTTTTTCTGCACATGTAATAAAATGTGTATATAATTTCTAATTAAATAAATTTTATTAGAGAAAAATTCCATATAGAATATTTTCAATATGAATTTTTATAAATTTGTTGGTGAAAATAGGAAAAGGATCAAGATTTTTTTTTACTGCACACGTATTCCATCATATTGTAGAATTTTTATAGAAATAAAATGTACACAAAATTTCAGGTTTTGGGACTTTTTTTTCGGGAATTTTGAGAAGAATTAAAATTAGTTTTATATAATATGAAATTCTTAAAAACATACATTTTGAATGACGATAATTTTGACAAATTGAATTTATATGAAAAAGGGATATATTTATACCAAAATCGTATTGTAGTTGCGACAGAGGAGAAAACTAATTAAAAATAGGCTAGTTTTAATTCTAATTGGACATTTCGAACGGCAATTGAAATCAAGTTTCGATGATAAATTAGATTTCTTAAGCCTAGGATGATGTGCTTCAATAATATTATTGTTTTGGATTTAAATAAATTAAAAATGGTTTAGAAAACGATAAATATTGATAAACAACAAATATTTTGATCATTTAAAGAATTTTATTTTCGACCAATAGGTTCAGGCATGCAGTTAAGTTCTTTCTAATAGATAAAACATGAAATAGATCTAACAATACGAAAACTCAAAGAAAATGGTTATAAATTTGAGTCAACTTTCACTAGTTCATAACTAACAACAAATTTAAATTAGCTTTTCATGTTAAACTAGTTAAATGACTATGGTCTGTTGTCACTTTTAAAAAGAGCCAAATATCCGAATGAGCTTATTTTTGGTATGATTCTTCATAACCTGATCAAAAGTGGTGCCAGGTAAAGAGGATTTTCCAATCTATTTAATGAAGCCATTTTTTAGGTTAACGTCTAGTTCTGTTAGTCTCTGTATATGTTCCTGCTGTTTAGCATTTTGATAGGATTTTCATGTCAGACCAAAAACTATATATGCTTTCCATTTTTTATTGAAGTTACAGTCCTAGCAAATTTTATAGCGGTATTTTCGATGTTATACTACTTCATTCTTCGTTGTAAATCGAGGTGTATTAAGTGTAATTATTTGGTGGATTGATATATATAAACACATCTTATTTACTAATATACCTCGAATTACAATAAAAAGTGAATACTCCTTTTACGTTTTGTACGTTACCAGATTATTAAATGATTGATTAAAGAAACAATGTATAAATTGAACGAGAATTTTTGCTGTTTTAAAAGCTTTAATCAACTTGAAACTTTCTTATATAAAAGTTAAATAGAAAACTATAAAAAACAAATGCAAATTTCTAAAGTAACTAAAACAGAAATTATTCTTCAAAACAAATTTAACAAATTAACATAAAAATCATTAAAATTTTTCTAGTTTTTCTTTTTTTTTGTTTTTCAATTAAAATAAGATTTTTCTTTTATCGTTCACGTTTTTAATACAAATTCTTTATAAATATTATTAATGAAAATTACTCATGAAATTCAAAAATTCGTGACAGAAATTTTTGTGGTTTTGTTCTTATTTTCATGTGTTTAAGCTCCAAAATACCAAAATAAAAATAATAAGTTTAATTTTTATCATTTAATTAATAACAAGTTCCCTGCCAAAGCAAGGAGTTCGGGTGTTGTTTATGTAAAAGGATAAGAAAATTACGAAAACAAAAAAAAAATTTCGAAAATCGTGACTTTAACAAAAAAAAAGAAAATCGCGGACAAAAACATATCATATTTTCCTTCATGAGATTCGAGTGATTCTATTTCGTGCGATGTTCAGTTAGTTTATTTAGTATTTTCATTTGGCATTAAATTTAGTTAATGTTAACTAAAAAAAGAAAATTCCATTTTTTTTCTTTTTCATTATTAAAAACGCAAGATTACAAAACTATGAATATTACAACGGCAGCAGTAGGATATAATAATTCATTGGTGAAAGAGTAGAAAGAAAAACCTCCGGTTGACCTTTACAACTTATTTGTAGAAAAACCGCGAAATTTTATTAGAATACCAGCAAAAAAAAGGCATACTAACTCTCCCTTTTCGCATGGTTAAATCTCATAAAGGCACTTAGTCAGTTTTACTAAAATACGAAAAAAAAGGAAATTACTGCACACAACAAACAAAAACAAATATAAATGTTAGAAAAGTTGAGAACCGAAAATTTTTGGAGCGCTTAACTAGAGATCTAGTAGAATTTATATACTTTTCGTATTACACTCCTTCGTGCTGTGAATGGCTAATTTATGCTTATCGACTTGGACTAACTTTTCTAAGTAGTTCTATTTCTTTTTTTTCTTTTTTTTGGAGGTTTTAACGTGCGATAAAACAACTTTACAGTGAAAAAACTTTTCTTCCTTTTTTTTTCATCGGTTTTTGTTTGCTTATCGTTTATTTTTCTAAAAGAAACAGAAAAAAAACCGCGTATTTAGGTGTTGTTGGTCTCTTAATTGGGTCAAAGGTGGTCAGGAGACTTTTCAACACATTATATACAAGAATTTCTCGTAAATGTACTTTTTCTGTAAATATGATTGTTTTCATATAAGGCAAACCCTTTTAAACATTTTCTTACAAGACACGCCATAATTTTCTTTTTTTTTTATATTAAATATAAAACTTTCTTTTTCGGGTTTTTCTTTGATAAAATTTCACGCCTTTTCCATTTATGGTCAATTTTATGATAGAATAGTAATAAATGATAAAAAAAAGAAAATAATTTCAAAATAAAAATTCAGGTGGTTTTTGATAAGAAAAGAAACTTGAAATTTGTGAAAAAAGGGTTACTTTGTTTTGTCCAATTAGTTGTCGCAAAGGGGGTAGATTGTTTAATTGAAAATTGTGGTAAGTAAGGTCATTTTTTTCCCCCAAAGTTTGGAATTATTTTAGTATTTTTGATGGAGAAATGAAGAGTATGGACAATCAGTTTTACTTGATAAAGATTGTATCTGGAAAATTGAAAATGATGCTGTTTATACTATAAATTGAAGATCTATCATAATAGTTATGCAATGATATAAACAATTTAAAAATTGTTACCTTTGATACAAAATTCCATGGAAAAAAAGCTCATATTTTCATTGCTATTAAAAAAGCGTTTAATTGGAATGAAAAATATCCTACGTGATCCTACGTGTGGATGGCTACGGTAAAGTCTATTGATTAAACGGTATTTGATACTAAAATGAACATCGACTTTGGAAAGACAGTTTCAAGAACTTTTCCGATCAATTCCTGTAATGCGACCAAGTTTTTTCTACTCAGGCCTTTGAAATTTCAGTAATAATAAACATGATACCATATTTGATATTACAGCGTAGTAACTATTAATTTGCTGAGGATTTCAATGTTACGTGGATAATAAGCAGAATTAACTTGGTTTATTTTCGTAAAAGAAAGAAGGAAAATATAGTCCATAGGATAGATGTTAATCCATTGAAGATTTTATTTCATTTCATTTATTGAGACTTTGTGAACTCTATCAAATTTTTACAGTAAGTATTTACTTAAAGACTGTAATTAAATGTTAAGGTAAAGTCAACCAAGATTTAAACATATCGAAATAAACCAAAAACTTGAACAATTTTAGTGCTTGCTCCTGCGATTTCCAATTAACTGGATAGTTGTGGCATATAAAAACTCGGGAGTGGAATCGTGTAACTTGATTTCGATTAAATCGTATCGAAAAACCATAGGAATTACAATATATTTTCAATATCATTTACTATCAATCGAATTACACGATTCAACTCCAGTTGTTGAAACTTCACAACTGAAATTTAGTTGTCACAACAAAAAATTCAGTTGCCAGAACTAGGCAAAAGCTTTGTAATTTTTCAACGCGTATTATTCTATTTGAAATGAAATCATATTATAGAAAATTTTCCTTATATAAATAATACAATCACTTCTGTTAAATTTTAGATCCTTTTTGCATGAGAATTACCCAAAAAGGAAAAAACATGTTGGAGAGGTTTCATAGCGGGACATAATTTACTTAGGCGACTGACAACTCGCTTGATTCAGTTGCATTTTCTTTTTTCTTTAATCTAAATGAAAAATGGTTTTCATATGGAAATGTCTTTGGAATTAATTTTCCTAAAAGAAACAAAAATATTTTAATAATATTAGCATAATATTTTTTTTTTTTATCAGAGATTAGTTTACAGGGTTAATAACAAAATTAGGCAATCGCTTAAATTATTAAAATAATATCATGTATGAAAATTGATTTTTAGTTTCTTATACCTTTATGTATAAAGGTCGGAATTATAAAGCTATTCGCTAAGCTGACTTCAATGGAAATATGTTTAAAAGACCTGGGAATGGACTTGTAGTAGTTTTAGTCGTTTAAAATGAATAACGTGTACTTGGAATGGTTTACAAAATTACAAATCGCAATTGAATTGCATTTCGCATATAGCTAATAGGCTTCTTTTAGATGAGCAAAGGAAACAAGTACAAGTTCGTTAGTAGCAAATATTGCTGACAGTTGGTCTTAAGTCTTAAGTCCAACCCCAAACTCAGGTTTCGACCGATTATTGTAAAAATGTTTGTGTGTATTCTGTTATTTGTTTATACGTGCGATAATTATAGAACGCTTACAATGATTTTGATAAAATTTGGCGCAGAAATTGGTTTCAGTTACGAAATAGTCAGTTTAATTTGCCTTTTTTAAAGAAAGAATTTTTAGTTGAAGCTAATGAAAAAGAAGTGGATATTCAATTTAGACTAAATCAAATCGAAAAAATACTGCAATTGTATGCTTTTCTGTTACGATTTGGTCGAAATCAAGTTTAACGATTCCATCGCAGGTTGTTGTGCTTTTTCAACAATATCTTCTTTTCAATCAAAAAAATTGATTAAACTCTTTTTGACGACGAATTAAATTCGAGATATTTTTATGTAGATAACATTTTTATGCATGTCCTACAAATTTATGAGAAAATTAAACATGAATAATTAGGTATAAGAAAATTGGGTGGTTTGTAAGAATATAAATATTTTTGGAGGCAAATTTTTCGTTTGTTTTTGATTATTTACTATATTTTTTTATGACGATTATTTTATGACTCGTTTCTTTTTTTTATATTTTGAACACAATTTATGAGTAACGTGCTTAATAACTTAAATTTTTCAAATATATTTTATGGTGACCTAAGTTTTAATTGTTTTAATACACGCTATACACTTATGTACTCGTGTAAAACGTTCTTTTTTCGAGGGTTTTTATATTTGGATATGATTTTTCTCTTTACCTATATAAAGGAATTTTTGGGAAAATATAATTTTTAAATATTCAAAGTTTTTTATTAATAAATATGCAATATTTACATTTATTTATTATTAGATGTCTTTTTATACGAGGGCAGTATGATAAGATTGGAAACATTTTAATAAAGGGCTTCAAAATACAATATCATAAATCTTTCACTAGTCTATATTCAAATTTTCAGATAGATGTGTTATTTCGTTCAGTTTTGATAGCCAATCGTAGTGAACACATATTGCTTTTTATATAATGACGACCAGTAATTAGATTTCTGTTTCTCTGTGGGAAAACTTGGCAGGAAATCAAAGAAAAGTTATATGCAGTCTATAAGGACATATGCACCTTCAATGACAACTGTCAGATATTAATTAACTAAATTAAAACATGGTCGTATAAGCGATTATAATGAAGAACATCCAAGTCGGCCAATTGAGATGACCATTAAAGAAATTATCGAAAAAGTCTATGATATTGTGTTAGTAGATCGAAAGTAGAATGAAAGTGCATTAGATAGTTGCCATAGTTATCATCTTATATGAATATATTTTGAATATCTTACATGTATAGGAGTATAGGTGTTTTCGATTAGTTTAGATTTGAAATAAATAATTAATACAAATATTTGGCATAGAAAATTGAAAGGTTATAGAATAATTATTGTATTTCGAATAACAGTTGTAATGTTTGAATAACGTTTAGAAAAGACAAATCGAACAGATTAATAAATACACTGTTCACTGGTCAAGTTGGTTAAGACCTCGTTGCTAGAAACTGATGAGGCTCTCTGGTTCAAATCCAGAGCTCGCTTTTTCATAATTTATTTTTCTGTGCCTACACATGAATATTTATAGGTGAGCTATTATTCTATTCGTAAAATGTTTGGTGCAATCGTTTCCAAACTCTCAGCGGTAAGAAATTTATATCGAATTCCGAAGCTAATCAGGCTGTAAATATCTATTTTGAAAAATTCCATATATCGTATTGTTCGGAAGGGATAAAAAGATTACAACAAAAAAACGTTGGCCTCTTAGTGTGTCGAGCTAAAGGAAGACTAAAACTTTTCTTGTGTTACTTTTACCAGACAATATCATACCGCCATTGTAAATCATCTAAATTTCTCATAATTTCTTTTGTTACTAAATATGACATTTTCAATTTGAATATTTTGTGAAAACATTCAAAAAAAAGAAAAAGACTTCCGAAAAAAATGTGTATAAAAATGTGAAACTAAATCGAGCGTTAAAAAAAGTTACCGAAAAGCGTCAAAAACCGTTCTCACAAACTCTCGTCCCAATGAACATTGAAGATTAATGAATTTTTCTCATCTTGACTGAACGATTCATTTTATCATTTCATCATCTGTCTGACTTGTCACCATAAAATATAACATTTTTCTTTTTTTTTCCGTAAGTTTTCTTTTTTTTTCGGGGTTCAGATTTACTAATTAATTAACTTCCAACCTCCTTAACATTTAGATGTAATGATAAAGTTTAGTTTTTTTTGTGAGTGTGTTTTTTTTTTCTTGTTGCTTAGATAAACGGGCTTTTCTGGGGCTGCCTTTTATGAATGAATGGAAAATGAATGAATGGAAAAAGGTTTTTCGTGAAAATTGACGAAAAATATAAGTAATTATTGAGATATATATTCAAAGAATGGCATATCATTTAGTAAAAACTTGTTGATTTACTCAAAAAAGAAAAAAAGTAAAAGTAAAACGAAAAGAAAAACCATTAAAATCAATTTGAAAGATTAAAGTTGACGACAAACTAAAATCTTATGTTTTATATGAAAATTTAATATCGTTTATCACAAATCAGAGACTCTATTTGTTCGAAAGGATTATCTCTAACATAATAATAATATACTAATATAGTTTCCCGTCAAATGTAAAACACAATCTATATAATAAAATTCTGAATAGGACAACAATCAAATCTCGATTAGGATACTTATGTTCATATAATATTATAGAATGAGATAATATTCTAGAAATAGTTGTCAACATCATCATCACTATTAAAATTACAAGAACTATTTAGTAAGTCTTTAAAGTTAATATATAATGGAGTTTAATATAATACGTACAGGCAAATATATCTACACCCATTTTTACTAG
This sequence comes from Xylophagus ater, assembly GCA_963422695.1. NCBI lineage: Eukaryota > Metazoa > Arthropoda > Insecta > Diptera > Xylophagidae > Xylophagus > Xylophagus ater. The sequence continues at coordinate 7,767,850 of OY730481.1, forward strand.
GTTTACTGGGTTCTAAATGTCTCTGTTGTTGACAGGTTCATTGTTTGCGGGTCTATTATATAAACTTTAATTAAATGGGTTGATGTATTTCACACTATACTATTTATGTCACTTTAAATGTGAATATGATAAGGTTTTCTCTCTTTAGTTCAATCGACAGGTTTTCAATTGAATTTTCGGACGTAATTATATAGACGAGGGGATATACCTATAAATACTTAAATATTATATAAAACAATATAAATATTTTAAGTAAATTTATGTAAAGTTTAATACGGTTATAATGAATATTTTTGATTGTCTTTAATTAATATTATTATCATGACTTGTTTGGGGAAATTCTGTAGCTATTTGTGTTAATTAAAAGGAATTGTTAAAATTAGACGATAGCCTTTAGAAATTATGAAGAGGAAATTTCCGTAACCACTAATTATAGTTACCAGATAGAAATAGAAGCAGATAATAAAGTGTCCTGTATATATATGCGACATTAAGCGGAAATTACATGATTTTGTTACTTCTTTCGATTATCTTTGATAAAACTCTATAAAATTAAATAACTTTTATTATTTTATATCATTTGTCTAACTAAATCTAAGGTAGATAAACACATCACAAAGTTTAGTATTATTTTAGTCTCCTTCAGAATAGGTTAATCAAGAATTTTTGAAGAGCATGATCTCCTTCTACTTGTGAACTTTCAGAGATATAAACTAACTTTAGAACAAGCATTTTCTTCGTGTCGTTATAATTCTTCTAACGATGATTAATGTAATGTCAAATTGTTTAATGTTCACTTGATATATTATATATGTACTTTTTCTTCACCTGGACGGGGTTTTTGAACCCAATCCGTTCATAAGTATCAGAAACTTCTTAGTACAATACATATAAAGACATTTTTATGAAATACTATCTTTGTTACTATATACAGTCTTTCTTTTTAATAAGAACATTGTTTTAACTTGCATTCATATTGCGTGTTTTATTGAAGTTTCGCTATATATTTTAAATATACTACTATCATTCTTTATTTGAATGCAATCCCATTATGAACGCATATTTATGTATTCAACAATATAATTTAATATCTAAACATCATAAATTCTTCTTTAAGAAAAGTTATTATATAATTAGTAATAACTAAGCGACGAGAAAAGTTTGGATTTCGAAACTGTTTTATTATATCGACTTAAGGAAAGAAAAACCAACAAAATATCCTATTCACCATAAATATGGTTATGATTAGGTCGTTATTTTTTCAACATTAAATATTTTCCGAACAGTTTCATAAATTAGTTTTAGTTTCTAGTTTTTTTTTTTTTTATAGAAGAATCGAAATTCTTACAAGTCCTTTGGGTTCGTTTGTTAACAGGAACCCTGAAATAAATTTTCTAGTCCGGTATTAACTTTTGGTTGGTCTCTCTAACAAAATTTGAACAAATTCTAACTTTTGTTGTTGGTTTGACGAAATGAACACAACACAAAAAAAGCGAAAGAAAGTTTTCTAACTTTTAGGAAATTCATTTTCCGCATAAAATGAATAAATATTAATTGTGCCAGGAAAAAAAAAACGAAAGTTTATATGCACTTTAAAAATATGACTTAATTTTCATTTCATAAAGTTTTTCGTTTTTTAGTTTTTCTATTTCAACAACTTCAAATGAAAGTTGAAGGATTGGGATATATGTAAGGTATATGTGTATATACTTGTGCTATTATAGGTACATTGTTGAAAATTAATATACTATTAAGTAAAGCATGAGTTGCCGTTTCCAATATAATTTTTTTCATATAAGTAAACTGGAAAAGTCCGACTGCGAGGTGTAAGGAACAGGAAGAAACTACAAGTTTTTGACATATTTTGAAATAAATTGTAGACTTTTATCTAGAAGTATTTTTTATTTAATTTTCAGAATTGATAATATTTTCATACTGAAGTCGAATTAGTATAAGAAAAATCCTTTTTCTGGTAAGTTTGCCTTTTTAGTTTCGGGTAAATGTTTCGCATATACTATTTGTTCGAACAGGATACAATTTTGTATTAATAATGTTTGATAATATATTTCAGTGTTGACGGAGCAGATTTCCAAAAAAAAAAAAAATTGAATTTGAAATCGGAATTATTGAATTTCGAACTCGAGAAAAGTTTTATTTTGTTTATTAAATCAAAAACGTTCTCGACTTAAATAATGTGCAATATTTTAATAAAACCAGATCGATAGTTTTGTGCGAATTATGTTCCTAAAACAAGCATTTATCCAAACTCCTTAAATTTGCTATCTAAATGAAAGTTGTCTGAGTTAGAAAAAAAAATGAATTCTGGATGAAATTTTTAACCTGATTTTGATATAACCGCAGTATTTTAAGAACTACTTATTTGAGTCCTAGACGATATCCTATTCTCCTTCAATATCTATGAGGAATTCAAATTTTGTTTATTCAGGGCTCAACTTAATTCGAGTCTTTCAGTCTATCGAATTAAATTCTTGCGAGTATCACAAATATTATATGATATCTTGGATCAAATTCTTATTTCCATTAGTATCATAATTTTCATGAAAACTTTTAAATTTTCCAATCAATTATAATAAATCAGAAATTTTCAATAATAAGATAAATGTACTTAACTATTTATATCTCAAAAGAAAATGTATTACTAAAATTCAAAACGTTTTCATTGTAATAAAAATTTATATTAAAAGATATGTATTTCCATTATTTTTTATAATATTGTTATTTGTTAAAAACAATTTACAATCGAATATAAATTGTACATTATTTTGTTTTTCTTTCTTTTTTCCAGGATATTACATATCCGAAACATTTCACATGCATTCAAAACCGAAAAGTACAACAAGACATAAAATAAAAATAAAAAGAAAAGGTTTTGTTCATATATAATGAGCTTAATGTTCGCTTTTCTGTTCAATTTCTCATCCTTCGATTTAATCCTTATATTTTCCTGACGCTGATTGGGAACATATGTCGGTTTATCTGATTACCATAAAATGTTCTCTAACCTATTAGTGTCCAATATATATAGTGTACACCATATAAATATCATACTCTTCTTCTACCAATAATGTTAGGTTCATGTATAACAGTGATCTCTGGAAAATTATATTTGAACATTTTATTGTGACGCATTTTCACTATGGTTATCCTCATTTATCTATTGTATATATATGTATATAGAACGTTATAGCAAATTACAATATGAACCTAGTTTGGATAACTAACCGAAAGCAAATTATCCAACCTTTTATACAATTCATAGTATATATTATTATATAACCCCAAAAAAGCTGTCTATATATATATGATATACCTATATATAAAGAATATACCACCTTCTATGCGGGAATGTATCACACATTATCCAGGCTTTTTATTCTTCTACATTTTGTGAAAATACTCTTTTAACATTTCTAAATGATATAATATCATGCCGAGACTTGAACATGTATGACGGTATGTTATTATGTTTTTTTTTATTTTAACCGGAAAACTTATAACCCATTAACTATATGTGTACGAGTATATATATGGTATACATGATAGTGAAAACTTCATAAATTGATGTCACATTACCTCTGGTTGTGCTTCACCATGTACAATACAAACAAGCATCGCTTCATGTCCCTCACCAGAAAAAACCACCGGTCGTTCAACAGATATTTCTGGTGGAACTGAAAATGAAAATCAAAATGAATATATTTAAAGGTTTTATAGAAGGATTTATATTCTATGAAATATAAAAAAAAAGGATATGTTATTATTATTACTATATTGTACAGGGTATTCACTTGGATTGTTGTAGTATATCAAGTTTTATTTAATATTCATGATGTTCTTTTGAGCTAAAAAGAAATATAGGGTAAAACTTCATCTATGGGCCATGTGGACATGACATGTGAAATACATCAAAATCAATTATCAAGTACCAAAAACTTCTCGGGCTATTTCACATAGTCAAACAATACAAAAATAAATTGATTGTATAATTGAGGTTTTACACTATTTTAAATTTAAAATAAACGGATGCAGATTACGTTTTATGGTGCTCTCTACCTCCTTTTCTTTAGTGCAGTAGTTACGGTGAATTCCTATTTCAGAACATCTCCTCCAGGCTTGTTTCTATTAGGAGTTTTAGTATTCAGACTGGGCTGATAGTTGGAGAGAAAGAGTATGATCCTAGATGTTTCATCCTCCTCTCGAGTATTATTTCATAGCCGGAGAGAATGTGAATTGGGGTCTCTTACCATAGTCCCAGTCGCAGAATCTCCAGCAGCTATCTAGTACAAATCTTAGTTTCTTTTGGTATGCTTTGAGTCTGCAATGTCCTGTTAGTATTCCTGTCAGTACTCTAATATTCTTTTTGTTAGCACTGATAAAAGGTTTGAATCTCTTTGAGTAAATTCTCTATGTTAAGACCAAGATTTAAGGCATATTATTATATATGAGAATCTTTTGAAAGTACAGTAATGTAGATCTAACAAGATTTAAGGTATTGTAAATCATTCTATTAAAATGATTTGCACTACTTCAAAATTTGTGAATCAAATGGCGCGATATAGCATCATTTTTTTAAAGAAAATCTTATAAGTTCTTAAAAACATATTGAAGAATCATATTAAATTTTGGATTTCGCTAGGGAACCGTAAGCACATCCTTTCTGTTTACAAATTGATTCATTCTTTGAGAAACACCTTGTATACGATATTAGAAGTGTCTATACAGATGTTATTCAATATTACACTCGATTATAACAAAGTAATCTATGTTATTTAATATATTTATGTCGGTATTATGGCGTATAGTGAATAACCAAAGAATATTATATTATTATGGTGTTTTTTTTTTTTTTGGATGTCATACACTTCAGAAGAAAACTCAATAAACCATTATGTACGTATATGGGAAAGAGGTGTCCAATAACCACAACAAAAGAAAATATCCTCTTTTACAATATTGTATAGTAATGATTTTCTTTTTTTTTTCTACAATATAAAACCTACCACATCTATATAGGAATAAAGGATATTCAATGGATATATATATATATATATTAGATACTTACATAACACATGTAATACTACTTGACTGGATGCTGGTTGCCCAACACCATTATTAGCTGTACATATATAAACACCTCCTTTATGCCGATCCATATTTTCTATTGAAAGAATAGCTGAATGCAGCTTTTCTTCTCCTGTAGATCGTTCGTTTTGTTGAAAAATAATACAAAAAACATGAAAAGATATAGAAAAAAAAAATTTATTATATATCATAATCCTTATATATTTGAATTTAGCAACTATAAAGACAGACATACAGCTATACGTATGGATGAGCAGCAGCAAAAAAAAAAAACAAAGCTTTAGTGAAAAACTTCTTTTTTTTCCCAGCAAGTAAAATAATAATATCGAATGTAATATATTGGTGAAAGGGTTGAAAATTATGGGGGTTAAAAAGAAAAACGGTTTTTTTTGGGGAATATTGTGTCTCGACTATTGCCTGATAAGACTGTATTTTTGGTTGATGTATATTTTTTGGCTTGTCTCTTGCAGTAATAAGTTAAAAGAATATGTTTTGTATTTTGATTTCTACAAACCAAAAAAAAGACGTAATAACAAAGAATATATGATTTGAAAATAATATGCTTTTCTTAAAATTATGTTCTAATAATATTTTCCAAGAAAATATTTTTATTTTTCATCAAATTCATTATTTTGATTTCAATATTGTCATTTTTTTTTGTCAAACAAGAAAACAATGAAGACATGTGTCTTTATATTCGAAGGAATCAAATGAAAATTGAGAAAATCAGAAATTATTATAAGACATAATAAGCTTTTTATAATTAAATAGAAAAATAAAAGATTTCAATTTGTTTGGAAAAATGCTCATTCTTTTTGTATTTAAAAAAATTAGCTTTGAGTTTAAAACTTGAAATGTGCAATCTTAACACATTGCGAACTAATCAATTTATTCCTAATCATAACCGAAGTAGGAGTAGTTATGAAGTATCCCAATTTCCTATTGTTGCCGTGTCGAGATTTTTAATGATTTTGATTGGAAATGTAGGAAGCAAATGAGGAATCAAAATTTTTAAACAATTTTCTATACACTGTTGACATAGATGGAACTATTTATAAATGGTACGTATTGGTGGCAGGGAATTTTACAATTTCAAATTATAACCAAACAAACAAATACCGAAATATATATACCAATGCATAAATACTAGGAAAAAAAACCGTTTTAAGGGTTTGTTACGTCATACCATATGCTTAAAGGGAAGATTTTTTTTGATACATTTTGCCTTTGAAAACTGTAATTTTTGTGTTTTTTTACTACTTTGTTCTGATTGGTGTAATTGTTTATTCGCTAGCTTTGAACACTTTAGAATTACTTATACTTCATCATAACCTAGTATACTTCTTTGTCATCCGTATTTAAAGAGCCTACAGCTTAAGTTAAAGTTCATATAACAAATCACTTAGAGAACTTCTAACTGTTAACACTTGTTATCGAGTAAGAATATCCATGACTGATAAATAAAAAATGCGAAATATCTCGACCTTACTATATAGTATATACGAAACGCGAGATATTTCATTATTCGTCCGCAATGTGTTAATTAACATAAGATTTACTAGACTGAAAGTTATCCTTACCAGGCAACTACATTAGACTTTTTTCAAGAATTATTTTCTGGAGACTCGAAAAATTGGTCTTTTCTTTTAGTCCGACTGAAAATAAGTCTTGAAATAAATCTAATGGAGTCGTGCGGTTAATGGAAAATGAAAATGAAAATCATGATTCCATGATTTCTGATCTGACGCAAAGGATTATTGAGATTGAAATATCTCATATACTTAATAAGTAATAAAAATTATACTATAGGAGCTAAACTGCAGAATAGTATTTTTAAGGATTGTTGTTATATGTCAAGAAAATTAGGAAAATTTCAACGACATTCGAATTATAGTGTGACGCCTAATGTCTTCGCTCCTTATTAATATTTTCACATTTTTTGGTTACTCTAAAAATGATCTTATTAAAATAGATTTGAATAAATATTATACTTTCTCAGGGAATTTAAAAAGAAAAGGTCAAAAACAAATGAAATATTGATGTTAATAATCTTCCCAATTTCCATCTTTTTTCTTTTTTTTTTATTCTAATTTAATTTACTCGACTTTTTGTTTTTAAATTATTTAAAAAAAAAATATTATCACATCAATTCGCCTCCACCAAAACGTAAAAAGGAGTCACCATGAATAAAATTTTCTTCCGGAAAAGAAATAAAAATAATTTAAAACGAAATTATTTATCTTTATAGCTTTCTCTAATTGGATACATTATCTAAGGTCCTTTTTCTTTTCTCTATAAATATTTTCTTCCTTTCTTTTTTTTCGTTTTTTTTTATATAAAACCAAAAATTTATATAAATATTCACAAAAACCAATCTTTTAAAATATAAATCAAATTCATGACCATGGTTTTCACAATCTTATCTCATGGGTATAAAGAAGGCAAACGCAGGAACGAAAAAAAGAAAGAAAACAAACTAAGACAACATAAGACGTAGCCTCTAAAAACGAAAGGTATTAAAGGTATCTTTTCTTCGAAACAGGCGAAAAAAAAACCAAAAAAACAAACCAAATATAGACGCATTTCATCTATAATAATACTATTTCTGTTTTCTGTTATACTATATAGTCACAAAAAGGATACTAATATGTTCCAAAACAAAACAAAAAAATACTTACCATTTGGTAGAACATTATTTTTACGGCTCCAAGTTATATTTGGACTGGGATTTCCTGATGCTGAGCATTCAATTCGCACCGCAGCTCCTTTTTTGACTTGCAAATGACCTCCAGAACTGATGTGATGGATCCTTGGTGGTACTATTAAAATATATAAAATGGAAAAGTTAACGAAAAAAAAAAACAAATACCATCGAAATGGAAAGAAATATAAAGATGTGAGAAATTTATAGTTGGGTTACAGAAAAAGAATATGGAGAAAGGTTTCCTGGGTCTCCGTTTTTATATGAAAATATATACATTATATCATTTTTGTAGGGAAAACAAAAAGAAAACGTATTGTGATGGACATGGGTCACGTCTATTTAAATGGATAAAAAGTTTTCTTAATAGTTAATAAAGTTCATAAATAACTCTTTTTTTTCTCGTTGGCTTCTTCCTTGTGTATACGCGGTTGATATTTTCTTTGGTTTCCTTTTTTTAAACGATATTATTAATAAGAAAAATTTTAATTTTCATAAAATTGACATTAAGTTTTTCTTCTATATTTTTTTTGTTTTTCCGAAGTTTTAATTAAAAATCGTTGTAAATTAAACTATATATAAAGGCATCGAATTTAATTATAAAACTTTTATTTATTATGGAGAAAAGGATGGGCGGAGATGGAAAAAAAGAAAAGATTTACAAAATTACTTATTAACTTGTATAAGACGAATTTCGAATGAGATAAAAACTTATTGAAGATAAACTAAATTTGAAAGTCACTTCACGTCTTCAAAATCATGTTAACTTTATTTTGTTTTCGGAACTTGTTTAACGTGAAAAACGAAGTAAGTTTAAAGATCCTTTTAGATACACTGAAGACTTATGGATAAGATGAAAATTTGATTTCAAACAATATTTCACCAAATTTAATTCTTTTAATTAGTAATTTAATTATGTTTTATATGTACTGAGCGTGCAGATCATATTTACATACATAATTATAGTGAAATCTATTAAGTTGAACACTTATTTGGTTATCATTTGATGATCTCTCAGATAGACTGAAAAAGATACCCGCCAAATTTCGATTGAGACAGATCAAAATCCCTAAATACTTTAGTCTGCATTTTTAGTTGAGTCTTAACAAGAATATTGATGTCTTTTTCGGTTTAAGACCTTTAGTTTCGGAGTTTTGCAAACGTTTTACAAGATAACAGCTTCTTCCGAATGATGTTTAGAGTCTAGAAAAATAGTTTATTCAACAGTTAAGTATTTACATTTAAGAAGACCCTTTTTGTGATTTTAAAGCGTCAAAAGACATATGGTACTCGTAGAGAATCGAAAGATTGATATTTGGACTCGCGTATATGCGATACAGAGAATTAAAATATCCAATCTAAATTGCAAATGAGTCAACAGTTACACTATTTGGGCTCGACCACATTATATGAACAAGTTTGAACTTTCTTCATATGTATGTAGTAATTGACACTCTAAGAAGTTTGTTAAATTTATTAGGTTTGCTATAAAAGTTGGAACATTTGGCTTCAAGATTGTTAGATCAAATCTCAAAAACTGGTTAAACTAGAAATGATTTAACGTTTTGAACGCGAGACTTCAAGTTTGAGATATCACACTACTATGGAGAAACAGTAATGAGACTGCATTTTTAAAAATACGTGTGCAATGAATATCAATGTGTATATTTATTTGATAGATGATATTTGCTTTGTTAGTTTAAAAATTTCAGCATCTTTTGTAATTGTGAAAAATTTGTTGGGGCTAATTTTTAATATGGATAAATCTAGTGAACAAAGAATTAACATTAAATTTAGAAAAATGTTACAGTGATCAGTGCTTATCAAGATCACAAGGTGGTATAAACCATTTTGTGAGGGTCGTGAAAAAGTTGAAGACGAACCTCGTTCAGGAAGGCCACCAACCTCAACTACTGATAAAAACATCAATAAAATCAAGGAGCTTGTACTTTTTTTCATTTTTCTAAAGCTGAGTTGATCCTGGTTTATTTGAACATACTAAGCTATCACATCTATAGAATTTCCAAAGGCTTCTTTTATGCCCTATGGAAAGTACTACTACTACTATAGTAATTGGATGCAATTTGCAATGTGAGTTGGTTATTCCTTAACTAGATTTGGTATTGCATTTACATAAAATCGACTAAGGGCGACCGATGTTAACCAAATTTTAACCAATCTTTTGAAATATTTTCCTCAATGTTTTCACAAGATTCATTTGAAAAGCTAATATGTTTGAGAACACCACATGCTCCATTTACAAGGCCGTCTTCGACATCCACATTATTAGTAATCATATCAAGGTGACCAGAAAGTTTTGTAATTTTTTTAATGGTTTTTCGGATTTAATTGGCAAGTTTGTACAGCAATTTTAATTAAATTATTTCCATGCGTTGACTACAAGAATAGGCGATATCGTCCTAAATTTCAATAAAATCGGTGTAAGGATAGTTTTGAAAGAAATAGTCGTAGAAGAAAGTTACTATGTGTTTTTATGATCAAAATTAGTTTAGTTTCGGATTGTTTTATTAAATTTCGTTTCCCAAAACATAAACATTTAAAAAAAACCAAAATAATAATAAGAAAAAAAACTTTTTAACTATATGGCAAACTCATAGAGTTTAATTCTATTTGATTTAATTAAAATATTCTTAAAAAATAAAAATAAAAAATGTTCTCTTTTTGCGAACAAACATAAAATAATTAAATAAAGATATTAAAATTAAAACAACTTTTTTTTATGAAACAATTTGAAATTGTTGAAAATCTTACCCTAAGTGAAAATTTCTTAAAGAATTAATTTTCTTCTTGTTTTTCTTTTTTTTTTTTAAATTATCAACGTTGATGAATATATTTCCATTATTCCCGGAAAAAAAACAGGAAACAAAATTTATTATTAAAATTATAATAATGATATTTAAGGGAAAAATAAATTAAGAGACATAATCTAACTAACTAAAAAAAAAAGAAAAAGAAGAAAAAAAGCTTTCGATATACGAGAAAAATATTACTATATTATTTTTTTTAAGTACATATTAAAAAAAATAAACACAATAAGCAACACGGAACTTTCGGCGCCTTAATAAAGTGAAAATTTATAATAGGAAATAAAAGAAGTAACTTTCTAATGTGTTGTGTGTTTTTATTGGGAAATTTTTTCTTATTTAAAGACTCATTTCTTTTTTTTTTATACTATATTGACAAGAAGTATAAGAACACAAATGTGTGGGCCTCTCTCTAATAATATAAATCCCATTTTAACAGTGTACTATCTAGAAAGCTATGATCATTGAGCCTAAAAATCGCTTCTGTGTTCTTTCTTGTTTTTATATAAGTCATAAAGGCCGAGACAAGAAAAACTGAAACGGAAAGAATAATAAAAATATAAAAATCTACTATAACCATTTCAAAAAGGACTTAAAAAAAAAAGAAAAAAAGAACTCTTCTTAATGGACTTTTTATAATATTCTTATTCGCGTTCCTCATGATTTCGGTTGTTGGGCCCCATCTTATTGCCTCTTATTTTATGATGAAAGCCATCATTGTGAAAGACTCTTCTCGAAGTTTTCTAATTTAAGTTACTCTGAATATCGTATAACAACAGAGTCATAAAAAATTTTTTTTTCTTTTTTTCTGTTTGTTGCCTGTTTTTCCTTGGTACCGATTTCAGTCGATTTTCTATATTTTCTTCCATCAAAAAAGAAAATATACTATATATAAGAAGTAACAATCTTCTGCTTTAGATTTTCATTCAATATTAATGATGATGGTAAAAATATCAACCAAAAATATGATGGTTTTGATTCCCAATTTTCCGAACCAAAAAAAAAAAAGAAAAAGAAATGAGCTTTCGGATAAATTATTTTTAGTAGACTCAATAATTTTTGGGCGGAAAAGTTGATCAATTTATTGGATAGCTACTTTTTTTTTTCTGGGTGGGTTGAAAATTTATAGTTTTACAATGTAAAAATGGCAGAATAGAAGGCAAAAAACCGAAACGATTTTAATAGCCAAAAAAAGTAGTTGTCGAACTTCGTAGAACTTTTGCAATGAAAAAAGATTTGTTAATCAATTTTATGTATTTTTTTTTTTTGTGGAAAATATAGTCGCGATCTCATTATCATAGATCTGAAATTTTGATACAATTTATTGAAGGATAGTAATATCGAGTGAAAAGAACGATTAATGATCCACGAAGGCGCCTATAAACCAATATTTTTATGCGTCCAAATGGAAATTGTTTTTTTGAACAAGGCAATTGTAAAAATGTCAACTAAATCAAAAAAAAGAAGCGAAATGATAATGTGAAGACTAATAGAAATAATAATAAAAATTGAATTACAAAATTTTTATTACTATGCGCGACATTCAAGAGGATTTTGTAATTGCCTTAACTTTCCATTTATCGGTTTTATTTATACAATGTTTAAAATATTATAATTTCGAAAGTTGTTAAGAAAATTTTCCAGAAAAATGATAATAAATTTAATATTTAAGGACGTTTTTTTTTAAAATAATGAATAAATAAATATAAATTTTCACATAAATTGTTACGCACAGAGCTTTTTTTTTAATGTTCTGTAAAATATCTTGCTAAATCCTAATTTTAAGGTACTATATTTAATTGAAGTAAGTAGGTGATGAATTCAAATCGTTCATTTTATTAGGTTTTAATTAATTGGTACTGTATTAAAAAGAATAAGAAGTGAAAAAATTCATTAAGATTATCGGTCCTAACTAATGAAATGTAAAAGCTTTCTCAGGGGTGGAATCGTGTAACTTGATTTCGATTAAATCGCATCGAAAAAGCATAGGAATTGCAATGTATTTTCGATACGATTTACTATCAATCGAATTAGACGATTCCACTCATGTTTTCTTCTTATTTAAGATCACAAAGTCTTTATTTGAAAAGAAACAAGTTTCAGTCACTACTATAGACTTTATGTGCTAAAAAAAGCTTGAATATAGTTTATAAATATAATCCCAATTGTAGGATTTAGTTAAAATCAATTAAACTTATAATGTAAAAATTGATAGAAAGTTTTACCGACTCGGTAGGTAGAGTGTATTGCTGCTAATTAGAAGCATAGAGTTCGATTCCCAACAGTTGTCATTACAAGTCACAATATATTTCTATAGACTATATACATAGACTGTAATCCTATCTCAGAATAAATATCTTTGGCTGATCCTTATTTTCATTTAGTTAAAATCATGTATCATTAATCTCGACCAGTGATTCTTTTTATGTTTGAAATGTAAGTATTCATTTGAACTCATTTAAAAGCCATGAACCAAAGTTCTAAGAAAAGTTTAACTTTAAAAATATTATAATTTTAGAATTTTTCTGCTCATGGAAGAACAAAAAGAATGAATCACTTTCTCCTAGTCTTAGTTAGTCGTCCATAACATTTTAATCATGACTTTTTTAGATATTATTCTGACTTCCGTCGATTTTGCACAATTCAAAAAATTTTCAAAAGGATAACATTTTAGAAAGGAACTTCATATCTGAATCATTGTAAAAAATATATCCAAAACTCTTGAATTGGTCAATAAAAGAAAAAGGCAAAAACTCCCAACTAAACTTGGACTTTATAAAAATGTTAAAGGACGCATCACATGTTCATACCAATTTCGCAATTTATTTTAGTTCATAACTAATTCAATAGAAACTAATTTATAAATAATTCGATTACTGACTTTTTCATATAAAAGCATTAAAAATGTACGAAATTGATTTCAATTTTCGAAATAATCATTAAAAACCAGTTAAAATGTGTTTCTAGAAACCAAAAAAAGCAACAAAAAATATCCTTAATGCTTAATTAATTTTTAATCGCCAATTTAGTAAAAATTTAACTTCACGCAAATATAAAATTAGCTTTTTTTCTTTTCAATTTTCTAGAAACATAAAAGATTTTATCGAAAATAATTTATTAATTAAAATTATGTTAAAAGCATATTAAAAAGGAAACACACAACAAAAAAAAACAGGACATAAAAACATATGAAAAGTTTTATGAGAGATCTCTTAATTATGTTGATTTCTAAAAGGATGTATTTTAGTTTGATGAGACATAAAAAGAGTACTAGTACTAATCTGGATAATATGGTTTTAAGAACAAGATTCGAATGCAATAATAGGAACATGTCCAAAGATAAAACATCTAAACTACAACTTAAGTGAAGCCACTATGAATTTTATGTTTTTAAAATACATACATCCCATAAATTTGGATGTTAAACTTTTGTTAAAGGAGTTTCGAACAACAAAAACTTTACCATTAAAAACGGATTCATATGGGATTCGTATTTTATATCGCATATTATAATATTCTAGCATTTTCAAAGAATTATATTTAAATCAAATAAATATATTCAATCAATCATTTAAGATTAGACCCAGCTGTCGGTTCTCTTTTTCTTTTTTTCTCGGAATGTTTATTAACCGCGTCGGTATATATCTGAATGGTTCAGATTGAATGAAGAAGATGTTTACCTTAAAAGCACACACATATTTCGAACCAATCACCTGTCTTAAAAGGATATTCGAAAATTGTCCATTTTTTCCTTTCTTCATATACACGTAGATTGTATTGAATTATTTATGCTTTGGGATTTCTTTAAGAAATGTTGAAATTCTATACGATAAGTCTAGGAAATAAAAAGCTTTCTTATATCGTTTATTTTGAGAAATACACTGAAAGAAATTGAGTAGTCATCAGTATTAAAACTAGATTTCATTATCCTTAAAATTAGATACATATTATATAAATTAATTTGAAATATTATAGAAAAAGTTGAAGCTTAATAAGCTAGATTCTGGGCTTAAGCTTTACTTTTTTAAAATTGAGATTAAGTTCCTACTGTGAAATTGAGCCTTAGTAACTATTAGGTTGGAAGGAAAATTCTGTCGGTCCATGTTGGAGAAGAATCCACATTTAACAAGTAGAGAAATTGCAAAAAGAGTTCGGCATCCATCATATAACTGCTGGAGACCACATTAAATCTCTTCGGCTTGTCTTAAAGGAAAGCATTAGGGTCCCACACGAATTGATCGAAAAGAACGTTCATCATATCTCATTAGTAAACACAAGATGGAGCCGATTTTATACAAGCTGATTACTGTATGTGAAAAGTGGATTCTTTCTTTCTTTTTTTTCTTTCCCGCAACGGGGAAAAATTTAATTCTTTCGAATGTGTTTCTAAGGGAGTTTCCATTTCCTATTTTACTGTTTTCACTCGTAGGACGAGGACTTTGACACAAGAGGAATTGACAGGTTACCTGAAGGATAGCAACCAATTGTTGCATATAATTGGAATTATATCATTGAAGAATATTAAATATTTATTTCTCCTAAATTGATTCAAATATTTTCTTTAACATACGACAGAACTCTCCTTCCAATCTAATAAATTCAGGTCACTTAGTATTTATTAGTAGATCTAAAATTTGATGGAATTTAGGAATGGCATCCGTGAAACTAGGTTCTGTAATATGTTCAGTGTACGTTAAAATAATGCTGAATTTGCCATCATGTTCCATTTTAATTGTGTCCAACTTTGTTATTTTACCAATTTTAAGATCCTTTTCTCATCTCATTTTTTTGTTTGGTAAAGTTTTCTTTTATATACCTTCATCTTTTTCATTTTCGATAATTTTATTGGTTATTTTCTTTTTGAGTACTTATATATAGAATATGTGTTTTGTTAGCAAAAATTGAAGAAAATTTCCTTCAAAAAAATGACATGTCCAACATATAAGGAAATAGAAAATATAACCACACACAAAAAAAAGAAAATAGCCAAAAAAATTTTCTATGAAAAAAGAAATAGCTGACTTTGAGTGATTTGAAGTACTCAGGCCTAATGGAGGTTTGTTGTTCAGTAATTAATTTCTACAGAAAATATATTATTGTATATAAAATGGAAAAGTTTGAATGATGTGACGACTCTTTCATCTCTCTTGTTCGAATTCTTAAAGTACAAATAAGAATAGAAAGTTTTCAAAAGCTAACACAATTTGTATTTCGAAAGGACTTTCTGTGTTTTTTTTTCTTCTTTTTTTAACAGATGATTGCTCTTGAATAATCTAATTACAAATAAAACATTCTTAAAAGTTAAGTATTTTGGGATAATTACAAGAAAATAAAATTCGCCTATGTAAACTTTCTTGTAAAATAGGAAAAAGAGGAAAATTGTATATACAATTTTTTTTTCTTTTTATGGAAACACTTATAAAAGCATTTAATTGAGCGAGAAAATGTTTCATTAAATAATTACATATAAAAAAAAAAGGTAATTGCCGGATTACAGCATGTAAGAAGTATATAATTTGTTTTATATTATTATGCTTCTTTTTTGTTTTTCGTTGTGTAAATAAAACATGCTTTTTTCATTCATTGTAAATATTCTGTGATTAAGACTGAAAATTTTTAAATGAATTTTTAAAATGTTTCGAAAGCAGAAAAAACTCCATACTAATGCCATTGGAATTAGAATTAAATTCAAGTAATTAAATTGAATGTAATTTATTCGAAGATAATAAAAATTATTTTAATATTATGATAATGAACAAAAAAACATATTTAAATTTAGCGAGAAAAATGTCGAATTTATTTAAAGAAGAAAACATAATACATAATAGGACCGAATCTGCGATTCGATTTTAGCCAAGAATCTCCCTTTAGGTTATAAGAATAACCTCTCAAATCGAGCGTAAATGTGGAAATTAATATATAATAAAGTTATTAGGAATTATGTAAAAGGTTTCTCAATTCATACTTAACATCCTGAGGGAAAAGTAAAAAACTTGCGCATTGGCATTTTTACCACACGAAGAATTCGAGAGACTGGTTCATTCTTACCTTAGTCCGTCCGGTGGAAACTGATTTTAAACAAATCCACGGATATCAACGAACAAATGTTAGAATTAAGGTAAATTTTGCTTTAAATATTGGGATCAGCATCAATGGCCCCCGTTAAAAATTTGATGAACGAAAATTACATCTGCCACTGCTTGCCGCTTTTCTAGAGAATGCAAACTTAACAATTTTGCCCAATGAAGGATCATTCTATTGTAAGTTACGCAAAGGAAAACGTAAAAATCTTCGCTGGACGAATTCCAGCTTGTTGATATGAACTTTGTGGTGGCTGAAATATTCCATAATTGGTTTAAAAAAGCGATATAGAGTGATTTAGTGACATACAACTCCTTGGACTACTGCTTAATATACAGTAGTATCTTTGTTAGATCAAATTTTATAGTAATGTATAAATAAAAGCCTAGAAGTATCATTTTCTTACAATTTTCCCGACCCTCACTAAATTAAATCTGTTTCAAGAAAATTATCCAAGGATTGGATATTCTTGTGCAGCAGTTGTAGGTATTTGGATTTAAATAGTTACAAATACCAATCGGTGTCTACTGATAACTGACCACTACCTGAAGTTAATATTATATTACATTGAATTTCACATGCGAGAGATATGTATATAGTAAACTAAATTCTGATACAAGCAAGCAAACGGACAAACGAATTTGAGATTATCACTTTTATAAAAATATGTTTTCTGAAATGACAGGGCCTCAAAACCTATAAAGATCTATCAAAATCTGGAATTTTCATTCTATCGGAAGAAAATCAAGCCAGTTAATGAAATAATGTTGATAATTCCAATTTAAATATTAGATTTTACATATTAAATTTAAAAATCCCAAAATGGACCTTCACTTTCACCTTAAGTGGCAAAAATGACTCAATGGGGAAATATTCTAGAATCCTTTTTCAATGCTCACATATATCCTTTCTAAGGATGTTTTTTTTATGTAATCGAAATCACTTTAGTATTAAATTTTCTGTGAAAGCAAAAAAAAAATCAAATACAAAAATGAAAGGAAGAGAAAAATCGAGCAATATAAAATATTTCATTTATTAAATTGAACGATTTTAAAGTTATCAAATATTTCGAATTTATATATTTGAAATTCTTAGAAACTCTTGGATTCATCAATTTTGTTGCTACTTCTTTATTTATTTATTTATATATTTTCTTTTATTAAAAAATATTTTCCTTATTTGATTGATGGTGGATCTATTTCGAAGTCGGGTAAGAAAATTTTATGAATTTATATTTCACTCACATTTTCTTTTTGTCCAAATTAAGTTTATAGAATTCGATTTTTCTATTTGATATGAACATATTAAATGAAAAATTCAAATTTAAGTTTTTGGTCTTTAATCAAAAAAAAAAAGTTATTATTTAAAATAAAATTAATTACTCTGTAATTAAATATCTCATCTTTAATAAATCGATAATAAAATTAATTTATGATAATAATGCAATTTAAAATATACAGGGTCTATTTCAAAGGACATCATTTTGTAAGTGAAATTAATTTTTCTGACCAATGTATGCTAAACATTCTGTTGTGATTATTTCTTGATATTTCTTAAAGTCAATAACTTATAGCATAGATTAGTATACCCAGATGTCCAAGCCAAATGAGCAACGTGATGTTCAGTATTCTTGTTGTAGGTGAACTTAAAGAAGAATGAATGAAAAGAGGTTTAATGTGAAAGAAAGAGAAGTATCTATATTGTGTCGGGATATCATTGTACAAAAAGAGTGAGTTGAATGCATAGTTTGTTGGAGATCTTTATTATTAGTCTAGGCTCACAGTTATTAAGGTCCAACATCAAGGGGAAAATTAAAAACAATTTACAATAATTATAATAAAATTTATTTGAAATCAATAGGGAAATTCACTTTTCGTTGTATTTGATCTTGTATCGCTGTAAAATTGTATCGTTTTACATCAAGAAGTGAACGCATCCTTTCGCAACTGCAGTTACTACATTGAACTTTATGCCAAAACGTATGATGTTTCTATTCCAATTCGTTAGGAGAAATACGTTACATTTTTACACCGATCATAACAATAGGGTTGAGGTATTGCTAAAGTGTAGCGCCATCCACTTTAGCAATCTTACCTTTCATTATTTTGTAGTAAAAAGTATTCAATCTTACAAGACTATATACAAGAAAGAGTGAATAATCTTAATAACTTTTGGCTAAATAAGCATTTTTTTTTAAACTAATTACAAGTCATTGTTTTAAAATTATTAACTATTTGGTGATATAGAAATTTTGTATATTAAATAAGTTTTTTGGTTCAGCATATAGCTAAGCAATATTTAGTAGAAATCGGGAGAACTGTCGATAGTATTATTCCTTAGCAGTAAATTTGAGTATAAAATATATGCAAAAGATTTAAAAATTCCCTCGAATTTTCACAGAATTCCTAATAATAAATCCTGAATAAAGTATTTGGAATGCAACAAGACAATATTCCATTATAGCTAAAAATATGGTATATGAAAAATGCGTTTAGGAGTCTTACTTTTTCTTCTCGATAATTATGAATGGTTGCCGGCTATCGATAGTTTTCGACTCCTAAAATTTGAATCTCATACATAAAAGAAACTTCCGTGCCTTTTTGAAACACTCTGTCTTTAAATTATAACTTTTTCCCCATAATATTATAGACATAATATTCAAATTTGATTTCACATCTCACATCATTATCTCAGTTAATTAGGTTCTGGCTTGATATTACTTGATATTGCTTCGCTATAAACTCAGCCCGTAACTTTAACTAATGAATAAAAGCTTCACATTATAATTATAATAATTTCCGTTTCGATTAAATTTATTGGTGAGAAATATTTTTCCAGCCATAACATCCTACATCAAATTAAGGTATCATATAGTTCGTATATATAAATGCTAATTAAGTATGCATTAACGATTATCCATTGATCGATAAATTAATAAAATAAATTGCACTCAGATGATTTCTAATTAATGGATCGATACTGGTAAAAAATAAATTACTTTTTTATTTTTATTATTATTATTATTTTATTGTTGCTGTACTAATTTAAGGCTAATAATCAATATTGCACTTTAGTGTGCAATTTATTAATAATATTGACAAATAATGTATTATCGAACGAATTAATTATGATAAATTTGGATAGAAATTAGTATAAACTTTAGTAGAAATTTGAAATAACTTCTTTCCATTATACATTTGGTTATCATTTGATGTAAATTTTCTATTCGTTTATTTTGGTTAGATTTAATTAAAATACACAGAATTGAATTAATAAGTTAATATACGAGAAGCAATCAATGTAGGAAAATAAAATTCGAAGAAATCATTGAAATTTCTACATTTTCTTATAGAGTATAAGAAGAGTTACTTTTCGTAAAATTAAATTAAATCAAATCTATTCCATTTCGCATTGATTACACTTGTGTGCCTTATTTATTCAAATGAATCCCTTGTAATGCAAATCAACTAGAAATTAGAATTGTGATTTTCAAAATACAAATTGGCACCTTAAAAATCTTGTCAAAGGGTTTATATTGCGACCTTCTTATTACATAAAATATAAATTTTCAAATTTAAATATATACGACAGCAGGATTTTAGGGAAAAACAAAGAAAAAAAAACAACAACAAGAAGACCCTCCTTAAATAACGAGAATCATCTTATATACTTTTGAAACGTATAGTTTATGTGATAGTGAACTCCCAAACCAAATTGAATTAAAAGGGAGTTAGACCTATAAAGACATCCTTTAGGTTTTTAGAGTCGTATATATATATATATATATATATATTTAAGAAGGAGAATGAAGCACTAAAAAACTGATGTGTCTTGAATCAAAGAAAATTTATAGGTTGTATAACAAGTGATGAACTCCTATATTTTATATTGTATGCAAGGGTTATGTATTTAAACAATTCTAGGAGTTCACTTTTCTAAGTAAATTTTCAATTAAAGCCTTTCAATTCTTTTGTATTTTCTCGAAAATTTTCTTTTTGTGTGTACTACTGCGATCAAAAAGTCTACGAACTGTTTTTTTGTTTGATTATCATGATGTTGCTTATTCGAACTTTCTGTCAATTGGTAATATTGCTAAGCTTTGTTAGAACTAACAAGAATTACTGTAATTAAAAATTCGCGGATTTTGCTCCTATCTAAAAATTGATCCCTGTTTGCGATTCTTTTGGCCAAAAACTTAATATATTTACACGATAAGGTATTTTTTCTCCATTTCAAAAAAAAATACCATTCTCTGGACACTGTTTTCAATTTGTAGAAGTGATAAAATAAAAGTTGCTGAAGGCCCTAAAAGCCATACTACAAGTTGATTTCTAACTACGATTTTAAGACTCCAATAAACGTTCACAAAAGTATTTTCGTAATTATTTTGAAGGCGAGAAAATAAATTTGAGGCCCAAATAAAGAAATTTTCCTAATAACTTTTGAACGCGCTAATATATCCAATTTTCTTAAAGAACAACTTTAATATTATAAAATTCTATATAAATTAATTACAATATTAATACTTTAAAAAAATATATTGAAATTAAATTTCGAAAATATTTCGTACATGAATTTTCTTGAAAATTTTCTCCTAATGAATTTTCTTCGTAAAAAATCATGCGAGAAAATTATCACATCATCATTTTTAGATATATGTATTTCCATTTCAATTTTATAGAATCTACCATATATCTTTTCATCATCGTGTGGTTGTGTACTTACAGTAATTATCATACATCAGAGAAAATGGGAAAATTTTATATAGTATTCAAAAGAAGGGAAAATGAACGAAGAAAATGAAAATCAAAATCAGAGTACATCAGTAAAATTTAGTTATGTATATAAATGTAATCTATATAAATGGGTTGTTGTTTTTCTTATATTTTCTGTATATATCAAGATTTTCACTTACCTAGAATTTCAACAGTATGAGTTATTTCCCTTGGCTCCAACATTGCTATCTGACAAATATAATCGCCAGCATCTTGTGGTACAGCATCTCTAATTTGCAAGTTAAATCCATTAACTAATCGTACACGTGGATCTGGTGTAACTTTAACAGTTCCCGCTGATAATATTGCAATTCCACGTTTCCATGCCACAACATATGGTTCTGTAAATACAAAATATGGTAGAAAAAAAAAAGGGATGAATATAAATTTTAATAGAAGTGTTTTTTCTTCTCTGTGTATTTTAAATGGATTAAGTAATTAAAAAAAATAGAAAATTAAATTTTAGTTTATGAGTTTTTGAAATATTTTGATAAGATTTTTAATTGGATTTCTTTTTTTTTTGTTTTTGTAATTGGAAATCTTAATTAATTCAATTTTAAAATAATTTTTCGATTAAATAACTATATAAGGAAATTTTCCAAAATAAATTCAATTTATTTATTTTAGTTTTATTAAAAATTTAGAGAAATATTTGGGTAGTAGTAAAATATAGAAGAAAATGTGTGCTTTTTAAAAATATTTAATGAAAATTTATTATACTTTGGTTTTTCCTTAATTTTTTCCATACATACTTTTGAAAGTTATAAACTTAACTTTTTAAAGGTTTTCGGTCAACTTTGACGTGTGCGTAGGACGAAAAACTAACCCTATTTTCTTTTTAAACCATTTCGTTTCTTGATTTACGTTCGAAACCTTGATAAAACTAAACTTGACTAACTATTCACCAGTTTCTATAGTCACGTAGAGCTAAGTATTCACTCTTTTTATGGAATATAATAAGACGCGAAAATAAGTTTATTGGAAGACTGATAGGAGAATAATCAATAGAAAGGATGTTTGTTGTCTACTACATCTCCTCCTTAGGCCTATTAATTTCACTTTGGATGTCTTCGATTATGTGCAAACAAATGACTATGTTTTTGGGCTCAAGATTGTTTCAATTTTTCGAAATTTTCATATAGTTTCTTACGAATTATAATATGCCTTAACTTTTTTTGAGGTTTTCTTGTTTTACAGGAATTCACTTAGTTTTCGATATATGGTATGTTACTCGAAACACGACAGGCTGGCTTAGTTTCTAAGCTTTAAATTAGATTAGTGGCAATGTAACGACTAAATAAGGCCTCTAAAGGAATGTTTGTATATATTCAAGTGAATTGTTATTAATTTATTATTTTGCATAAAATATTTAAGGATTAATTTCCCAACATTTTACGATCTTTAATTCTCTTACAAATTTAAGATCATTTATTTTTTTTAAAAGGGCAAATAATCGATACTGTCTTTTCCTAAATAATGACCAAAAAAAAACCTAACAAATTGATATTAATTCTTTTCATTTTATTGAATTCATTTCATTTTATAACAAAAATTCCTTTCAATTTAATTGAATTTAAGAAAAGGTGAAAATTGTTGAAATTTTCCTCTTGAAAATAAAATGTTCAATTAATTTATTTTCTTTTTTTTTTTCATTTTAATTTCGTTTCAAACCTTCCAAATTCAACAAAATTAATTATTATGAAAGTTTACGATAAATACTTTTGTTCCTTCTAAAAAAAAACCAAAAAAAGCACTGTGTATTGAGATTAATTAAGCTTTTCAATTTTAAATGCTATTTTAATTATTCAAATTTAATTACGTAGTCGCGCGAATCTACATAGTCTTAAATATTGTTGTTTACATGTTCATATATTCTCTATAGGTAAATATGTAACTAGATCAGGTCACTATATATATATATACATCTATTTAACCCTCCCAAATCCATTCATTTAACCAATCTTTTATGAGCTTTTGAATTAATGACAGCAATAAAAATAATAAATGGTTACGATTTAGCCGCAATCGTTCATATTAATATTGATAAGGCTTTCGCCATTCATGAAAATGTGCTTTTTTAGCATATACCCTTTTATATCCCCCTCGCACGAATAATCAAACATATACAGGAAACCCCCATATAACAGTAGGGAGTTTCCTAAAACATATAGAATGAGATGGTCTGGTTCTCAAAAGCTCTCATCACGTCCGCTGCCCTGCGGAGATTTCCTTATTTGTTAACATTTGAGGTACTAGTGGGTTATTGCAGGGGACTTTTTTACAATTCTCGAACGGTCTTAGAGTGAAACCAAGTTCTAGGATTCCGTGTTGTATGAGAGTTTTCGCCAAATCTCGAACTGTGTTATAGCAAAACCGTGTGTTAGGCTACGTTTTCACTTACAAATTTTTAGGTCACCTAACTAAAAGTTAGGTTTGGTTACACGTGTTTACACCGTACTAGATCTAAGTCTAAAACAATGCCATATGTGAGCATTTATGGAACTTTTTCCATTAAATTTTTTACGTGTTTCTCTTTAACAAATTCAATAAGTTATGGTTTCTTCGTCCGACCAATTTAATGCAGTGCCATCTCATCCGCTGTCAAAAAGTTCTTAGGTCGATTTAAATTTAAGGTAGGTCTCCAATTTAGGTGACTTAACCTAAGTTACTTTGGACGTGTTTACACCGTCATATTTAGCTCGACCTAAGCACTTAGGTCTCTTTTTAAGTCTCGGTGTAAATGTAGCCATAGAAGTGGCGTGTTATAGCCGGGGGTTACCTGTACACTGAAAACCAAAATAACATTAAGAAAAAAAAAAAGAAAGAGGTCGATATATAAACTTTTCTAAGTACTTTGAAATATGTCGCGATAATAAGAAAATTTTTATAGGCATATCCACATATAAGAAGAAATATTTTATGAGTTTTGAAAATATTTTGACTATATATGTGGGAACTACGCGGATCTCATCCACCAAAATAAAAAAATAAAAAAAAAAGCAACTCATCGTAATAAAGTATCAAATAAAGTGATTACCTTTGCGATGCTTTTATCTTTTTAATACAAAATGGAATATTTGATTAGCTAAAATCTTATACCTGAAACATATTCCAAAGAGCTTTAGCTAACATTATTTTATATTGTTTTCATTATTTTATGAAGATTTTGATATTGGATTTTAAACCTTTCACCGAAAGATGATAATCACTAAAAACTGATACCCCAGATGTTTTCGGGCAACATTTATTGAATATTGGAACTCGTTATGTTCTCAAATGTAAACGGTTTAAACGAATTTCGTGTGTTTTCTTTTTTCTTAGTAAAATACCGCTAGTGAAAAGGGAAAAGTTCTATATTTACTATTTGAAGATTATTTTGTTAATAATTTATGATAAGTACTGTCATAAATGATATTTTTCTTCCATCTAGGATGTGTACACAATCTTCTGCAGAAGTCGATATAATTTAAAAGATGAAGGGATTTGTTATTAAAATACAAGGTGTTTCAAATTGAATTTGAATAGTATACATATTTTTTTATAGTCGACAAAACATGTCCTTTTACCACTCTTTTTTGGTAAGTTTCGAAAAAAGAGGCTTGGAAATTTAAGATGATTAAATATGAAATAAAACTAGAAATTTTTTAGAATCTTTTACCTCTATAAAAATTTCCGATGCTTCTTTTTCTAAACTTTGTATCTTAGGAACTACACATAATGGACCTAAATCCTTTTCGTAGTATATAATTTAAAAACTTGTTAGTTGACAATTTTGGAAAATTTGTGAGATACGACCTTAACCACTTATATATGAAATAATAATAGTTACAGCAAAAATTGCATTTTTAAACAATTTTGATTCTAAATACTGTATTTGGCCATCAAGTATTCAACCCGAAGGAATCTTAGGAGATTTTTAGTAAATTACAATATTTTGAGAAACATGAAGCCGTTTTCATATTAAAGAGAATTCATAAATATGATTAAAAAGGAACAATGTTGCCAATAATTGCAGTTAGAGTTAGAGAAAATACCTTTAAAATTTTCATGTTATTGTAGTTGGAGAAGAAACGATTAATATGACGGAACATCAACCATACCAGGGTATAAAAAGGCTACATAAAATAAAAGCTTTGATCCGGAATAAGGGATTTTTTGAAGTCAATAATTCGCGTAGAAAAAAAGTTTAAGATTTAACTTCTTCCTAAAATTTGGTTCTTTTGGTGTTTGGTATTTGGTTAGTTGTTGCAATTTTCTATAAATTACTGGATTTTATATTTTAATTTAATTAACAAAAAACATTTTCCCATCCCGAACTATGTAACAAGGTTTAATTCAAGTTTGTTGAAATATTCGGTAATTTAAAATGAATGTGTTAAAAAGGGTTGTTGACCGATTTATTTTTGGCTCTACATTATGGAATAAATAAAATCATTCTCATATTTATCTTTAAAAGGATTTACCTGATGAGATATGCCAACATGTTTCTTTATCTAATAAGCATCAATTTTTTACTGATTTTTGAACATCTAGAAAATATCATATAGGATAAGAATTTGCAACACCCGGTACAAATATGCATATATATTATTTTTAAGGAAACATATGTGAACTTTTTCTTTTAATTTATTATATAAAAATGTTAAAGGTTAGTTAGCTAATATTTTAAGTTACATATATATTTTTTTTTGTTTTATTTTTATAACAACAGACGGAACTTCTTGTTTATGCTCTTGTAATAAAGGTAATGTGACAGTACTCAAATAAAAAAGCTTTTATCTCATAAAATAATCGTTCAACTACATTTCTTCATATTAAATGTTAAACGTTCTCAATATAAAAAGAAGAAATTTATGTTCAAGCAAACTAATAGTAAAATGTCAATCACAGCTTTATTATTGTTGAAAGTTTATTTTGGAGGATATTCATAACAGCTACTTCTTTAGTTGTAATAAATTTTATGACATAAAAACTATGTAATGTAGTTTTTTTTAATGTATTTTCCTGATTTAACATTTATTTAATGAAAATAAATTGAAATTTTTTTGAATTTAAAGAAATATATATATTAATATAAAGTTTCAATAATTCCTAAAGGCTTGACAGACTATGAGTTGAACTTAAGTATTAAATTATAGTTGAGTTGAGTTTTAGATGTTGAATTGGGAAAATATAGTTTTATGTAATTTAGTTCAAATCATTATGAAATAAAGGCAAATGGAAAGCTTCAAGAATTGGTCTCGTTAGCTTGGTTGGTTTAGAACTTATCTTTGGTTTAAACTAAACGACAATTTTAAATTCTTTTTCAGTTACTTTTAAAAAGCAAAAAAGAATTTTCTATTAGTATTTTTTACGGCAAATTATTGGACTTAAGGCCAATCTCCATACAGCCGACATCCTATGTTGATGGGAAAAATCAGAAAACTAGAAAGAGATGGACTTTTGTAATTTTTGCTAGGATTGATCGAATAAAAATATCAGAGTCTTTCCACACAATTTAGATAAATTGGTAGTGTGCGATGGTATCGTGTGTGATTATTGTGAGAGTATGCACCCGCAGATGAAGTGGCATATATATCAGATAAACATGTTCATCTCTTTTTGAGGGGAATCATCTGCAGATCGAAAATCAGTTGGGGAAATGAGAAATGCAGAAGCCGACAAAATTTGTAAGATGATTGTTTTCTCCTTTCTGTTTAACCAGTCTTTGTATATTGTTATCCCGTATTTACATCAGCAGTAGGATGTCGGCTGCGTGGAGATTGGCCTTTATATGTCCAAACTCTTTACTAATTCATTGTATTTGAACTAGAAATTTGTTCAGAAAACTTAACTTACTTACTAGTCGTATCCCTAAAAAATTATTTTTCTATGTAAAATTTAACGAATCAATAATTTCGAGAAAATAATGTTGGTCATATAAAATGAAATTAGAATCTAATCTTCTAGAATATTGTTTTTAAACTTCGTTTTTTATTTTCGCTAATTTCATTCAAAACGAGTTCCAATTTTATTCATTATTCAAATTATTGCATAAAAACACTTTTAGGAAAGAAAAACAATTACATAATGTTTACAACATTCGGATCGTTAGAATATCAATCGTTAGATTCGTAAATTTTGGATTCATTCCATTTCCATTATATCTTTGAGTATATCTAGAAAAAAAAAAGGAAAGCAATGTCCTATATTAGAATAGAAACTGAACGACTTCGACTATACAATACACTATATATATATATATATATACAGATTAAGTGTTAGATAAGCTGTTCTCATGATTCTTTGGTTTGTCAGAATTTAATAGTCGGAAAAGCAAAATACCACAAAAATAAATGAATATCTTTGAATCCATTTGAAAAGGCATAGAAAACAAAACCCAAAAAAAAGAGCACAAACCACCCGAAGAATGTGTGTAATGTTAGAATGGTCATAAAAAAAAGTGTAATTGGGATACTAGGAAGATATGCCCGACATAAAAAACCTAATTACTAGAAATTTGTTAGATCCTTTTATTGTTGAAGAAGGATATACTATAATGGGTATGATGTTATACCAATCGAATAGAGATTTATGTTAAGTAATTTCATTAATGCCGCCCTTTTAAGTTTTATGCGAAAGAACAGAGAGACGCCTTCACAATATCTTGTATCCTTCAAACAAAAAAAGAAAATAAAATAAAATAAAAATTCCTTCTTTCACTTCTTAAAAAAAAAAATTTAAGGATAGACTTTATGATCGGATTTATTATAGAAATTTTCCGCTTTTTTTCTTTCATTCCAATATCAAATAAGGACCAAACACAAATGCGCTTAAGAGCAAGACAAGAAATTTAAGAACGAACCCAAATATTTTCATGAGACATTATATCAATAAAACGTAGAAAAACGTTGCCCATTAATTTTAATTTTGAAAAGAACCAAAATATATATATATATATATATATATTTGATGACGAAATAGCAGATCGTTGCGCAGTTTTAATTATATTGGATTGTTGTCGAAATAAAAAAAAATGATGAAAGAAAAAAAGAAATTTGTAGTAAAATTCTGTAAAATTTCCAGCCGCTTGAAAAGAAATGAGATAACACACCTTCATAGCTCATCATAAAATTATTTATTGGTAATAGAATGAAAAATATAGCTTTTACATCTGCCATTTTATACCGATAGAGACTGTGATATATAAATAATGTAATTCCAGCAAAAGATTCCTTACGAAAAAGCTCAAAACAGTTACAGGACAATTTTTATATGCGTTGGCCTACATTTTTGAAATAAAAAATTCAAAATTTAATTTGTTTTTATATAAAAAATTTAATTTTAATTAAAAATTTTAAAGCATTTTATATGAGCTTATAAATTTAACATATCATAAAAGTATCAGAAGAATCTTAATTTTTATCGAATTTAATATGGTCTTTGAGCAATAGCTATCAGGCTTGAAAATGCCTCGTGTGTATAAACAACAACCAAAATACTAAACCAATTTAAAAAATTTATCAAGGATACTATTTAATAAGCTTTTGTTTTTCTTATTTTCTTTCGCGGTAGAATAAGATTATTTTTTTCTTTTTCTCAACGTCTCAATTTTTCAAGATGCTAAATTTTCTATTCTTTGTTTTAAATTTATGAGTTATAATTAAATTCATTTGTAAAAGTATTTCCTTGAATACATCGCCTAAAAGTATGCATACCTTAATTATTTAACTATTTTATATTATAGAAGGATTCGCCTAAAAGTATGCACACCATTATTTATAAATGATTTGCGGAGAAAAACTATTTTATATAATAGATAGAAAACATCGGAGAGACTGAATACTTTAAACTGGTTTAATACGGTAAACAATTTAAAAAAAAGTTTTAACGGACTTTCTGGCATACAAAAATGTGATTTTAAGAATCTAATGAAAATACTTGAACTCATTTTTTAAATGGCATTTGATTTACTAAATTTTGTTAACACTTCCTATATTGCATCTTTTTATTACCCAATTTAATGTAATTTGTTTAATTCGATGGAGACCAGATCATATCGAATAAAATATTCCAATTACAACGAGTTATACGATTCCGCTGCAATTTTGTTTGTATTTCTAGTTTATTTTATGGCCTGTTTAAGCTTTTCACAATTTATATTACCTGAGCTCAAATTATAACTAAATTAAAGCAAGAAAAAATACGAAACAAAGTTACACACATATATAAAAAATAATTTGGATATTTTTCTCAGAGTTCATATTACAGACTTGTATGAACTGCGAATCTAATTTCTGCTCTAGGCTATCACCAAATTGGTTACATTCAGATTTTAAGTTTGTATATGTTTTCTTTTAAGAGAAATTTATTATTCAGAATTGTTTTTCTTGAAGCTAAAGTTATTGATTATTTACAGAATTCTAAAAACTAGATACCTATGTTTCCTTTCAAATTTGTGTCAAAATTTCAAGAAAATCTTGAAGTTTTGATATAAAACTTTTCACCTATTTTTTTCTTTAATAACTTCCATATTTCATATCAACATATAGAAGTCAAAATTTCTTTTCTATGATATCTAAAAAAAAAATGGCAACCAAAATGTACCAGGATATCAACAAAAAACAACAGCTTTGACTTGCAGAATATGAAATGTTGCTATAAAAGTTCAAGATTTCTGTCCAAATTATTTTTATGTATGTATATGACAGAGAAAACTACAAAATGATACAAATTCTAACCAGTAGAACTTCAAGTGCCAAGCCGCGACAAATCTACCCAATTGTACCAAAGATTTCATACATATGTCAATTTTCATGATATTACTCATGAAATGAACACCTTCTAATCTTTATTTCATGATTTCGTATCAAACTTGAAATAAAAGCTTGAATAAAATATCAATCAGAACAATATATGAGTATAGTATATGAATAAGAAAGAACTTTGAACCAACTATTGGAACTTATTATTTTTAAATTTTGCATTTAAAAATCAACAGAAAATAAAGATAAACCATTTTCTTGTAGACTTTTTCAAAAGATTCTTCTAATTGTTCAACAAAAGAATGAAAAATATAAAAACTTGTGCAGAGATAAAGTGAAAAACAAAAGTTTCCGGATTCAAAGCGAGAATGACGACAAAACTTCCTACATGTTAAGTGTCATGAAACTTAAGTTTTCTTCGAATACAAAAGATTTTCTGAGAAATCTGTTAACCTTTTATATTTTCCATAAGTTATGTGTGATAACATAGCTTTGAAAATACGTCGCTAAATTTTACAATTTAAGAAAATTCAATATTTCATTTTCATTTCAGTATTATTATGATTGAAAAGGAAAATTATCTTTGTTGAATAATTTTAATATGTGAAAACTATGCATTTGAGGTGACAATTGATAGAGACTAATAAACTAGTGAAGTGCACACAACTTGCAATAATTGAACTAGTTTATTTTATTCCATTTAGAACAAAATATGATATTAAATCGATTCCAAAGCGAAGAAAGAAAAACTAGAAATAAATATGAATTATGAAATATGAAATAATATATCTAAAATATTTAGATGTAGAATTAGTGAGGCAGAAATAATTAAAGAAGTTTATTAGTCCGGAACATAGTTGTTCATTGAATAAATCAGTTGAAGTGTTAAAACCTAGTATAATTAAAACTATAAGCTAAAAAGTTCAAACTATACTAATTTGTGGCTTAATGTATAAAATATGCTCTGTTCATTATAATATATCACCGTTAGAAGCCCCATACATGTGTCTGTAGGAATCACATATTATTTTTAGGTACTTAAGCTTCAAATGGAAAAATTCATCCATACAATTTTCAATTAGTTAAAACTTGACCATTGCTGACACTATCAGTTATGTTTAAATTAACTAAAAGAAATGACAACGCTCTGTAAAGTCAGTATTTAGTGCCATAAATTAAAGGATTGA
This sequence comes from Xylophagus ater, assembly GCA_963422695.1. Lineage (NCBI taxonomy): Eukaryota > Metazoa > Arthropoda > Insecta > Diptera > Xylophagidae > Xylophagus > Xylophagus ater. The sequence continues at coordinate 7,799,266 of OY730481.1, forward strand.
GGGAAGAATAATGGTTCATTCTAAATAAAGATTTTTATAATGATAATCTATAATAAATTAATGTTAAGTCAGACAATTTACGTTAAGTTAAGGTTGAAACACAAAGTAATATATTCGTATTTAACGAGCAACGTAGACAACTATTTATCATATATGCAAACCTTAAGAAGTATTGATATATATTTTGACAATATTTTGGATAATAGATGGAGTATAAGAATAGTGTAAGGCACAAATATAAGCGCCAAACGTTTATTTCAAATGGGAATATTGTATTTCTTTATATAAAGATAAGTGGTCCGAAACGTACAATTTGGAAGGTTGACTCCACATTGATTGATTTCAAACACTACCCAATTTAATATCAAAAATTTGGATAATTCTTGTGTATTTTCATATTAATTTGAAATAATTTCATATAAAAATTGTTCTAAAAACGCTACATATTTTGTAAATTTTAATACAAAAATTGTTACTAACCAGTATTTGAAACTTCACATGGCAATATTAATGTATCTCCGGCAACAAATTTAAATGTTTCTGATCTTGAAATAAACATCGGCTCATGTTTTCCACTTGCTGCTGTACCTGAAAAGAAAGAAAATTTTTATTAGATCATTTGTTGTATATCTAAAACGGATAAGGATCAACGTATTACATAATTTTGGAATAAACGTAACAAAAATAATTTTTCGGAATTAACACAATGTAAGTAAATGATCAATTTTTAACGATATTTTTTATAAAAATACATTTGTAGTTTCCATATATTCAAATATACATGATGAAAGTATGTCATGGTCCCTTGGATGGATTCTTATCAACTGTTTGACGTCGGCCTATCTGATTTGGAGGGTAACAAGATTTACATGTAAGAAATAACGATTCATTGTAGTGACAACTAATTGATTTTTAGAGAGTTTAGAAGTCGATGAATTCTTCCTTTATAAAAGAAAATATGAATGAAAATTAGTGTGAGAAGTTTTTAACATAAGAGGAGTATTAGGTTACATTGGGCACAAATAAATACATATTATGATTTTTTCTTACAAAAACCTTTGGTATATTTGTAAAGGTTCGGCTTATCTTCATGAAGGCATTATAAGTTGTGGTTTTGCATTTAAATATTGTTTTCCGCTTCTCCTTTTTTTTTTAAAGCAGCATCATTTTGCATGAAATTTTTACTAAAATGAACTGAATTTACACGTTTTTGTTAATTATAAAAATTTCTTAAAACAAAAAAAAAGAGACCATAAAATTTTCAAACATTTATGAAAAAGTTTTCTATTCGTGAGTAAATTTACTAGATTCATTATGAATCCGAAGTTTCAAGTTGAAATCGTAAAATTTATTAACTGAGTAGGATACTTTGTGAAGTCGGTAAACTTTTCTTTTTTTTATATTTTAATACATTTTACGGACTTGAAAAATTTTTCTTCATTCATCTAATTCTTTTTTTTATCTTTCTAAGAGCGGGTCTTCCTTTTTTTTCTTCTTGTCTTAACTATATAGAAACTTTTTACTCAACGAAAAACACCTGGTGAAACGATCAGACATATAAGAGCTCTAACCCATAGCAAAAAAAAAACGAAATATTAAGAAAAACAAAAATATATAATAATAAATACAAATCCATAAGAAGAAGTCAAAGAAAAAGTTCATCAGGTTCACCGGTGAAATTTATACTCATGAAAAAATTTCGATGGAGTAAAAAAATTTTTCTTGAAGCTCTTTTAAGTAACAAACTGAATCTTTCAAGTACTTACAAAAAAAAAAAAAAAAGTTTCAAGATCAATAAATTTTCACTGTAAGATTGTTCGGCAGAAAAAAAAGGAAACCAAACAAAAAAAAAGTACTCCCATAATGGAAGACCATAATACAAATAGCTGATGGTGAAAAATATCAAGAGTTTGGGTAATAAGAAGAAAACTGAACCGAAGAAATAATGCTAGTCTGTGGATTTTTAAAGAAATGAAAAACTGAGAAATTTATAAAATTTCAATGAAAGTTTCCATTTTTTCCAAATTCACAAAAAATTGTTTTATTTTATTTTTTTGTTTCTGTTGAGTAGAAAGCAATCAGTCGCTAAAATAAAGAAAGTTTTTTTTTTTGGTTACAGTACCTACTCGTCTAAAGAGAGCTAAATTCTTAATGTTCTGAGCTTTTAAGAGGTATTCTTGCTATATAAATATTTCATTTGAATTTCATGTTAATATAAAAACTGAAATTTTACTTTAAATGTGACTTTTTGTATTTTCTATCCTTTTGAGATTTCAGTTTTTAAATTTTTATTATAATGAGATACCGTGAATATACCAAAACGCAGCCAACACCCAAATCGTAGCCACCCAATAAGATGGTATTAAATTCTTCAAGGACCTATAATGGCTGCGCGGCCAACAAACTTTTGTATCTTAATAATACAATTGTAGATTGTAGATTAGATTAGGTTCCTATACTGCGACCTTTAAGATCTATTGTATTCCTTTTCTTTGGTGTAATAGTTAGCTTAACTTCCCATTCTACAGTACCTCCTCCAGGCCTATTTCCCTAAGGAATTTTAGTATTCGAAATGGATTAGGAGATTATATCTCACTTGGAGAGAAACAGTATGTCCCTAGATGTCTGTCCTTCTCCTACGGAGTAGTGCCTCACAATCCGAGAGAGTTCGCATTGGGGTTTCTTCGTCTCACTCGCAGAATCTGCAGGGCCTATCTCTTTCAAATCCTAGTTTTTTAAGAATGGATTGTAAAATTAGTAATAAATAAATAAGTAAATAGTCATATTATGTTCTTAACAGTATCAAGAATTAAGCTCCCAACCCACTGAAATAATCGAAACAAAAATTTTGTTTTCATCATGATTTGAAAGAGTGCCGCCGATTTGCGTTACAACTTTGATTTGGTACATTCACCCTATACATCTAATACAGCTTCGGTGATTTTATTTATAGGTGCACTTTCGAAATATGAAAATAAAAAGGAAATATATTCAAAAACGAAGTCTCCAAAGTTTGGTTTAAGTTTATTGAATTGGTTAAATAACTTTATTGAAAAGTTCGTCACAGAAAAATGAAAGGTATTTTCTTTTAAGTTTAAAAATATCACCAATTATTTAATATATTAATTAAATTGAGAATCATTAACACAACTTTGATGGTGATTGAAGAAAAATACTTATCCTACGCTTTAAAACTTTCAGAATTTCTGTTTAATTTGATTGGGACGGAAAGGTTTGATAATGATTCCGAACATAATTCAAACCTTCAAAATCAATTTCCATTTTTACACCTACTAATCCAATTTTTAACTTTATACATTTTTTTTAGGTTGTCGAAATTTTGGATGGCTATTTCGGGTACATTAAATTCTTGAAAAAATGGTAAAAACAAAAATAGATGATCCTTAGATTATGAAATTCTTGGAAAATCTCACAGGTTTTGGATTATTCTAATATTTAGAAATAAAAGTCGTGACCTATGTGGTTAAATATAGACGGGAATTTTTGTATTTTTGATTTAACATTTCGATTTTTAAATTTTAAAGGTGTTTGCTGATTAGAATGTAATTTTCATTTCATTAGAATAGCAACGTTGTAGGTTTTAGGGTTTTAGCAACCAATTAATTGATAACAAATGAAAAACGAACATAGTTCAAATACATACTGTGAGCACAAAATAAGGAAGCCACAGAAGCTTCATATCCAATATCAGTATGGGACCAGTTCGTCGCTTAGGTTGTATTAGTATTCAGCGGTCTAAATTGAGATTCTGTGTGTGATTTATTGTATTTCCACCTCTTAAAAATAATTCCAATATAGTGCTCTAGGAAATGATTAAATTGGATGTCATTTTCTTTCGTATATATTCTTACAAACAATGGCTGTATAATTATAAGGCACCAATCAACACAAACCTCAAATACAAAATATCTTATAATAAGTGTAAAAGAACCCGGCCAGTCGTTTTCAAAGCAAAATGTATCAGGAAGAGAGAGAATGAAATATATAACGACTACGAATTCCTTGATTGAGTTAGCAAAAACATTTTATCTTGGATTTTTAGTAAGAGCTTGAAGTAAATGATTACTCGGAATTTTATCTAATCATTTTACTAACTTTATGCATTGAAAAGTTTTGAATCCGTTGAATGATTCCAAATAGTTCAAGCGTAACTAAATGTAATGTAACGAATCAAAAGATGAGTGTCTACGCACTTTTATATAATTACTTTTTTAATACTTATATATTATGTTCGATTTAGTATGAAAATCAATTTTGAAAATGAAAATTTTTATAAAAATTATTTCCCAAGACAATATTTAAGACTTTTCTATTATCGTTAATAACTTTTCTTTTTAATTTCTATAAAAGTTTGAAATTTCCAAATGAATGAAACGAATTTTTTTCTTTTTTTTTCTGGAAAATTTGAAAATTATCGGAAATTTTTTTTTTTGTTCACCAAATCTCGTCCTCTTCAGGAAAAAACGAAAAAACCGAAGCAAAACAAAATCAAAAGAATCATAATTTCATTTTGTCTGTTGTTAGTATTTAAGGAAATAATCTTAAAAATTCCCAAGTGCGATGTTTTCCATTACATCTTTCTCCGGTATCAATGTATTTACTATACCAATTGGTTTTTTTTCCTTCCATTCTATTTCTCTTTTACAGACATGACTTAACATTACATTTCGACTTCTGAACACATCAAGAAGTCATCGTTTAAGAAGGAAAATGGATACCAAACATGGTTCGCGTACTCACAAAACCATTAAAGTTTATTATTTTGAGATTTCCCAAGGAAGATGAAGCGAAGCAATCAGGGTCAATTGAATTTTCTTGAAAATTTCCTATGGGCCAAAGAGAAAAAAAAAAAGAAAGGAAAAAAAAAAACAGTTTCACGTTTCATCTCATCCTTAATATTCAACATCATTATCATCAATAGTATAGGTTTATCTTCCTCTTCATATATATTTGCTTCTATTTTTTTTTCTTGGTACAAAAGATCCATTACGATGGCATAGAAATGAAATAAATTATTTATTTGCAATTGAAATTATTATGGCCGGATGAATAAGTATGGGATACGGACTAAAGAATCAAATATTTTGGAAATTGAATATATTCAATATTAGAGATTTTTTTTTTACAAAATGGTTAAAAAAAAAACGTGCGTTCATTTTCATTGGGTTTTTCTTTTCGGATTTTCATAGTCAATGATATCGGAATGAATGTTTCGTGCGTAAAAGAAGGTCACATCGTTATTTTGTTTTCTTTTTTAATAAAAATTTGATTGAATTTGTTTTGTTTTTAATTGAAATTTCTTGAAACTCCTTCAATTTCGATTGGTATTTGAGAATACGCTTAAAGTAAACTCAAGCGTTTATTTAATGATTTGTACAAAAATTGGATATAAGGAAATATTTAGGAAACAATAGCCTAAATCCATTATCCGCTTTTTCAAGATTAGCAACTTCAAAAAAGTTGTCAATAAAATTAGTTGAATTCCAATTATATCCAGGTTGATATTGTGTGGAAGATTAACAGTTTAATGGAATTAGCTGCATATTTATTGCACATCTAATGAACTGCATTTCAGAGAGCAGTGGTATGGGAGTAGTAACTTTAGTTGTTCCGGGTTCGAATGTCAATGCGGCCGATCAGAAAAATTTTTTCGGTTTTCCAATTTCCAGGAAATATTTCAGAGAAAATGGATTTTTACAAGTTTTATAGATTTTTTGAAGAAAAAGGAAGGAAAAAAATGCAATCACGGGGATTCGAACCAGAGATCCCTCAATTGGTAGCACCTATATGGGAGAATGTACATAGCAGCCTCAGAAAAACTGATAGGTGATAGTATAAAGTATATAATGTCAGATAAACAATCCTAAATATTTAATTTATAAAAACAACCGTCATTTTGAACTGGCTATCTTTAGTATTTCATAATGAGAGTAATTATAACATTGCTAATAGTTAGTCTGAGATGAAACAAATAATTTTGGTCTCCCTAATCGGATTTAACTAATTCTATATGGCGAAATATTCTTGATGGTCCTTCGCGCCGAATTAATTCCTCTTCAAGAATTTCATATTATATATTTTAAGCCGCCATAAACATATAATAAAAATGATAATATCAAGTTGCTGTCCAATTTCCGGCTGCCCACATATTATTTTGAATTAATTGACTTTTGGAAATGATATAAATTCATTTTATGCAAATCAATATTTTAATAAAACATGATCAATTTATTGTGAACCTTGATTATAAATATTTTAATTTAAAATTTGCCAAAAAATTTCAAAATGTCAATCAAAAGACCAGAAAAAAAAACAGCATTGAACAAAAAATTTAAGTATATGTAAAATTCTCTCTCATATATATAATTTGAAATACATATCCTTTTTATAAGGTTATGTATATATTATTAAATTTCAAAATACCCTGTTTTTAGATAGAAGATATAGAAAAAAAAAAAAACGTATTTTTTTTTCTGTTTGGTTCCTTTTTATATAATGCAATAACTTCAGTTCCTGAAAATGTAATTATATCCATTAGGTTGATCCTAGCTGACATAGGAGGATAATATTAAAATATATTCCTAAACGTACGTGTGTGTGTGTATAAGCAAGAAAAAAGGAGGAAGAAAAAAAAACGCCAAAATAAAATTGATTACTTCCTTTCGATTCTTATTTTACGTATAGTTGTCGTTTGGTTCGTCTCTTTCAATCTATTGAAATTCAAATTGAACGCAATGATGTGAAAGGAATTTTAGGATTTGACAAAGAAAGGAAGAAAAAAACTGAATATATGTTGATGTATGTACATAAAAACGGACGAAAGGAAATGACGTAGATATGTCTCAAAATCAAGTTATCTTTTCCAATGAACATTTCTCATATTTGTTCAGGATTCATACCCAACAAAAAATTGATAAAAATGGGGAAAACAACGGAATTTATATAGACGTGAGACTAAAAACTTATTTGATTTCTTCATTTTGAATTTGTAATCCAGTATTCAGTGGTATAGGGTATAGTTGATCTTGCCAGATCCGTTTACTAAGAGCTTACTGTAGATTTCGATTTAAAATGTATAAATTTTAGAAGCTGCACAGTATCTTGATATCACGATTTGCATTCATATTAACTTAAAAATTGTTGCTTTGCAAGGAAACAGGATAAATATGAGGATTAAATGAATGGCTAAAGGAAGTCCGATTTTTTAAAATAGACTCTGCAATAGGAAAATAACTACAAAATAAATTCTTTATGTACATCCCAGATCTTCACAATCCATTTTGTACTATATATGGTAAGAAGGAAACCCAAAATTGGAAACGTACTGATGTACAGGCTTTTCGAGAAAATGATAAAATGATTCGGTTTATTTTTCATATTTCTGAATCTAGATTAATCTAAATAGGCCAAGGTTAATCCTTTAAGATTATAAAAGGGAAGGAATATAAGGAAGACATATGCATTTTTTGAAGTAGAAAAAAGGATAGAGAGTTTAATACAATAAAATGTTGTGATTCCATACAGAAGGAGTGGATGCATCATTTTAGTATCTAGTATCCGGCATCTAAAGATCTCATAACTGTTATTACTTTCATTTATTCCTTATTCCTTAATATCGTCTCAATAGTATGTCTGGCTTTCCTCAATATGATGCCATCAAAAAACTATCTTTGAAAATGTATGCAAAGAAAATTATAGTGTAAAATTACTTGGAGATTTTCCATCGCCTCCAGTAAACTTATTTGGAATGTAAGTTGAAGTTTAATAAATGAAACTCAAAATCTAAAAGCTTCGTAATTTATTGAAAGGATTTTTTCCTTTGGTTTTTTAAGCTGTTTTCGAAACAGTTTTTTTTTTTTAAATAAACACCAATTCTATAACCAAAAATACTTGTGTTAAATTTTTTTCCTATGAAAAAAGTCCTTTGAAAAAACATATTCAAAAAAACAACCTGAAATCCTTTAATTTTCTTTCATGTTCACATAAAAGGTTCCCAAATAAACCATTTAACAGATTTTTGTTTTGAAAACATTTCTGTTTTTAGTGTTTCGTGTTAATATAAACATTCTCAGCTTTAAACAAGTCATGTGCGACGAATCTGAATTTACAAAACTAACGATTTCCAATGCAACTGCAAAAAAAAAAACTGAAAAGTTTAGAAAAACTTCAACTCATATACGCTTTTTCTTCTATTTCTCGTTTTATTATTTTACTAGAAGTAAGAACTTTTTAACGTTTTTCCACTTTTTTTTAAGGTAAAAAAAAAAAAATTTCATAACGTTGGAAATGCAACAAGTCGTGTAAATTGCATCGGAGTCATAGCATAAGAGGTATTTGAAGTTTTATGAATTAATTCCGATGAGGATATAACGTTATATGCCCGAAGTGCAGGTATTTTTTTTTTTTTGTATACATGCCATATATTTTATACATGCTATGTGAACACTTCAATGCAGGATTATAAACCACCCAATGTTCCATTTGTGGCAAGTAAAGTATTTAGAGACCTTAGGTTTCATATCGGATTCAGAAAGAGGTAAAAACACTTGAACTATTTCTGGTTAGCTAAACTATGGACTGAAAAACTGATTGTGGAGCTTTTTTATTTCTCTCTATATTATTTCTTCTACTTGTGTTCATTTTATTGGGGCCATTGTATATGAAGAGTTCGCCACTTAATTTGAAAATTTTTGTTATACAAGAAGAAAAAAAAATAGAGGCGAATATCAAAATATTAATGTTTCAGGTTATGAGCTGGTAAATTAATATATACGAGGATGTATAACAGAAAGGATAAAAATTATGCTTTTTAGAAAGTTTTTTTAGAACTTTAAAGGAATTGGTTATTTTTTTTGGGGAAAGAATTATTAAATTAAAAAATTTTTTTTTTCTAAACAAATCTTGTCTTCACATTTCGAGACGCAAATGTATTTAATCTAGGATATCTCAATTCCCAATCAATATGCTTTGTGTTCTTAATACAACGAAGTTTCTGTCACTTGAAATGGAGTGTCACAAAATTAAAAGTATGCTCGTCCTGTTTAGGTATGATATTTTGCTATTATAATGAAAATTTCAAGATTTAAAGACTGCAACATATGACCGACTGCAAATTTACTAACTCAAATCAATGTGTTAAGGGAAAATCGATTTGGAAAATATTGAAATTCGCAGTTTGTATGATTGGTCAAACAGAAAATTTGATAAAAATTTCTTTAGTTTAGAGACTATCCAATAAAGGCATCTGGAATTTTGGTCTTAATAAATTTTGAGTTAAGCTCAAATAAGTAATCACCGGAAATTTAAGAGATTTTGTGGTGCATACCTTTATCCTTAATGTATTCTAGATACCATCTATCGGAAAACATTAAGAATCCCTTCTTGCCAATATCATGTTAATGGTGAAAGACGAAAGTTGTAATTCGGGAATAATGCATTCTCTCATTCCAATGAATCTACGAAGTATGCGTTCCGAAAGGTAGGTTTTTCTGCTCGACTATATTTCCCATTTTCCGCATTTTAATTTTACACAAGGTTGTGCTTTTCTGATATTTTTCATAAACATGTGTTAAGGGCGAAAAAAATAAGAAGAGTCGAAAGCGTTGATTAGAGTAAATGCAGACGCTTCTGTTTTAAGGCAGCTCGCTAAAGAGGTAGGTACAATTGGTAAACTGATAAAAACTTGTTAGATAATATATATTCTTTGCGCTTGCGATTCAGTCTATCGGTAATTGTTGAAGAGTATTGTCGCGGGTAATGTGAATGAAAGTTGTTACAGTGAGTGTGTTCCATGATCGAGACCGGGTGTGGTTCTGAATGAGACCTAGCGGTGAGCTGGCCTCCAACCATAAAGGAGAAGCTAAGTGTTTGGTTTTAGATTAGATAAAGTAGATAAAGTTATTCGAAGAAAACTGAAGTTAACATACATAAATCGACTACATTCTGTACCATTCTATACTTTAAAACTGTGTTCAATATTATTCACTTTCTCCTATTTCAAAGATTAGTAAAAACATTTAAATTTTACTTAAAAATTTTTGTTTCGTACTAATTTCCCAAGTAACAAAAAAGTATATTAAGAAACTTTGAAAATTAGAACAATCTTTCTAACTCGTTTTTCTTCAATTTAATTAACTTCTTTTATTCACACTTCATTTCTACACTTCTTTTTTTTGTCTATTTTCTTAAATGAAAATATTGTTAAAATGATCTTCTAAGAAGTTTTCTTCATTTTTGTTTTGAAACAGAATTTAATATAAAAGTTCATCAACAAAAAAACATGATGACGAAAACTGTGAAAGTAAAAAGAAAACTCAATTTTCTATTCAAACAAAACCAAAAGTTGAAATAACTTTAAAATATTTAAATTGCTCCAAAAAAAAGGAAAAAGGAAAAACAAATTGTTTAATGAAAAATAATTTTGTTTAGCAACATTTTGTAAGGAAAACAAAAACTATTCAATTCGTCTTAGAATATCATTTTCTTTTTTTCATCATCATGTCAAAAAATTTGTTAGTTGAATTTTCATAATGCAATTCTTTCATTAAATCTCATCTTTTGAGTGTTACCACGGTTTTTGTTTGGAAGTAAAATCTTTCCATTTGCATGCATTTGAATATTCCATACAATTCTTAAAGGATTTATATAGTTTATATATATATATAGACAAAAAAAGGAGGATTTAAAAACTTATACAATGTGAAAAACTTGTGAATTTCTATTCAAATCTTTATATGTATCCTTACATCGTTGTAAAGTACATCCTTTTAGTCTTCATTTTCTACATTTCCATTAACTCATATTAAATACGAGTCAGGTATATAAAAGGATGGTTTATTAGTTGACTTACAATTCCACTAGACACAAGCTTTTTTTATTAGTTCAACGAAGGAGAAAGGAGTTAAGGAATGAATTTGCCATGCTTCTTACATTATATACTAGCTTTTATATGTTCGTTGAAATCTAGTATATATATTCGTTAATCTTAGATGAAAATTGTTTTTCTTCATTTTTGTTTTGTGTGTCGAAGAAAATGCAAGAAAATTTTATGAATTCTAAGTTAGAATTTCATATACTAATGCATATAAATGTCTTTCACCTTTTCCTACTATATTATTTTAGTGCATTTTCACTATTTACTCAAACAGTAGAATTTTTCATTTCGATTTTCATGAATAGAAAGGAGAGAGAAAAAAAAATAAAACGCAAATATTTAACTAGCATGAAAAACTATTGCAAGTTTTTTGATACAATTTAATTTAAAGGACACGAAAGTCCTTCTTATGTAAATATGAAATCATCCAAATTAAAAATTTACACATTCTACTTTTCTACAATACATATATATCCAAAAATGTTCCTGTGTGTGCGCGGGTTACAAAAGCTCGATAACATTTTAAGGTACTATACAATTTTCTCAACAAGGATTAATCCTTATATTTTATGTTCTATATGAATTTCAAGTGAAATCTTGAAGTGAACGTTTTATTATTTGCAATTAGAAGACACGTTAAGTGTGTACGTATATAATAGAAAATTGACTTTACTAAGATGACATAAACTGACTTTGTAGATTTTGTTAAAGTTTCCCTATTTAGTCGTCATGAAAGATTCTATATAGAGTTTTCCTATATGAAAATGCTTCATTATTATTATTATTATTATTATTATTATTATGATTATGATAGAACTTGTTCTATACTTATGTTTATATATGTATATAGTACTATGTTGCTGCAAAAGGAAAGTAGAAAAAGAAAATAACAGATCGATGATTTTATGGTTAATTTCTTGATTTCCCAAAGCGAAATTTATTTTTATTTTATTTATTTAACCTTTAACAGTTTTGTTTTTCGGTTTGATGGACTGAGAGAGGTTAAAAAGGTTATTTTCGATATATATTTCATGTTGTTTCATTATAATCATTTAAATATTGATCGGAAAATAGCATTGATATGAATGAAATTAAATTAGACAAGAATTAGTTTTGATAGAAGAAAAAAACTTGTGATTTATTTTGGGTGAAATTTGGGTGAAATTTGTATCAGAAATTGATGATTCTGATATAATTTTTCAACAATAAAAAGGTAAACAATTTTTTGAATGAACTTCTGTGTTAGTTGAAGTTGAGTTGAGTCCTGAGTAAGATATAGAAAATTATAGTCAAATTTGGAATTAAGATATGTGGGCTGAGACTTGGAAACAAGGTCAGATAATATATGTTAATAGACATGTATGGTATATCAGTATTTTACCCAGTAGTGAGAAGTGAAATTCTCGCGTAGTCTGGTAAATAAAAACGATAATTATATAATAAAAAGGTTTATCAAGTTTGATTATATTCAAGTTTTCAGGCAAAGTAAAATAAATGTGAAATAAGTCAGATCAAAAATTGAATCAGAGACTCTTCAGTTACTAGTAACAAGAGTTCTGAGCGACTGGAGCAGCGAGCTGTCTCTATTGTTTTTTCGCTATTTTATTTCAGAAACATTAAAAACCGGATAAGTAGAACATTGTGTCCCATTTGATGACAGTTTTTTTCGTTTAACTGTCGCAAAACTTCGATATAAAAATTAGTGAAAATTTTTTTGAATATTTATTTTTAAATAAACTTAAATTATTTGTTTTGAGATTTATTGAATTCCGAATTGGATATGAAAAAATTGATTCAAACAATGCAATACCTATCAGGTTTTTACTGTAACTCTAAAGTTTAAATTCATAGCAAAAAATTAGTTTCACAAATGTCCAAATTTTCAATCAAACCTAATTTCTTCACAAATCAAATGAACTGAACGACAATTTCTGTGTCCTTATATCCTTAATATGTTCACTTGGAATGATCACTATTCAAAAAAAAATATTATTCAAACATAATATTCAGTTTTTTTTCTCGATTATTTAAAAGAATACATAAACTAAACGCAATATATTCCATTCAAAATCCTATTGGCTGCTAATCTATATCCAAAAAAAAAAATCACAATTCTAATCTTATATAGTATTCGCAATTTACAATCAGAAATTGAACAAGGGTTCATATTACATACAATTTTTGGGATATTAGATAGCTTAGGAAACACAAAAAAACATAACGAAAAAAGAACTTTTCTGTTTTTTTTTTCCATACTATTCTTATGAGATCAACCACTAAATCATCAACCCCTAGAATAGAATAGAACATATAGAATCAAAAGAGGAAAAAAAACTGTCCCTTAAATTTAGCTGGGCCTGGATCAAATTACTCTCTAGTTCGCTTTTTTTTCCTTTTTTTTGTTGGGGTTCCCATTTATTGTCAACAGACATAATACACATCCCAATGAGGCCATAAGGACATCTGTTGACAAACTATTCTTAGATTCAAATGCCAACACACATATCTATATATATAAAATAGAAATTCCACTGAATTGGTCTTTACTGATGTTGATTGTTAAGGGATGATATCAGCCTCTTTATTTATATATCATGTATATATGACCTTCTTCCTTTCTTTTTTTGCGAGCTGTTTCTTAGTGGATTTTTTTTCGGGTATTTGGCCCGTTGGTTTTGTGGACATTTAGATCAAGTAAAAACATTTTCAGAAAGATATAGAAATATTTAGGATACCGGATGTATCAACTAAATATGTATATAATTAGACACAATTTTAATAAAGTGATCCTATTTGCAAAATTTATTATATACATTGTTTAAACGACAAGCTGGCTATTTGAGTGGACGTCTTTTTTTCTTGTAGGTTGTATATTCAAAATTCAAATGAAACATTCGGTATAGATAATTTGATATATATAAAAAGAAAACTGCAATAGATGGAAAATTGTTATCACAAGAAAATGATATACCAAATTACGTATATCAAAATAACATATTACATAACACAGACAGAAAATATATACCTGACATGCCTACCTTTAAAAAAAAGAGGACTTTATAGGCCTTATGATTATTGCCATGAAATAGCAATTTCATATACAACATGTTTTTTTTTTTCTTCTTTTTTATATAATAAAAGACTACATAAGTACAACAGCTTCACTCAAGCCCTATCAAAAAAAAAAAATTAAATGAAAAAAAGAAAATAGCATATTCCTCTTGTAAAGTATTATATTGTGAATTTCATTTAACTGAATAGGCGGAAGGAACAGAACAGAATAGGACAAAAAAAAAACCTGAAATCAAGAGTCCAGGTGATTTTTCATGTCAAAGGTCTCACGCATGAATAGCATAGAATATGTGCAGGACCAAAAAAAAACTGTTATATATATTGAACTCCCTTAGTTTCTATATATACATATATAAAGATTCGGATATAATCAATTGAATTCCATACAAAAATTTCTGGTTCAGGATATACAATTTTACAATATCCTTTTTCATGTTCCTCGATTTTTTGTTAATTTTCGGTTGTATTCAATTTTCAAGTGTATTTATTATAGAAAATATTTTGTAATGTACTCCATTCATGACTGACTAATTTGTAAGGTCATCAATTTTGTTTAAGGATGATCATGTTAGTGATAAAAGGTCATCCATTTAGGATGGAGAAGGTGGATGTGTATTGTTGATTCGCCTTGTAGATGTAATTTCATGACATGACATTCATGATATGTAAAACATTGAATTATATGAGTTTGTTAATGTCTAAATTAATCTATTAGTTTACAATACAGTTTACAATGACAGACAACATATTTGTGAAAGAATAGAAAGATGAAGAATTTCGGTTTTTTTTGGAACTATTTCATATGTCTTTATTTGTTTCAAACAAAATTAATTAAATCTGTTTTTATTGAACTTAGATTCTTCTAGTTTATATATTTGATAAAATAATAGTTCTTTATAGACAAAAGATATGAATGTTATTGCTTTTCTATTTCGGAAATCTATTGTTCCTTTAAGGATTGAGAATTATCATATATCAAGGAAATTTTGGGCAGATCAGGAAATGTCGGATACAAGATTATCAAGAAATGCTTGATTTGTAAAATTAATTCAAATAAAGCAAAAACTTCTTTTAAATATTTTTTCTCAACATTTTGTTATACTTTATGTCGAATTTGTAGGCTTTAAAAATATATATTAAAAATATTCACAAAAATAATTTACTATCGCGACACAAGTCGTAATGGAAATAAGGAGTGAAATATTCCGTATGTATACCAAGAAAGGATTGGTACTTAACCAAAATCATTTAGATAGCCAGATAATATGATATATGATGCGTTAGGGTTCCAGAAGAATGACGGATCCACGACGGAGATTCACGACGCATTGAAATTTCAAATATATACGTTTTCAATTAGACGAGACAGAGATCGCGACGGATACACGACGGATTATTTCTAATACAATCTGAAAGCAAAACCAAGAATCATATACATATACTACTACTATAGGATCTTTACCAAAACTGTTGAAATCCGTTGTAGATATGTGATTCTTTTCACCGCATTACACAATTACAACAAAATTACTAATAAAATCAGTGTTTACAATAAGTGCGTCAAAAGTTAACTGTTCTGAACTCAGGCCTTACTCTTTGGAGTTGTCCAGTTGATTTTCTGAGAATTGTCACGTAAATAAAGGTCATTATCCAGTTTTAATGACCGATTGGGCAATAATGATCATTAAAATCGGAGATCCGTCTATGATATAATCTATTTGTGTTGTGTTAATTAATTGTGTTTGGCGAATGTGTTAAATAATGGAACTTCCCATCTATATTGAAACATATGCAGAGGATTTATGAAAATTAGTACGAATCCATAAGTTCATCTATGCTCGTCTCTTCCTATTATAATTCAGCATTTAGACATTCTAATCTGCTGTAACGATGCAGCATGGATCGAACAAGAGTCCTAAAGCCGCTTTTGCTTTTCTGTTAGTATCTAAATTTAGTAATGATACTTCAATTTTAACTCTAAACTTCCAATACTGCTCAAACTTTAATTTAAATTAAATAATCAATTAATTAGCGAATTAAAATATAAAATAAATTGATACTAAATAAAGAAGTGGTTAATTTTATGAAACTTTCACATTACTATAATTTTATTTCTATTTATATCATTTAATCAGAAAATGATTGGGAAATATTAAAAGTTTTATTGAAAATTGAAAAAAGACATAAAACACAGATACAAATATATCGATAATTAAATAATAAAATCGCGATTTAAAGAAAAAAAAACATATTCAACAAATGAAAACTTTGCCGTATTTTTTGATAAGTTTTAATTCGTGTACAAAATTTTTGCAATTATACGAAATGAGAATAATTCCATTTAAAACTTTTACTCATTTTGTAATGAATACAAAATTTACGAAGAAAATTTCTAAGAAAATTTGTTGAAAATATTTCCAAAAATTTATTTCTTGCACTTTATGAAAATTTTATTCCAAAAATTTTCCACCAAATTAAAAAACATATTTCATCAAAATGAAGAAACAAATAGTATTTTAATTTTATTGAAAGTTTCCCTAAACAGTTTCTGATAGAATAAAATGAAATTTTTTCCACAGAAAAATATATATGAAAATTTTCCACACAAAAATATTTTATAAGCAAAAGAAAATCTGCTTCGATCATGTTGCTTTCGCATACATAAAAGATATAAATTTTATAAAGAAAAAAGAAAAACAACCATAATAGTATCTTATAGCGAGAAAATTCAATTTTCATAATTCCATTTCAAAATGCAAATTAATTTTCGCTGAAGATGAAAAACCATCGCAAAAGTTTATATAAAATCTGTGCTTTCGCCTATATTTTTCTATATACCCCACCCATGATCATCTTATTATACCATTTTATTTATTTCACAGGTTCAGTTTTCTTTTACCACCCATTTAGTCGACTGTATATATTCATTTTTAATCCTTATACGAAGGACATTTTTAATGTTTCGTATTCAATTTGTGTTTTATGTACAATTTTACAGTAGTACAATCTCTAATAAAGTTTATTCTTCTCGTGAACAGAAAAAAAGAAAATGAATTTTCCTGCTACAAATTTCTTCAACCTTCCCGAAAAAAACGACAAAAAAAAAATTCAATACAATATTTTACAAAAGTTATGCAGAAAAAAAAAAACGAAAAACGAAAGAATTTCCCTATACTCTGTAAAAGTTTTTCTGAAGCTTATGAATTTATACATGATTTGGGACTGAAGACAATTTTAAATAGGAAAATGGTTAAACTTTCCTTGGACATATAAAAGCCTCCTGTATTTTGTTTTGTTATTTTGGTTGTGAGTTTGAGAAAATTACGACAACGCGATTAATCGGTTGGGAATTTTAATAACTCTGTCCTTTCAGTGCAGCTTAACTTATGGACACTTCTATAAATATTTGTAAATGCATTTAGTGTAGTTGTTTGTTTCTTTTTTTTTTTGGAAAAATTCTGGTTATGTTTACACATAGAGAGATTTAAATTTTTGAAATGTAAAAAGAAAATAGAAAATAATATAGAACGAAAGGAAAAACTCCGATTTACACCAGAAAAAAAAATGGAAAAATGAACGTGAAATGAAAATGTAGATAACAACAACCAAATGGAAAATGGAATATTTTGAAATGAAAGAAAATTGTTATTTTAAATGAAGTAGAAAATTAAATATTTTATAAAACAAGTGCAATTTTAATGAGTTTTTTTGTTTTTTTTTAAAAGTAATTTATTTGTGTTTGGATTTCATAAATGGAAATTTATTTTAAATCGATTAAAAATGTATTTTAGAAACATGTCGAACAGAATGGAAAGAAAAATTCCAACATCTTTTAAGAAAATGTAGGCGATTGTGGTGCTTTTATGCACTTTAGGTAGGAGATCTTGTCAGAAGCAGAAAAATTTAAGTCCAATAATTTATTTGGAAATATTTTGAGTGAGATTCATGCCTCCATGCCGGAGAATGTTACTCACTTGCTGGTATTTTTAGAAATTTAAAATAGCACTTCGACATTGCATTTGAATTAGGCTGAACATTGAATTCCATTAAATTGTAAAAATCTTTTGGGCAACATGCTCAGAAAAATGCTTTTCTTATCTAATATTGACTTAGACTAAGATTCATACCTAAACAGGCGACAGTATAAAACAAAAAAAAACAACATTTTCCCATCACGGGAAATGTTTAAATTTTAGGTCCTTTTCACATCAGTATATGTTGATATATACGTACTATATACATATAAACATACATGAAGAGTCCATATGAATTCGGTTCACTGGACTGAACTGGCTGAGTCGAGTCCAAATAATGTCATGTACACGTAGTAATTATAGGGCATAGAAAACGGAATTCGTTGCGATTGTTTAGTTAGTTCAAATTGCGAAAATTTCAATTACATCATTATTTAGACCCTAATAAAATCCACTTTGTAAAATTACGTACCAGACATAGTATATGCAAATCTACTTGATCACTAATATATGTTTATATATTTGGACGAACGAAATTCAATTGCCTTACAAAGGATCAGATACGAACGTCTATCGCGGTTTTTGAATTAAAACTAGCCCTTCACTCCATGTTCGATCTTCGTTATCACCGAAGTTGGCTGATCTCTCTTTTTTAGAGAAAAGTATGCCATTCTGGTTATGTGTATGAGATTGGTATTGTATTTGTGACATATAACCGGTCAGGATCCTTTAGTTCTACAAATTTATTTTTAGTCAACAAACATAAAAGTTTGCAACAATAACGCGAAACTATCGGATGACATCAAATTATGCTCCAATGTTTATTCAAAAAGGACATGAAAATTCAAAGTAAGTAAGTAAGTAAGTAAGTTTAACTAAAATTTCTCCTATGATTGGATATCAAAGGTAGATGCATTCAATTATACTATATCTCTTGAGTAAGTAATAATATAATAAACTACAAAAAGAAAATTCTATATCTTAATAGTAAAAGATTTTATTGATGTCAATGAAAGTCATTTAAACTAATCTCATTTCACAATATCAATGCATATTCAATCAATTTATTTGTACATTAATATATTCTGGAAAATCCCATTCATTTTTTATTCGTTGGTTAGATTATGCTCGAGATATGATAACAAAAAAAAAAAAGGAAAAGGAATCATATGCAAAATAATCTCATACTGGATTTCAGTTTTCTTCTATAATATTTGATAGGATTTTCTTATTTTCACAACAAAAAACGAGCTGTGTTATAAAATTTCTTTTACTTTCTTTTGAATATTCAATCCAAGTTGAAAAGTCATACAGAATCGATATGCAAACTGATTTTTATTTTACACACATTCAGTATTTTCCTTTACTTAATCGCAAATATGAATTTTATTTTATTTCATATATAAAATCAAATCTTTGGATTATTTTCCATTAAGTTGATTTTCTTAATAGCACAAAACAAAAAGCTCGATGAAAAAATCATTTTCTTTATCAATAAAATTTGGATATGATTTTTAGTTGCTTTACTTTTTCTTTTCAATATGTGGAAAAAATGTTTATCTTGGAAATTAATAATGTTTGAAATAAGACGATAAAAGTTTCTTAAAAATTTATTAAAAAATTTCAGAACATAAAAATATGTACTTATATGAAAACCATTTTTCCGAGATAGTTACTCATAATATGGAAAATTGAATACTTATGAAAAATATTTCGACTTTTATGTACATATCCAGCGAAAGAAGTAAATGTTCAACATAATATGTACATGACTTTCTCTATAGGTAGATTACGTAAAAATAAATAAAAATCACAGTACAACACTTAATACAACACAACATGGTTGGGCGTACAGTAACCCTAAAAAGAATGATTCATCACTATGGATGGGATTGGGTCTATCACTATGATCCTGAGTCAAAAGCAAAATCAAAAAAGTGGTGTAAAACCGATAATGCGGCACCAAAACGGATTAAGGCACAAAGATCGATCAAAAAAGTTTTAGCCTTAGTTTTTGGGATGCGAAAGGGAATTTGTTGATGGATTATCTCCAAACCGGTAAAAGAATTAATTCTGAATATAACTCGAACTTATTGGGCTAGCTCGAAACAAAAATTCGTGAAAAAGGCCCGGTTTAAAGAAGAAAAAATCAAGACAATGCATCAGCTCACAAAAGTCAAAAACCATTGCAAAAATCATGAAATTAAAGTAGGAATTGTTAGAACATCAACCGCATTCGCCAGATTTGGCTCCTAGTGACTTCCATCTATTTGCAAACCTGACAAAATTCATACCCGGACAACGGTTTTCATCAAATGAAGAAGTCATAGCAACTGTAGAGCCGTATTTTGGAGGTCTACCGGACCTTAAATTGGAGAATCGTTGGAATAAGTGCATTGAAGTTTTTCCAAACGTAGACTGATTTGCATCAAGTAATCAAATTGCAAGGAGTATATCTTATTTGAATGCCATAGTAATTGAACATTTTTCGTGAACTTAATATAGAGAAAGTAAAAATGCAGTTTTTTGAATTGAAAGTTATACAACTTTTTCTGGTTAAACATTTTTATGAATTTAACTTTACTAGCCATTTTTTTCGTCCGGAATATTCTCTCGGGATGAACAATTTCTCTCTATGGCAAATATAGAAATTTTTTTTCAAATGAACAGAAATTGAAATTGAGGTTATTAGTTTTTATCAATTTTATGAACGTGATCAGAATAATTGTTTCGTGGGAAAAGAAAAAAAGAAAAGCATAATATGATTTCAAATAGAAAAATATGAAAAGTTTTTGTTCTTTTTTTCGCTTATATTATTTCTGTATTGATTTTTGATTGGGAAAAATTGACGAGGTTATAGTTGGAAAAAAATATTGAATTTCCTACTAAAGTTAGTTAGTATAAAATAATAATATTTATAGAAATATAAAACGCAGCAGACAAATTCATTAATTCAAAATACTAACAGGAAGAAAAATTTTCAAATAGAAAACTATTTAGGGAATATTACATATAATGTATAAATCTTAGTTAGTGCATGTTCACACCAAAAAAGGTGTTCTTTTAATCCCGCGTATACCAACTCGAATACAGTAATAGTTTTGTGCAAATCACTATCATTGTCACTAAAAACTGGATTATCTGAAAGTTCTTGATATTTTTTGCTTAGCATCTCCAACCAGCATATTTGAAATCGCAAAGATGTACTATAATTGAACAAAAACAGCACATTTCTTTGCGATCAGTTAACTTCCACTCTACACATTGTAGTTTCTAGACTGTTTAGTTAAGCACTATTGATTGGCACCAAAATACAATTTTAGCTTTGTTATTTTCATCTGGGTCTGGTTCAGTGTCTGCTTCATAGCACGTAAAAGCAACAACAACATAACCCAAATATTTTATCGTATAGAAGAGTGACGGATTTTTATATTAGGCAGAAAATATATAAAAAGACCACCAACCCTTTTCATAATTGCCGAGCAAAATTTTATCACTAGTATTCTTGCTGTTTTCCATGTTAAAATTTTGCTCTGCTCTGGAACAAGTTGGTAAATAAAACACCCCAAATTCTGTTTATTCAGTTGTGTATGAGTTTTAGGCGTTTACAAATGTCAAACTAAATATCTACGTTATAATCGGAATTCTATGGGGCGCTAATACCCTTTCTCAAAAGAAAAACGATTTTCTCAATCAATGTTCTTATAACATTTAATTCCGGATGTTGGTACTATTGATATTATTTGAAAGAACAAAAGAAATCTAAATTTTGGTTTGCCCCATCTACCAGTTCTTAGAACATGCCTACTATCCATCGCTAATTTAGCGCTCAATATTATCCGGCGTTAAATAAGGTTTTATAAAATGTGTGGTAAGCGCGGATAGCATTCTCAAAAAAAACACACCTAATATTGTATTGTTTAAGAGATATGGATAGTTCAAATACAGTGGTGAGTAGTCATAATAGTTAATGTCGTAGCGTCTTCATAGATTTAGATGTTAATTCCATTAGTAACTGGTCTCGACTATACTTTGTCCACAGAACATTGAAACTTTATTCAAATTCGTTATTGGTCATATATAAGATTGAATAAAATATATTAGATTTTAAATCCATATTATAATACAATATTTATTGAATAAGACATTTCCAAAATATAGTAAAAGTGTTTTTATACTCTATCCAAAATTCATACTACAATAATAAACATCCAACATTGAACCAAATTCCCATATAATCGAATAACTTTAAGAAACATTGAAATAAGATAAAAGAAGAAAATATTTTCATCATTTTTTATATCTTCGAAGAAGAAAAAAGAAAATGTTTTGGGAAAATTTTCGTTTCTTTTCTTTTCTTTTCTTGGTTTTTTGTTGATATATAGTTTTCACATCATCAAAAAACCAACAAAATGACTGAAAACGAGTGAAATATCTATGAAACACACCTCATGAAAGAAATATTGTTCAATGATATAGCAATAAATATTTTCTTTCGTTCGTTTCTTCTATATGAGAATTTCGAATTTGATGTCCAATATTCCATCAGCACTTCACCAAGTCTATTCGATTTCGTTTTCCTTGTCACGAGAAAAATATTCTAAAATTGTGTGGAAAATGAATGAAATTGAGGAAATATAACAAAACAGTAATATCATTTCAGTATAACAAAAAAAAAAAAAAGAAAATAAGAAAATATAAAAAACTGTTTAAAAAAAAAGAAAAGAAAATTTTAAAGAAAACATAAATTTTCTTCTTAAAGTCTTGAATATTAGCGGTGAGAAATAAAGTTACAATTTCTCATTCAAAAGAAAAACGTTTCAAATGTCGCGACATCATTAAAAAGAAAATATTCTTAAAAAATATGAAAGGTGAAGACGGGAAAACTCAAATTTTTTCGGGTTTTTCTTTCATTTTTTTTTTTTAAAGATGTAGGATTTCAATTTTTCATAATAAATCTTTTCGCAGAATGTGACGGAAAATAAGAGAGACGCGGTTATTATACATCTTTTTTTTTTTTTTAAAAAGAGGAAAATAAATATATATTGGAACTTTTTAACTGGAGGCCTTTTTTTCGTGTGTATATATTTGGCCTTCTTCCATCCGGCGCCTTTGATTTATTTGTCATCTGCAGTTCTTCTTAAGTTTCAAAGGATTTGGTAGCGGCTGTTATGAACTTAAAAAAAACGAAAAGAAAAGTCTGTACCCTAACAGATTGTAAACCACAAAAAACTATAAAAAAAACGGGCATATATGTCTTTATATGTTGCGTCTTTTTGATTGGGAGTTGTTCTTATGAAATAATGCTGTCAAAACTCTGAACCAAAAAACTGAGAGTTTGGAATTTAGATCCAATATTTTATCACAATCAGAAAACAGAAAATGAATCCAAAAACCAAAAAAAAAAAGTTTACAAGTAATAAATAACAAAATAGTGGTTTATTATTTTGACATTAATAATGTGTTAATTGCGTTGTCCCGGGTCCGTGTCGGTTATTTTTCATATTGAAGCAATTCATTCTTGGAATGATTAATTTATGATGTTTTAGTTGGCAATGGGAACCAATGATGTTGTGACCATTCTCGCGAAAATGAACAGAAGTCGCTGGCAGATGATGATGATGATGATGATGATGATGACGATGATCAAATGCCACTTCATTTACTTGGATTTCTCATATCTATTTTAGGGTTATGAGGACACAAAAACAAAAAAGATATAAAACTAAATCAAAATATAAAATCAGTGAAATATGGGAGTTTTTTTTTTGGTTGTTGTTCCTAAAATCACATACGTTTCCATATTTACTAGACCAGTGAAAATTCCAGCACTTCTCTATACATTTCGCGTTGTATTTTTTCTTTCAGCTGATTTGGTTTTTGGTGAATATATTCTGGATGGAATGGACCCTTATCGATCTCTCTATATCATGGGTGGTTTTTTCATGCTGATTTTATAAAAAACTTTTTTTTTTGTTGGTTCTACTAGAATTGTTGCGACACATTTGGTCTCATAAAATATGTGCTTTTTCATTGATATATATTTTTTTTCTTCCATTATGGAAGCAAACAGAAAAAGACGAAACCTCCATTTGGGCACATATGAATGGATATCACATTCAAATAGAAAAATATAAAAATCTCGGAATTTGAACAATTTTTTTTTTTTTTTGTTTCTATTTATTTTTTTATTATTTATTTTCAAAATGAATTCATGTAAAAACGAAATAAAAAAAAAAATATCAAATTTCACGCATAATTTGTAATAAATTTAACGTTTCTAAAGAAACTAATCTGAAAAAGTGTGAGTTATTGGAAAATTTAAGGTGAAATTTTTAAATTTTTAAATTCTATATTGATATACTTTTACAGGAGTTCTTTATATTAAAATGCAATTTTGGTATAAATTGGTAAATTTCAGGTATTCATTCCATAGCCCAGGTACAAACTAATCGCCAGGAAAAGGTAAATATTACTAAAACGTTGTATAAGTCGAGAAAACTGATCAGATTTGGTCCTTTCGATAAATCCGAAATAAAAACCAAGACCAGTTTTATGACTCTTATTCTTTAAAGCCAAAGAATTAAGCTCGTCTTCAAATAACGAGTGTTCGTCTGATTATATGAAGACGAGCTATTTCGAATTTAATTTTAAAGTTAGAAGAAAAAGAAAAAACACTTCTTAGAATCAATTAATATTTTAAAAGACGTTACAGTACTTTCGGGGTGACATGAGCTTGATAAACGACAAATTAGAATTTTAAGTATCATTGAAATTCTTAAGGTTTACCATTTATAGTATTTTGAAGTCAACTTAATTAATTATTAATTATTACAAATATAGTTGTCACTAAGGAATTACATGTGCAGAAGAAACTATTTTAATAACCGTCTTGATCATAACTTGTCTTCCGATATTATGGGTGTCGAGGTGCAAACTAATCAATATGATTTTGGAAAACAATTTGCTCAGTACTATTATATACACCTTTGACAACCCAATGCGATTAAATCTATTTCGAAAGATTTTCAAAGTTCTCTCGATTTTGGTAAATTGCAATATAATAAATAATCTATATAATATTTGTGGAATTTTGTCCGTATGTATGTACCGAGTTGGCTCCTAAACGGCTGGACCGATTTTGATGAAACATATCTCAAACAATTCTTTTTTCCAGGGCGATGAGTCTGGAGATAGAGATAATGAACAGCTGTGAATTAATCCATCGAGCTTCACAAGAAGTCCAAGGTACATGCATGAAAGGACACAAGATGCGATAACCTAAGTAAAAACTTATGGGAAGCCTGATCTATTCATGACCTTTACGTGTAAGTTTACTTAAATGCCGTATTTAACATTTTTGAACTTGCATTTATTATTACAGATTTCATGATAACAGAATGAATATTGTACTTTGTTTACACAATTCCGTACAAATAATTTCCAAATATATGGTATTATAATTAAACATGATTTTGGCACTGAAAATTCATACAGGAGACTCTTCCTTTTGTATTTAAGGGGTTGAAATCAATTTGAAGAGTTATGGTCATTGGGAAATGGTTGCTGTATTTTCCTGAATTAATAAAGTTATTAATTCTGTGTCTTCAGCATAGATCTAAGTTAAAGGTTGATATAATAAAACTAATAACCCAACCAATTAAATTACTTTAACTTTAATGATTTAATAAGCAATTGAAAATGAGCCTAAAAATTTAATAATTTACGATAAAATCTTAATTAAAATTTTCATTTGTTTAAATTTTCGGTTCACCATAAATATTATTCTTAAATCTTCTTTAAAATATGACTTGATATTATTTCTTTCCATGTAATAGAAACGAATTGTCTACAAACAGGCCTTATTAGACTCCAATATCATTGATTACACAGATTAAAAGTCATGATCAAGAAATAAATGATTTAATTTTCAAAAAAAACGAAGTATAATAAATCAAAAATTTGTGTTTAACAACATCACCTTAAATTCTTATATATATTTATACAAAATCACTTAAAATCTTGACATCAATTTAATAAACAAATCAATTTGATAACAATTAATCTTTGTTGAATAAAAAAATCTTTTTTAGCATGTCATTCTGTCTAGTTTAACCTTTCAACTATAATCAAGATAAAAATCAAACGATGTTAAAAATTAACAAAATTAACGAGTGTTAAAGTGAACAATTTTGTGAAACAAGTTAAAGGCATATACGCTAAATAACAACTAAAAAAAAAGCTAAAAAAGGCAAAAAAAACGACTAATTAATTTTATATCTACAAAAACAAACCTAAATAGGGCCAAAAATTCGATGTTTCCAGTTGTGTGGAAGGCCTTTAAGGTACACAATATGTATATAAACTCAATAAAATTATCCAAAAAAGAAAAATAATGACCAACAATATTATTCCATGAATTTTCAAAATATACTTTATTTTTGGTTAATAAAAATATTACACGCGATATTAATTTTTTTTCCTACAATATATAACAAACCAAAGAAACATTAATGATAAAAAAAAATTGAACCTTTAGAAAATCCCATTTACTATGGAAAAAAACGATGGCCATTTACTATCCATCCATCCGTATTTAATATGTTCTCTTTTAGTTCCATATAAAACTAATATAACAAAATAAAAAAGACTACATTTCTTAAGATTTGTTATACGAAAATGTGTCCTTTAATTCGGTTCGTAGATCAATTTTATAGGTATTACACGTTCTTCCCGTTTAGACATACATAGTATAGTGAAGAGAATATATCTAACCAGATGTCGTTATAATTTCTACAATGAAATTCCTTCTTGTATACTATATATAGATATTTTGGCGAGTCATTGATTTCATATACTATATTTATACTTTCGGACAAACATAAACATAAACTCTTCATAAGTGCAAATATAAAGGAGTGGAACTAAATCCTTGGCTACGATATATACATATACAATCGTAAGTAATGGACACATTCAATCTTTCGGTGTTCTATTCTATAATATAATACAATAAAATGCATTTACAAATTTCATATAGATATGTTATTAAAATTTCAGGACATATATATATGTTGTTATGTATGCCTAACAAATTCCACAAAATGCAAATTGTTGTAAAAGACCTTGTATTCCTTGTGGCCCCCATATACATGTGTACTTCGGTATTTATGTTGAAAATCTTGTAGCCTTATGTCGTGATTTATGCTATTGGATGAACCAGCAAAACATGTTTTACGTCTTAAATGGATATCCTTTCTCTAACGAAATATATTTTGTATAATGAAGAAGGCATATAAAATAAAGGGTTGGCTCTTTACCAATGAATTTTATTAGGTAAAATGGAATAAAGAAAGGAAAAAAAAGAAAACAGAACAAACACGATGACAAGGACTACATGCCACGAAGAGAAAATTATTAACACTTTGTCTAAAATTGAAAATTAAAATATTGTTTTGTAATGTTATTAAAATGATATAAATTTCCTTAGATTAGAATTTAACAATGCGTTTATTAAGGTTTTTGGAAAATTATTCCTTCTATTGAGAATTATTTTAATTTGGACGATATTATTTTCAAGAATTTCTCGGAATTATTTTGAGTTTCATTAAAGAAGAAATTTTAACTTGACCATATAACCTTATGAAAATAAAATGTTTAGAACCAGTTTTAAATAAAAGAGAAAAATGAGTACTAATGCAGTTACAACAGAAACACAAATAACAAAATGCTTCACAAAAATCTGCACTAAACTGAAGGACTATTATGTTCTCTGTGGTAGAAGTATGCTTTCCTGAATTCATGTTTATGGAAGTACATGTTTGAATTTTTACATTTCTAAAACTAAATTTTATAATAAAACTGAAAGAGTTAAATTGGACCTCTAACAACAAGCAATATCCTTGATTATATCATCTTGCTTTAGGTGTTTGCTTTTACCCGTAAAATAAATAAAAATATTTCTATTTCTTACATAATATTCAATTAATAGAATTGGCAAATAAACCAGGATATACTATATATAAAGTGCTCAGTGGGTCCCGTTGATTTAAGCAGTTCTTGCTAATAACTAACAAGATCTCTCGCTGACAATTTACCAAATAAAATCAAGACAAAGAAGTCCCAAAAGTTATTATATCAAGCAAAAATAAAGTTAATTTTAGTTAATCGAAGAAAAAACAGGATTAATAAAGGTCTAAATTACATCACATAACACTGTGGGCTTTCTTGGAATTCAAATTTTCGCAATTTTGACCAAAACATTGACCAAATTTCTGGTTGGAATCTACTGCATGATAATGATTAGGCAAGGTCGAGGATCTTTAATCTATATTTGCAAAAATGTTGCCTAAAAACTAATAAAAATATTGCAATAAACGATATAAAGATATAAAACTATTGCTATAATAAATTTAAGGGAATGGGTCTTACATTAACGAAGTTTGACAAAGATCCCGCAAGATTTTATATAGTAAACGTGAATAAAATATCAGCATCAGCCATTTGGACACTATAATATGTGTCGATAGAAAAAAATTGGGAAAACATAGAAATATATACAATAGTTCAGCACTATCTAATAACATTTAAGAAGTACTAACAGATGATATTGAATTTGTTGTTCCCCTCATACATTTAGTGTAGCGATGGAAAAGTTCTTATAGAATTTAGGTCTCACAAAAAATCTAACATTTTAAGCCACTATAGTATCGAAAAATAGAATTTTTTAATAGAACCATATTTTCAGGTCACGATAACTATTTAAAATATGATTTATTTCCTTATTCCCTCCTCCAGAATTTAAAAACATGTAATAAGAAGCCTAAATTCATCATTAAAATTTTAATTAAAAAAAAAATGAATTAATTATGTTTTTGGATTATGAAAAAAAAAATGCGACTGACATGTAAGCTGATATTTTTAAATTGATTCTCATACTATCAACTTTAAAATGAAATGTCTACCAAAATATGTCAATTAAATCACTTTTTTAAAAAAGAAAATATATGACATGTGAAATTAAATCCTTTTTTTCCCCTTTTTCTGTATGTCATAACATCAAAGCTACCATCACATTTCTATCAACACCATCAACACCATCATTAACATCATTTTCCTCCTAAATAGGAAAAAAAAGGAAAACAGGAGCTTTGACGAAACTTTGTATAACATATTTTTTTTTTTACATTTCAAACATGTCAATAATTATTACTAAAAAGAAATAAAAAAAAGGATCCAGTATAAAATTCTGCCACAATAACTCAAACCCCGAAACGCCTGAAACGTTGAAAATCAAACGTTGTTGATGTTTTTAACACCAAAAACCTGTCAGTTACACTATCGTGATCCCACGTTTATTATATGAACGTTTTTTGGAGTTGAATACATTTCAAAAAGAAAAAAAAACTTGCCCGAAAAGGGATATAAATATTATATGTGCATATGTACATAAGTACTATATCACTTTTTTAATAAGAAGACATTCTAACTTTTGCCTTAGCTTTTATCAAAAAGTTTTAAGGATAAAAATACCTCCTTCTGAATATACTTCTTGAAGACCGAAGAATTCGTTATCATTATTTTTTATTGTATTATTTCTATTGTTACAAAAATTCAGAATTTTATAACTTTTGATCATTAGGAATAAGAATTTCATTTTTGCAGGCCCAGTCGAACTATTCTTAATTTAAGAAGGTACAAAAGTAACAATGCTCTGAAATATGTTTTCGCAAAAAGTAAAGCCTACATTGAAAATTTAATGAAAGTTTGAAGTGACTATAACTTTTAGAGATGAAAATTTAATTCTATTATTTGTCTACTTTTATTTTACAATTTATATATCAGCCAATCGAGACAGAAATTATGAATTTCTTTAGTACAGGTTACTTAGTACTGAAGATTGCGATAATTTGAGAAGTCTCAAACCTAAATCCGCGAATTCTAGCTTCGACAATATTCACATACTCTTTAAGCTTCCTGTATGTACTAAAACAGATGAATACCGCTTGTGAGAGGATCCTAAAGATACTCTTTACAAAAAAAAATAGCGAAATTTCATCAAATATGGTATATATGCGAATCCTAATACGAGTATATCTTCTGGGAACCTGAAGATAATTTAGTATACCAAGTGTTCCATTTTAAAGCTGTAAAATAAAGGTTAAGTAATTTAAATCCAATTCTTTTCGAATAGCTTTACTAGCTTTAAGTACCTGGAATTCGTCTAGTAACACATTCGTTTCTTTCTCAATCTGGGCATGTTTTTATATATTTCGAGTTCGAGAGCACATTAACCAAAATTAAAAATGTTGTAGTATAAAAATTAATTGATTAAGTTGCAAAATAGCACTCCCCCTCTTCTTATACCAAATTTAATGTAATATAAATGAAAATCAACAAATGTTTATACAATATTTCCTATTGTAAAAACACACTTTTTCACGTCCTTAGTTCAGCTACAATTGAGGACTGGAGTTCGTATCAAGATAACTGCAAGTCATATTATCCAATAATCACCCCTTTGGGTGAAATTTATTCATGACTAAGGATTATGCAGGAACAGACACACAACGAAAAAAAAATCTAATGAAATTTTAATTAAAAGCAAATAATTTCGATATATATTTTTAATTGTTTCCTTTTTTGTCTAATGTTTTTTTATGTTTTTCAAATACCATGGAAAAAAAAGGAACCTCAAAAAACCTAAAACATAATATTTTCATTTGAAATTTTCCTGGGTAAAAGTAAAAAAAGAAAAAAAACACGAATTGAAGAAAAACCCTCTTTTTCAGGAAAATTATTATTGCATATTATTATGTGACCGAAGAAAAAAAAATAGATAAAACAAACTCAACCCGGTCTATCCCCGAAATTAAACCGCACCACAAAATAAATGAACGCTCGCGATGTTTATTTATTCATCTGGTATTTTTTCTCATTTCGATTTAATTCCAGAATAATGCCACTCATTGTTGTATTATCTTTTCAAGGAAATAAAACAAAAAACCGGGAAAAAAACGGGAGAGAAACAGAAAATGGGGTGCCTAAGGGAATATGTTGTCGTTGTCGTTATTATACACTATACATTATATTCAAAACCGGGGAAGAAAAAAATGGAATAATAACAGAAATATAGTCGCCTTAATATTGGACAATTTTATGCATTATACAACAAGTGTTTTGAGAGAGGGTTGACAACCCTTCGCATATTCCGCTTAGTCAAATAACTTGAACCAAATTGCATTCCAATAATAAATATAAATATTTTATCGTGAAGAGAAAAATAAATGACATTTAGTAAAAAAAAAAAAAAAAGGAGTCAGTCCTTTATAAATTATTATGAAATAAAAAGAAGCATTCATAATCAATTGAAAGGCAAACTAGCCATCTGATAAGCTTCCCATGACTTTAATGTGAAATTCATTTTTTTATGGACAATATTTGTTTAATTTGAAGTGCCACTTAAATATGTGCGATGGCAAATTGTGTAACTTGCAACACACGGTGAAATAATTGATAAATGCAAGTCAGGTTCATGTGACCATATTGCGGTTATATTATTAATACAAATAAATAAAGAAACAGGTTCTAAATTACAGTCCTGCGAGACTTTTTGGACAGGAACAGTTGCAATATTTTAATCATAATTTAATTAGAGTTCGATGAAGATAAAGCCTTGAGTGAATCCATTGGTTCAGAATACTCTTTTTTATCTATGGTACCATACATAGGTATTTATCCGGAGTTGAGAGCATATGAAACCCGTTTCGCAATTGATAACATTTTAATTTTGGATCTTCCAACGACAAATATATACATATGGTAGTTAATAGCGGAGCTGGAAAATCCATCTTTGGTGTGAAAGGGTACTTAGTAATAAAATTATCCTTGCTTAAAAAATACCTTCTTTACTTTTAAATAATAATGATATAAACAAACTACAGGATAAGACAAATATTAAATACTTACTACAAAGTGTATCTAAAGGACTTAACATATTATTCCAAGTATGAGTCCAAGCAACCCACAAATCCTTGGCAGATCAAAAAAGCGTATGCCAAATGTTAAATGAATTTTAACTTTAAGAAAATAAATATGATAGTTGTAACTCGGATGTCTCAATTTTTATAGTAAGTCCCCTAATAAAATGGGAACATATTTGAAATACAAATCAAACTTATTTAGTTTTGAATTCTATTAGAAACGAAAAATGCTAAAAAAAAAAACTATTCAAATGAAATACCCGGTATTTTCTTTTAAGATATTCCATTTAAGAACTTTCATTTTCATCAAATTACCTGTGATTATTGTGATCATCTCGCAAGAACATTTGTGGTATATTAAATTCTGTATGAGTATCTCTGATGTATGTATAATGACTCCTAAACATATTTATACTCGCGGGAAAGGTAAATCTTTACCAATGAAATCCGAATTTTCTACATTCTTATAAAAAAGATTTTCTAAGAAATTTAATAAAAATTCATATGTTAGTGTTTTTCTTGGTTTTCAGATTCCGACGAAATAAATAACAAATTTAATTAAGTATACTATATCAAATCTCATTCCACTAATCAGGAAACTTAAACGGAATTTGTTATCTTAAAAATGTCTTATTTAGTTTATTTTAATTAACATGTTTTTAGGTATAAGTAAGTTGATTGAAATAAATAGTTGAGTAGAAAAGTTTTCTGTGCCGTTAATGAAGCACAATAAATCCTCAAACCTTTTCCCAATATATAATTTACGCTAATGATGAACAAATAATATTTAATCTAGAATAACATTTATCATTTCTTTACGCTGAAATTAATTAAGTATTCATTTAATCCATTTTTAAATGTCTTCATTTCAGTTATTAATGAAAATATGGCAGTTCAAATGCAACCGTTCCGTTTATTTCCAATTTTGCAAATTTAATAATAGAAAATTGAAAGAAAAACATTTTCTTTAAAATATATATTCCAATGTAAATAAACCCAATTTGAACCATTTTAAAAATTCATTTCAACTATTTAAGATAAGTGTTCTTATTTACATAACAATGTAATGCCTCATTACTTTAAAATGACACCTATTTGAACCCATTTTAAATATAATACGATTTTCGTTTCGCTCTTTCTTTTTTTGTGTAGAATAAATATTTTTTCAAATTTAAAATTAAATAAATTTAACAACCAAATCGAATACGATGTGCCTAATAAAAATGAATATCTTTATATTTATTTTTCTTTTTTTTAGTGAATTGTTGTTTTAAGACGGAGGAGGCCTATACAAACGTTTTTTTTTGCGAAAAGATGCTCGCACGTTCATAGTCTCCGGAGATTAAAGGAAGGAATTTTATAGTTATGTTGGCAAAAAAAAAAGAAAATTTTTATTCATAAAATAAGAAAGAAAAAAATTGTTATACAAAGTGATATCCATGATCAGAATAAATAACATATGAAAAAGAGCGACTAAAATCCTGTATCAGACAAAACTGAGACTTGCTTAAAACGAAAAGAAAAAAGAAATCCCTTTTTACGAATTTATACAAATTACACTATCCTTTTACATTGAAACAAGTGGGTATGTTATGGCAATTTCAATGCTATTAAACACAAGTCGAAATGTTCATCCCCCTTTTTTTAAAACAAAATCTACCCTTCTAATATTGTACAATATTGTTCGACTGAATACATATTTCGTCTTCCTTTTTTTTTTTTAAATAATAATGTATTGCAAAGATTCACCATTGGTTCCACCACATCATCTATACATGGACTTATTGTCCGAATCTGTACCATAATAATGTTCATATACTTATGTACATATTTAAAAACAAAAACGAGAACCAAATCGAGGGAATCGAACAAATTACATTCGAAACTTAACTATTCCCTTGAGTGATATAAACCACATTTTGTACTTTTACAGGATTCAATAAAAATACTTTAAACGCTTCCCTAGAGTTTTCCCAGTTTTCACTTATATATTACTGTGTTTTAAAGGTTCTGAAAACTATTTTCTTCGATTATCAATGAATTTTAGTTAAGTGTTTTACATCATTTGTATAAAACAGTTTCGTAGAAAACAACAAGAATTATGGCAAAAACTATTCATAGATTTTACACCATAATAATGGTTTTGCTGCCAAACAACTCAAAAACAAATAAAATTCCACAAGAACTGTACATGCCTGATAAAGCCTCACATAACTCGATTCGTTAAGTAAAATTACTATTACGTGGACACCGTTTTCAATAGAAACAAGAAGATTCACTGAAACAAACTGATGCTAAACAATGCTACTTTCAAGACTGTCGAGACTTGTTATATGCAGTACGTGGAAGGAGGTGTTAGCTAATATGGCCCTAACTAGCATGATGTTTTTTATTAGAAAGTTATACCGGTTTAGAAAAGGCATCTAGCCTTTTGAACCTAGTCTGGAGAAAGTACACTAGTTACACTACGTGCTATAGGACCTGCAGAAAAATGAAACCTCTTTCATTACAATACAGTTTTAAGTTCCAATACATTTTGAACGCAGTAATATTCTTGGATAATAATTTTTAATGAATGAAGATAGATAATATATTGAGTTAAACTCTAAGAGGTCAAAATAGATATCCCACCGATTTTCATTTTGATAAATTTTTGACCATTTACGAAATTCTCATTCAAAAAAAAAGAAAACCAACATTAATTTGAGAATTTGGTCAGAATTTTCCAAATAATTGCTATTCAATAGTAATATTGAAGGAATGAAGAAAAAAAATCAATATTAGGAAAATGGTGTTTACTATATAGTCTTCCTGTTGAATGAACTTTTCCAATGGGTGGTTTGGGTGAACAAATGCTATTTCCAATAAAATTCAAAAACAATATAAACAAACAAACAAAATTTACTTAGATCGGAAACAGTGTGAACATTATATTTGGTATTCAGTTGAATGCATTAATTACAATCAAACGTATTAGCTTATATAGACTTTATTTAGTAGTTTAATATTGTTTAATTAAAGATAAAATTGAAGAGGAGAGTCGGATCGAAACTATATTACGAGTACATAAAATGGGTATTTAAAACGATTAAAAGATTGAAGGGCGATTTCTTAAATTCCTGATTTATGTTTAGTAATATAAAATTTAAATGATTTTTATTTTTATGTATTTATAAAGTATACAATTTGTTAATTTAGTTGGTTTGCTTAAGATGTCCTTTTAAAAATAGTTGGGTAAAATTTGTCCTGCATTAAAATAGTGCATTGCAAATATTCGTAATACACCCATACTCCACTTTACGGCCTAGATATGTTCCGGAAAAGTTGACCGTACAGCGAAAAGCTGTATAACGAATCAATTATTTTTTGTATCAGCCTAAAGAGAGAAACTGAAACTAAACAGAATGTCGTTAACAGTATGTACAACATTTGTTTGGTCGTATAACGTAACATTGGGGGCCGTAAATCGAAAAAGTACCATAATTAAAAAAGACCATTATAGCGAAATGCCGTATAAAGAGCGGCCGTATAGCGAGATATGGCTGTATTAAAATAAGGTTGCCCTTTTTTTGTTTAGGAAATCAGGGATAGATATTTAACTGCCTACAAAAACGTTGTGGACTAGTATATTTTTAAAAACTTACCTTAGATAATGTACCCATCTCACGAAAGCTTTTATAACGACAATTGTAACTTTAAAACCGTGATATTGTATCACAGTACCTATTCTATAGTTTAACTGGAAATGAAACGAAGAAATAATCTATTGGTGACAAAATATTATAGCAACGAATTATCCAGTACCAAGCTATTTAGTCGTTAGAGACCGAGAATTACTAAATATAACTGAAGCAATT
Source organism: Xylophagus ater (assembly GCA_963422695.1). Taxonomy (NCBI): domain Eukaryota; kingdom Metazoa; phylum Arthropoda; class Insecta; order Diptera; family Xylophagidae; genus Xylophagus; species Xylophagus ater. The sequence goes on from OY730481.1 coordinate 7,835,045, forward strand.
CTTCGACAGGGTATACAAAAAACTGAATTAAAATAGAAAGATACAACAAGAACGAAACAAAATATTTAACAATTAACAAATTTGTTTTCCCAATTAAAAATCTGATCCAATTACTATTAAACTTGGTACACGTATAGATCATAATTTTCTCTTTCAAAAAAGTCAATTTTTATTAGGTTACATACTAAAATCTGAGCAGTAGATCCTTTTTAATCAAAACTAATTGGTTTTTAAAAACAAATTGTTAGCAGAAGACAACTTATGTGTACCCCAAGATGTGCAATTTGACAAAAAGAAATATTTAACAAAATTTATGTAAAATTTAAATAAATAAGACAAGTTAAATCTATGTCCATCGAATGGACACATACCCCTTTTACAATATTTTCTTATCATTTTGTTAATGTGACAATTATTTTTTTTTATATCATTAAATAAATAGGTTTAATGGAAATATAATTTAAGTTAATTGCTTTAAGGTAACATAAACGTATATAAAATTGCACCCAACCAATGTCATTTGTATCCATAAGGTCGCATATTAATACTATGGCTATATTTGGTTTTGATGTTCTGCACATCTAGTGGAGTCTTGAAAATTGAATTACAATATCGTGGCAATAGGCATACGTCTCAGTTTACCGAACTTAAATTTTTTATTTAAAGATAACAAAAGATGATAATAGAGAAGGTATAACGAACTGTGCTAAATCATTTACAAATAATTACCAAAAATTACAATATTTAAATTGTTTATTTATCATTAAATGCACTACGAATAAATGTTTGTTTGGGTGGAGATAAAAACTGGTTCATTGTCCCATTTTGATTTACCTAGAAGATTTCATATGTGATAAGAATTTGAAATTTTTGTATAAAAATGAAAACTGAGATCAATTTGCAGACACAGCAACTTCCAAAATGAAAGTATTCGGTCAAGTAGCATTGGTATTATTATTGGCAGTAAGTTTTCGTTTTATTTTAAATTGTTTTATTTAAATTATTCAAAATTTATAGGTTTATATTTTAAATATTTTTTTATACATAATTTCAGAGTGTGGCGTTTGCAGGAATTGTGGAATTCAATTGTGAATCAGCACCTTCATTATGTATTGCGGCAGTGCTTTACTTTCGATGTTTTAATATCGAAAACAACATTACTAGAATTCTAACCCAAGCATGCCCGGTCGGCGAAAAATGCCAAGTTACTGATGGAAAAGCAATTTGTGCTACAGTCAATTTACCAATACAATTTCCTTAGAAGTTCCAAATTAATTGAGTTTTAAATATGCAGATTAATTGCAAATAAATTTTTATATCTTAAAAAATAACATAATAAAAAATATTTTGGAAAATTACAAAGTAATTTGAATTTCTTTGTAAATTGGTTTCTTAAATATTTCCATTAGAAATTTTCTCTGATTTCTCTTCAAAAAATAGTACAAAATTGTGGTTCCTCAAATCCAAGTACATCAAGTTTCTTAAGCTGATGTAAAAAGTCAAACGTTTTGAAGATGATAAATATAAAAGTACAAAAAAAAAAAGAAAAAATTTGTATCTTATATCTGAAAGAACTTCCAACATCAAAGATTTTATAAATAAATTGGAATGAAATATATACCTTTGATTTCGATGCATCCAAAATAATGGCTAAAAATGTTTTAAGTTTGATAAACGAAGAGATTTTTTATCATTTTCACATCTTTTAACGCCAATTAAAAAAAATTTTTTCTTTTCATATTTAAATTGAAATTGATTGGATTTATAAATTCTTAAAAATATAAAAGCTTTTCTTAACAAGAATTTCGATAAGATGATAAAAATCTTTGATAAAATCTCTCAAAAACGAAAAAATGAAATATCACATTTCTTAACAAGAAACGAATCTAAATAAATAATATAATAATTGTGATTTCTGATATCTTCTTTAAATATACATAAAATTTATTTTCTGTTAAATATTTTTATAATAAAATTAAGTTTCACCAAAAAAATGTGATATTGCCTAAATATTTGTGTCATTTTCTTTTTTTTTTGTTTCTGTTCCAGGAGCTTCCAAAGGTGTGGGCTTTTATAGCTTCAAGTCACATAATTCTGTTCGAAACTCTATATATATATATATATGAGGACATTCCATATACTCCATAATATATTAATATATTATCACAATTTAACAACATTGAGATTGTATATGGGAGAAAAAATCTAGAGCGGAAAAAATATGTATAATATAATAATAATAGAAAAAGGAAAAAAATGGTCGCTAAAGTGTGACGGAACAAACCATTAAAGATGAATTATTACATATTAAGAGACACTCAAAACGAAATAAATATATATACGAGAGGTGAGTTTTCGGTCAACTGAAACTCAAGTAGAAAATGAAGAAGTTATTCAAACTCCTTCAGGCAGAATCTGGCGGAAGTCATTAACCGGTAAAATGAATGGACTGAAATCACGACTCTATGAGACACGCACTCATATTTTTCTTTTTGTGGTTCCATAAAAAAAGAAATAAAAGTCTCCGATTTATAAAGTATTATAAAAAAAAGGAAAGAAAGAAAGTTTAAGACAATTATTATCCTTCAATTTGATAGTTATTTGATCATATTCTTAAGAAAGTGAGAAATGTTTGTGTCAAATGAAATTTTTAATTGAATTTTTTAATACATATTTGAAAAAAATCAATTGAAATACGATATATTAGGCAAGTCGGAAGTTATCTAATTTTCTTCGACACGTTAAAAATATCCATTTCTTGTTTAGCTGGCCAGAAAAGTGTATTGATTGAACCAAATCGATACCAAACACAAGAGATTGCTCAGAATCTTAACAAATCGGTTAACAAATCGAAATGGACCATTGACAAATATTAAACGGAAGCATCCAGATATGATGAATCGCAAAAGTGTTGCATTTTATCATGATAAACGCTAAATCACATCTAAGTTTTAGAACTTTTGATGCATAGTCCTGACTTCGCAACATTATGCTACAATTTATTTCGGTTTCTGCAGAACACCATTAATGGTGTAAATTTAAGTGCAAACAAATTCTATGAAAATCACTTTTCTCAGATTTTCAACCAGAAAATCTAAATTAACCTATATTATCCCGTTACTGTAGAACTCCAGTATATAGATGTACAGAAATACAGACATCACTGCCAAAAAAAAGAATTTAAAGTTCTTTATTTTCTTATAATCATAAGTGTTGGGGAAAAAAGCTTTACAACTTTTGTGGTCCAATTTATAAATAATAAAACATGGCTTAAACTTCAAAATATTGTAGTTTAAGATACATGTTAAAGATTTCAAAATATTTTGGTTGGAATTGTGCAGCACAAACCAGTGATATTTTGGTGAAATGATACTAAAAAAATTTTCAACTTTTCTTTGGTAATTGAACGTTAGAATTGAGAATTAGTATAGCTTTATTGGGAAAAATTTCAGTGGCAACCAGCCCTTATTATTCCTAAATTCATTTTAACTTTACGAAGCATTACTTTGCTAAAAAATAGTTTTATTCAAGGTATTTATTATTCTTAAGTTGAAAATTTCATTTGGACAGGTCTACCAAAACATAAATCCCTTCTTTATACTAAAGTTAATACAAATTTCATTTTGCTTTTTGCTAAATTCGGACTCATAACTCTTCATGTTAAAGTTTATGAAAGGAAAATCATCTAATAAAATAATATTCTTTTCATTAACTTCGAAAGTTTATCAATTAAAGTTCTGAATTCCAATGAACTGAATTTGAAATTTATAAAAGATTTAACCCTTCCAGCTGTCGTATCTACGAATTCATCATTTAATTCTTTGTGCAGAAAATAGAATTAATTATTTCAAATCGCCTCATAAAAGTTTTCCAACAGTAAAGATACCTGAATAACTCTTTAAACGTTCACTAAAGTTCAAAACTAAAATAAAATCTTATGAAAAAGAAAACTGAAACAAATTTACCATCAAAATTTCCTTTTCAAGTTTTTCAAAACTAATAAATTTAATTTTGTTCTTTTGATATAGTTTCATACTAATAATAATATTGATTATTAAAATATTTTGAATAAACTATTAGAACTTCTTCACAACCAAAAGGAAAACCTTTATACTAGTACAAAATATTCACATATTGGTTTGTCGAACCTAAAACCGCATAACAAATAACAAAATTTCAATAACAACAATAATAAAAATCCATGAAGATGCGTTCAAATCACGTATAAGTACATAAAACTTAATGATATTGGATCCGTTGCTAATCCACCATCAAGTACCTGACTATCATAGGATATCCTATATACAAAATTATATATAAAAACACATAGTAACTGCAAATCGGCCTATAGCCGATTTTTTGATGCCCTATGGTAGATGTGGGACAGAAAAGCTATCAAAACTGACGATATTTCAGGGTTTTTTCTTCATAACTTTGTTTCCTCTAATTCTAATACTTCTAATTTGTAGGTAACACTAATAGTATAAATTTAATCTGCAAATTTTATTCAAACCGGTGCATAAGTTTTTAAAGTACGTCAAAAAAACTTTATGAACAGGCTTATTTTCTCCAGTATCCTAATATGAAATCGTCTATTTATGTATTTAACCAATATTTAGACAAAATTGATTCACAAATTTTCCAATTAAGTCGGAAAAACCATATAAAGAAGGTCACTTTGGTTTTTGCTTTATAACTTCGCTCCCCCTCAGTCGATTTTACTGAAATGCAGTACCAAATCCAGTTAAGAAATAGTCAACTCACATTCAAAATTTCAACAAAATCAGATATCGCGTTTTTGACCTATTTTGTACACAGATGGACGGACGGACATGCAGAAATCGATATATTTTGAATCTCTACACAACCGTATCCTTGAAACCTTTCTGCGATGATTATTTCGATGTGTTACACACTTAGTGACAAAACTAATTTACTCTCTGGTAGTATCTACCATAGGACATAATTATAATTTCTTTAGCGATAGAATGAGTTTGTATTACACATTTCACATCTATACTATATCTAAACCATACTCTGGTATATTTTCAAATGGGAAATCGAATTATTCTATATATAGCTAAGTACTAAATATAGAATAGGCAAAAAATGCGTACACAAAACCATCTCATAAGTACGTTGTGAAGTCATGAATACCTGAATTTTAGGATATTACCACGAGTAAGAAAGAATTTCATCAGATGAAAGGTGTGGTATGTCTATGGGATAAAGAGTATTCTCAGTTTTTTATTTTATAGTCCTTGTATATTTTTCGGTATACAAAATTGTGTGTACATTCTAATTCATTCTCACAAAATTCACACGGAAAAAAAAACAACAAAAAAGGAAAATGTATATGCAAAGGGCGTTTCGGGTCTAACGCACGGGACGAATCCTTAATTCCGGTATTGATTTCCCTAAACATTTTCAGAGATTTTGAAAACGAGAGGCTTTGATTTTTTTCAGTTCTTTTTTTTTTCTTTTTTGTTCTATATAGATGTACACATCTCTGCTCCGCCTTCGATTTTAACATTCTCTGTTAGTAAAAGTCTCACTCCTAATAATAATCGGATTTACTTAGTTTATGAGAGTATATATGTTTTGATACCCCAAAAGAAAAAGGTAAATATATAACAACGATGGTTGTTTAGATGTGGTACTGGTGGTATGAAATGTATTACCTTCATCAACGGATTTAAGTCAAATGGATCTTGGTTAAAGGGATTAAAGTCAGAAGAATTTCTTTTCTACTTTAAATATTATATATATTATATGTATATATAGTACGCAATCCTTAGGTGTTGTCATGACTTAAGTAAATTAGAACAATGCGTTCTTTTCGATATCATATATGAACTATGGATATTCTTAAGTGCTTGGATAGCACGTGACCGAAGTAATATAGGTAAATACATATATGTATATTTTCCATACCCATAAAGCCGTGCAAAAAAAGAAGAAAAAAGAAAAAAAGCAGAGGACAAAGTGTCTCTTTCCTATAAAGTTAATTTGCGTTTTCATTTATAAAAAGGAAAATAGACTTTTCTTTTCTTTTCTTCTTGAACAACAACTAAAGATTCCAAAGAAAAAAATATATTTGAAGAATAAGAAAACTTAAAAAAAAAAAAACACAAGTGAAATGTCCGCCTGACTCTTAAAATTGATTTTCCTGTATTTGAAAAACTCTTTTTCCAGAAGTGTTGCTGACTTTCTAAATTGCTTTCTGAGATGTCACGTGCTAGAATTGTGTGTGTTGTATTCCCAAGAAGGATTTTTTCTTTTCTTTTCATTCCTTTCTTTTATTTTTTGGGGAAGAACAACTAAAATATGGGCGTGAAAAAGATGTACTTTAAAGATCCTATGCTCTTTCCAAATCTAAATGAGTTTTATACCATACATCTTCCAAGGAAGAATGGCGAAAAAAAAGCATAAGACATAACATAAGATATAACATAAGATATAACAAAATAGTATACTTGAAAAAAAAGAAACAAACTCATTCAAGAGCATTGTACAAGTGCATTTGAGTTTAAGCTATTATATAGATTTTTCGGTCTGTGAAAGTAAAGAACACATTTTGAGAATTTATGTGAAATGCACGTACGCTAATTTACGAGTATTTTCTTCGTTTAGTTCCATCCCGCAAAATAACACAAAATAAATTGTTTTAAAATCACATTAATTGTTCTGTTCACATGTTTACTCAAATTCAAGATTATGTTGCAAGTTGCAGGAATTTAGTTGGGTGAAAAAGTGGATGATTTATATTCAAGATATTTCTAAAAATACAGTAATTCGTGTTGTGTTCTTTGAATACACATACTTAATTACTCATTCGGTTTAGTTTAAGATATTTGAAATAAGTTGGGACCTATTTCGTGTTATATTGATTTTATTTGATATTTTATTCAGGATTTTAAACATAGAGAGTCCTATTTTTAAAATAAACTTTGTTGTTAACAAAAAGATTTCGAATACAGTCTAGTTTTAATTATCATCATTTTCATTTTGATTCTGCAGATTGGAATGTATCTATCTAATCTATATGTTGTACACTTCGAGCGTTTAGAGTATAACTTGATGGTACAATATAATGCCCAAATATTAAGAAGAATAAGAGATAACTTGGATACTTTAATTTTGTCGACCAATCTAATATTTCCCATGCTGTAGCCTCTCGTCCCACATTTGATCTAAGTGAGCTAAACTAAGTTTCTCGCTGAAAGTGTAAAATTCAACATTTGCATTGGTCGTCGCACACTTCGTTGGCATCGCTGAAACTATCTCATACGTACTTTTGACGTTATACAGTGTAGAATCGATGCTTGCCAAAGTATAGTAGGTACAGTATCTACGAAAACAGGAATCCCAAATTTTAAACGAAAGTTACAGATATTAAATCATATCTGTTAGATTAAAAATTTAATGAAACTTATTAAGAACGTTCTTAAAACTTACAGATATAAAAATATGGACCGAATCACCAAGTTTCTGATTTGAGTGTTTGTATGATATTTAAAAAAAAACTTAATTATGATAATACGAAAGACCTGTAATATTGATAAAACTGACACGTAGAACAAATTTGTTTGATTTAGTTTCTGCGGAAATTTTGTATTGACAATCATCACAAAGTCCTTAAATTATTCTCTCCTTGAATAATAAACCAAATTAAATTAAGATTTTTAAAAAAAATTGTTCCATTATTCGTCGATCGAGTCGTTAGAGTTTATTATCCAGATTCACTTGATGCCCGGAATAGAAACCTGATTCAAATGGTTTAGCAATTATCGAAAAGGATTTTAATATCGAATTAGCACCAATTTTATTTAAAAGTTCATAAAAGTCGATTAATTCTTGTGGATAAAAGAAATTATTGATTTCAAAATTCGCTGATACTTGACACAAATTCCATGGAGAAATCGCAAAGGTGTTTACACTTTTATTATTAGACAAAAATTTAATGAATAAATGTCAGCTACAAACATGATCTTATACCTGAACTAATCATACCTAAATTTACCTTTTTTATGCGGACAAAATTTGAGTTCGTAATAAATTGAGTTCATTAAAATTTTCTGACGAACTTTTATGAATTAAACTTCAAACAAGATAACACAACTACACAATTCCCTATCTAAAGTTTTCTGCTCCTTTTTTTGTAAATATCGATTTTTGAATATTACCATTTCTTAAAAGAAATTTCATTACAAAATTAAAATTAAAATTAATTGCATTTTATTTAAAATTGAAAACTCTTAAACAAATTACATTGCAATTTGAAAACTAATTGCAATTTTACAGAGAAGCTATTGAAATTTTTTAAACATTCTATTTTTTTTTTTCATAAATAAAGAAAATTTAAGATGAAAAAAAGAAAACTTACCCGTCCAAAGATCAGCTATCATTAAAAATATTATAGTTAAAGTTAAAAAATCGAGGTGCGGCATTACACTTTGAACGTTTGAAAATTTCACTGAACGTTGCTCCCGTGAGGTTTGAATATATTTTAAATTGCTTGTCGTTTCCATGTTTTTCTTCTAGTTTTTTTTTCTTACTTTCTTTTTTATACAATTTCAAGAATTTTCAACTTTCGTATCTTTTCAATAATTCGAAAGAAAATAAAATATTAATAAGAAAAAGAAAAAAAAACACACAAACAGAAACCAAAATCTTTCACTTTTGAACACTAACACTTTTCTTTTGAAGTGAAAATTTATATTCTTATGAAGTTTTATGTTTTATAAATGCAATTTTAGAATAACTGAGAAAAAAATAAAAAACTTATTCTTGTTAACTAATATCGAACTTCATATATGATTCGGAAAAACTAAAAAGCAAAAAATTAAATAAAAATAATGCTTAAACTTTTTGAACTTCAGATTTGTTCGAATTCACTTAATAATACGTAATTTCCTCTCCATTTTCCTTTTTTAATGATTCTGAAATGAAAAAAAAGGAAAGAAGAAAAGTTTAATAATAATTTTCTTATATTTTAGTTTAATTTTTTTTTATATATATAAAAAACTTATCAAATAAATTTAAACAGAAACTAACATTAATTATGAGTCTTTTTTTTCAAAAAACGTTTTAACTTTTCTTCTTCATCAAATGCAGAAAAATGTCAGTTCAATAAGAAAGTTTTGAAATGAATCACTTTCTTATACTTTACCTTTACTAAATTTTAAATGAGAATTTTGTGAAAGTTTTCCAATCGGTTTTCAAACTCATTTACTATCAGATATGTGAGTTGTATGAAGAATTGATAGATTCACTCTAAATTCACTTAAAATTCATTTGAAATTTAAACTTGGATTTTTAGTGGTACCAATTTGTCAAGAAATCTACCAGAAATTGATTTGAAATTGTAGGAATAAAAATTAAGTACAACTGAATTTGGTTTAATAACAATTGAGAGGTTAAGAAAATATAGTTGTAATGATTTGAGAATATTAGAAAAAAGGGAAATGAACAGAAAGAGACTTGTAGGAACAGTGTAGAATGGTCTAGTTGGTTTAAGACCTTCGACCTCACCTCTAGAGACTGATGAGATGCATAATCTAGTTGAAGTCGACTTCAATCCGAAAATTGTTCATGTAAACACGGATAGATTTCAGTCCGACTTGAGTCCATCCGATCACAAAAAATTTTTCTGATCGACTTCAAATTTGCATGTAAACCCAGATGGACTTGAAAATTTAAAATGGAGTATGAAAAGAGGTGAAACATAACCGAAAAAATTAAAATTTGTTTACTAGCGTCTATGAAATTGACGTAGATTTTAAGTCGATTTCAAGCCAATTCTGAAGTCGCCATGTAAACCAAGTAACAGGTTCTCTATTTGAAGTCTCGGTTCTTCACAGTTTTTATTTTTCTTTGAAACATGAAATATAGTACATACCAATGTACTATATTTCATGTTTTTGAAATTTCATTTGATAGTTTTTACGTTGGATCCGATTTTGTTTCTTCCATAAATTCGTTTTGTCGATTTTCGAGAAAAACATAAATTACTTCCAGTATTGGAATCGTATAACTCTATAACGCTTAAATCGTATCGACTCGATTTAGTCACAATCGAATTAAACGATTTCACTTCAGATTTCATGTTTTGAAGTTAGCAGTACTTATCCTTCGCCAAATCGATTAACACAATATTTTCGTCTATTCGTAATGCAATTCGAATTTAGCATAAATAGTTTTTAACAGAATTAATGAATTTTCTGTGTACACGAATTCATTTCATATCTACCGTAAAATAAATGAGAAAATTAAAATCGAAAAATATGTATAAGAAAGTTAAATAGATTCACATTTTATTTACCAATTAATTTTTAAGTGGTGTTTTATAGAAAAATTCTCATAATTTCTCATTAACACAAAAGTTCAGATCCTGTTCTATTAGTATCTAATAAAACATGATATGAATTTTTCATGTACAATATATAGTACACCATATAACAGTTCGAAATTGTTGGCGGACGATATTATGCATTCTCTTTAATTAAGTGATGCTAAGATATAGCAACACTTGATCTTGCATTTTTGTAGAATTGTCTCCTTTTACATCAAAAAGTGAACTCATTTTTTTATAATTTTAGTCACACTGATGTTTGGACCAAAATCAACTGATTCTTGTTCATTAAATTGTTCATAAAATTATAAAGAAGATGTCCATAAAGTTTCAATCGTTTGAGGATTTAATTGAGAATTTAAATTTAAATTAATTACATATAATACGTTGATTACGTTACTTCTATGAATAAAATGTTTATTCATAAACAACTTTTAAAAAGTGACCATCAAAAACATAGTACAGTTAAAATGTATCTAAGAAATTTAATTAAAATTATATACTCTCATAGATACTCAGGTCTAACCTATTCTAACTAATATAGAACTATCAATAATTAACAATTAGAAAAGTTCATATTAAAAGGACATTACTAGACAATATTAGATTGTAGAAAATTCAAAATTGCATTTTATATCAGAAAATGTTTGTATTAAATGTGCTCTTAAATCTTTGACAAAGTTTTAATTAAAAAAGTCCTCTTTTAAAAACGAAAAATAAAATTTGTTGTGACCATATACAAACCTTGTAATTGTGTTTAACTACAGAAAAAGTTTTCAAGTTTTGTGGATATATGTTCAAAGAAGAAACATAGGTGGAAGACTTGTATACTACCTGTATTAAAATACAAAATATCCTAGATGTACTGAAAATGATATCTATTTGATATCTAGTCAGTATTTTGTACGTTGAGTTTCATTAAAACAAGAATGGATGCACATGCTGTGAAATTAAATCTAAATTTCATGCAAGGAAAAATCCTTTTTTTTTCTAAATGTGATATTTTCAAAATTTTCACGTATTTTTGTTAAAGGTATTATAAAAGAACAAATATAGTATTTTACAGATGCTGGAAAATATTATATGGATTATGGAAAATGTTAAATAAATAAAATGAAATTTTCATATAAATAAGTTCAGTAATTCTTGGATTAAATACGGATTTTTTCGATATTTTTTTTTTAATCCTTAAAAACATTTTCATTTTAATTAAAAGAAAAATATTTAAAAAATTGATTATTGAAAAACATTAATTAAAATATTTCGAGAAATGTATTTTTTAGTACTAAAAGAACTGTTGTTGCAAACAAACACACTTTTTCGAGGGAGAACTGACCGGAAAAGTTTTAAAAAATCCACATATTAAAATTAATATATAATCTGATGTCAGGTTCCATAGCCTTTAGCCCCTTTAACGATTCCAATGTCGTATTTATATAATCAATTAAGTTATGTAGTTCTTATTAATGTTGCTTTTTAAAAATAGATGAATAATTTGAACATTTGGACCTGTGGCGGCTTTTACTACTTTCAATTTGGTGGAAAACTACTTGTTTATATTTTCAGAAAAAATACTTGTTTCGATTCCTTTTTTTCTTTTAATACTCAGTAGCCATAATTGAAATGATTTTCCTTACTACCTAGGTAGGCTGTTTGAATTTTCTTTAAATGTAAAATCAGCTAGAAAATTAAGTTTTTGAGATTTACCTAAACGAGTCGGATCTAATTTTTGCAAATAATTTTAATAATTTAAACAAATTAAAATAACTTTTGTGAAGTTAAAATAATTTAATTTTTTAATAAATTGTGTTTTTATTTTTAAAGAAAAACCTTTTTTTTTGGAATTTAATAAATTGTGTTTTCAAATAAATAAGTTTCTTTTTTTAATACAAAATAAAAATGAATTAAAAAAAATAAATTTTTTAACCAATCCAACGCCAATAGGGAGCGATTGGATTGAATAAATTCTGCTGGAATCTTATTAGTATTTCCCTATAGACCCATCTATTATTATCATCTTCCTAGGAGGCATATGCTAAAACAATGTAAAAGGAAATAAATATATGAACATGCTTCAGAATGCTTTCAAAATACCTCTCATATGAACATTGGAAGAAAAAGAAAAGTCGTTAGAAAAAAACTAGAAAAACCCTTAAAAGAAGCTTGTAGACAATTTGAGAAGATCTACCTTATTGCAACGAAGTACTACGAATTTTAGTGAAAACTTTTCAATTTCGAATATTTTCTTGACAAAAAATTGCAGTAGAATTTTCTTTTCAAACATTTTTTATCAGTTCTAACTTCGATCTCCAACAATTTGTAAGGGAAAATTCGAAAAGATCTTGAAAAAATCTAGGTTAAGGGTACTTCATGTGAAAATATAAAGAAAAACTGTGACTGGTAATTCTGTGGTAGACGATTGGTTGAACATATCAAAAAGTCTATTGGTTGGTCTAAAACTTTTCAAATTAGGAATTTTTCTTTAGGGCGCCTTTTTCAACAAAATGTACTGTCTGAAAACTCTATGCAATTCTGGAAAGCTAAAAACTTAAGGTATTATAATTTGAATTGATAACCTAACAAAATTGAAAACATAACCAATTTTTGGCCAACATAAACGAGCCAATAAACTTTTAATTACAAAATTAGTTTAATTAATTAACTAAAATAATATTCGAAGAATATTTAATTAGAATATGAGAAGATATCAGTATCAGAAGGGAAAATAAAATTGCATAAATGAGCTCTTCAAATATTTGATAACATCGAAACTATGATATGGATCTTATTCAACCGTAATAATAATCTATGTAACATAATCTATTCCATGTGTATGTAGTTCAAACAATTCCTATAGAATAGAAATTACCCTAGAGAAAGGAACAGATGTCATATAAAAGTCTATTCCAGTATTAACTTTCATTTTGATGTAATCATCAGATAGTTCGTTCTCAAATCACATTCAATCTTTTTTAGAATGGGACTCTCCGACTAATTATATATACAAGAAAATAGCATCTACTATAATATAACATCAACATCTCAAGGGTCTATTAAAATGAATCCATATATAACAGACTTAATCTAGCATGTAAAAACATATTGGTTTGGATAGGAAAGGACATAGTAGTCATTCTGACTTTGACTTTGATTTTTCAATTCAATGAAAATGAGCTGCACTCGACTGAATCGAAATGTTTGTTGTTGTCATAAGGACAGTAGTGGACAATTTATTAATAGATATATATATATATACATACTAGTAAAATTGTATATGCGAAAGGAAATTTTGCATTATCGTCTAGAATCCTTTTCTGTATCCTTTTTCAGTCGTTTTTTTTTTGTTTTTAATTCTCTACTTTGTCTGGTTGTTTGATTTAGATTATTCGAGAGGATATAAGACAAAGAGCTGTGTCCAGTGTAGACACACGATATTCGTTAGTATATAGATATTTAAAAGAAAATATTTTAACAAAGGATTTGGAAAGAAAATCAGAAAAGATATTCTTTATCAGGATTTTATGTAGAACTTTGCAAACGAAAAAGAAAAAAAAAAGCGGATAACTGCCAAAAAATTCCAATAGAGTATCAAGGAAAAAAAAAGGACGGAAACTATTCGTTAATGATGCTTACGGGGATTAACTCTTTATCTTATGTTCCAAGTGTACATTATCCATTTTGACGTCTCATTTAATTTTATACTTTCTTTGTTGAAATTTCTAGACTTCGAGACGATTCTTCTCATTCCAAGAAATATGATTTCATCATGAATTCTTGTATAGAAACTTTATGTTGTTTTGTGTCCAAAATTTCATGATACAGTCCTGAAGCTTATATAAATATCGAAATTTGGAAATATGAAAAACAAACAAAATAGGAAAATCTTTTGTAAAATATAGTTTTCATTCATTTTGAGAATGAAATTCAATTCTTTTGATGTCTATTGTTAAAGACCGACATTAACATTATAAGAAAATTTCCAATGTTTAGTCATTCAAATTCAAAATATAAATTTAACTTGGCGCTCCCCAGCAGTTGCGAGCCACACTGCGTACCATCGTTTCCAGACTTTAAATCAAGGCTGTCCAACCCGCGGCCCGCGGGCCGCATGCGGCCCAAGGCAAATATCAATGAGGCCCAAAAATATTCAAAGTTACTGAAGTATGTCCATTTTTCTGAGGAATGTTTTACGTGTTTGCTGCCAAGTGACAAACAACAGAAACAGGACCAGAACAGAAAGCTCTTTCGTTATGTAATAAATTCTCTTTCTGTTTGCATTGCACGCTCAGCTACACTGTTATGTTGTTTGTCACCTGGTGGCTTAAGTGAAGAATGAAACATACTAATTGTAAAATTAGAACCAACATGTAGGATGAACACCTTGAGAACTGCCTGAGAATTGCAACCATGTCAATCGAACCAGATATTGACGGTTTAGTTTCTCAACTTCAATGCACGGTATGACATTCATTTTATGATATGGATTTATACATAGTAATAAACTTGTGGCCCAAAACACCATGTCGTCTTCCAATGCGGCCCAGGGAAACAAAAAGGTTGGACACCCTTGCTTTAAATGATAACCTATTATTATCAAAATTATTTTTTAATAACCGAATTTTAAATTCACATGGCGAATTGTTCGGATTGTTCTTCTTATACCTAAGATCGCGACCCAAATATTTTCTCTTTATAATCTATGTATTATTTTAGTACATATCTCACTGACAGATGTAATAAAATTATATTCTAGGAAGATATTTGAATAAAATTTGCGCTAGACTTCATGAAATTCGACTGTATAACTCAAAAAGAAGATGTGTCATGGGTCATCCAGAAGTATCATTAAAAAATAATTATTGTAATTAAAATCGGAGATCTGTCTAACTCAAAAAAATTAGCTTTTAAACCCTAAATCTAGGCTAAGAAAAATTAAAATCAATGCCATAAAGAGTGAAATTTCCATTACGACGTAAAACATGAATCTCTAAACATTCAATATTAATTTGAAAGTTTACATACTATAACTCGTTCCTGACTCGAACGGATGTCCTAATTCTAATACACTTAGTGGTGAGAAAATGAGCTTTAAATTTTTGTAGCAAGTATTTTAAGTATTTATTACTAACGATGTGTTAGAGTACTTTTTTTTCCAGCTAAATTACTTTCAACATGTTTTCATCATATTTCTGGGCGAAAGAAAAAAAAACTTTTATGTCCTTTTACACTGCATATTTTTACATACATTTTTGCTTTCATTAAATTTATCGATTATTTTATATTTTTCTAACAGCCCTGTTAACATTTTTTTTTTTTTTCATTTACATAAATTAGTACATGTACAAACTACATTTTAGGACATGCTAATTGGATTTTTTAATATCCTCTAAAACCTCGACCTAATTTAAAGTAGTTCCAATTTAAAGAAGTAAACTCTTCTTATATTAATTTTATATACAAATAACATTTAATTATAAATATTTGAAAATTATGTAGCTCCTATGTAAATAATAAAATAATTAAATTATTTTAAATAATTAAATTTTGTCAATATTATTTACATTTTATTTAAAAGACAAATTTGAACAAAAGTTGAATCTTTATAAATATTAGGGAATAAGGAAATTTACTTCTTTTGTCTGTTTTTTTTCCTTTTTTTTCGTTTCTTTTCTTGGAAGAAGGATTTGCTTTCGTTTTTCCTTCGAACAATTTTTCCATATATACTATTTCATATAATGTTGATATATGAATTGAAATTTTTGAAATGGGTACATTTTGTTGGAACATGGATAATGGAATTTATATCTATATATATATCCAAATATATATATTTTTTGAAAGAGTAAAAATCATCTTAAACATTGTTTCAATTTTAAAATCCCAAGGGTTTATATAACAAAGTTCTGTATTTGTTCAAGTGAACTCTAACTGTGAACATCAGGGCATGTAATAAAAATATATATATGCTATACACGTTATACAGGGACTTAAATAAAGGTATACGGCTGAAGAAAGATATGAGAGTACATCGAACTGTTTTCAAACATAATTGCTATATTATTGCTAAATCACAGCTTGGTAATAACTAAAGTACTAACCTGTAATACCATTTAAATGCTAAAAAAATGTCAAAACCGTTAAATAATACCCTTACTAATAATCTTAATCAGAGTTGGACTTGCTATACAAATTGCACCGGGAAGTTTTGGAATACTGGCCCATATTCTTTGATGATTCGATTTTTTAGCACTAAGTATTTCCAAAGTGAACTTTGTTTTTCAAGTTTACTTGGATTGTAATCTCTTTTCAACGGTCGATTATTCACAGGCCCACACTATCGCTCAACACGACCGGCCCACATGGAAACTTTTCGGTGTCCCCGTGGCCCAGCCTAAGCCTACACTTAATTACAGCACAAACCACAAAATCTGATAACAAATTCCTTATTACAATATCCTACAAAACATCCTGTATTTTTAAGAAGTTTTCTTTCTTGTTTTAAGAATCGTTAAATTATATGTTCATTCTACTTTTACACTGGATAAACGTTTATATGTTTAAAATTCTTAAACGTCTTTTATTATTTCAGTTGTTTGATATAAAATTTTCTTTAACAAAATATTAAACTGAGCCTCCGCAGAAAAAAAAGGGCAAACAAAAAAAAAACAAAAGGAAAACCTTATAATTCGTTTATTTTTCCAAAAATTATTTGATATACTACGAGGAAATTCCAACACAAAGACAGAGAGAGTGAGGAAAACAAAGTACTTTCTAATAAACGATCTCTGCACTCATATTTCTTTTCATTTTCATAAATATTTGAATAAGAAGTATATTTTCGCGATTATTTTCATGATGATCCCTGCGGTTTATTAATTCAAAAATTATATACATGATGGTTTTGTTTTTCTTATTTTTATAATATTTAATATTGATGAATTTATTTTAAAGACTTTATTAAAGATTTGCATATTTAATATTATTAAATTTTTAGAAGTAAAAAATTAAATTTAACTGTTAAGAAGGAATTGACCGTATCCAGGACTCTAATCGAGAGTAACGGCTTTTTATTATCGATTTAGCAAATGTATCTTAAATTATATATCGGTGGGATAGAAAGAGAGTTGTCAATTTATTACACTAACCTAAACTATTAGAGCTCCAGAAATCAGAACCGACAAGAATTCATATTGCACTATATTCTACTTAGAATACTTGGTGATTCATAAAATCGTCAAACAATAACAATAAAACATTGTCACAACACAAGTATTCTAAGTAAAACAACTAACACAAAAACAATTCTTGGAAATATTCAAGAATTTCTAGAGCTTTCGAAAAAATATCGCCATCTAATCTGTTCCAGAAAGCTCCGAAATGAATCATTGCTTTGTAAGAATTTTCTAGACGTTGCCATCTAGCTTTAGATAGCCAAACGACCAGTCTTTTCAAGAAAGTTCGCGAAATAGACCAATCTGATATAAAAAGCGCTGTAGGGTCAAGCCTGAAATCATTCTTAATCGATCAGTTGAAGTGAAAAGCTTCGTCAGAGATTATACAAAGAGATTGGAAACGAGATTATTTTTGTGAAAGCGATTACAAGGGCAATTTGTGATCATTATTAAAGATAGCGATTGTGGTGTATTTCTATAAACTGTGATAAATAATTGTAATAATTAAATTATTGAAAGACAAATATTTTTAAGACTAATTGTTAAGCAGAAATAATTATAAATAAAGTTTATACACTAAATTCACATAAATAAAAAGTGTTATCATTCTAATAACATCGAACCGAAAGAATAACACGCTACAATATAGTTCTAAAGAAATTCTATAGTGTTAACGAAAACTAACTGAAACCTTAACTGTGTAATGAAATAAGTGCAAAAATTTATTGAACCTAAAATGAAGCAAATGCAATCTTATATCCGTTTGAATAGAATTAAACTAGTATACTGCAAGGATTTCATTAAAAAATCTATCCTGATAACTTTAACATGTAATCTAGATTGAAATCTCAGCAAAGTTTCATTTTAAGAACCGAATTTAGAACTCAAAGTTTCATCTAGTGGGGTTTTAATTTTTGTAACGAGAAGAATCGGGAAACAATTACGTTTTATATTGAATTAATTTGTCTTTGTACATAAAAATCTTCCAATTTATGATGTTAGTTTCTTACTAATCGAATAGAGTTTAGAAACAAATAGAATTAAGCTACTAGTAACGCTAGAATAGAAAAGACTGAGTATGTCTTCCGTGGCTTAGTTGGCCTGTATGCCTAGTATTAAGAAGTCTGAAGTTGACCTAGGCTACCTATGAATTAGAGCAAATTTGAGGAAGAGGAAACAAAGTTATGCCAAGAAAAACTTCAAATATTATTTGTCTTGTCCGTTTTTCTGTCCCCTTTCTACTACAGAGTATCAAAAAATAGGATATAAGCCGATTTTAAGTTACTATATATTTTTCATTAAATTTCCTTCAGAAAATAATTTCATGGAATAAATAATTTGTATTTTAATTTTAAAATTTATCCAATTTCAATGGATTCTTTTCTTGACCATTCATACTGTCCAAAATGAAAATTCTTTCAATATAATATTGCAATTTTCCTACGACAAATGTTTTGAACTCCATGAAAAGATTGCATTTTTAATCAACTTCCTGTATAAGATAATCCTTTATTGAGGTAGAATCGAAATTTTCTTATACAATAATAGGTCGCTGCAACAAATCTTTTTATTTTAATCTTAAAATTTTCTGAATGCATATTCGTTGTGGTTTTCCTATCAGTAATTTTCATAAGATGGACTTGCAATATATGAAAACTCTTTCAAAATTATTCACCACCTATGACTGTGGGAAGCTAGTACCTTTTAAAGTTTTTCAATATATTTTCCTTTCTTATTATATTTTTATTCGATATATTCTTTACCATTCGGAAGCATTGTTGCTGATTTTAAAATTTTCAAAATTTTCATTCATCCTGGTATACCCAATATATAGTGTTTTAAGGCTGTGGGCTATATAGGAGTTTTTGTGTGGTTGCTTTTCTTCGTTTTCATATATATTTTTTTTTTAGCTTCTTCTAGAACTTCTAACAAAATTCTAATCAAAAAGTTGATTGGATTTGACTTCGTATATACCCCAAGTATATATTCTCTTGTATGTATATAGATTTTCATAGTGTAGTTATAGTATTGCACAGCTTTTAGCTACTAAAGAACAACCAAACGAGAAAAGAAAGTCTCATAAAACTTTCACAATAGGCGTATGTGAGTTTCAAGAATTTTCTATTTTCTATTTTTTTTTGCATTTTTCTAACCTACACATGTGTATGTGTAGGTTTTCTTAGAATTTTACTTTGAAAATTTGTTCAAAAAAAGAAAAATAAAGAAAATTTCTGAAGTTACACAGATGTAAGGAAAAGCATTTCTGATGTGGTGGTCGTGTATTCGTATGAAGAAAATTGTCTTCTCTTTGGTTTTCCAACACAAAATTTTGTGTTCATGAGAACATGAAAAGAACAAACAAATAATAAAAAAAAGAAAATAAGGAAAGAAACTGATTCTTTTCCTATACTTTTTTCCTAGATGAATTTTTTATGTAATTTCATATCAAAACTTCCAAACTTTTGATAATGTCAAACTTTTATATATATATTTACATATTTCAAAAAAAAAATATTTTTAGACATGTCTTTATATAGAATTTGTGTTCCTTATATTTTTCCTTTTTTTTGGAGAAACTGAAGGAAGAAAGTATATATATATAACTTAATCAAATAACGTTATTCTCAGATGATTAAAACTTCCGCAAATCTCATTTTAATCAAGTTCGAGTTCAAGTTCTGAACAAAATATAATGCCTATCGAAGAGAATATTCTAAATTGGAGATTATTCGATTTTCAAAAGTAATTTTAAGGAAAATTTTTTCAAAAAAAAAAAGAAAATTTATCCTTAATTCCAGGACGAAATCATGGAATTTTATATTGAATTATTTTTATCGTATGCTAATTTTGTTATTTTATTATATTATGTTCTGCTTTATAAATTTTTGGTCGCTTTAAGTCGATTTTTGTTATAAATATTATAATAGATTCGTTTATAAAGGAAACTAGTTTATAATTGACGAATTTCCATGTCTAAGCCTAGATTTTTACATGGGAAATCTTCGGATTAGATGAACGTCTTATGAAGTCCCTTATTAACGGATTATACTGTAATTTAATAATTTTTTAAATAAAAAAAAATTGGTTTGAAAGTAAGTCTTGCATACAAAACGAAAATTTAATGAAAATAGTAAAAAGATAATCTTAATTTTTCATTCTTCTATTTAACTCATGAAACAATTTGAACCTTATTAAAAACAACTTTTGAAGATTTCATCTCTTAGAATTTTATACACAAGTGTACACAAAGTACTAGATAGGATATTTCAGTTGTAAGTAAAAAAAAAACAATTGAGATTTAGATAATTACAATGAAAATAATAATAACAAACGTCGTATATACCGAAAAATGTAGTTCTTAGAATTCAACAGACCGAGATCTCTTCAGTACTTTCTTTTCTTTTTCTGTTTTTCTTATGTATCAGCACTAACCACTTAACTAACAAGAAATTTCAGTGAAAAAGTAAAGAAAATTGTCTGTTGTCATCAAAACCATAGAAATTTTTTTTCTTTTTATCAAAATTAAAGAAGAAAAACCAAACTTCTTCCAACAAATTAGAATTTTAAAGAATTTAGAAATTTCCACAAAGAATTTTTGCAAATATAAATAAAACAAAATTAGGGAAAAAAGAAAAATCTTTGAATTGGTAAAGTTTAGTGAAAATTCAAGAAAAAAAAATCTGTTTTTACATTGAAAACCACTTTAAAATAATATTTAAAAAAAAAAGAAAACTATTGAGAATAATATTTCTAAAAGTTCTTCAAAGGAAAATTTAAATCTCAAAAATGAAAAGGCTTTTATCAGTTGCAATGAAAAATTACTTGGTAGTTTTTTCTTTAATTTTCCTTAAATTTAAAAGAAATTTTTAAAGTATTTAAAAAAAATGTAAAATTGAACTATATTTTCTTCCGGAAATACAGTAATAATTACATCTAATACAACTACAAACAAATATAATCACGAATTCAAAGCCTAAGCTTGTAAAAAATTCTCATAATTTTCACAATAAAAGTCTTAACTCATTTTCCTTGAAGTTTGATTTCATAAAAATGAAGAAAATCCGTAATTTTCTTCAAATAAAATACTCTCACATTTAAGCATAGAAAAAAAAAAGAAAAACGTTTTCCAAATCTATAAATTATAATGCTTAGGAAAAAACCAAAAACAAAAAAAAAAATAGAAAAACACAATGAAAGACTCGAAATATTTATGGGTTTCACTTTTCAACTTTCTTAAAAAAAGAAAAAAGAAGAAAAACATACCACGGTAAGTCTTTCGTATTCTAGTTAAAAAAGAAAAGCTTTCCTATTTTCTGATGGGATTTTTCATTTCGCAGTTTTTCATGCCAAAACATACAAGACAGAAAAAAAAAACTGTAACAGTTAAAATGCGGTACTAAACGCAGTTCTTATCTTTTTTTCTAGAAATAAGATATATTCTTGAGAAGTATTTATTTTTCTAGGAAGAAATATGGTCGTAACAAAAATAGTATATTCTTTAAGTAATATGTATGTAAGTATTTAGTCTTTAAAGGAGAATGCTTACTAAAGACATAAATTAAAAAAAAGTCAGACACAAGTTTATGTTGAGCTACCCTAAAACGTTTATTTCTATGAACTCGGCTCAGTATATTGAACGTACTTTCACGATAGTATTGTATATAAAACAATATTAATATTAAATCAATTTAAACTCTAAATAAGAGTTAGAATTATACTATATAACGCATATACTGTTTTGGAGGGCTTTTATAGATCCCCAAATAAGAAAAATTAAATGCTTGGAACCATATTTGTTAATAGCTTCTAGTGACTGATAGCTAATCATCAATTGCTAGCATTCTTATATATATTTATTTAACATTATACATATTAACTTACCTAATGGTACTAAAGTCCGAGTCGAACTTAAGCCAACACCAAAGTTTTACCATAGCTCTCATGATTTTCTATTTCAATTATTTAAAAAAAAATAGAAGCGTCAAAAAGGAAACCTTGTTTTAAATAATCATAAGTTACTAAATATTTGAATTGTATATCGAGGCACTGATGACGTATATGTGCAGAAAAATCAATTTAATAGGTGAAAGTCCGTAATATTTTCTTTCATTTATGGTTATACAAAGTTTTAATTGTATTTAGCCCATAAAATATTTGAATAAAAATTCCTGAAATATTTCTACAAAAATTCAATGGATTCAAGAAATTTCCTATAAAGAACTCTTGTTAGTGATTACGAATTATTTTCTCAACTCTTAAGATATGAATCTTTATCTCCTTGAGCTGTTATATAGATCTACCCCTTCAAAATGAATAACTAACTTTTCTTATTAAATATTTAGTAAAACCATGGATAAACATTGCCGACAAAAGAAATGTTGTTTCAAGTGGTTTTAAATTGCTTTGATATACGGTCTTCCATTGTATACAAAATTTACAATTTATACATTAAATACAAATAATGGAGTTTTTTTTTCCTTAAAAAAAGAATGTGGGTGGCTTACAATGTTGATGAAAAGTAGGCTGGAAAAAAAAGAAATAATGAAATAATTGTACAAGAAGAAGGAAATGAATTTTAATTGCGGATATTTAAAGTGTTTTCATCGTTTTCCCACATTGAAATACGCAGCTACAACACTGAAAACGAAAAGAAAATTTCCTAGTAAAATGTGATGCCTATTTATTTAGTAGGTTGTCAGTTCTAAAAGAATGTGAAATACGCACAAATAATTTAAAATTAAATATATAAATTTTTATTTAGTACAATGTTGCAAATTGGAAGAGATAAAAGCTTGATTTTTATGTTCAGAAAAAGAAATTTAATAATAATGGTATTTTAAGACGAATTTTCATATTTTACTAGAAATTGATTTATTATCAATAATCTGACATTAAAATGTTTCTTTAGTTATTGGTGACAAATATATTGGAGTCGAACAGATCGAAACCGCGCTTTAAATAGATCCCTGCAATAGTTTACACTATAGCTATAACTGCTACTAGTGCGTACATATATGTTGCTATTAGTGGCAAAAACGTGCCTGAGAATTAGTTGAACTGAGAATGTTCCTTAATTAAGAAGTTCAAAATAACCTCGCGACTTTCTGCGATTACTTAATCTTATATAATAACTTTGTAACTATATTTGTTCGTTTGTCCCCTATAGACTCTATGACTATTGTACCAATTTTAATCAAATTTGGTACATGTGTATATGTCTTTCTAATTTAGAGTAAAAAATACTTGGATTTTTCATAGGAATTGCAAGGGGCGGAATATAAAAATATCCCTAATTCGGTCAATACTA
This sequence comes from Xylophagus ater, assembly GCA_963422695.1. Classification (NCBI taxonomy): domain Eukaryota; kingdom Metazoa; phylum Arthropoda; class Insecta; order Diptera; family Xylophagidae; genus Xylophagus; species Xylophagus ater. The sequence goes on from OY730481.1 coordinate 7,858,878, forward strand.
GGTAGCTTTTCATGAAACTCCGAATATACATTCTCGATAGGCCAACTTAAAAAATTGAATAATGCTCCCTCGTGTGGTTTCAGATGCCATCATAGAAAAATGTCCCTAATTCGGTCAATACTGATGCAGATGTTCACGAAGCTCGGAATTTGCATTATCGATAGGCCAAATGCAGACATAGGATATGGCTCCATCACTAATTTCATATTCTAGTAATAATATGAGGAAAGTGGGTACCAGCTATTTAAATGTATTTTAAAAGAATTTTTTAATACATATTCAATAAAATATCAAAAATATCAAAATATCAATTATTAACAAAATTTTAAATTTTTTATAAATTAAAAATAAATTAAATAATTAAAATACGGAAAAAATATGCGTATTTTAATTACGGAAATATTTCATTATGGTAAAATTATTGGAAAATTCTGAAATGTCTTTAATCTTATCTGCGAAAAAGGTGAATAAAATAATTGATTTATGTGCAATCAAGAAAATACTGAAATTAAATTTATCACAATATGAAGAAAAATAAAGGAAAACAAACCGCGGAAATAAATACTCTTTTTTTGGGGGTGGCGAAAAACGAATGAGGAAATATTTTGTAATCAATTTTCATCAAAGAAAATTTTATCTTTTTGAAAAAGAAAATTTAATTAAACGACAAGAAGAAAAGAGGGATGTAAAACGAAGTGTATTTTGAAAATTTAATAAGATTTTGATTTTACAAAATTAAAATAATACTGTTTTGATGTTTTTTTTTGGAAATTTTCTTTATTTGTTTTAATTAAAGTAATTTTTTGGAACTTGAAAAATAATGATGAGACTTGTTTAATAGAAATTATCAGATAAATTTTTAATCATTACTTTATTAATTTTCGAATGATTGTGCAGGAAATCATAGAAAATAATTCATCTCTTTATATAAGGAACGATTTGTTGTAAAGCCTAAGGATTTGTCGGCGTTTGTGTTATGATACTTTAGCATTTTAAAAGGACTTCAGTTTGAAAATATCAAAATTTATAGTGGACAGAAAAGAAAAATTAGTTTTCATTTCTCTCTTGATTCATCTGAAAATAAGAAAGTTTCCTGTCCATATTTGACTTGACTCCACAAAAACCGTTTTTGTAGAATGACTTGAATACGATCAATTTGAGTCCTTTTTGAGTTTTAAGAAGAAACTATTACTGTAGTGATCCACAGACACTAGTTACAGTGTATAAATGATAACTTCTCCTAAAACAAAACCCTTCAACGTATTTTACATTATTGAATTGTTTACATCTGACATTTATCCACCGAATAAAATTCTCTGACACTTGAGAGAAATTCAACTTACGTATGAAAATAATGCCATGGAAAAAGTCTTTACAAATCATTATTAGATAGAAATTCGTTGAATAAATATCAGATGTATGATTCAATTTTCTGGAAAGTTCTTATAATTCATTTTCGGATGCATGAAATGAAGGATCATATGTGGAAATATTATCTTACTTTAAATAGGCATTGAAGTTTACACAATCTGTCATTTTTCTAACATTTTTAAAAATAACGTTCTAAAGCAATTAATTCAACTAAATTTCTGAATAATTAATATCATCAATAATTATTTCTACTTCCTTATTAGCAACAATTACTTTTTTCAAATCAATATAAATAATAACTTCTTAGGTGAAAAATAACTTTTAGAATTTCTTCAACACCAAGAACACTAGAAATCTATTTCTCATAACCAAACGATTAACCATCCCATCGAAATAATTATTCTAATCAAAATATTACGTTTCCTTTTCTACAAACACAAAAATTAAATTAAATTACAAAAACTATTTATATTTCTTATACCAAAAAAGGAAAAACAAAAAAAAAGTTTCTTATTCAATTTTGTGAACTTTTCTTGAATAACACTATTCGAAGCTGGTAAGGCATGTCTTTAATCATTTAACCATAAAATAGTCTTACTCATAAGGATGTCTAATAATCGAATTCATGTTTCATGTCGTCTTCATGCATGTTATACACGTACTTTAATGATCGCACGCAATGAAATAATCAGGGCACACCCGAAATAATGGATCATAATATCTTAGAGCATATTTTCTTAAAAACCAAAAAAAAACATGTAAGGACGAGTACATCATTTTTACTTATTTATGTTTGAAGAAACCAACGTAGAGAAAAAGGAGAAAAGATATGTCATAGTCGACGCGAATTGTACGTGATTCGTTTTGATTATTATTCCCTGACATATACGCGAAAAGAAAAGGAACAAATATATGCATATGTATTTTTTGGCATGAAAATGGCTAAAAATCCTTTGCCCTATTATGAATGTTATACAATCTATTATTGTAAATTAAACTTCGTTTATTTCCTTGTCATGGAAAAATATTAATAATTTAGTTTTCGGTGTCATTTTGAAATAAATATCTAAATAATTTTATTTCTAAATTAAATCGCTATCAAACTAATTATCTAATTCTGCAGAAAATATTCAAAAAAAATTGGAATTTAAATGAAATATTGTTGACAAAAACCGCAACAACTAATTTAATATTGCCATCACATCAAAATTTATCTAGAAAAAAATCCCATCTATCCGCCACAACCTTTATTGGACCTTATCTTTCATACTTACTTATTTCAATGACCACATCTTCACACAGAAAGACTGTAAAGTTATTAGCTAGTTGTGACAACTCTAATTTAGTTTAGTTCGCACAACTGAGTTTTCATTTCTCATAACTAAAATTCAATTATCGCAACAAAAAATTCATTTGCCACAACTATTCAACAACTTTACAATTTTTCTGTGCGTTTGACTTGCTGGAATCCGAAGTATGAGTACGCTAAGCTAGCTAATAAAGAATTACACCAATCAGAGCGAAGTAGTAATAAAAAAAATACAAAACAAAATTCACGTTCGAATAAGTGCAAAAGAGCACAGACAGTTTTCAAAGGCAAAATGGTATCAGTAAGATGAAGAATGTAAAATTAAATCAAATTTCCCTGTCGGGAGTGGATAGAAATTTTTTACAAATTTTCTTCCCTTACTCTAGTAAATCGAAATCGGCCGAAATCGGTAAAAATTTCGACACGGCAGGGATAGGAAGTTTAGATACTTTATAATTATTCATACTTCGCTGGAATCTTAACATCGACAGAATCGTCTACGTAGTGTCCTCATTACGGATATTCATATTATTTGCCTTTGTGAGTTTTTCGCTCATCTAGTTTGTTGGATATTGTGATCCTTAACTTTCCAACTTCCTAAGTTATACGAGTAGTCGAGATCATTGATTTTATATACAAACTAATTTTGATAAAATATTTGTCGATTATTCGTTGCAGGACGATGCATGACCATTTAGTAAAGCGAACAATTATCTATGATATAAATTTTTAATAGTCTTTTGACAAGTAAAGCATATAATTATTTGATAATGTTTCGAAACTCAATTGAAATTTATCATTTGAATTAAAATTTCCAATGCAGATATGATTTCCTTCTTTTCTCCTTTTTTTGTAATAAACTCCATTTAAATATTATATAAGTTGAATTTCATGAAGGTATTTTCAATTTGAATGTCAATTACAGTCGATCATTACCGATTTGAATAGTAAATTATTTTCTAAATTCGAACAAAATTCGCATTAGAGTATTCATTTCGTTAGAAATGAGAATTTATTAGAAAATTAAAATGTGAAAATAATTAACGAATGTGAATTATTTCAATGAAAATAATCGTATTAAAGTAGATTGATATAAAATTGTAATTTAATTCACTATTTTTTTCTTCAAATATAAAAATCTGATTGTATCCCTTTTTATAAAACATTTTAAAATTAGAAATAAAAATGTTTATCTTTGAAAACCTAAAACAAATATTTTATTTAAACTATGTTTAATGTTTTTCAACTAAAATACAAAATTTTTAAATATTATTAATATTTAATTTGTTTAATATTTACTTTACAGAAACTTCATATTCTAATTTTATGGAATGCTAGTTTACATTCATAAATACTTAAATTATAATCAAATGTATGGAAAAGAGTGAAATTCAATAGCATTAAGTTATATAGTAGTTAATTGTTACTTGAAATTTTTCTTAAAAGGAGGAGCTTTCACTTATTCTTATCCTATAACCTACACGGTTAGAAACAAGACGTTAATTTCAATATGCAAGCGGGAACTTATCCTTAGCCAAACTAGTACAACCTAGAAGACCTATGAACGTGTCTATCATTTTGGTAAAAGTTTCTCTTTTATTGTCTATTCAAAATCCTCCTTTATTAATATTTGTAAACTGTGTAGATTTAAAATACAATAGTTTTTATCACTGCTATGTATTTTTCACGATACACTACGATTTGATTACCTACACAACCATACCCTTAAAACCTTTCTACGGCAATTATGTTGTCGATGTGTTACAAATAGAGTGACAAAACTAATATGGTAGTACCTACCATAGGACATAAAAATTTATGGAAGAGATGGTAAATACTCCGTCGTTTTATATCATCCTCTTAGACTTAGTGAGCCTGAAACATTAACTTTTTCTTCTGTTTTCGATTTAATTGACATGACAAGTTAAAATATGTATTAAAGAATTCAGATAAATGCAACTTTTGTAAGAAATGGTAATAATTACCATTGAAACGTTAATTAAATTTAGATTCTGGAAATTTAGTATGGAACGGGAAGAATACAACAGTGATCTGATAAATGGATATTATTTTTACTTATTTTATCAGAAATCAAATGCTTCAAAAAGGAATAGGATACATAAACACTTCAGATATATGATTAAAGCAAGCATCACATATTATCATAACATATAACATACCCATCCTGACTAGTAATTGTGTCATATGGATCAGAATCGACTCGTAAATTGGCTAATATTGTACGCAAGTATTCGCACTCTACCTAACCTAATATACTTACTTTGCTAAAAACATCTTTTGATACATAATAAGTATGCAATACTAAATTTGTCCCAAGTCGAATTCAATATAAACTGGCGCCATATTTAAATAAAAAATGTATAAACTCTATAAATTCAAATTTTCTTGTTTCCTTAATCCTTAGTAATAAATATTGGTTTCAAAACATTTTAATTCCTAATAAATCATAATTTTCAAATAATCGCGATATCAATTTTATTCAGGATCAAAATAATTTCGCAATATTTTTGATTCTTTCTAAAAATATTTTTGAAATATAAAACCCAGTCGATTTTTTGAATCCTTCTACACAAAAAAAAAGGAATGAAATATTTTCTATATATAATCACAAAAGAAAAAGTCAATACAAAATTGTTTTTCTTCTCGAAATCGGAAATTAACAACGTATTAAATCAGACAAAGTATTTTTTTATAGTCTTCGGAAAAGCTTTCGAACAATGAAAATGAAAAGAAAAAAAATCATTATATATATTTTTGCCTTTATATTTTCTATCATTCGAAATGAAAAAAAGAAGAAAAACTAATTCGGTTTCCTTTTCCAATCGAAGAAGAAAAGTTCCACCAAAAAAAAAAAAAAAAACGTACCACTTCACATAAAACCCATAAAATGTCGTCCACTGAATACGATTTTGACTGCAACATTTTCCTTTTTTTTCATTTTGAATTTATTCTACTAACAACACAATCGACAAAGAAAAGAAAAAATATCGTCGGATAAAATTTCCCTATCATCATTTATCTTCGGGAGTATGCCATTAATGTAAGAGTGCCCAAGTTTAAATAGCTCTTTTCCAAGCCATTTGGAAGGGTAAACGGTGCTGATAGGTGGATTTCTCTATTCAAATTTATAAGCACAACTTTAAGTTATTTTAGATGAAAGAGGTCGACATAAATTCCTTTTGTTAATGGGATACCTACGCACAATCTTCTTCTGATAATGTTAAGAAGATCTTCTTTTCTTTACAGGAAATGTTAGTATATATAACAACTTCCTTTTCTTTTATTTTTTTTTTTTGTGCTTTTTCTCTTTTGGCAATTGGCCAAATAAATTTTTATTCAAAGATTTATAAGTTATGTTATGAAAAGCTTTCTTTTTCTGATATAAATTTTGAATTCAAACATGCGAAAAATGTTTTTTTCTTCCTTTCTTCCTTTTTGTATATGGCGTCTCATTTATAAGATATTATAATTGGGATCAAAATCCTTTTACATAATTGATAATTTAAATTATATAAGTGAAGAAACGAGAATGTCGATTATCAGATGAATACCATTTTATTGAAGATTATATCATAAGGACTTTTTAGAGAAGAAAACTTCAATATATAAGTGGAAATTTTTTTTGCACTGATTTGTCACAATATAATACGACTTAGAAAGATTACATAGACAAGTATTCAAACATTTTCCTTGAAGTTCAGATATCAGAACAATCATTTACCAGCTTACAGTTCTCAGAAAAAAAGAAGAAAATTTTTGGATAATATCCAAATAAAAAAAAGAAGAAAAAAATCATCATAAAATATATACCAGAAGTCAATTTATATTTTCCTATTTCTCAATATATTTTCTTCTGTAATAAAACATCTTGATCAAGGGTCAAAGAAACAGACATAAAGACACATAGTAGGCACAAATATAAGAAACATTCTTTTTTCCTATTTGTGGCAAATGTGTTTATAACATCGACGACAACAACTATATACTATGTAAAAAGATAAGTTCCATAAAATTTATATCTCTTGAAGGATCAATTTCAATGTTTAACTTATACTAGGAATAAAATAGGTTATGGTTTTTGGTGGATAGTTTGGTTGAATGACATAACACAAACAAAATACCTTCGCTTAACCTTCACGTCTAATTTTGTTAACCAATACATTAGTTTTACTATATGTCCTTAAGGGACAATAGTTCTATAAAAGAAAATGCTCTTAATACTCATTCTCCAATAAAACTAAATCCATTTACAAGAAAAGAATAGAAAGGAACAAAACAAAAAATTAGTATTATAGTTAGTATAGCAAAAAAAAAGGGAAAAGAAGCAACAGATGTGGCCCTAATAACGATAACTATTGATCCCATAACAGGTGCTTTTTACATTGTGCCAGGACAACAGACAAAAAAAGTATATACTTACTATATTATAGTATATGAAATTCCCATATGCGAATCAATGATCTTTCTGGAATAAAAATATAGAAAAATTCACGCATATTGTTCATGGACCCAGGACATAGAAGTATATTGTAAAACTATAGAAAATGAGACCGAAACTGTTAGTAATGTCATCCTTAAAATGTTCCAAATTCGAGATAGATTTGTATTTAAGATTGCCTGATGATTTTATAATAAAATCTGATTGAAAAAAACTCATAGAAATTGTCACCAGAAAACTTTATGTTTTATAGAATATTTGGTATGGGAATTAAAAGTTATGGTTTTATATGATTTTGAACCATTTCCATGGCATGTAGACATTTCCTAATAGTGAATCTATTAACAGTTAATGTTCTTACCAACATAGATCAGTAATGCTTCCAATTCTTCATCTTGAAATTTAGGAAGGATTTAATATGAGTACATCTACCTAACTAAAGGATAAAATTAGCTCCACATAATCTTGAAACGGAGAAAATCCAAAACGAAGAATCCTGTGTTGATCTGAAGCAGAGCAATCTAAATGAAACCCAACTATAGTCAGCATGTATCCAGCTCCAACTGAGCTTAGATTCATCAGTGCTAATCACTACTAACATTTGTCAGGTTCGTTCAATATTTTAAAAGCTTATTAATGTGAAAACATTAAACAATATCAGCCTCAGAAAAGAAACATTGTCTTTCATGAACATACTTCTAATTGGACTTGTAGTTCATCATATTCACAGAAATATTGAGTTTTTTTGGTTTTGGTAGAAAATTACCATTCACATACCGGATACTCTACAAGTCTGCACATATTTTATATACTTCCATTCAGGAATCTATTTGTTGTACAAAAGAAATAACGATTTTCCATTTGCATACAACTAATCGTTTTACCAAAGAAATCCTTTGGAAAATATTAAATGGATATATTTTATTTTTGAACAGGATTTTACACATACTTTAAATAGTATGCCATACTGAAATCGTGTTTATTGTTAAACCAATTTCTTTACATTAATTTGTTTTCAAATTCTGTTAACATAATAATTTTTTAAACAATTTAAAAAGAAACGAAATCAATGGCTAGTGAACATGCACGCCAAGGAAACGATTTTATAGAGATCATGATAGAAGTTTTGCTAAAACAAATGCCATTACTTATGTTTTGCAAAAATATGCTCGGGAATTTCATTTCTTGGTAGTAAATTATTAAGGACAACATAAAATTTGCCTACTTGATAATTTATGAATGCAGTTTTTATTAGTTTTGAAATTCTACATTAAAAATATTTGTCTTATTTTTATTTGTATTGAAATTGAAATTTGAATTATTTTCATAAATATGTTTAAATTAATTTAAATACACTATCAAGATTTATTGTACACTGGAAGTATCCTCTTTGCATATAGATTAAAATTTGGTATATAATTTTATTGATTGGAAAAGCATGTGAAAAATTCTTGTATGGGTTGGAGTTTTCAATGCGATATCCTTTTTATAATATTCTTTATTTGGTTCTCATGTCATAAGTCCTGACACAAAACTTCATACAAATTCCTTGAAAATTTGCTTCAGCTTAATACCACTACCCTCTGCAGAACCCATATACTGTATAAGATCCTGGCCAAAAACAGTAATGATCTATTCCGATATACAACCAATGAACTTCCCAAATTTCAAATGACATATACAAGAGTTAGGGTGAATTCAAATTCTTCCACTGACCAATAGGTAGATAGACTAGTACTCAAACGTCCCGACAACGTGCAGATTTCATGAAAATCTCGATTTCAAAAATTTATACACAGTCATAAACCTTTATTCGGCTGAATCAAAAGAAATCAAAATGTAATATTCTTTTTATTTAATTCAAAAATTTAATATTAAAAATATTTTCTGACAAATTACACCGAAATCCTTGCGTAATTAAATGAAAAATAGTGAATTCTGAAAATGTTTAATTATAAAAGGAAACATATTTGAATTTAAATTACAGAAATAAGTTCAAAAGAAGATTTTAATTATATTAAATTAGTTTTTTTCTCTTTTTTGTTGAAGATTACTAAATATTTATAAATTAACTAATATACCTTGAAGTATATACTTCAACTACATTTATTTTGGCTTTTTAAATTAACTAAAATAGATCAAGTTAACATCAAAAGAAAATTCCCACATATGCTTTTGAATAAAATCCTTTAAAAGCCAACAAGTTAACCAAATTTAGAAATTTCTATTTTCTTTTAGAAAATCACAAGTAATAATCGCAGATTTATAAATGAATTCGATCAAAGAAACAAATTTTTGGTAAATATCAATCATTTTCTTATCGTTTTTACACGTGTTTGTTTTCATTCATGTATAAAAAAATCATTCCAAATTTACCATATCTACAGGGTGAACAAACAATGCCATCCATTTTGATATTATTATTAGGCACTTTTTTATGTAGATTTTTATAAACTAATCATTTAAGAATATTTTAATCTTAATTAAAGCCAAAAATTCGAAAAATTACAGAAATTGCAGAAGTTTGAAGTTCCGAAGTCACGATATACATATTGCACAATATTTTAAAAACACGGCAGAAAAGCACATAATTAATTAATAAAAGAATAAATTGGAATATTTGATGGTTCTCGAAATCACCATAGATTCTAAGAAATCACTAACTAAGTAACCACTGATAATTGAAGTTTCTCGCAAATTCCTAGAAAACACGTTACAATGCATACGCGAATATTTTCGATTTCCACGATGAAGTATATAAGGTGGAAACACCGCTAGAACAGGATAGTTGCAGTCAAACTTCGATACAGTTGAAGACAAACTTCGAAAGTGATTGAATCACTGACTACAGGAAAAATGAAACGGTTTTCAGAATGTCGCACGAGATAAATGCTAAAGTTCAAGTTTTTTAAAGTTGCCTCACCAAATTTAAATTAGAAAGCTCTTATTCAAATCTTGATGAAATATTTGACGTATGTATTATTTTCTGTGTTAATTCCCTTTTTGTTTTATTCGTTTTTTAAAAATCCATGTCCATGACGTGGACTACTGTCTGAATATTGTCTGACATTGCTTTAAGCAATGTTAAAAGGAAAAACAGTAGCGATAACCTTTATAAATTTTAATTTTTTCCACTTAAATTATTTTTATTTTACTTGTTTAGAAAATTATGTAAGAACGATTAAAAAAAGTAAAAGAGCAGTTGTATCGTAAACAATTTTCTAATATTGACCTATTTTTCAGGTGCCTTAGGCGAGAACAATACATATTCTTTTTTTATAATTCTGTTTACACTGTAAAATATGCTGCGAGCATAAAATTAAAGAAGGAAAACAAAAATATCATCAAAACTAAAAATAAGACTAACATCTAAATTAAGAATATAGTTTCGAGTTCATCCCTTATTACGTTCTGGAATTTTCTTTATTTTTAAATTTTCGTTAGAAATCTAATGAACTGTTTTATTTTAATACAAACATGTTAATTTTTGTTTTGTTTCCACCCTATATTTACTACACAAAAATATACTGAAAAAGCTTTCCTATTGTTTAGCTTCCATTTTGCCCAGAAAGGACACAAAACAACAAAAATAATAAAATTTAGGATGAGAAAAACAAATTAGTCAAATCGTCAAATTCACTTCGAACTGGACTAACTGACTGACAGACAAATAGGTTCAATTATTGACGAAAAGTTCTTAATGTGTTTTCATTTAAAATATCCGTGTGTATATGAATTTTCCGATTTTCTCTTGTTTTATATTGTTTTTTGTTTTTTTTTAGCTTTTTAGCTTTTTAGGTTATATTTATTTCCTAGAATTATTTTAGATTTGTTTCTTGTTTTTGTTAACTCCCCGAAAAGGAGATAAAATACATTCTCGTATTTTAAGACAATATTTTATAGTTTGAAGCTTTTTCAAAAGGCAAACTGGGAATTGTTGATAGATTGCCAATTGTAGAATTTAACCTGTCCTACGAGGAAATCGGGAAAAAAGGTAAATTTAATATTGAAACGTATTAGAGAATTAAGAGCCATTGGGGTAGGACGAGGCGAAAAAGGAGAACATTAAGTTAAGTTAAATTGCTTAACAGTTGGGTACTTCGACGTTGTAGAAAAAAAAGAATGGAAAAAAAGCTAAAAAAGAAAATCGTAATTTATCTTACAGAATTTATTGTAGTTTCATTTCGAACATTTTAAATTCTTGAAATTGGAAAAGAAGAAAAATCAAATCGTTTAAATTTAATTTTTAATTAAAAAAAAAATCGAAAATTTAAATAATTTTTAACGAGATTTTAATTTTAAAATAATATAAGCGAGTAGAATATATTTCGTGGTTTTTAATTAATTTGAAAATATCTATTTAATGTAGTTTTTAATAAGAATAAATAATTTAACTAGTTGGGGCTTAATTTTATCCTCGGTTTTATAGTACTACCAGACAGTGTAGTGTTAGAGTTTAATGGAAAAAACCTGGTAAAATTCAGAAAGATGACTAAAATGAAGGTACAAATTAGGTTTTATATTGACTCATTTCCAGGGCCGTAAAGTCTTAATTTACGAATACATTTTTAACTATGTGCATAGTCATGAGAGATTCTATTCTGTCCACATAATTCATATCACTACGTTTCTCATAGTTACCTTTCAAAACTCTAATTTGTCACTGGTATAAAATTGGGTTTTCTATAGTTCAATTAAAATGAATTCAATCAACAAACCCAACGTTTCAGAAAGTGCATTTAATTTTAACAAAATACATAAGATACAAGTCCACAGGATTATGTGTGCTATACAATATTATTAATCAAATTCTGATGGAAGTCATATCATATTTGATGAACATTTGGTTTAACTAAGGGATTTCCAGAATATGTACATACAATAATAAATTCCAAATTGGCTACATCTGAATTTGGTAGTCTTAAAATATTATTATAATATTAAACAATTAAAATTGAATCCGCTTTGTATATACAAAGTATAAATTCTTTTAGAACTAATTGGAAATGACACCATTTAACAAAAGTATGAAATCGTGTCTCGTTAATTTTGGATAATTTTTATCGTCTCTAATATGTTGTATTCACAACGTCCATGCACGGTTTGACACTAAGATTTGAAAACGTGCTTGAAGACATGTTTCCTCGACTAAACCCTGCTTTAGTGAGATGTAATCCTACAACCAAGGACTAAGATAACATAGATAAGATATAAATGATAAAATGTTGCTATGGTAATGTAATTAATCAGGTATTTAAATTTAAATTGAATAGTAAATTATCAAACTATAGACTGCTCAAGTTTAATATGAATAAGTAAGAATGACAGCGAAATCCCATGAGTTTTAAGAACAAACCACACTATCTAGAAATTGGTTCATCAGTCTCTAAACGCATTCAGATTATTATCCGACGTGAAGTATGCAACTGAAGAAATTCCAAGAGGTACAAGAAGTAAAAACAATACTACATCCTTTTTTGGTGTAAGCTTCATTATTATGGACACATCTCTTTATTTATTCAAATTTCCATCCACCATCATTTCTGTGATAATCATAATTAAATTTCATTACAAAAAAACTAAACTTCATTCTCAAACTAAACTGATTAAAACTGATTACATTCCAAAATATTCAATAATATGAACACTGCAGATAATATATACGGATATCTAGGTTAACCACAGTATACTGGGAAAATCGATGAATTTAAATTTCCCCGAAAAAATACAACATTATAATAAAAAGTTCTTGAAAAATAAAAAAGTATTTTGATTAGAAAACAATTTTTCCTTTTTTTTTAAAGTAGATATTTGAACTTTGATCGAAGAAAGTTCTTCTTCAATCTAAACTTATATCATAGAATGTGTGTTGTATCAAGAAAAATATGAAGAAAAATATCAAACCGCACTTAACCATATCATAAATGGAATTGAAAAGTCCATATTTTTTGATGGTCGAATGGAATAGAATTCAAATGAAATGAAACCTTACAAATTATGGTATTGGGTTTGGCTTCGATCTTTTTATCTTTTTTGATTTTTCATTTGTAGAAACTCGAGAAAACTTCGAACTTTTATCAAATATACAATTTTATATATACTACACAAAAAAAAGGACATCTTTTAATAGCATTCGATTCTATTCGATTCAATAAAATGCAGGCACCACACAAGAATATAAAAGGAAAGTTTTTAAATGAATTTTATATACATGTACATATAGTTTTGTATGGAAAGGACATTCCCTATTACGTATCCGCATATAAAGAAGATTATGCAACAAAAATGATATATAATTTGAAATTAGATTTCAATTTTCTGGTTGAATAATGCAAGAAACTATTCATTTCCAGAGTATTTTTGTGTGCAAATCTTTGGAGAAGGGTGGTTATATAAGAAAACCTAGTCTAGATCTTTCATCTTCCGTTATATACTTTCCTTTCTTTTTAACATTTCCAGGCCTTTGATAACACGATAACTATATTTTCACAATAGCAACATTATAAGATCATACTTTTTATCATATATAGTACACCAAAAATGAAAATTTAAGGTTTTTCTTATAGTATATAGTTTCTTCTCCATGTCGTTTTTTTTTTTCTCCTGGATAGTATTACTTCCTGTAAATTTCATCCTTTTACTATATATAGTTTCATTTTCTTTTTCTCAAGGATAGGAAATACGGTGAGATGAGAAATAAACATAGCCAAGGAAAAAAGCAAAAAAAAAACATTATGTTCCCTTCACTTCTCTTATCCAGTTATATTCTTTAGACGATCTTATTTAGCAGAAAATTGCTTTTAAATAAAGAAACGGAAAGATTCTAGAGATAAACGGATTCTGGTCTTACAGAAAAATAAAAAAAAGGGGTTTTCCTTATATAGTGGAACAAATTTTCTGTTTTTTTTTTCTTTAGGCTTCTTGCGGTTTAGGCAAATGGAATGGTGGACTAAAAAGTTTTCACTTCATGCAGATTAAGTGAAATTGCAGACATGCGATTTATCTTTTTTTTTCTTCTTCTTCTATATGTATGGAAAAAAAATAGACGAAGAAATGAGGCACAAGTGAAAAAAAAGGAAAATGAAATACAAGACCCAGCAAAGACGCCTAGTAAACAGCTTGTTGGCTTGGTGTTCAACCGTAATGTCTATAAGATGTTGTAAATGTTCTTCATTCCTTTGAAGATTTCGTCATAGATTTTGATTTATTTTCGCTGGTGTTTTTATTTTTCTTTTTTCTTCTTCCACGGGGTTGTTGTGTATTTTTCTTTTTGCTTGTCGTCGTTTTCACTTCCTTAAAATCAGATCAGCAAATTTATTTCCTGTTTGCAAATGTTGACAGTACTTAAAAGTTTTGCTGACATAAAAAATTTCCTTTTTTTTGGTTGGTTTCAAGATTAAGAAAGCGAAAAACTTAATGAAGTGCGTTAAAATGTTTCAGTTTGTTATAAATTTTCTCTTTTTTTGATTTATGATTGTACAAATAGGATTTTATAGGCGTAATTTTGAATATTTTATCATATCAAAGGATTTTTGACAACTTTATGTTAGTTATTCTTCGAATAATATAGAATGGAAATAATATATCTAAAAAGAATATCTAGAATGGAATTTTAATAAATATTTAACTTTGACTACAGTTCCATTTGGTGAACTCTGGTATAAGTTAGGTCGTTGCTGTATTAAGGCGCATCTAAACCAAACGAACGAGCGAGAATATAAAACATTCTCTGGAAATGCTCAATATTATTGTGGACGCCTCATTGAGCACGAATAAGTATCCTTTTGACCTCTTTCATTTGCTGTTGATTTGCGAAAGTCTCCTCTTATTAGCTCGCTTGGTTTGAACCCGACGTTAGAGGAATCATGAACATTAAAATGAAATAGGTAAATGGTTATTATGGGAACAACTGAAATAAGAAACTAAAAACCTTCATATAAACCTGCTTCTAATATGACCCCAAAGTGAAGTTAGTTAAACGCTTCCCGAAGGTGTATATTGAGGACATAACGAGGATTTGTTGCCGCTGTTCCTTATATCATGATATAACAGTTCCACTCAGAAAGATGAAAATAGAAAATCTTATGATAGTGTAAGGTCCTAGGCACATACAATTTTTTTAAATTATCTGCCTTAATAGTCATTTCTCCGTTTTATAGTGACTTGAAGGTACCAAGCCCCGCATTAAGGCCACCAGGTAGGTATTAAAAGTAATAAGTAGAGGTATATACTATATGAATAATATCCAGTACAGTGAAGCATGCATAAGACAAAAACCTGCCTCAGAAGGAATGTTTTTCTGGTTCCTTGTTCTTGGTTTGATATACCATAAGTAAGAACTTTTTGATTAACTGTCCGGTTAGGATAGTCGTTTTTTCAGGCGCCTGCAGATGCCACAAATAGGCGGGTAATTTGTTCGGTTTCTATTAGGTACCTTTTTAAATAGGTTTGATTGTAATATTAAAATTTTTTTGGATATACTATACTCTATCAATTAATGTACTTTCATTTCACCTAAAAAGGTTTATAATTTGTATAGATTTGAAGGAAATATCATTGTTCATATTTCGGCACTTAAGTTTTAAGAAATAAGGCGAAACTTAAACCAATTTCTCTCATTTTTTTTTTCTATTCAAGATAAAATTATATTTTCAATTAAATTAAATAATTCAAAAGTTAAAATTTCGGATAAAAGACCAAAAAAAGAAATAAATACAAATGGGAAGTCAGTCCAAATTAATAATCAACAACTTATAGAAGTAAAAACAGTATAATTCCATCACCTTGAATTTTATTCAAATTTTTCGGATCTTCTGCTTTTTATATGCTTTTGCCATCTTTATCATTAACCCTTATCTTTGGAGAAATTTCGAAAATTAAATGAAAGCTTTATTATAAAAGTTTCGGTTTTAAATAATTAAAAGTATTTTTTCATGTTTTCATTTTCTTTAGTAGGTAATTTTTGTTTGAAAATTTTTGTTTCGTGAAAATGAAGAAAAGCACACACATACACATACATGCGCGAACAAACACTTTTCCTTTTGTTACAAATTTTCCGTTTTTTTTTTGGAAAATTGTTAAGTAAAAACATAAAAGGAACGATTTTTGAACAAAATTGAAAATAATTACGTGATCACTTTTTTCTTGTATTATTTAAATGAAAAAGGTTGAAAACCCTTTTTTCGCCTTTCATTTTGTTGTTGTTTTTCGAATTTTTAGAATAATAATTTTATTCGGTAACGGCCGGAAGTTTAATTAAAATTTGATATAAAATTTAAAATTAAATGCAAAATTCTATTAGAATTTTTCTTTGATGAAACTTAACATACTTTTTTATTAGATAATTTTAAAAATATTTGAATATAAGAAATTTGACCAATTGTATTCCTTTTTCGAAGTAAGCTTAAAATTAAAAATTCCATTAAAAAGTGTTTAGAACCTATGCAAATATTACTCTTACTCTTAGTGCAACAAAAAGTAAACGAATAAAATCGAATGGCACGTATTACATCATTATGACGTCACACTGATTCAAGAAAATTAGCATTTTTTTCACTTTTCTAGTGAAATTAATTAAATTAATTAAAAGAGTTAAAAATAGGATACAAAACAGTTGTAACGATTTGAGAATATTAGGAAAAGGCAAATGAACAGACTATTATAGATAATGTAGAATGGTCTAGTTGGTTGAGATCTCGTTTCTAGAAACTAATGAGACCCTTGTTCAAAAGCAGGTCTCGGTTCTTCACTTCTTCACTACTTTTCTTTCCCTTACATAATAAAAGGAATTGTATGTCGCCATTATGTTGTTATGACGACACTTATTGACTTCCATGATATTCTGTTAATCATTTTATTTGATAGATGTCAGTATAAAGTCATGAAAAAATTAATATTATCCGACTTTTAGATGAAAACTTATAATATTTTTCAATATTTTCATGTAATTTTCATATTAGAAAAAGTATACAAAAGAAAAATATCGGTAAAAAGAAATTACTTTCATTCAAAACTTTCAACTTGATCCATCCATAAAAAGAGAATACATTATATTCGAATGAATAGAATATCAAAAATTTAAGTTTCCCATACAAAAGATGATGTCTAGACTTTTTTAGTATATAAAAGCTTATTGCATAATAAAATCAAATTGAATAAAGAAAATGAATATTTTTCTTTTTTTGAGATGAATTTTTGTTAAATATTTAAATACGAAAAAATACAACATAAATGCATGAATGTATAAGAAAGTAGTATATTTGAGAATTTAATATTTACAAATAAATTTTTCTGAAAAGAATTTCAAATTTATTATGCCAAAAAAAAAATTTACGAATGCAAATTGATTATAGTATTTGACAAATCTTAGCTAGAACTTTGATACCGCAAGAATCGTATAAAGAAAAGCATTTAGTGAATTTAATAACAAAAACATATAATAACTGAAATAACTGATGCCCTATGATAGAAATGGGACAAAACTAACATCATTTCAAGGTTTTTTCTTCATACCTTTGTTTTTTCTCTTCAACATTTCTTCCAATTTGCAGGTACCCTAGACCCTGATAGCATAAGTCTAATCTGAAAATTTTATTCAAATCGGTGTATTAGTTTTTAAAGTACATCAAAAAAGCTTTATAAAGAGGGTTATTTTCTCCTAGAATTATTTCTTTCTCCACTATCCTTGGACCGATTTGACTGAAATTTAACATGGCATAGACTATTTAAACAAAATTGATTCACAAATTTTCCCATTATATCCTAAAAACCACTTAAAAAACGACAAAACTTTCTGCTCACCCTGGTTTTTCCTTTATAACTTTGCTCCCCTGACTCAATTTTGCTGAACTGAAATACCAAACTAAGCTAAGGAATAAGAAACTCACATTGTAAGTTTTATCAAAATTTAACAACGGGTTTTAGAATCATCTTGTATACGGACGGACGGTCAGACATACATAAATCGATATAACTTTTGATTCCCGATACAGAAATGGAAACTAACTAATATACCCTCTGGTAGCACCTCCCGTAGGACATAATAAGGGAAGCTACCATAAATTCTAAAAGTTTATTGTACAAATTATTTGTTTGTAATTAATTTCCCTAAAAAGAACGAATCACAAATTAACTTCGTTTCTTTTTTCTCCAAATTACAAATGATAATACGATTTACATTTCAATTTGTCTCCATTTTTAGATCATAGCATCAGAAATAGTCCTGGAAAATATTTCATTAAATTCAAAACATTTATCAGGACTTGCCATTTTTAAGGCAATTACAGAAACAGACGGAAAACGAAAATACAACATTAATTTCACTTCATGTTTTGGATTCAATACAATAAAATTGAAAAGTGAATTGTGTCCTTGAATATCCAGATTTTCCAGTCTTTTTTTTAAAAATAGAAAAGTCCAAAAAAAATGTTTGACTGTTTTCCTTCTTTTTTTAAAAAAAACAGAAATCAGAATTTTCCGGCATTTGTGTTATTGTTTTTATTTTTCATTTATATTATCAAGGAAAATAAAGAGACTCGAATTTTTCTTCCCGAAAAGTGATTGACATATTCAATATGTGCTAAAAATCAACTACAGAAGAAAAACAGAAGGCAAGGCAAATAGACAGTAGGGAAAAAAAGGAATACTATATAAATAAATAACAACAAAAATAATATTGGATAATGGGTAGGAGGAATCTCTCTATCGACAACTAGAGATGTTTCAGCTGGACTTGTTTTTTGTTCCACCCCGAATTCCAGTTTCAATTTTAAAATTCAATTTAACATCAACATTGCTTGTTTTTTCTTCTGTTTTTCCTTGTGTTTTGGAACAGTGTTATGCGATAGTTGTCTAAAATTTCAAGAAAATGGCCACACCAAGTATGTACCTATAAATGTATATAAAAAAAACAAAGAAAGGAATCCTCATTTTTTATCCTTCATAGTTGTATTTATCATTGAAAACTGTAATATACCTTTTAGACATTCGTACTGATATTTTATATACCTTTGAGTTAGGACATTTTTGACATTTGTTTTCTTTTCAAAAAAGAAAATATATTAAAAAAAATATTAATCAAAAAAATAAAAAAGGAATAAAGTTAAATAAATGTTATTTACTAGAATTTCTGTTTGGACACACTGTCATTGCAAGTACACGGAAAATATATCGATCGCTACAACAGATGCAAAGAATTGCATTTTATAACAACAATAAAGCCGAAATAGAAACATAACTTTCACTATATACAGGGGGAAATGAAATTATTCAATTTAATTTAAGTCATTTTTTGGATTTAGTTAGAATTCTAGCTTCGATTTGATAGTACAACAGCAGAGAAATTTCAGTAATATCGACCACGGTTTATATACCTTTCCCGTAAGTAAATTGTTGCTAATTCAATTTGGTATACCCTATTATATACATATCATGTTTCTCCATAATATATTAGTCCCAATAATTAAGCAGCATTTCATCAATATTGATTGGAAGTTGGGATGATTAGGAGTGTGTTCAAAACTATTCAAAAATCATCATTAATTAAATGAAAACTCACCCTTCTTCTAGTTGTTCCTCAGTAATCCTTCACAAAATCTGGGGAAATCTAGTCTTAATGCAAAAAAATGACAAGAAGTTCATTGAATCTATCTAGTAAGTCAATATGTAAGTACATAATTATATAAATAGTATCCTAATGTCTGATGTATCTGTCTGTCGCATTATTCAAGACCCTGAATAATAAGCAATTTATATTTTTTTCTCTATTTTCAGATCGCTACCTCTTATCATTCATAAGACAGGATTCTTACTAATTTCTTTTTTTTAAAAAAACTTTTCAAATCAAATTTTAATTTAAATTTCCTTGGCAATGGTCCCATCCCCATTTCTATAAAAATCTCAACTCAACGTACAGATCAAGTACAGATGCAGTCAAAAATTAAATGTTACCAACAACAACAGCAAAAATGCGACTCTAAAAATATTAGTTAACTTTAAGATTTTTATGCTATATAAATGAATGATCTCCTTCAGAGGGAATATATCTTCCATTGAAATCCATCTCGGTGGTGTTCTGAGAGTTTCAAATAAAAACTAACTACCCAAAGTATGTATAAAAGATGACATAGACATTATGCCTTCGGGATATTGAGTGCAATTAAGGGTTGGAAAAGAAAAGTTTCATTTTTATCATCTCTACCTGAATGATATAAGGGTGAAGTACCACTGTATAGATGAGAATATTATGTGGTTGTTTGGACTCTTATGGATCGTTTAAGGGCATTATTCTTTAGCATGTTTTTGAGAAAAAAAAAAACTTTATGATGGTTTAACACGTACACCTATTGAAATTTTGTTTTTAGTTTATTTTCGTTTCGTATAATCACCTGATGAGCTCTAGAGTTTGCTGACTATGGAAAATTTGTGAAATTACTGAATTTTAAGAAATATATTTTATGTGAAAAAAAGAACCGAAATATTTAGTTTGTTAAGTAATATTTATTTATATATTGTGATACTTCGGACCTGTTGGAAAATCAATGAAAATTTATATAGAGGTGAATGACGACAAGGTTTTTTATTAAAACATTAGTTTAGGTGGTTAAAGATTGGATGCATCCAGAACTCATTCTGTGTTGAATACAAATCCGTACTGGCTGCAGTTTATGAATTTAAGAAAGTGCTTAAAATTTGCGTTTATAGTCGGGAGTTTTGTCAACTGTCATGCTGAAGAGTTTGGACGCCACTTAGATTTGTATTTATTTCTCTGGATTAATTTGTTCCTAACTAAATATCTAATTAATCAATTATATTTATGAGAACTGAAACTGAAATATTAAGAAAATTAAAGTCTAACAAAAATATATAAAATTGAATAAACAGAAAAAGATTAAACATTCTCTATTGTCTCTAAACACGCTAAAACGTTCTCTGTGCATTTTCTTTATTTATAATTTAGCAATAAATTCAAAAAAACGATCTTATCCTTAATAAAAATCGTGGAAATTGAGTACCTTTTGTGTGGTATATTAGTGGAAAATTATCATTTTAAGAACTGAACTGAATTCTGCTAAATTTGTGAAATATGAATGAAATTACTTAAAAGGAAACATTAATGGATATTCTTCACATTTACAAAGTTTGGCTGGACTTTGTCCTTTTCGGGAAACGATTATAAGGATTACTTATTATGAATGAATTAATTCCAACTTGAAAAGGCCCATGCTTAAAAGAAAACACATTTTCCGATTTGATTCAATGAAATTCTGACAAATAAGAAGATGATTATTATTATTAAAATAAATAATTAATTTCAATAAATATTTATGAATTTATATTTAATTTAATTTTACAAAATCAAACAGGTACAAATTGAAAACCAAAAATATCATACATGAATTGAAAATAACTACTATTCCATAGTATATAAAATTTCAATCAAGATCTACATAATTTCTTTAAGACATAAAACTTGTTTAAATTGAATATGAAAATCAGAATACTACAAAAGAAAAGACTTTTATGGAAAATTATTTCATAGAAAAAGGGATATAGAATTTTCCAAATTACTGCATTTTGCATAAATTCGTTTAAACAATATAATATACAAACTTAATCACAACATAATACATATATATAATATTCTTGAACTAGTTATAAAGTTTGTTCAATTCCTAGAAAAATCCCTTTGGGCGTCTGCCTGATTTTCGGAAACCAAACAAAATCAGTATTATATAGAAAGGTATATAAAAGCTCTGGTTATACTCCATTTATATAAGTATGTTCGAATTAATGGTTGTTAAGGTAATATACTTTCGTCAGTTCAACAATTTTATGAAATTATCCTTTTATGAAAATCATCACAAAATAAATATATACGATTTTTCCCATCAGTTAACAAAAGGTATTCAAGGGTAATGAAGAATTTATAATCATAAAGAAAAATAGTAGGAAAACCTTCTTTTTTTTCCCTTTTAATGAATGATTGTTTTCCAAAAAAAAAAAAAAGAAATTAGCAAAAAGAAATTCAAAAGAAAAGAAAATTCGCACCAAATCTGTACCTTCAATTTTCCGCATAAACACCACATCATTGTTATTGTTCAATTGCAGTTTTCATTTTAACAAATTAACAAAAAGGATTTGCATTTCCATCCAAAAAGAAAGTGAACAAATAGACGCCGCAGTCAAGTGTATAATGCTTTTGACTCAATAATATAGTCTACCATATATGTATATAAACTCGGTACTACTATATTATGATATGGAAAAGGAGCAAGAAAAGAAAGGAAATTATTTTCCAACAAAATGAATGAATATAAAAGCCAATTGTGGCTTTCATTCATCCAATATAATAATATGAGCCTGTAGAAATAACAATGTCTATAATGTGAACATTTATATGGAAAATTCATTTTCATGTATAGAACTGACTTTAAAAAAAAAAAAAGGATTTCGTTAAAATGAAAATGAGATTCTGATATATGAATAAAATGAAAATTCTAGGTTATTAGATGTTGGCCTTTTTTTTTCTTGTGCAAAAGGAATTTACACTTTTTGAAATGCATTTCATTTAATTCTGAATTAACTATTAGTAAATTTTATATGAAGAAATAATAAAATTGTTGTATAACATGCCATAACTAGGAGTTAAAAAGAAAATTGTGTACTATACTCATTCGAAAAAGAATAAATATTATTAAGTAAACTTCATACATATGTATGGATTGTTTTCCTTTTTTTTTATGTTTCTATCATGTTATACATTCATATATATATGATATGTACGAGTTATAATCGTCCGTTTTCATGTCAAATTAACATTATACTTTCTTTTTAGCTTTTATTAACAATATTAACTTCATTGCAGTAGAATATTATTATTGTAGAAAAAAAAAAGAAATATAATAATGGCTATTTGTACGACCATAGCATAACTTTCTCTATGCTTACAATCAAAGGATTATATACAAACTATTATGATCGAAATAAATGAGTATAATAAAAATGTACAAAATTCCCAACTAACCGAGGTTTAAGCAATTTTGATTCGAACCCACTATAAGGCTTTTCAATTTTAATTTGACTTTTCATAGGGCTAAAACACCTTACGTGCTTCCACATTTTCGAAAAACTGAAACATAAAGTATGACACAGCTTACCCTAGTTCACTGATAAGCTTTTATATTTCATAAATTTTTAAGGATTTGTTAGATATACGACATCTCTTTGAATGGAATCATTGTTTGAACTACTATTTAAGAGCTTAATTGAATTCATATAAGAATTCATATAAGAAGTATCACAAAAAAAAGCAACAGGATTCATAGAAAATATCGTTTATAAAGCGATATCGAAAAACACAAAAATATCATTTTAATGACTATACTATATGAAAGGTTATTGTTGGAAGTCAGTTAAGTGACAATTGGTTTTTAACAACAGCATCTTATTATTAAAATTATGAGTTTTACAATAAAAATATAGTTTGGCTAGCATCATTTAATATCGGCTTATAGACTTGATATACGTCGTATTTATATTGGACCAGTTTTTAGACGAAACCGCAAGAATATTAATGGTTTTACTTTTGTTACAAAACATTATTTGAATAATACCGAATTCATCGAAATCACCATGCCAGAGTGGTCGAGTGGTACTTTTCCCTCGTTGCTGGGATGAGAATCGCTGGTTCAATTTCAGGTATCATTTTGTCACTTTTTTGCTTACAATATCATCGTTAAAGTAAATCCAAAATTTAAAAATATATGATGTGAAAATAATTAGCATTTTAATGGCTTAAGTTTAAAATTCAGGGAAGTTATAATGAAACAAGAATGTTGACATGTATTTTAGTTACCATAGTTGGTTTGAAGCTGAGTGAGAAGTCTGGGATCCAATTCCTAGCCCGGTATTAAAATTTTCTTGTTCAAATTTATATAAAGATTTCCAACGATTGTGTTCTCGATTAATTTTTCTTGTGTATTAATAACTCTACACATTATAGACTTTTCTCTTTCTTTAATATCAAAGCTCTTTCGTTATCTTCTTCTTCGATTCTACTTATAACAACGACTATGTCCGTATTGCTCATATATCTTTGTATGCTAGACTATGCTCAAACTATGCACAACTTCAATCTCTAAGTATAGAGAATGTAAAATAAATAAAAATATTAAAATCATTGTTGTCTTCATTAGATTCGATATTTTGCTGGTGAATTATCAAAAGGAAAAAAAGACATCATTTACACACATTGAAATAAATCAAAATAGGACCTGAACTAAAATACCACTCTTAATGCATATATCGTGGAATAAACTTGATTTGATTGTTTTTTGTTTCTATTTAAATCAGTTTCGATTATAATTAATCATTGACCATTTTTATTTATTTATTTATTTCGACTTTAATTATTACCTCTTAAAAAAAAGAAACCTAAACATAAATAAAACAAAATAAAAATCATAATTATACTAAATTTACTTAAATGAATAATGAATTAATTTGGAAATAAAAACAATTAGTTTAAGTTTTATTCCAAAAACAAAAAAGAATAATAATTAATTAATTATTTTTGGTCTGTATTTTATTTGAAAACAAGATTTACTACATGAATTGAATTAAATTTGATTGATTTCGAAACTAGAAATTTCCTTTATTATACATTTTATGAAACGCTATTTGTTTCAATCATATTCCTGTCTCTTGGATCTGTATTCCTTCCAAAAAGGTAGTCGGATAATATTTATATTTTGTGAATAAACTTCATTTTCAAAATGAAATATCTAAAATATTTTATGAGAAATTTAATCTACAAGGATATTGCATTCATATTTTAATTGGAATTATTTCAAAAATTGAATATTCTTGTTGTACAAATATTTTATATACAAATAATTTTGGTAAAATTCAAATAAATATGAAAATACATGTATTTTAACAAATTTAGTTCATTATACATATTTTGGTTAGTAATTTAAAATAATATCTGGAAAATTTTAGATCATAATCAATATGTGTTGGGCCTAAGGAGATGAATAAACCTGTGGTGCCGAAAAATGGTTAACGTCTTCAGGACTGAATTTTCAAAAACTTGGAATGTAAAACATAAAAAAATCATAAATACAAATATATAAATTTGGTCACAAGTCACTGGGATCAACTACAATATGTATGAAAATTTTCTATAGATTCTGGACATACCGAATCGTTGCCTGTTTCATTACCCGGTTTTTACTCCTCACCCATCTTAACATTTCGCTAAAGACAATTCATGTCTGTAATTCTTCCAGGACTGAAAATAGCTTTTCTACAGGATTTAAAATTGTTGAGCACATATGTCGTAGAGTGCTTTAAGAGGATAAATTAAAGCTTTCATGGTTTATATAATATTTCTTGTTTTAATCTTTAAAGAATATAGTACTTTATTAAAATTTAATGAAAAACTAGATTAATAATTCTCGGAGATATAGCGGCGCGATATAGCTATGACCATAGGTGAATTTAAATTTGGACGGCTATATTATAGTCATTTTTTTATGATACAAAAAAATTTAAGGTCTAAAGTAACGGCCCATAAAATTACCAGTAGAATCATTTTATGAAGGTTCAATTCAAATTTCAAGTAAAATCCATGAATAGTTTTAGACAAATTATAACAAAGATTTTAGAAAATAACAACTTCCAGATGGTTCTACTTAAACTTCTATAACTTCTGTAAAATTTTTAATTTATACTTTGGCTTAAAATAATCTTAAGAAAAATGTAAAGCAAAAGTTCTGTTTTGAAAATTCAGTAGCCAGATCCATCCCCTTCATAGAAAAATTTCATTGTATTTTTTGTGCACTGAAGATTCGGAAAGGGTTTGAACTCACAACAGTACCGAAAATGCTATTAAATCCCCTAACCACACAAATAACACAATTCTATCTTTGAAGAACTGAAATTCATATAAACTTTTCAGGACAATGAAATAAAAATTTCATATTGGAATTTTGATATGGAACTTATTTTAACTTATTAGAGGTTAACAAATGAAGTCTTAAAAGCATTTTGAACCATTTCATATAGCCCAAAGTTCTATTCATAAAAGTTGAAAAATATATTTGTTTAGCTATATTTAAATCAAAATCAATTTCTCTTCGAATTCTATCCAAGGCAGATGCAACACCTACGAGTGATGTGGCGATTTGGTGATTCTAGCGATGTAGCGATCATCACCGATATATATATTCTAGTGCGGTGTGCCACACCTAAGTGATGGTGATGTGTTTAGATGACTGAGAAATCAGTCGATTTTGCTTTTTTTGAATGAACGAATTTACGTTAAAATCAATCAATATATTTGTTAGGTGCAGCCATAGAGATTTGAAGTGATATTCATTTAATTATTTCCCACATGATTTTTCAAATCGGAAGATCACTAAATCCCCACATCGGTCGTTTGGTGTGGCACCTACTTTAGCTAGATTCTTGGTCCTGTTCGATTTCGACTTTATTATTTATTAACAAATAGAAGAATGTTATTTCAAAATCAATAAATATAAAAAAAAAATAATAAATTTAATAACAATTTACCAGTTTTAAATTAAATATGAAAGGATGTATGGAATTTATTTAAGGTTATGTATATGTGGAAACATATCAACATATTTATATGCTGTAATACATATTTGGAATGTACATATATTGGCTTCATTAATAATAAGTTGAGACTGACAAGAATGTTATGAATTTTCTTTGAATCAACACAAACTAAACCTCTGACTTTTCAGCCTTCTTCTATTTTGAAATTCATTTAACTCGAACTCTTATATTTATATAATATTCATAAGATGGAATTACCCACAAAAATATCAACGTTAAAATTGTAACACAATTCGCGACTGTTTGAAAATCAGCTTCTGAAGTTAACAAAAAAAAAAAAAAAAAAAGAAAAAGGAAAAACAAGATGATTTGAATATTGTGATATTCGCTACATCAACCTGGCCCAACCTCCAATATCTATCATATGTGGTGTATATTAAAATGAAAAAATTCCACAAAGAAATTCAGTTCACTTTCTTATTTTTCTTTAGGTTTTTCTTTTCTTTTTTTTTCTTTTTTTTTGCATAAATTTACTGTGAAAGTGTCATTTTCCCGGGATCACAAAAAAGAAAGTTAAACAAGAAAAAAACGTAAACCCTTAACCATATATGAGTATGGGGGTGAAAAATCATCATTGACATGGTTTTGTCATTTCTTTTGTCGTGACATCGAATTATCTTGAATGACTTTCATGAAATTCACATTTGAAATTGTATCTTCTTGTATATATATGTATATATGTTATTTTTTTCTTTGCAGGATAACACCTCTTAATCGCAATATGGAATTTTCCATATACGATATGTTTACGCATTGATGTGGATATGAGAGTAGATTGTGGTGTTCGATAGAATTAGGAGCTTTAAAATTTAAAAAAAAAAAACCTTTCGAACCAACTCAATGTAAGTGGTTCTCAGTTACAAATTATTTTTTACCCTATTTTTCATAGGGTGGAGTAAAAATTCCTTTCCCGATTAAATAATTTCAAAAATGATTTTGTAAAACAGCGATCTTCAATTTTTCTTTAAATTTATGTTCACATTTATTATGTTAACTTTTTCCATAGTGTTAACATCCGTGTGTTAACGTCACTCTTTTATACACTTTAATTGGACAAGACTGCTCCTTTATAGTTGTCTACGAACTCACCGTCGGACCCGGTTTTGACTCTTTCACACAAATAATATATCCTCGCACTCGACTATTTCCCACGATGAACAACGATTGACTGTTTTCCTCCTTAAAACGTTGGCTGAAAGGCGGGGGCTTTCGACTGTTCCTAATATATTTTGTCATTAACAATAGAATTATTATGACCTAGATTAACTTTACTAAATCCAATATTAAAATAATTATGTTCTTTGATTTATCTTAACTCCATTAGGTTAGGACTATCGATCGACTGCAAAAGAAATTTGAGATCAAATCAAAATCCAATTAATGTTTTTGAAATAAACTGAACTCCAACATCAGCTAATTATCAATTATCATGTGAAATTACAAACAAGATTATAATTTTTTAAAATAGAATGCTTTCGAGTGGAAGGAGTATGAAAACAAGTTATTTCTATTGATCTCCTGTAATCCTGAAATGAAAAATGTACCAAAAACCTGATCCTTGAACATGCCGATCAATTCAAGCAACTTAAATAAATGAGGATCATTTTTTAAATTAATGTTCCTACACCACTGATCCTATTCCCCTGTTCATGAAAATATTACGATACCCCATTGATAATTTAATGTTTGGAAATACTTTATTTATAAAAGAATTAGTTTTCCACTTGCACAATAGATGATATCTTAAATTAATTGCACTAAGAATTTGTCATAAAGATTTAGCACTCTCAAAATTCCTAGTCTTATAAAATTTGCCCAAAGAAAATTATTACACAGAACTTAAACTGTTTATATAGGACGTACGTGTGTGGTTCAATCCTTCCTAGTTAGACAATATATCCGATTCATAATAATATCATCCATATTGCATATAATGTGTGCAGTTTCTGAACAAGAAGATTATAACGGACATGAGAAATAGACCATATGTGTGTAAACATATCAATGATGGTGTGAATGATAACATTGTTATCTCTATTATTAAGCGGAAATAGTAAGTAAAGAGATATTTGGTAAATCAACACATATAGTATATAACATTATTTATAGACATTTTGATAGAGGACATTAATTTCTTACGTCAACAAACGAAAAAGAAAACAATATTCTTTTTATATATAGATTCATTGTTTGCTATTCATTAATATATATTTAGAAACAAATATTCAATATTTAATACTTTTATTAAATTGGGAAAATTTAATGTTATTATATAATAATCGAAAGAATCTAATGCCCTAGACAGATCTCCGATTTTAATTACAATAATTATTTTTTAATGACACTTCTGGATTACCCATGACACATCTTCTTTTTTTCACAATTATCATTATTCTTGTCATTCCAAAATTACTATATTTATATATTTATTTATACTATATTTTCAAAATAGAATGTTTATTCATATTGATTCAATAAAATTAATTTTTTTAAAACGTATTTTAGTACATTTTAGGGAATTTTTAGAATAATAACCATTCTTTCTCCTTTTAAGTTTATGCGAAAGAAGAAAACATGTCAAAACCAAATGAAATTTTTAAAATATTCCAATGTAGATGGCCCTGTAATGTGAGCAAACAATTTAGGACCTCATCACAAGTTCATTTGAAAATTTAAAAAAAAAATAATGCTTGAAATTGATACTTAAAATTGATCATTATTAAGTAAATAAAGGTCATTATCGAGTTTTAATGACCGATTGGAAAATAATGATCATTAAAATCGAAGATCTGTCTAGAATATAAGCATCAAAGATGAAATCCAATACAATTGACATAGTACAAACAATTATAATAATATGAATGTAATGTCCTTATTTTAAATGATTGCAACAAATTTATTAATTTATTAAATATACTGTCTCGGTCATTACTCTTTTCAAATATCAATGATCGCAAATTTTAAAAGCTTACAGAATCCAAAAAATCTTTTTCCTTTTACATGTCATAAGATAGGAAAATAGGGATTTCAAAACGAAACCTCATAGTTATTAAATTGAATGAGTTAATAAATTTAAATTAAATTAATCGTTACTTATTTGTTCACATAGACTTTTCGATGATATCCTTTATCCTGTTCTTACGAAATTAAGTCTAATTCGTTGAAATCACATAATGAATGAATGTACCAAATAGATTTCAGTGATTGTTAAAATATAAATACATTCATCCGAACTCAAATGTTAGAATGTCACCGAAATTCTGATATGGATAGATATCTAGACAAATAGACTGATAGATGAGCGGACATTATCTAAAAGAATGTTTTTCTTTTGGGTACTCAGGGGATCTTGAACAAAAAAAAAACTGAAATTCCATCAAAATCTGAACATTACATTTATTATTTATACTGACATAAAGTTTTATTCCCATATCATTATTAAAAGAATGATATATCCCGCAGAACTTTGACATGTTTGTGAGATTCAAGTAAAAGTTATTGAGCTTTATGAAATATTGAACTTTTCACATTGATAATTAATATATAATATATAGTAATATAAGAAACGATAAATAAATAGAAAAAACTAAAAAGAAAATTTTATATAACATTCTCTATAAGTCATATGAATTACGTAATATCTTTATCAAAGAAACCATCCTTTCTGCTTATGAAATATAAGAAAAAAAAAACAAGCTATGGCGTAGAACTACTATTGGAACTTCTATACATACTTATCAATAATTTTCTCTTTCCTACCAACCTGGTTTCCTAGAAATTTCTGGTAATAACGGCGTAATATTCTATTTTGCACCGAAATTCTAAATCTAGTTTGATCAATTTAAGCTTTTGGTGAAATTTAGTTCAAAATAAGCGATCTATATAATTTCATGTACAAAAAGATTTTGTACGACAATCTAACAGCACTGAACAAATTCGGTATACCAAATTTCATTCAAATAACATCCGAAAAGCCGTTGTAGTACTTCATTTTAAAATTTCATAATCTAAAATTTTTTAAGACCAATATCCGAAGGTTTTGGCTAGTAGAACCAACGCCAACTTTGTAAAAATCTTTAAGGGAACGATCGATTTATAACAAAAATGTAGAGAAGGACCAATAAAAGTAATGGGTTGAGAATCAGATAAACATTAGAGACCCTTTATCGGAAGTAATTTCTTTGTATAAAATTTGGCACAATTGCAGCGCTGCAAAGCACGTGATCTCTTTAATAGTATTTGTAAAAAACGACGGTAAATACATGCATTTTTATGTCACAAAGAGTCTTTTTAATAAATACTATTAATGAGACTGCATCTAAATACGTGCCCAATTCAGAATCCAAGTCATTATTGTATGCTTTTTACTATTATTTATCTACTTTTTTCATTTAGGCATGTTTTGGCAGCCCTTAGGTGATACCAGAGTACCCAGTGATCTATTGAATTTCTTGTGGTCAAAATTTTTCTTACTAAAATTTCGGAACATTCCATAAGAAGACTTAAAATTGACTGAAAACCATTTAAAACGTAGATATTTGCCAAAGAAACATGTTCCCTGATTCCAGTAACTTATTTACTTTACACTTAAAATATAGAAGTTAAAAATGAATGACGGAAAATATCCTGAATCCATAAAGAAATATTAAAGTATTCATAAAAAAGTAAAACTTATGGTTGTGAAATTAAAATACATAACTCGAGTTAAATTGAACTAATATATTTTTCCAATGATGAGAGAGTAAAAGTACGAGGAAAAAGGAAAACCAACCAAACATAAAACTTGACCATTTAGTTAGGCGTATATATTAATAAATAAGAAAAAAAAACCCTTTTAAATAAATTTACACCCCAAACTCTTGTTGCTGTAAAATAGGAAACTTTATACTTACAACTCTTCAGCAACAAAAAGAAAAAAAAATAATAATAATAATAAAGGCATATAAGTGAAAGAAATGAACATGTATATATTCTCGCGTATCCTTAAAAAGGATATATAAAAAAAAAGTACATAGTTCTGAGCCAAGAAAAGAAAATGGGCTTTTTTTTACTTTTATACTGAAACCATGAAAGCATTGTGTATGTAGTGAAATAAGAAGAAGATTTTTTAAGGATAGGTCTTGGCCTATATATATATTATTTTTTCTTATACCATGGGCTATGGTAATCATCAACATGTTGCGTATCATGTTATCGAATTGGCGAGCTTTCTTCTCTAAACAAGAACAAGACGAACAAGCTTATTATGGCTATAAATCACGTTACCCTTCGCTTATATATTTGATATATATATATATATATGTATGGACCCCCGTAATACACCAATAATAACATCAACATGGTAGCAAATAGTATAAAACATGAAAAACTGGAAAAACATAAACCATATAATGAAGTCGAATGTTAAAATGTGTATGATTTAGAGACATGATAATGTTGTTATTGGATCAAAGTGTGAATGTTTTTCTTTTTGGAGTTTTCTTTTTTGTTTTTTTTTTTTGAAAAGAAAATAATGAAAAAAAAAACGAAAACTTTTCTTTTAACTTTTTCATTTCATCATGAAAATTTGAAAATTTCTTTTTTTTTTTTTTGTTTGTTGCTGTTATTTTAGGCAAACTTTTATACGTATTTCATTAGATTTGATTTTTTTTTATATAAGCATCTAATATTTTAGACATTATTTTCATTATTTTAGATACAATTTTATTATATTAAAACCCGATCTAACTGATTCTAGAGGAACATATAAATTATAAACTAATATAAAAATAATAGGCCCATATTAGTAGCTTATATTTAAAATATACCTAATTTCACTTCGATTGTATCAATAAATATTGCCGCCAAGTTCCTGTAACAAATTACAATAGAATAGTAAGTGACAACTACTTATTAAAAATGTTGCAATAAATGCGGAACTCCCAGATCGAATAAAGTAATTACTTACTGACCTTAAGTTTATCCTCCAAATATTATTCCTTTTTTTTAACACTGAATGTAGTATATTATTATTTTAAAACCTAAGGATTAAAATCGGAATAACCATTGTTCGCCCAATAACGTTTTATAAATGCAGTAAGCTAATAGGTATATATCCAGTCCATTCTTTTTCCTTCCATTCATAGCATTGACATTGACTATACTTGTGCCTATATGGACGGATAGATCGCTATATTGATATATCCACTTAACAAAAATAAAAAATTTAAAAAAAAACACAAAAACCGAACAATTTTGTTTGGGTCTCAAAGGATTAAAATTTTTTTTGGAATTACTATAGTTTATCGCAAAAAAAGACCAATTTTCATATTTTCCATTTTCGTGAATCTCATTGAACAAATTAAATTTATGGGTTTTCATTTTTGAATAAACTTTAAAATTCCATCATGTACAAACTCATCCATCTATAAACTGAATTTAATATAAATTATTATTATTTTAGTAATAAATTTTAAGATATCAAATATATGAGGTCTTTTTAAAATACTAAAAAACAATTTTCGTTAAAAAAAAGAACAACAAAAATGTATATGAAAAAAGGAAATAGCTTATATATAATTAATACAGGGTAGTTGTAATTACATACAAAAAGATTGATAGTATCACCCGATAGTACATACGTGAAAAACGGAACAGTACTTTAGTATCCGATCAGATAACTAGTTTGCCAATCTCCATCCAGCCGACATCTACTTCTGATGCAAGTATGGGATAACACTATACAAAGATTGGTTAAACAGAAAGGGAGAAAACAATCATACTACGAATTTTGTCGGTTTCTGTATTTCTGATTTCCCCAACTGATTTTCAATCTGCAGATAATTCCCCTCAAAAGCAGATGAACAATTTTATGTGATTTATATGGCACCCAATAATCACACACGATACCGTCGCACACTACCAATTTTTCTAAATTGTGTGGGAAGACTCTGATGTTTTTATTCGATCAATCGTAGCAAAAATTGCAAAAGTCCATCTCTTTCTGGTTTTCTGATTTTTCCCGTCAGAATAGGAAGTTGGCTGTGTGGAGATTGGCCTTTATGCAGCAAAACAAATCTTCAAGGCACTGGTAATGATTATCGAATACACATATGAAAACCCTAGAATAAATCACTTGCCGAAAGTTCTTTTGAAAAGAGCTTTTAAGCCCTCTAATATTTACAGGATAGAATATCATGTCATATTACATTTTCTACAAGAAAACGTAACATGCTAAGTTGTACAAGTGACATTAGGC
Source organism: Xylophagus ater (assembly GCA_963422695.1). Classification (NCBI taxonomy): domain Eukaryota; kingdom Metazoa; phylum Arthropoda; class Insecta; order Diptera; family Xylophagidae; genus Xylophagus; species Xylophagus ater. The sequence goes on from OY730481.1 coordinate 7,892,898, forward strand.
GTACATTGAATGATTTTGGAATAAAAGCTTTAGTCATTTTGTTGGTTTGTAGGATTTTTATCTATGCAGGTAATAGTGGGCTTTAGCTATGTTTTAATCTTGTATTTTGTTTTTAATTTTTTTCTCAAAATGAACCATAAAACCACTCTTTTAAAGATTGCTTATCGATTCTTGAAGCAGGAAAGAAAAATGGTTTGATTTAATTTGCTTTAAAATAACTTTAAAAATGATCTGCAAAAATGAAACTAATAATAGCCATCTTCTATTTTCAAATGAATATTTAAAGACTTTATTTTAATTTCGACAAACCAAATGATTAAGGTATAGAAAACATTTTATAAATCTGTAATTGACAAAAAATTTCATAAATTTAACCGCCATCAAATCCTTTCAATGTGTCACCAATAATTATGAAGGTCCTTGAAAAGGCTTTCAAGTAATTATTTAAAGAGTGATATTCTTAATAAAATTTTCTTTAAATAAATTACAGCAAAAATTTCTCTACCAAAAATTTTTCAACATATTAAATTATTTTCGAAAATATTTAATCATTTGGAATTTATGAAAACCAAAAAAAAAGGAAATATGAAAATTTTCATAAAAGTTTCAGTAAAATTTCTAAGCGGAAAAATGTTTTGTTTGGGGAAAATTTTTTTTTTAATACGATTATGAAAAAAAAATCTTAACCAAAAAAAAAAAAAAGAAAATGCGTATATATATTAAAATTTTAATGGGTCTTTAATCATTTTTACTTTGGGTACTAATATTCGGAAAAGTGAAAAAATTGTTGTACAAAATAAACTTTGAAAATATGTCAGAGAAAAACGAAAGAAAAGAAATCATTAAATTTTTCTTCTTTTTTTCGGTAAAAAGAGGATTACAAAACTTCAGTAATTTTCTGACAAAAAAAAAAAGGAAAAGAAAATTTCGTCGTTAGAAAAAGAAAATTTTCATAATACATAATTTCTTAAACATTAATGAGCCAAAATTTTGTACGCTTTCGAATCGAAGAAACTCTCACGTAAAATGCGTACACGTTTTTTTTTTAACTGAAGGAAAATATTGATTTTGGTATAAGATAAAATTTCATTGGAACGTGCTGCTATCTTTTAAATATTGTACTCAATTTAGATTATCTTATAATATTAAAACGTAAAAGGAAAATTCATTTCACAAGAAAGGTTAATAATCTTCAATTCATTCACCTTTAAAAGATCAAATGAAATCTAGAATGATTTCAAATTTGAAAAAAATTTAAATTAGAAAGAAATGAAAATGGTTTTATTGCCAAATAAATTACATGTATAGAACTGTGTGCGCTATACTCTTTGTCTACATTGTTCTACATTAACTACTAATTTAAGTTTAAATGTTTAATTGGGCTTAGTAGTCTTGGCATCTTTACAGACGATCAGGACCGAACTTTACTAAGCTATTATGTAATTAAGTCAGGTTGAACTCAAATTACAAATAATTATAAAGTATCCAAACGGTACTCTGATAGTCCAGTGTACCAATTCGTAGGTTTCATTGTATATGCCGGAGGAGAAAGTATACGAATTTTTCATATTGGTACATTTTTGGTCTGTGAATAGTATATCTAGTTATTTGGATTTGTTAAAAAGACTCTATGTAACATAAAAATACATGTATTTACACTCTTTTTGACAAACACAAATGGTGAGATATATTCCTCTATAGACATTAAATAGTTCCACAAATTGATACAGGAAAAATTCTCTGTATAATTTCTCTGTGAGGCTACGAAGCATCGCAATAAATTTAAAAATCTGTTATTATAGGTACATTAAGGATCAATCTCGATGTTTTTATTAGTTTTCTAATCAGAATTTTTCCATATAGTTAATACTATTACGAAGACCACCAAACAGTTTTATATAAATAGAGTAAAAAAAACATTCACTTTGACTTCAATATCCGAATAAATCAATTTCATGGACTTTTGGTAGCTCGATAAACAAATTAAAGTTTAACTGATTTTTAAGGATAAAAAAATACCGCATGAATTACAAATTTTCATCCACTTTATTACATAAAACCCGTATCTAAATCAATTGCAAATAGTTATATTTATTCAGCTTGATGAAATTCAGTTCATATTTTCAAAAAAGAATTCATCACTAAAAACTTCATAAGCTCTTAACCTCACCTTGTTTTATAGGACCTCAAATCATCGATAAAAAAAAATAATTTCCATATTTTTCACATTTTAGTTCATTCGAAAAGCAGTATTCGTGGCGAGAAAAAAGAACTGTTCATATATTTTTCATATACCTTTTTAAGAAAATTAAATGGTCGATAACCCTTCTTTTTTTTCCTCCCCATATAATCCATAAAATCGAATAATTTACACATGATAACCGCCAACCAATTTATTAGTTTTCTTTTCAATATAATCCACACATATACACGTTCAGTTCATATATTTTCGTATTTTCTTTGAAATTTATGCACCAATAAGTCCATCAATGATTCCATTTCTAATGGCCTTCATTTTACTGGAACACAATTTCCTGAACACTTCTCTATATAAAAATATTTAAAGGTATATAGAAAGATTTATAATATTCAGCTAGAAAATGGATATCGGGAGCATAGTACTCAATATGATTGACATAGTAAAATTGATATAAAAATTTTCACATATAACGAATAAAATGTGAATGGAAAGAAAAAAAAACTAACTATATATAATATTTCGTTATCTTTTTTTATGTGGACATCAATCACACGTATAACGAAAAATTGTATATATAGTTTGGAAGCTAGAGGAGCGAAGGAAAAAAAAACACGATAGTGAATAGCTTGCAGAAAAATATTTTGCATATAATGCAAATTTTTTCCCAGTTTCAATGAAATATTATCTCACAGGACTTGTTGTGTCCGTTTTCTAAGCTAAGAACTTAAAAAAAAAATAAAAAAAAATTTAATTCCATATCGAAACATGCAAAATAATGCATAAAATTTCTTTTTTATTATAATATATTATCAAAAGTCTGCTGAATATAGGAAAATGAAAAATTTTTAAATAAAAATCGAAAAGCAAAAAGTTATAAAAATATTGAAGTTTTTTAAACAAAATAAGTCACACTCTGAGTACTGTCACAGATTTGGAATTTGTTTTTCATCGATCGAAAACAACATTCACTCCCACCTTGCAATTTTCATCATTCTATTTCGTAGCCACTCCTAATTGCTTTCATTATAATACAGATAAAGAGAGTGTCCCAGCCATAGTGTCAAGTTTACCAGAATTCAATATTGGAATCCTATGAAAAAGTTTCTATTTTTTACTGGCATTTACTGAGTCGATACAGTAAAATTAAGGTAGCCTTTACTGCAGCAATGATTTATTAAATTTTTGAACAATTGAGTAGATCGATTAAGAAATCTGTTTGTCTGTCCGTTCAATCCTGTAATAATTCACCTTTAGAATAAATCCACGAATCAGTTCCATGTATGTTATTAAACTTTAAAACATTGGGCGCATCCAGCAGTTCTAAGCGCTTAAAGCGCTTTACAGCGCTTAAATCTAGCAATGGATGCAATTCTAACTTTAAGCGCTTAGTGAAATTCTAGCATAAAATTTTTTTGCTAACCCAAACAGCGCATTTGAGGTTGTTGTTCACGTTAAGAAATGGTATGTGCAATGGATAAATTGAAAGGAATTTTTGAAAATTATTTCTGGATTATTGAATTTTAATTGCAATGAGTTTGTTAAAATTTTTCCACTCTCCTATAAAATTTTTATTTCACTTTATTCTCAATTTTTATTTACTTTCGACACTTATTTCTTTAAAAAAAAACATATTTTTTAAATTTATTCAAATAAAACTAATTTGACGTTTAGCACAAACAATAAAATTATTTTTCGCTTAATTCAAGCAAAAAAAACGCATCCAGGAGTTCAAAAAATTCTAACTGCTTAGATTAAGAATTTTGACTAAGCGCTTAGTAGTGCTGGATGCAGCCAATAATTCCATCCATATGTCCTTAACACTCTGACTACAAATTCTTACTTTCAGTAGCTGGAATTTTTTGAATTACTGGATACCTGAACGATTAAGAAGCGAGTAATTAGAGGACGCGTCCTAAGCGCTTAAAGCGCTTAAATCTAGCAATACGACTGAATGCAATTCAAACTTAAAGCGCTTAGTGAAATTCTAGCATAGAAATTTTTTGCTAACTCAAACAGCGCATTTAAGGTTGTTGTTCATGCTAAAAAATGATTTGTGTAAAGGATAAATTGAGAGGAATTTTTGAAAATTGTTTCTGGATTATTCTCTATGCTGAATTAATTCATTATTTTGGAAAATTCCTGAAACATGTCATTTCTCATATTTTGTATGAATATCTATTATTTAAAATAGAATTAAACACTAATACTGATAGTTAAATGAAACGCACGAATTTCAATCAATAAATTTTGATTTTTATCAACAATACTTATTTTTTCAACATAATACAATATTATTTATAGAATATGTTATTTACGTGTTTTTCTTTTTATGTTAAAAAAAAGCGAATTATATAAAATAATTTTTTTAATTGAAATCAGTTCCATTATTTTTTTTTTTTGTCAATCATTTTATATAGAGGCATTTTCAATAAGAACTTTATTTTTCAATAGAGTTATATTTGCTTATGATTACAATTGTTATATTCAGTTTTTTGATATTATTATAGTAGAAGGTCTACATTTTATTATATTGAATTCTATTTAGGTAGAAAGTCGCGTAAAAATAATTCAAATTCATTATGAAAATGGGCGACCAAAAAAAATCACTTTTGCTGTCGAAGCTTATTTGTTGCCATTCAAATATTAAGTTAATAAGCAAAATTGTCATACTTTTGCTTCTGAAAATCCAAGAACAATTTCTTCAATAATCATTATATTCATCTTGTATCACTGTTTGGTGTGCTTTAAGGGTTGGCACCACCATGGGAATTGCCTCTTCACATTGCATTGAAGAGCATCCAAAAGATCAACGTTACTTGAAACATGAGCTATTCAAGTAAGATTGACAAGTAACATTGTCCGTGTGTAGGCTCCTATAGAGCTACAATTATGCAGAAATGCGATGGAAAATTTAAAAAAACAAGTTCTTATTGAAAAACCCCGATATATGACAACGTCAACAAATCCATTAAATGACCAAAAATAGTATTAAAAAGGCAACGAAATAACAATATGAAATGTATTTTTTTTCTTTCAATGTGAAAATTTTTAATTACAATAAATTATATTACACGAAAATTACTTTGATTAAAATGGAACAAAAAACAATCCTTTTTGTCCATCAAGTTGACAAAATTTAATTCGTCCTTTTATTTTCGCTGGAATAATATCATAAAAATATTCAATCTCATATTTCGGAACATATTATATTATATTAATTAATGAAAAAAAAAATATGTATATTTTATTCTTGTTTTTATATTGCTTAAAAAATTGAATAACAGAAATTTATTTTAATTTACTTCTTGAATATATTTTAAAAAAATATAAATTTTTAATTAAAAATATGAGAAAAATAAAAACAGAACGAAATATAACATTTAATAACACTAAAAGCGTTAATATAAAAAAAAGCTTTTTATATGAAATTTTTAAATTGATTTTAATTTATTCGAATTTAATATTAAATTATTATTCGTTATAACAAAATTCTGAATAATTTATTTGTAATAATTAACTATCGATACTTGAATATATTCGTTTAAAATTAATATATTCCTTTTGAGTTTCCTATACCTTATAGAGCAGTATAATAAGGGTAAGTCAGTAAACTTCATGTTCTATACAAAGTTATGACAACTAATAAACAAAATTTAAACGTTTTCGAACATACAGTATAAGTAAATTTGTATACTTTGCGCTACGAAATTTACCCTGGAATGACCCACTACAATTAACACCTTACCAGAACAGGTTGAACTTAATTGGCCTGACCTCTTTGGAAACGCGCCGCTGATGCAATTTTTGTTCATCAAATTTTTGGCGGAAATATTGATGCTCCCCGCGTTCTTCCGGAGTTGCCTCTACACGTCCGCTTACGGTCTTTATGTTGAACTTTTTTAAATAAATTTTCATCGTACTAACTCTGGTTGTTATGAGCCGATTTCTCGTATGCTACGTGAAGTTAATGCTAACGCTCCTATTTTTTTCTCGCTTGTATTGAGCAGTAAGTAAAATAAAAATAAATAAATAAATAATAATATGTATCAATAACCAAATTGAATACTATTAAGAATGTGAAATCCGAATCTCCATGCTGTTTAAAATGGGTGACTCTTTCACCTTCAAAAATCAGAAACCAGTTTGTTTGAAAATACATAAATTTGCATCAATAAATTAATTAATTAATTTGCTTATCTTTAGGTGCATGAGAAAATAGGTCAGACATTCACATCTAGGAAACTATACTGCTTGATTTTAGAAAATCCCAATTTTTTAATCTAAATTCTTTTTTCTTCTAAATAGTTTAACATTGGTATTCTTCATGAATAAAATCATTAAATAATTTTCCAGATTTTAACAGACCTAAAAATGTATGAAAATAATCTTGTGGTACCCCTTTGTCATATACCATAATTTATTGAATTAAATAGGCTTGCGATCATCAAAAAGATTATCATTATCATCAAGTCACAGGCTACGTATGGCGCATAATTATAACTGAAAGATAAGAATACAATGCAACACCAATAGGCTGGCATTTACTAACGGCTAAATGAAACTAATGACTGAATTGATTTCCAGGAAGAGTTGGTAAGCGAATACAATAAGAGTATCTATATCAATAAAATGATGTCAAGACTATCTGTAAACCTATCAAATAAGAATAGGATGAATAATCTTATGCAAAAAGCATTGGCAGGAGATGCCCTATTTTTCCGATTTTACCTTGTTTTATTCTTTTGATAAATTCTGGATATGCTATCACCGTTAAAAAATTAGCATAAATATTCAATAGTTTGTAGTTTCATATACTCATCAAATATTTAAAATATATATATGAACAATATAATGAATATTTTATGTTCTAATAAATTTCTACTTAAAAATAAAAGCGTCTTCTTAATCAATTTCTCAGGTATGAAATTCTAATTGAAAAGTGAAAAGAAAATTATATTCATTAAAAAATTTTTAATTGATAAAAAGATATTGGTTTTATGAAATGAAAAATTCAATCTTTTAATGAGGAAAAAATCCTCTTCAAAATCATTGAATATGATTTTGTATATTGAATTATAAAGGAAATGATTTAAATACATATACAGTTTCCAAGGAAAGAAAAAAACGCCTCAAAATAGAAAGCTTTAATTACATATTTAAATAAATTCATAATAAAAGAAAGAAATTTCTATTTTCCATTATTTTACATTACAAAAATAGAAAGCTCTTTGAATATGGATTTCATGATGATTTAAAAAAGTATTTATAATTTGTTTCTCAAGTCCGGTACTGTATTTAAAATAAAATCATTGAAACACTTTTAAAAATAATGTTTTACAAATAATAAAACCAAACACTTGTTCTAGAGTATTGTTTCGTAAATTTTTAACCATTTTTAATTAATGATCAAATAAACATAAAAATTCATATATATTTTTATCCTTGTCAATATTTTTTTCCGAATTCGAATTAATATTCTTTTTAAAAGCTTATTATACAATTGAAAATTCATTTCTAGGGAAATTTTTTTTTTTACATTTTTAAGCTTAAGGAAATTTTATTTTTCACTGGAAAGAAATTTTTACGTTATTTTATCTAATATGAGATTAACATCCAATTTAGTGTTAACGCTTTTACTATATCAAAGCGAAAAAAGGCCTCCCCAGCCGATATTATCTATATATACAGATATATACACACGCAAAAGCAATAACAGGATATAACAACTTCTGTTTATAAGATAAGTCGATCTAATCCAATTTGAGATATTTGAATTAAAGTGAACCTTAAGCTTTAATCCATCCTATTTCTTTCGATTTTTTTTTTCTTTTCTTTAGTTCTATAAAATTTTCTTTTATGATTTCTCACCTCTTCCCAACCTAAAAAGAAAATCTATAAAAATTTGGTTTTTTTCTATAAAAGACGATGAGTATTTCTACTGGAAACAATATTTCCATAAAATTAGAAAAGATTTTGTACCTTTTGAAGAGGAACTTTGATATTTATTTAAAATTTTATATAAATGTACTTTAATAAACTGTATTAGAGTATGAAGTTTTTTTATTAGTTTATAAAAAAAGAAAAAAAGTACCATAAAACTTAATAAAAAGCCCTTCTAAATTTTCAAGTTTTTTATACACATACATATTATCATAGTACATCTTGGAAATCTGGGTCTAGACTTGAGTTTCATTAAAGACATTTAAGACGAATAAAACCAAGGATTTATAACATATACTAAATTTATTTTAACGTAAAAACTACTAGATCAAATCTAGTTCGACATTTTGTCCTAGAAATCAAATCATCAAATCATTTTTGTCGTTAACTTCCTCTAATTTTAGGAAAAAATCCAACTTGAGATTCTAGGAAATTATAGGAACTAGCTCCCAGTTATGCACAATTATTCATTTTTCATTTGCGTACAAGATATAGATTTATTTTAGTTTATTGGCAAAGATATAATATTAATATATAGATGCAGAATCCATAACAAATATCTGCGATATTTTAAAATTGGACTGAGATGACCACATTTTGATATAGAGAAGTATGTTTACATGCAAGTAAGTTCTAGAAATTGTAAGTAATACTAAAACGTTTCCATGCGGAATATATAAGCCAACGCAGCGAAGCGCAAACTCACAGTTCGAATGAAGAACTTGAACAGTGATTACTAAAGAGATTTTGACAGTGATTAGTTGCCGCAATATATATAATAAGTTCTCAAATAATTAGTAATTACTGGAAATAGTGTTTTCCTACTGTAAATAAGCTGTGATTGATTAATTTTGTAGAAATTTATTATTGATTGAAAGACATTTTTAAGACTAATTGTTATCGCAAAAATATTATGAATAAAGTTCACATAAATAAACAGTTTTATCATTTGTAACAATCGAACCGGCGTTACACGTAACAAAACTTTATATTTTGAATAAAAATAATAGACACTCCACTTCATAAGTCCATACAAAGTGTTCTATGATTTTGAATTTGAATTTTTGCTGAAACGATGAAGTATCTACCATATCCCTGGGCCGGTGTTTTTGTACTACCTGAAAATTTACAGATATGGTGGGTGGGATAGATGGCAGAGTATTTTAGAGAATTAAATCTAATTTTCAAAAAGAAATTCTATGAATCTTTGAATCCAACATTTTCAAAGTTAGAAACATTTATATTGATTATTCTGCTGTCATACAATAAAATATATACATCTGAAAATAAACAAAGTAACTTTAAACAAATTTGTTGCAATTTGTGTAACGCATGTATAACAAACTCGAAATACATATGTTATCAAAGAGTAATTTATATTCACGCAAATGTAGCAATAATACCCTAGACATATAACTTTTCCAGAAAAAAAAAAAATTAATTTATCAAAGCTATTCGTGGAAAACATTTCATATCAAAGGGAAAAGAATTTCCCTTTTGAAAAATAATGAACAGAAAAAAATTACATTTTCGCCATGATTTAACAAACATGTTATAGAATTTTAATTACTTAAAGTTTCTAATAAATTGATATTTACATTTGAATACCACATTTTCAATTAAATACTATTAAAATAATTTATTAAATAGTATTGCTTACATTAAATTATTGTATGTACTGTCAAATACATAAATATCTCATTAATTTGGTTTTATTAATTTTCAGTATTTTAATCATTACAATTAATTTACAGGAATGTAAATGTAAATTGTAATTTATTTTAATATATTTTTTGGGGAATTACTGGTCAAAAACACGTGAGCAAATATTTAAACCATAAATTTAACCTACTAGGGGTCACCTACTAGGGGTCACTGCGAAAAAATTATATACTATGAAATACTTATCTAATACTGTGTAAGAGATCTTGTTACCTTAGATTCGATTTTTTTAAATGAAAATTTCCAAATTCGATGGAAATTCCATATTTATTTCAAGAAAACATAAGAATATGGTTCGTCCTTTCTATTCGTAAAGTAAAACTTTAAAAAACATAATATGTTTCCGAGAAATCTCTGTAGAAAACTTAAACGTCAATCGGCAAATGGATCTAATAGTATACGAGTGTTAATGCTGGGTAATTGAAAATATCCAATTAATAACTTCACAGTGCTCACTAAACGGAACTACAGAAATCTGATTAATCATTCTTTTATAAACAATTAAAAACGCTTACGTTCTTTTTACTGAACTGAAACTTTAAAAATAAAATAAAATTTCAGTTCTATTTAGAAAAGTTACTAAATTTCTGTCTGAATGCAGATAAATCACAAAGCTTTTTAACTATAATAGTCCTGACAAATGAATTTTTTGTTCTGATAAGTGAATTGTAGTTATAACAACTGAAAACTAAGTTGTCGAAATCTTACTATTGAAGTTTAGTTGTCATAAATGAGTTTTCAGTTCTTACAACTAAAATTCAGTTATTAGAACAAACCAAAAGCTTTCGAATTTCCCTGTGTATGTAGATTTCAAATTTCTAAAATTTATTATTTTAACTACGGTAATTTTAAAAAGAAAAGAAAACCATTTCCCTCATACCAATTGTCCTAATCAAAATGAATAACCTTTTTCTTGTCCTATTCATGTTTATCATAAACTACAAAAGCCTATTTTCCTAAATTACATATAGTGAATTTTTAATACAAAATACGACAATAATTATCAAATAACTTACAACTTGTATACGTGAACTTATTACAAATACAAATTTTGTCATTTGGCAAAATATATCTAAACAAAATAGAACTGAATATTTTCTAAATACCATTCTTAGCTTTATTAGGAAAAGAGATATTTCCAATTAACAATTCGAATGTATCCCATGAGATTATTATATTCTATATATTGTATTTATATGATATTGTAACAAACTGTTTGTAGATTAGAATCTAGAATATATATACGAAAACTATTTTGGCATAATATTTATATAATTGTCTAATAAATCTAGTATAGTAAGCATTTTATCAGTCGAATTTATATTTATATTTTACTGCATGACTTGGATTCAATATTGGACATCTATCTAATAAAAAATACATATTTCCTATAAAGGTAAATTATATATATTTAATTTTGGATAATATTCATTCGTTTTATATCTTTTGAACATAATTATTGTACTCTAAATGATAGATTGAAATTCTTGAAAATTTAATGATATCTAAGATTTATCTATGTCATAAAAGGATGAAGTACTTAAATTTAGTTTTCAATATGAATATGTTATTAAATTTTAATTGCTTTAAGTTATTATAAAATATATTTGCTATTTGAATTAATAATTGTATACTAAATAATGTATTTAGTTAAATTTCAGATCGATGTGGTTATTATTTGCAACCAAATCTTCATTTAATATATTATTGTTTATCTTAAATATGATACCGGGTATACCATTTAATGGAAATTTTAAATATTGAATCTGTAGCCACATTTTATAATGCATTTTGAATTTATTAACTAATTTAGATCAATACAAAAGGACTCAAGAATGCATTTTAACAAGCATTTGTTGTGAAATCAAAAAATAAAAAATTCTCATTTAAAGTCACACATAATATAGCCAATATATAATATTAGAAATTGGATATATATTACAATAATTTACATATGAGTTCCAAACATTTCGTAGCCAAAACTAGGAATAGAGTCAACAAAATTTAGCTCTCTAAAAATATGGATCGAATACTCAAATTCTTTCTTTGAGTGTATATAATATTGTTTCCTTTAACATATGTGTCCTATTAATATCTTACTATTTCTGTTTTTAGAGATATCCCTAGGAAATCGTTTTCCCAACCTCCGGGAATAATATGAATTCTGAATTATAATGTATTTAGATTTCATATCTATCTATAAATTATAAATGACGTCTAACTTCATATCAATAACCAATTCGCACCATTACTACGTATATATGCAGGAGTTAAAGGATCAAGTTGAAATTGTTTCGAAATTTCGATTGGCATGTATGAATAAAGAAGATTGAAAGATCAAATTGAAAGCTAGTTTAATTGGTATTGATAACATAGTAAATCGAAATTCTATATTTTAAAAAATTAAACCCGTAAGCACTATAAAAAGTAGAAAGAATAATTACAAAAAAAAACAACCCGGAACAACTGTTAACCGACTACTCAATAACTCCACCCGTGTATATATAGGCCGTTATTTGAACTCGACCCAACCACCAAAGCATAATTAACGCCCTGTAAATCCAATGTAGACATGACCTCTGTATACATGAATACGATTCCGACGTCAACCTGGGTTCCATTCTTTATATATACGTAGTTTTTATCGTCAATATAATCAATTTATATATGTCTTATTTTTCCCGGCGACATCTTCAATAGATTATATTATAAAGATAAAAGTTCGGTATATGTTTAAATATCATCGATATCATATGTATGAATATAGTTTTATCGTAATACAATCAAAATAAGGGTGTATTATAGTAATGTGCTAATTAAAAGAACATTAGTCTGAGGAATATTATATTTGAACTCTGGAAAAAAGGTCGTCAACATCAGAAGATGTTCTTAATGGAAGTTTATACATTTCTTTTTTTTTTGAATTTACATATTACAAATAGAATACGCGTATTCTCTTACCGTTGTTAAACGTGTATCATTTAATCGATGTACGATGTGGTATTCTTCTATTTTAAAAAAAAGCGAATCATACAACGATACAATCATACATCACGAATTAAAACGGTAAGAGAATATCCATATTATTTTAATTGTGTTAAAAGATTTTTAATAAATCTCTTTTAAACCCAAAATTTCCATTAAAAACTATATCCTTACTAATAATTACATATTAGATAACATATTATCAAAAGTATAGAATTAGAATCTTAAATATTTTTAAGACTATAGAAAAGAATTATATCTCAATTGGTTTACCATAACGATTCATTACAAACCCATAGTAATATGAAAAACATTCAATATCCTTTTTTCATTAAAACAGAAAATTGTAGAGATCCCATATTTTATTTGAAGGAATAAATTTTATTGTAAAATATTTTCATACAATTTTATAAAATTGAAAATCCAGGAAAAGTTAATAATCACTAAAGAAGAATACGTTCTATATACACGTATGTAAATAATGATATACCTTTTTTTGTTTGTTTTGTTTTTTGAAAATAATAGGGAAAAACCAAAAACAGCTTTTCCAAAAAGCATTAAGGAACCATAATCGGTTCATTTATGTTTCATCATTAAAAATTAGAATGTCCATAACAACAATGGTATCCTGTATAGGGTAAAGATATAAATTCATTTCTGAAAGCCACAAAATTTCTATACCACCGCCCCCTTCCCTCCGAATTAAAATATACAACAAAAAACAATTAAAATCAGCCACAAAATATGCCAAAAATATATATACGGAAATTAAAATTTAATCATTTAGAAAATGGGTCCTAAAAGAAAATATAATTTTCCATTATTATTTTATATTGGATGCACTTTTTGGGGTGGAATTCTTGAAAATTTAATCAGAAAAAGATCGTTTATTAAAATCCTTTATGAAATTATATTCTAAGGAATTAAGGATTTTTTTATTTTAAAGGGATGAAATCTTATTCGGATATTTGTTTTGTGGTAAGATGTTGTGTAATTATTTAAGGATCATTTCTTTTTAATTAAATTTTAATAAAAAGATTTAATGATCATCAATCGTTTTTGGAGATTTTGGTAGTTATATAAATATAGTGGATTTTGTTGGTCAAGAAATTCATTTATTTGGGGATTAATAGTAGTAAAGCCTATTTTTATATAAAATATTGTAATATATTAAAGGACATTTCAAATTTTTAATGGCAAACAATAGAATTTCTTCAAATACTCCATTCAAGAAAAATTTCGAAATTTTCTTCAACAATGAAGATTTATAGATTTTTTTGCAAAAAAATAGATTCGAGCCAAGAAGTTTGACAAACTTGAAGCGACACTTTCAACATTGTAATATTTATGTAACAAGTTTGTGAGATTTGGTTTCACAACAACCTAATAAATATATAGTTCAACATTCATAGCAATCTAATATGTTTGACTCACTTATTGAAGCATCCATGGCTAGCTTAACAAAAAGTCTGAAAACTGAATTCAAGAGATATATGTACTAAATGTCCTATTATATAGCAAAACTAAGAATTATAAGCGTATGAATTTTCAATTATAATTTTTTAGAAAACTCAAAGTGAAGCGAAATTATGACATAATACTATTAATTTTTGTTTGTCAACGGCAGCGTTCTTCAAATCGGGTTCTGTGAAATGTCTCAAGGGTTTCGTAAAAAATTTCAAATTTAACGTGGCTTAAAAAATTCCAATTCGAATTTCAATAAACAAATCTACATTTTGATTAACATTTCTAAGAAATATATCATGTATGGATTCTAGAGATGAGCGAATATATTTAATACTAAATCTCAAAAGCAAGATATTAGAATCATCCAGTTGCATATTGTACACACGATCATCGCTTGAGGACAATGACATCTTAACTTCAAGTGTGTGAAAAAGAAAAATACCATAATTATGAAGCACGAAGGATAAAATAAAGAAACACATTTCTTATATAATTTGCATTGGAAGCTTGGTTATCTCTTTTAGTCTTCGCGCTTAATAATTATTTATCTTTTCCACACACTTCAAGTTAAGACGTCATTGTCCTCTAAGTGCTGGTGATGAAATTTCTAGAAGGCATTGGCTGGTTTGTAACGCAAAATTTCCCAATTCCAACAACTTCCTAATTCCTCCTTCATTTTTTGAATAATAGTTTGGTTACAATCCCGAAAAATCCAAGACTAGCTGACTAGTTGTGTAGGACCAAAATTAAAAGATCTCAAGTTCAAGTTTCGATTCCCGCGATTTGCAAATTTTGTTTTTGAATTTATGGTAAATGAAAACCCATTCATTTATCACTTTAACAAAGTTTTCTTCGTTTTTCATATTAATGAATTTGTAAAAACGGTGTCATTATAATTGGACATTTTCTATTAATCCTAAGCGAGTAATTAGTATGTTCAAACATTTATTATAAAAACCATATTGTTTTAATATAATTTTTCTAAAAGAGTTTCCAATTAACCAAGAATAACATAAAGAATATATTAGAGTATTATATTTTATTCCAAAATAAATCGCAGCAATTACAATGTTCTAATTATTAAGTGTTGTTGTTTCTTTTTTCTCCTTTTTTGTTTTTACTAAATTAATTGATTTGGCTAGAAAATTTTCATGATTAACTAAAAACAGAAAAATTCCAAACTAAAAGTACGTGACTTATTCTCATATATGATAAAAAAAAAGAAAAGTACTGCGTGACTTTACCCCGTTACTGAATTTTAACTATAAAGTATATAAAGTTACCGTCTTAATACATGACCATTTCTTAATTAAACCAAAAAAAAAGGACGAAAAAAAAATGGTAGTAATAACAATAATATTCTTTTGTCTCTAAATTAATGAATCTAACTTAGATTTCCCGTCTGTTACCAGACTTTTTGATATTATATAAAATCTGACTCATATTGAACGGACACAAATTTATATAATAGGTTTTTCTTTTTTTCTTTTGGAGGGTGACAAATAATATTAAATTTTTGGGGGTTGATAAGTGAGTTATATTATTCGATTGTTAATAATATATAAACATAGAATGAGTGTAAAAGGCTAATAAGTAAACTATTATACTTCCGTATATAAAAAGTCAATACTATGTTTTGTAAGAATAATTTAATTGTTGGCACCCTCACTTTTATATATGTATATATACATATATATCTCGCCTTTAAATTCTTTCAACACCATTTTCCCCAAAAATAAATATAATTTTCTATTTTTTTCTGGAAAATTTTTGTTCACATTCTTGTTAATTGTAAATTGTGAATTGTCATCACCCATTTAAAAATATATCCCACTCGATTCGTTACTATAGAATATTTTCAACATGGAAATTCTATCCCTTCCAAAATCTAAAATCCCTTTATATTGAGCAGAAGGATTTACACTTAATCCTTGAGTATCATTTATTGTGTAACTTTGAAAATTTATTTTCTTCCAATTAGTGTTCCTTTCGAATTGCTACTACTACTACATCAGTGTGCAATTATATTCCGGGAAGCAACAAAACAAAACGCCAGATAAATGTAATAATAATAAAAGGGGTTCAAAATTTTGAGACTAATTTTACTTTCTCTATACTATAGTATGGCAATAGTTTTGTACAATAGTTATGTGAAAATTTTCCTATACATGCCCGAACAATTTTCCGAAAATGTATTATGGTCATATTTGAGTGCATTCTTTTCATGTTCGTATATAATTTATGGAAGCCTTGAAACATGTTTAAACTAAAATTGGGCATGCCAAATATCTAAGCAAAGAAGTCTAAACATAAATAGTGAGTATCTGATTCAACAATGTCATAAACTAAAACATGAAAACCAAGTGTTTTCTTCCTAGGCATTTTTGACTAGACATTTTTGCTTTAGGCATTAACTCATTGTACATTTTATGAGTATACAAGGTACGTGTTCTTAAATATCCTAATAATGCTTTGCACTGTAGCTGTAACCATAAAAGAATCAAATATAAGTAAAATTTCAATGCTTATTTTAAGAAAAAATCATTATAAGCTTTTGTTTGAGTTTCGTGGTCTGGTTCTTTTATGGCTACAGGCCAATGGTTGAAATGGACTGTATTATATTCTGGACTAATTTGTTAATTAAAAACCAATGTGTTTTTTCTGAACATAGATATATGATTAAGAAAGATTGTGAAGAATGTATCTATAAGTATAATTTTACCTTAAATACGAAATAAATGAAATTATGATAATTACAAGATAAAAAGAACTTTTTATATACCACATTTTAAATTTTCTGTTGGATCATCCAAACTGGACAATTCCATGGATTAATAAATACTTTTTAAAATTTTTTTTCCGAACTAACTTTCCATACAAAATAAAATTTACTTGAAATTAATTCAATCTTGGTTAAAGATAGCTAAAAGTATTAAAAGAATGCATTGTCATCGTGTTCTGAGCTATTCTAAAAGTTTCAAATGTCTAGCTAGTCAGGAAGTTTTCGACAAATTTTAAGATTGAGAAATTAATTAAACAAATTATGTTAATTAAGCTTCTGATAATTTGTAAATTTTCTAATAAAACTGTACAAAACTTGAGCAAATTTAAAATATTGTCCAGCTTATAATACCTATGTATAAAGAAAGTTATGCTATGGTCATATTGCCTTCTATTTTAAAGTGTTCTTCACTGAAAATACTTAATTAGTGAATAATAATGTATAACAAGGCAAAAATTTTGTTCATTTTATAAAATTCCTTTGGAAAATTTATTCATAACGAAAGGAATTTTCACTATTTTAAAATGAAAACTAAGAAAAGGACACAAATTTTAGATTTCAAAGCAAGACACAACCACTTGTTAATAAATATTTCGAAATGATAAAATCTTAAAACAATTTCCCAAACTGTATATGAAATTTTTAGATTAAAAACAAATGTTTTTCTTTTAATTTAAATATAATATTTATAATTTTTTTTTTGTAAGAAAAACTCTTGAAAATTATATAATTTATTGATTTATCAAATTAATTAAAAATCTACTATTCACCCTTATTTTCAGCCACGCGAAAAACTGAAACATTAACCTGAAATTAAAATAATAAAACATTTATATTATTTAGATTTTAATCATAATGAAATGAAAACTTCTTAATTCGAAAATTTTCTAATTCAATAAAATTAATAAAAATTATTTGTTTTTGGGTTTTAATCAAGAAGCTATTTCAAAGGCGAATTATTCTCAAAAGTTAATAATCTTTTCGAAAAGTTTTACCATGATTCGAGGAGTTTTCTATTTTATTTATTTTATTTAAAAAGTTACGATGAAAGCCAAAAACAAAATAATCTTTTCTGTTTTTTTTTTTTGTGTTTTAGTATCTTAAAGAGATGAAAATCAAATTAATGAAGTGCACATTAAATAATCAAAATCTTATTTTAAGACTTAAAAGTATGATCGAAATTTTCATTACGCTTGAGTATAATTAGAAGAGTTTTCATTTGAACAAATAAATTCTTATATAAATTCATGTTTATATATTTAGTTTTAATTTGAAAGCATTTATGGAAATTATTTTGAATTTACATTTTCCTTTTTTTTTGTGAATATTCAATAAATTAATTGTTAAAATGTAAATAAAATTAAAACCTTATTAAATGTAATTGGTTTTATTTGCTATTTAATTATTTAAATTGAATTTTTATTATTTATGAACAAATTTGTATTGTTTGAATGAAATTTGGTCAGTTTTTTTTTTCTCTTTTGGATGTATTCAGAATTCCTGAACGGTGATTAAAAATGTTTACGATTTGTATCATATGAATTTGAATATTTCAATAAACCAGATTTCCAGTACATATGAGCTGTTCAAAAGCCAATTCGATTAAGTCCATTTCGAAAAATTGTCTAAGTTTTCTCGAACTTGGTAAATTGTAATAGAATAAATAATAAATTTTTTTTAATAACAAAAAGGCTTATGCATGGCTTAGTCTTTTCTCCTTCAGAAGGTCCTTTATTTTATGACTTCTGAATATTATGTATAATAATTTCAGCCGCCAAAACTAATTCGCTCCAACTTTCTTTTAAAATGGACTTAATCAAATTTGGCCTCTGAATAGCTCATATAGTAATAATCACAAATGTAACTGAGTTCTGAGTTCTGAGTTCACAAAAAAATTGATTCGTTGATCACGAGATCTAAAAGTTAGATTTAACATCGAACGAAAGCCTATGAAAGATTAAACGTTCTCAAGATAATTTTCCAAATTCTAATAGATTATATTGCTTTCAAGCACCAATCAGAATATATTAAGTTTCAGCATGAACTCTAGAAATTTGTATTGGGACCTTGCAAGTATTAATAAAATGTATCTTACTAACATTTCCAAGTAAATAGCAACATTTTTGTCTTTAATGACAAACTACTTATATAGAATACATACACTTTTTTGCATTTTCTTTTAAAATAAAATAAGGTATCAGAAATATCCGTTTTATGTACGTGCCTATTTCCCCTTGTTTAAATTCGCCAAGTACGCCCGTTATATACAACAATTTGTATACCGAAACCACGTTACCTAGATACCATGTTATACAAGGGTTACTAGTAATGCAGTGAAAAAAAGAATCAAAATGGAAAATTAAATGAAACAAAAGTAATAGAAAATTTAAATAATTGAAGCCATCTTTTGAGAAAATCTGAAAACTTTAAAATTCACTATAAAATAAG
This sequence comes from Xylophagus ater, assembly GCA_963422695.1. NCBI lineage: Eukaryota > Metazoa > Arthropoda > Insecta > Diptera > Xylophagidae > Xylophagus > Xylophagus ater. The sequence goes on from OY730481.1 coordinate 7,912,442, forward strand.
GTAGAACTGCTAATATTTGGTTTTCAATGCTTGTTAAAGTGGTTGTAATTCCATGAAATTGTATCATTTTCAAAACTAACGTCACACATGCAATAAAAGAAAATAATTCCCAATATAAAAGCGTACGACCCATGTATTTTTAAACGGAAATAATAAAACTAAATATCAGCAAAAATTTCTGAATCTCTGCTGTTCAAAAAGTAATAAACATCGATTAGATAAATTCCAAACTTAATTGGAAATCTATTGGTCATGTTTAATTGATAACCTTATCCAAAACGATGGAAAAAAAAAGAAAATACAGCATTATTCCATGTCCGTATATAGAATTCCAAATTGAAATATTAATGTTTAATAATAATGAAAAAATTAGGTACCAATCGTTTCGTTTCTGAATGTACTAAATTTAATATTTCATGTAATTTTTTTTTTTTTTTTCTGTGTGAGGTAAATCGAAATATATAAAGTGAACCTAATAAAATCAGGCACGAGTGATCAATTAATATATCATCATATGTCATATACATATGTTTGATATATACATGTACTATATGTGGGACTAGAAAAAGAGAAAACCAAAACCCCATAACCAATCGATTGGCAATATGACCAAAACGGACATGCATGTTGGCAATTTATCAGACCACTAGAACACTCACAATTGGAGCCTCCATGACTGGTCATTTCGATTTTATGAGGCTTGATTGAGTGAAAAATAGTAAAATAAAAATGTCGTAAAAATTATGTCCAGTGATAAATTCCTTTTTACGAAACAAACGAAGACTAATAGAGGCCGTTCAAAAATCGTGCCGCGTACAAGTCTATAAACTTGCAATTTTTATTGGTACCAATAAAAGTGTTCAATCTATGAGACTTGATTCGGTTTTATATATATAAATATATATCCTTCATACCTTTATATTTCAATAAAAATGTTTCCTTTTTAGACTTTTTTACGAGTAATATTAAATTATTTATAGTAATTAGTTTGGAAAAAAGAAAGGAAAAAGAAAATATATAAAAAGTATATTTTATATTCTCTTGAAAATTTAAAAGAAAAATATAATTGAACATTAAAAAACTAATTGAAGATATATATTTTATTTTATATTTTTAAGTAATTAAATTAAAGTTCAATAAGAAAAATAACTTTATTTTCAATTTAAAGAAACAATATAATAACTTTTATAGTTCTAAAATGAACCAAAAGAACAGTGAGTTTTCTTATCAAGACAGTCTAATCCACAAGACAATTGATAAGAGGAGACAAGGATATTGAAAACAATCTGTTCACAATGTAAGAATGAACTAAAGGATTGTAATTAAGTCCATGCAAACTAATTTAGCGTCTCTAATTGAGCAGTTTTTGTTAACAAGGATGTCACTTTTAAATCCTTATTATCAATCTATCGCCCGCTAGTAAAATAATCAACTTTTACCCTGATGTTAACAATTTTTGTTTGAAAGTATTTTAAAGCAATATTAATATTGCCTTTTTGAGTCAACGTTCTGGAAAAGTTTTTAATTGTGTTCTAGTATTGAGTTAAAAAATTATTGACTTTACTGATTGAATTTAGTGCTTTTTACAAGAAATTATATTCCCAATAAGTAGATAATATGGTTGTGGTATGTTGTGATGTACTAAAATCCTTGTCCAAGTCTTAGAATCACATATCAAAATAGAGTTTTATTGATTTTTTAGATCGTATATAGAAAATTGTAGAAAATAAAAGACGAAAATAAGTAGAATTTTATCAGAAAAATACAAATCTGAACCACAATTTATGAACACCAACACAACTAAGTAGCTATTCCTAGTTTTCGGTCAATTATTTTGTGTAGAATTTCCTAGGACATAAAATTCAGTTTAAGAAGATCATCAATAGATGAAATTTCAAATTTAACTCGATATTTATTGTATGTAATAGTGTTATTGGAATGTTGTACTAAAATATTATTTGGACTGGTATACGTAAAAGAAAGAAATTTTTGGGTTAAAAAATATATCATATATTAGAGTTAGAGGAGCATGTCTTGTCTAGCTATTATGTTTTTAAATTGCCGATTAACCGAATAGATTACATGATCGTTAATAATATCAATGGAAAAACAGGGAATTTCTATACAATTTTATATCTCACTCCTAAGAAGGAAGATTGAGTCTGTAACCGATTGATTCCACTCGGACAATTCCACTAGGCACAATTCTAATAAGAAACAATTAAATTCTGGCGATTTACAACATTCAATGTGTTTGAGCATCAAAAATTAAATTGCGCGAGTTAAATTGTTTCCTAGTTAAACTAGAGGGAGTGAAACTGTCCGAGTGAATTTCTAAGTAGTAGAATTGATTGTAGTGGAATTGTCCAAATGCAATCGGCCTGGAATCGATTAGTCAATCTGGACCTAACTAATAAAGTCTTTTATTAGACAGATAAAACGATTGGGTCATGGATATATCGTTTCGATCGTAAAAATGAGGACGTATGTTGAGTCTATAAAGTCCAACGTAAAGTAAAACCATTTCTACGCCTTCATTAGAATCTTTACATATGTACATCCTACAAATAAGTTATACTTTGAGCTATACTAGAGAAAACTAGCTTGATATGACATCTATTCAAATATATGTCAATAGTATGAATATATATCACCAATTTAATACTTCGTCATGTTGAATTTTTAGAAATTCACCATTTATTTAAGTTGAAAAAGGAAAATTTAAGACTATTAAAAAATTGTAAAAACCTACCAAATTACATGTATAAAATTTCTCAGGCTTAAGTTTATATACCATGTAGTATAAGAAAATGTTCCAAAAATTTTACGAGCTTTCATTTCCAGTCAAAAGAAAAATTTTTTTGAAGGAAAAATAAAATTCACATTATCATGTTTTTTAAGCAAGGAAAGAAAAAAAAAGAAAATTCTTTTATCCCGTTGCATTAGTAAAACATATCGGGTGTGTGTTAAAATGAATAATTCCTAAAGGAGGTTGACTCAATTTGAAAACTCATGGATTTTGATATTTTATTAGACATTTCGAAGGATTTACCTTAAAATGTTAAAATATTTTTCATTTTTTATTATTTTTTTATGGTTTTTGACTACCTTTACGTTTTCAACTTCTATACTGTCAATTTGCTGGAAATATGAAAATCTTCAAAGATTTTCCGCTAATGTCTGTTTGTCTGGCCAGCTTTGTGTGAAAAAAAAATGTAAACGAAATAAAACAATTTGAATTACAATTAATAGAAAAATTTGTAAACGAAAGCAATTTGTAGGTAAAGAAAATATAAATTACTAAGAAACGAGATCTGGATTCGAACTAGACTCTCAACAGTTTCTAGAAACGAGGTCTAAACTAGCTCAACCATTCCACACTGTGCATATAATTTCTTCAATTTGCCATTTTTGTAAATTCTAAATATTATTCAAACAATACAACATTTATTCGGAATATTATAATTATTCTATAACCTTTCAATTTTAATGACAATTATTTGTATTAGCTATTTAAACCAAAAAGCTTATAAATTTTATCAGAAAATCGGTTAGATTAGGCAAAAGCTTCGGGTATAACAACCAAACACAAGTTTCGTTTTAGACGTTTTTAAATAAGAAGATAGTAGGGCTCGTCATGTAATTTGATTATTTTCGCGAAGATTTTTCCCACGTTTGCCAGGTTATTCTGATTTGAAACAATTAAAATAATCTGCACCCGTGACAGTGTTTCGCAAATATGCGAAATTTTGTAAGCATTTTGATTGGTTCAACGAATTGTTAAAAATAATGAAATAATTTCGCAAGTTTGCAAAGTAACTCATATTGTGATGTTATTTATGAATTAATTTGAATACAATTTGGTCTAACGAATTTCGATAATGTAAGAACGATTTTGTCTGAAAATTAATTGAATCTGCTTACAATTTCGGTTAGGTGCCGAACAGAATTTATGATTTTTTCTGAATGAAATGTTATAATTTCTATATTTTGATATGAATTGAAAACAAAATTAGAAATATGGAAGTTTTTGGATAAAAGGACGATTACACCGGGAGATGAAATTGTTCAAAGTAAAACTTATGAAGCAATTTATTTAAAGCTTTCTGGTTGGGTTGTTTGGTTCAACAAAAATAATTTAATCCATATGTATAGAAGTTCCAATCGTAGTTTTCCCTTACAGCTTGTTTTATTCCTCTTTTATCTAAAAGTATATTTTCGTTATACGTTATTTTTGCATTCTCATAAGACGACAGAATGATGTAAAAAAGATTTAAAACGAAATACATATGTACATAAAGGATATCTATATATTATATATGCATCTATAAGATGAAACGAAATGTGTTCAATATTACAAAGCTCTTCGTTTTTATTTTTGGGGAACTATAGAAGCTGAATATTTAGCTTATATTCATCGATTTTTTTTTTTTGTTCCTTTAACACTTGTGAGCTAAATGTAGTATAAAGTGTAAATCTCCTTATATAGTCTAAATATGTATGTACTCTTGTATATCTCACCCAAGTGTAAAATTGTGAAATGCTCTTCGACTTTATCGTGGCATTAATCGGTTGAACAGGAACGAAAGGAAATCGATATATCTACACGTACGTATATAAACGGGGAGTATTTGTTATATAGTATATATGCCTCTGGTATTATTGGTCTCTCCAACCCGGGATATTAGCACTTGCCACATGCTACATTTCAACTCACTTAATTCTCATACATGTATTTTATATTTAGAGGGTGTTGTTGATATGTATTTTTTTATTGGAAAAGATTTTACTTTATTGAGAAAAGTAAACAAAACACAAAAGAAAAAAAATTCAAATGAAAAATTTGCTTTCCACTTTTCTGTCAAAATTATTGTTGCTTTTTTTTGATTACCTTTAGTGTACAATGCAGTTTACCTAAATAACTACTATCGCTTATATACAGTGAAATCTCGATTCTTGAATATATTGGACATCAAAGATTGTTGCAATTATACCGAATCTGATTTTTATCGATTTGAATTATTGTATTAGATATTTTTTACCATTGCATACCGGCAATTCAAAGACACTTCTATCATTCTAATACTCAAAATTCAATTTTGGAGATGAATACATTAACTGATGTAAAACGAAGTCATTCATTTCATCCCAAAAAAATTTTAATTTGTTAACATTTCTCCCACATAACTCTAACTGTATGGAACTAGTAGTGTTTTCTCCAGATATACTAGTCATTCAGTTTCAAGACTAGATAAAGGTTACGTTACCTAACATTATATAAAATGAAGTTGCATCTCAATAATAGAAAGCTAAATCATAACGGAAGCAATTTGTTTCATTTTTCATTGTATTGAAGTTTTATAGAAATTAGTAGAAAATGGCATTTAATTTAAAAAAATTTATTATAAGAATTATTAATTTCGTTGGCGACGGTCCTTAATATATCTAAACTAATGAATAGATAAACTCCCAAGCAGCACATTTGACGTATATATAAGAGATTGAATGACGCTTTTTAGCATACTAGTATACAGTCACGAAGTAGTATTAAAGATCACATATGCGTCAAATGTGATCCTTGTACTTTTTGCCCAATTACATATATTTTTCAAACAGAACGCTTTTCGTAAACCACCAGAAAACGCCACTGTATAAAACATTTAGGAGATGTGTTTATAAATGAAAATTCCGATTTTCTGAAAACTATGAAAATTGGGATGAGATTTTGAGCGCAGTATATAGTAATTGTTCTGATTACTTCAATACTATAATAAACACATACATATATCCGAAATATTTTTGTCAAATCTGATTCAGGAGTATTCCAAAAATTTCCCCGAAATCAAAACTTTTAGACACATATAGAATATGCGTATGCTTATTTTGAAATATTTTCCTTATTTTTTTAATTTTCGAGGTCTAATTAGACATAATACATTCAAACTTGACATTAGAAAAGATGATAGAATGCATAGACCAGAGCTTTTATTACAAAAACATCTTAGCCAAAAGTGATCACAGAAATTTTGTTCTGATGTTTTCATTAATGAATTTGCAAAAAATCATGTTTGATAAAAATACTTTGATTTCTTATAGTAACAAATATAATAATTTCAATACTCTTTAATAAAATTCATGTCCTCTTTATTTTATCGATATCATTTAAAAACCATATGTAAATTGTGATCACACGTTTCATATGTTTTAATAGTCATGTAAAATACCAAATTTTGGTTCTATTTTCAGTAACTAAATATACATATGTATATATGTAGAGTAATGAAAGAGTAACAGAGTGTTGAGCTGTAAATATTTACCAAAAACAAACATGTTAAACAAATCAAAATCGTTTTCCATGATTTTCCTATCAAATTCTCATCCTAAAATCATCACATATATTTCATTTATAAAATCACCATCAATATCATAAAGGGAAAACCTTGACGAGGTGGAAAATGGTGCTAAAAAACCGCTCAACATTTGTATATTTTATATATACATAACAACATATTTGATTTTCCTTGTGCCTAGAATATTATTTTGATATATATATATATATATAACTTATACAATATGATGTGATGTATATATATATATAAAACGCAATGTCATTAAGGAGTGCTATGGGCTCTTATTTCTGGTCTGGTTTGACTAACTTGTTTTGGTATAAAATTCGCAAAGAGCATAACTTTTTCCCACCAGTTTTTCTTCTCTAGGCCAAATAAATAAATTTTATGTTTTTCTTTTTTTTTCCTGCCAGAAAAACACTTAGAAACACATAGATATATATATATATATATAAAAACATATACAACAACATATATGAATAGAAAATATCTATATTTATATAGAATATAGCTGTTTGGAACATTGGTAAAAGTTATAGGTTCTTATATCCTGTATAAAACTGGTTTGTAAACGAAATAAGTCGTAAGCTTTTCACTTTTATATATGTACACCCCAATATATACAGTTTTACGTTATTATTTCTTTTTCTGTTTTTTTTTGGGCCGGGTACGGGACCGCAATTAAATGCTAGGATGGATAAATTACGAGTAGCTGAAGCTATAACCGTGTCAAGTGATTTGGAGCCTTTTCATGACTTTATTTGCATGTTTATGTTCACATAAAGATTTCTGCTTTAGCATAAACATAAATTATGAGAGTGTACTCTTCGGTTATATTGTATTTTTTTCCGCTTTTTTTATATTAATATTATTTTGTTCTGTACATTTAAACAAGCGTTTAGATTTTAAATAGTTTACGGATTTATTAAAAGAAAAATGAAAATTATCGTTTATGTAATTTTAAAATAGATTTCTTTTATGAATGTTTCGTAATTATTAATTTTTCAATTATTATTTTCGCTGGAAAATAAATTAAGTTATTATAAAACTTATCGTGTCGTACTACAATAAATTCAATATAGAGGAGAGCTTCTGCTGCAATATAGTATATTGTGCTAGCAACTCCTGTGCCAGTGTTACTAGCAGTATTTAAAAATGATATTTTATTTAAAAAAATATATTTTTCCCGCAACTATCCAGTCAATGGTCTTAACTAATGGGCTTCCTCTGGGTCCTTTAGTTTTTAGTTTTGTGTTTAGTTTCAATAATCACTGAAAAATCTCAATGATCTAGTTCAGGGTAGAACCAATGAAGAAATGCTAGAAAAAAATAAGATGTTTAAGAGTTTGTAACGTCAAACAATGTGGTAAACGGGAAGTTTTTTGAAAAAAAGTCCATTCTCTCTCTTCCTGATACAGGATTTTGTCTTTGAAAACTATCCGTGCTCTTTGCCCTTATTGCAACGTGAATTTTGTTTTATGTTTTTTTCACTAATGCCTTCTGATTGGTGTAATTGTTTATGAGCTAGCTTTGGGTACTTTAAAGTTACTCATACTTCGATGACCAGCTATTGAAAAGAGAAATATTTTTCTTAATAGCTTTCCATTTTCACAGATAAAATCCAAAAGCTGAACTGTAATTATCTTTAAGTTTTGTTCACAAACAAAATTCAATTTTTAAAATTGTTCTTTTAATCACAAATATTTTTATTCCAGAGCAATGGAACAGATATTGTTCTTTTCGAATACCTGTGATAAAATTACAGGTTCCAATTTTTGTCATATTATCTCTAATAGATAATACAACGGAAAACTGAGCCCATTACGAGTCACTAATTCTAATGACATCCGTATATAGGTTCTTCAATGTTTAAATGTTGAATCGATTTGAAGAAATCAGTTAGTACATAAAAATCTAATAATATTATTGAGTTATCAATATTTCCTGGCATTTTTTTTTTGATAGATTCATAAATTGTTTTAAAATACATGAAATATTTAAAAACGCATTACTAACAAAACATTAAACAATTTTATGTTTAAAGAAAAAATAAAATATCGAAAAAGATAAGAAAAAAAGAAAATCTCTTAAATAAAAAGAAAACAAATTTTCATAAAAGATCATTTCTTGTATTTCAACACATTTATTCAAAAATTACAATTTAAATGTGGTACAAATTCAAATAACTTTACGTATTTATTATATTTTATTTATTTCCAAACGAAAGAACAAAAATATGATAACCGAAAAATTTTCTTTTTTATCGAAAATCAGCCCTTTTCAATTACTCCAACAAAACATCACCAAAAAAAAAAAAAAAAAACGAAGAAAAACTGCGAAAAAGCTACACAATTTAACCTTAAACTTTTTCATCGAAAACCGCATTTCATTGATAAAAATCCTTGTTTTTCTTTTGGTTTACATATATAACCATCGAAAGAAAATGCTTTACGTTTACCTAGATATTACCTGGTGGCCTGAAAATTTTCAACCTTTCCTTAAAAATAAAGTATATATGAATAAGATTAGTAACAACGAGAAGCTTTTCATCTCATAACTTTTCCTTTTATTTTTTTTTCTTTTTGGTGGGGGAGAAAATAGATGTTTACAATGTTTATACACCTCTAAAAGTGAAAAGAAAGAACATTTTCTTATATCGGTGGTGATATTGTTGATTTTGTTTTCTTACAAAAAATACACATATATACACCATTTTCGGGTCATTTAACGCTGGTTGGTAACTTCTAAACATTGTAGAATCGATTTGTCGGTTTCGTGACAATGAGATAACTTAATAATAGATATGGAAAAAAAAACAACAAAAAAAAAATTCTCACCACCCATCCTTAAAAAGGGAAGATATGAAAAAAAAAAATTTTTTCTTTCGACTATTTAAGCTGACATCAAACTCCCGGTTTCTTGTATTTTCGCGGGTCTCCCACCAAAAATATTATATACCGGAGGTTAACAAATGAAAAAATATTGCGTATTATTTTGATTGTGAAATTTAAATTTAATAAGGATAAATGGATTTTTGAATGACATGAACGTTTAACAATGTTAAACCTTATCAATTTTATGATAAGGATTTGATATATATATATATAGAAAATTAATCAGTAATTAATTCTAATTAAAAAAAGAAGAAGAAAAAAAACGAAATATTAATTCTAATTAATTTATGAAAGGATAGAAATGAATTAAAGAAATTATTAATTTGTTTTAATTGCTTTCTTTCGAAAATATGTAATTAAAATTGAATTTAATATGTTTCTTGAGTTGAACCCGCATTAAAACGAATCTTGTAATTGAAAGAAAACAAAAATATGAAATATGTTTAATTAATAAAGTGAAAGTTTTTATTATCGAGATATTGGGTTTTTCAATAAGAACTTTGTTTTTAAATTTTATATTAAACACACATTTTAGATGAAAGTCCTAAATTTCTTGATTAAAATATATTGTATGGACTCTATAATTTATGAATGAAAAACAATACTTGGAAAATGTCTACCACGATTACGTTTACAGACATCGATTCCTTTGATACAATTTACGATCATATTCCTGCATAATTGTAGCTCTATCTTAAGAATTACAGTCCAATGATGCCGCCAGACCGTAGAGCACACTAAACAGTGACACAAGATGAATGTAAGGATTGTTGAAGAATTGCTCTTGGATTTTCAGAAGTCAAATTGCGACAATTTGGCTTCTTAATGTAGCCATTCAAATAAAAATGAAAGAAAATAAAGATTATTTCTTTATGAAATGAGCTTTTCACAGATCGGCTATTTTCATAATGGATTGGAATTACTTTTATACGATTTTTGAGTGAAATTGAATTCAATATAATAAAATGTAGACCTTCTATTGCAATAATCTCTAAAAACTGAATGACACATAGACTAATAATAAAAATTTCCAACGACTGTGCATTCAACTGATTCTTTTTGTACAGTGATATCACGACACAATACAGATTCATTTCTTTCTTTCGCATTAAACCTTTTTTCATCCATTCTTCATTAAGTTCACCTACAAAAACAATACTGAATATCACACTGCTCATTTGGCTAGGACATCTAGGTATACTAATCTATGATAACGCTATTGAAAAAGGAAAAGTTCTTATTGAAAACCCTATATACATAATTCATTAGAAACTTATCTTCTTATGAAATAAGAAACAGGGTGAAAAATAGAGTATTGAATTTTATTGCAATTAATTAACCTTTTGATTAAACTCTCTTTCAAATGCAATGACATTTATAATTTAAATGCATTTTTTAATTATATTTCTAAAATAAGAAAAACCAAAAATTGTCGTGGGAAAATGTTTTGCAAAATTTTAATATTTTGTAGTAATAAAAAAAGTCTTGTTTTTGAAAAATGACTTCAGACATTTTTTTAATAAACTTTGTTTCTTTTTTAATTCAAAATTGTTTTGTGTTTTAATCTGTAGATCACTGTCCGATACACTTTATATGTGTATCGTAGTTCTACATTAAACACTAATAGAATTGCTAATAACTTGGACTAACTAGCCCAGGCGCACTAACAAAATATAAAGTTCGAACGTCGTCTTCGAATGCTAGCTGCTTCTTTTAGAGGCAGAACACCCCTGCGATCCTGGCTATATGTATGAGAAGGGATTTTATCTTATCTCATATAACTGAACAGGATCTTTTCGTTCTACACATCCGACATTTATTCACCGAATGTTTGCCTAATAATTAAAATTCCCGATTTGTCCATGTAATATTTTCATATAAAAAGTGTCAGAGAATTTTATTCGATTGATAAATCTTAAATCTCATTTTTAAATATATTTTCCACACTTATTTCGCAATTGTGTAGTTTAGTTCAAAACTTTAGCAATTATATGTCAATTCAAATACACTATGCGGTTTAAGGACTGAATTATTTCAGTAAAAGTCAAAGCTGAACACGTTCCCGCCGGCATGTACCACTAGTGGTACATAGGGGACTGTCCCATTAGACTGCTTGTACCATTGGTGGTGCATACACAATTGTCCTATCGGGCGGCATGTACCATTAGTATTACAAAGAAAGAAATCAATTTAATGTGTATTATTTGCTAATAAAAAGAAAAACGGTTTGCAAATGAACTGAATTAAAACTATTTAAGCGGCTTAAACACAAACATACAAGTATATATTATTATTACAGAGCCGTTAGATGCCGAGAACTACAAATTCGGCCGTCGGCGGGAACATGTTAAACCAAAGTGTGGAAAACTTAAAAACACTTAGCTCCACTAATATTTACAAGATTTTCATTGTATTACATACTTTCAACCAAAGAACAAACTATGCCAGTTTGTGTGATATTAGATGGAAATTAGATATTTTTTAAATAAAAACAGGAATGTATTTAATTTCGGTTCAAATAAACAAATTGTTTTCGTTTTTATTTCAGATGTCCTTCGAATCAAATTTCGTTCTTGGAAATAAATTGACATGTTTAAGAAAATTGTTGAATTTAATTGAACGATAGAATCTCCTTCTCTGGCCTTAAATTTCTTCTTTATCAAAATCTGAAAAACATTGCCAACAAAAGCCCAGATAAATTGAAAATTATGTTGGAAAATATTTACGAAATTTCGACGGTCTATATACGTTTTTGTTCTCTTTCTTGGAATAGAATAGCTGGATATTGCACTCAACTTTCTTAGACGAAATATTTGAAATTTATTTTCTTCATAAATTACGGAAGATAAGCAAAAAATTTCGGTCATCAATGACTCCGTTCATCATCTTAGTATAAGCTATATTTATACCAAATTTCGACAAAATTGGATTAGTCGTTCTACTGGGTATCATGCATACAAGAGAATAATCACACTCAACTTAAAAATATCCACATCCGGCTGAGGACTTCCACTGAAAAGGTAGGTCTTTGTCTTGTGTACTAAATTTAATTATAATCAGATTAAGGAAATAGAAGTAGATAAGGCGATGGGCACATACAAAAAAGGAATCCTCAAGACATGTATTTTCATTGAAAGCTGAGAATAGAATTTTCAGCAGATTTCAGTTCCATCTTAGATTTTTTCTAAATGTTAAGAAAGTAAAAATTCAACGTAATTAAATTTAAAGTCGTAGCAACAATAATTCAAAGCCCATAATAAACACCATATAAATGTAGGTCACCAAATGTAAAATTTTTGGTTTTTCTATGATTTTCCTATTTTAAATATTTAGAAAAAAACGTTTATTATCCAAAAATAAAATATTTTGAAATTAAATTATAACAAAAAAAGAAAGTCACTTTAAAACATGACCTGAGGTTAATTAGGACTCATCACTATGAAGGGCGAAAGAATATTTTGCATATAAAACAAAATAAAAACAGAAACCATTTACATTATTTTGAAGGTTAAAAAAAATTTTCCTCATTTTCAGTAGTGGGTGGGTTGTTAACACATTTAAAGGACCATTCTAAATAAATAACACAAAATTTGTGTGACTCTCAAGCCTAAGGGTTTCAGTTTTCGTTTTTTTTTCCTTTTCTACTTAACAATATAGGCCTCAGGTACACTAATGACAGGAATGGTATTGTTCCTAATTAGATATTTTTTTTCCTTCTTTTCCGAGGCTATGTTGCTTTTTTTTAATTTTATTTTTAATTTTTCTGTTTCATCTTTAAAGTGGAAAATATGAATTTATATAAATTTAAATAGAAAAGGAGAAATTCCACTCGAAAGGAAAATTATGTAACCACAATAAAATATAATTCCGTATTTTGTTGAATTATTTTTATAGTGAAAATTTTTTTAATTATAAAAATTTTGCAAATAAAAATCTATTCATTTTTGTTGTATGAAGATTTTTTCTTTTTTATTAATATTAAAAGAAAAATAAAGGAAAATACTCATCAAGAAATATGAGGAAAAATATAAGAAATAAGAAAATTCAAAATATTTACCAAAACCACATTTTTTTAACATAAAATAAACATAAAAAAAAGGTAAAATCTCAAACATAAAATCATATCTTTTCAATTTTCGAAATAAAAATGTTAATTTTTAATTAAAGAAGGGAAAACAAAAGTTCGAGAAAAAAGGACAGTAAGCTCACACGTAAATTCTCTGTGCATGGGAGTAAAAGAAAATTTAAATATTTACCCCATTAAATATACCTACATATGTTAAAGTTTCAAAAGAAAACTGTAGTTATTGTATATAAGAAGCTGGAAATTCCAATTCCGGGGTTCGTAAATTTTAAAATTAAGAAAAATGGCATTTGAAGTAGCATCGAACTATTTTTGACCAATGTTAACACAAACAGATTCGTATTCACAACTCTGACTCGTAATTAATATGAAGATTAGACTATTAATTCCACACAGCCGACATGCTACTTCTGCTGCAAGTATGGGATAACACTATACAAAGATTGGTTAAACAGAAAAGGAGGAAACAATCATCCTGCAAATTTTGTCGGCTTCTGCATTTCTGATTTTGGCAATCGATTTTCGATCTGCAAAAACAGATGAACATGTTTAACTGATTTATATGGCACTTCATCTGCGGGTGCATATACTCTCACAATAATCACACACGATACCGTCGCACACTACCAATTTTTTTAAATTGTCAGAATAGGATGTCGGCTATGATTGGCCTTTAGACAATTATCAGATTATCTTCTTGGTGTTCCAAACACCATATAATGCCATCGCCGTTATTTTTCCAACTAATCTAAAATACATCATTAAAGCCAATTCATTTAGATAGTTTAATTAAGTTTCAACATGAAAGCATATTAATTTTTGAACTTTCTTCAAGTAAATTTCTATTAAAAAATGTTACTTTATTAGATCAAATAAACATATATGATACTTGAAACTAGAACGTGTATAGAGAAAGTAAAATCTAACAATATCAAGTATACTGCGTACTTTAATTTGATTGCAAAATGGTGAAATATTTAAAGCAAAATTGTTTTAAAATAAAGTCTGTAAATTATAAAGTGGAAAATTTGTGAAAATTTTGAAAATTATCATTAAGGGAAAATTTGTTTTAATTATTTGGTTTTTGATTTTTTATATAGGAATTATAAACTGTCGAAATATAAACAAAATACTATTGGCATTCTCTTAACACTGTAATTTATGTATTGTATTTTTCTATACACAAAAAAATCGCATCATACAACCGATACAACAGTACACTATGAGTTGCATCATGAAGAAAATACGGCTATTGCTTTTTTATGAAAATACAACAATTATTGGACAGTTACTCGATTCGAATTTATTGTAATTTAGTCCGTATCCTAATTCTGTATATTCTTGCATCTCGTATTTTGAATCTTGAATTTTGCATCTTGAATTTTAAATCTTATATCTTGAATCTTAAGCATAAGTCATATTATAATATAAATATCGAAACAGAAAATAAAAGACTTGCTATATCATCTTGTTGTAATTCAATAGATCAAAGGAAATTTGTTTTTAACAAGATTTTTTTTTTTCAAAAAATATATCAATTCTTTAGAAGATAACTTAAATTAAGAAAGTTCCAAAAATATAATTCTAATAATACATACTCTTCATTTCAGAAATGAAATTCTTTCGAAATAATTCAATTGTAATAATGTGATCAACATTTATATATAATAATAGAATTTGACATAAAATATTTAAGTAGATCTGTGAGTTTTTAAAGTGCTACTATTATAAATTCTTTAAAATTTTACAAAATATTGCGACGAACACAATGTTTTTTAATCATACTAGAATTTTAGCTTTGACTAGACTATACTTATAGAGGTCCAGTGGGATCCTTTAGCATAAGTACAAATCGATTTAATTTTCAACTCCAATTATAGATGATTTGTTTCCATTATCCATTTCTAAAAGTCTACCGAAAATAGAAATAAAAAATCAACATAGAGCAATTATTTGATTGTGACCATTTTTATTCATACTTTTGTTACCATAGTAAATAAATGCGGAATCATCTAAATGTAGAACCATCTCAAATTGGGAAGTCTTGCAAAATATTATCGCATAAAATGAGTCAAGGACAGTTTCATAAGATGGTGTATCAATAAGCTCACCTGATATTTCAATTTTAATCCCACAATGACCAAGTATCGATACACGTTAAACACCAAAAAAAAATCATTTCTTAGGAAAATACATGTATTTGGGGCTTATGATGAAATTCATAGAAAAACCTAATTCTTGAAAATCTTTCTTTAGGGCATTTTACATAGAAAAAAGAAAAATAAATAAGAAATGAGAAAATATTTTTCTTTCGTCATAATATAAGTACTGTAGTATTTTTCTTGCAGAATTTAAAAAAAGAAATATTATTTCTTTTTATAAATTTTAAAGAATTATAATTGAAATCGATTCATAGTTTTTTGATAAGAAATTAGTCACTAGCAGCGTTAGAACTATATGACTATATGTAATAAATCGATTCTCATTGCTAATAACGATGAAATCAATACAAATTTCAATGGTTCTCGAAATCCATGTAGAATTGTAGGCGCCTAGTTTTATTAAGACAATATCCTAATAATAAATACAGAATTAACGGACACCTATATCCCCTTACGACATATAGTTTATTTATAATATATTGTCAAATGGAATCATATTGTGGTAGGAAATGAAGTACTCCAACATACACCTCCACCATTTAGATGTGATACAATTTAGTTCGCGGTTAAAGGAATGAACAAGTTCATCAATTATTTAAATTTCCTTGCTGGATATATCAGAACAAAATATTTGCGGCTTCTTGAAATTACGAACTTATTATAACGGAGGACAATTAACTTTATTTTTAGAAGCAATTTAAATTTGAGTATTTTAATAAAAGAATTTCCATCTAAAAATAATACCTACTCTGTAACTAATATTATTGTTTAATAATTATGGTTAAAAGAAATCTGAATAACAAATATATATATATTTCTTAGGGAATCTTAAAAATAGATATTTTCTAAAAATACATATTCGATTGCAATTCAAAAGCCCCCGAAAATAATTAACTTGTCAAATTTTGTTATTGACATTTCTTTTATGTTGTTACATGATATCGAAATCTAAGAAAACTCTAATAATAATTGAATAACAAACACAAAAACATATTAATTAAATAAACAGGGTGACTATTTTGGTTTATCTTTTCAAAAATAACATAATTTCATCAACCGATATTACAAAAATTAGGATAATTGATGGTATTTTTAGATTATTTCTGTAGTCAAGTACGTATAGGGTTTCTGTACTCGATTCCACTAGACTGAGACTCGTCGATTTACTTGGATTCAAGACTCGACTCTAATACTCGACGAGTCCAAGTCCGAGATTTATAGCAAACTTAAAGAAGAATTTTTACTTTTCAGAAATACTGGAAAATGAACAAGTAATCTTGATGCTCCATAAAACCATCTTCAACTATTAATGAAAGAACACTTTCGATAAGTGTAATAAATAATTCTAATTTTAACAAATTTTAGTAAATTTTTTTTTGTTACAAAAACTTCAACTATGAGAATCGTTATTGAACTCCAAAATGTTAAACGTTTACGCTTATTGATTTGAGTTTAGATTTAGATCCGGACTCGACTCGGACTCGACGAGTTTTCCAAATTTGGGACTCGTACTCGCCGAGTCCTAAAAGTCCGAGTTTCCAGAAACCCTACAAGTACGTTAAAACTATACAATTGTGAAGAACTGAGAGCAACAAGAGTCTAAATATAATCTACTGTGATCACACTAAATACTAGCTTTTATTTTCATTTCTATTAAATAAATATCATTCAAAATAATAAATTCTTAAACTATTCGATACATAATTTTTTGTATTAAATGGCAGATCAAATGTAATTAAATACTGGCAACAAGGACTGAACGACTGCTAGTACACAAGCCCTGTATTTATGCTGTCTATTTTCATATTTAAATAATACAACTGTTCAAAAATATTCAAACAATATGACTAAAACTTAAATTCATCTCGGAAAATTCACTAATACTTATTTGAATTGAAATATTTTCTTTTTAAATGAAGAAAATAATTTACTCTGTGGGGCTCAGCAAATATTTGATTCGTCAAGAAAAAGAAATCTATTTTATTTTTTTAAAAACAAAAATAACTTTAAATCAACACAAAATAAAGAAAAACCTTTATATTTAAAGAGGAGGAAAACTAGTTTAAAATTAGGTTTATTTTGAAGATCAAAAACCAACACAAAAGAAATCAACAAAAATCCTTTCGTTTTTTTTTATTTTTTCTTATTTTTTTAGGAAAATTTTGATGTTTTTGCAACATTCTTATAATATATAATCATCCTTGTGTGAAAAAGGGTTTACAACACTAAAATGCTAAAAAGAAAATTTCTTATAGAAACAAAAAATAAAATATTAAAAAAAATTCATTCAAGCAAACATCAAACAAAAATTTTCTTTTTTTTTTTTTTAGAAAATCAAAAGACACAAATTCAGCAGGATTAGATTTTGGTAAACTATGGCCGGACACCTCAAAAGTGTAGGCATACCAAAACTATATTATTCTATTATATAGAATTTATCCTTGATAGAAAGGTCAATTCTAAGAAATAGGAAAATTTGGGATAAAGATGTTCGTTTTTCGAAAAACAATGAAAATCTATCATGAAGAAGAAAATAGGAAAACGTGAAAAATTAACTAGAAGACTTTTTTGGATGGAAATTTGTTTTTACTTTTAGTTAATTGAATAAAATTGAATTATTAAGTATCAATTAGTGGGATTTGAATTAAACTCGATCATGTAATTTATAAACAAAATAATATAGTATATTGGGAAAGTTAGGATGGACTCTAAGTCTCATTAGTTACTAGCAACAAGGTTTAAATACCCGCCATCAAGCATGCATTTTTACTTGGACAATTCATTTGCATTTCTATAAATTGAAAATCATTCAAAGAATACAATAGTATTTTTTTTGCATTTCTGTAAGTAATTTATTATCATTTATTTGTATTAAAGATCCCTAAGACTCCTACAGTAATATAATTATAAAAAAGAAATAATCCAGATTGAAAGCAGGTGGAAAATTCATACAAGTAAGTTTTCTCATTAGTATACACTTCATTCCAAATAATCTATTTCACAAAGGCCAAAATGAAATTAATGTTATTCAAAGGTTGTGCAAACGGTTCCTACGCAATGTTTTCTTTTAATAAAAGAAATCGTCTTAGAAAATTATTTGATTTTATACAAAAAAACATGTTCAAAATGTCAAATAAATATTCTATAAAAAAAAAAGTCACTTTAAAGAAAATTTCTGAAATGAAAAATGTCCTTAAATGTTATTCCTAATAGGGTAATAAGAATAAATATCATGGATTTGAACCTTATATCGTGATTTATATCATAAAAAAGGGTGATAATATGATAAAAAATCAATATACAAAAAAAAAATAACAACTTTGAACTTTCCAGAGTATTGCAATTACTCAACGATGTTTGAAAAACGTTGTTGAAAGTATAGTATATAACTTTAAATCCTTTCGAAAAAAAAACAACTTGAAAAACTTTAATTGAAAATAATCGATGGAAAATATTAACAGATTATGAACATAAGAACTTTTAGAACTCACAAAAAATTTCACATTTCCTGACTTGGTTTTGGAAAATTTGTGTCACCAACAAAAATTGCGAACATAAGCAATTTTTATGGTTCCTTGAGAAACAAGAAAATTTGCTGACACAAATCATATTTCTCAATTAAAAAAAAGAAAAAGAAATTGACTTCACTAACAAATTTTATAATTGGAATTACACCGCACACAAAAAAAAAGGACGACGTTTTTCTTCGATTTTCCATAAAAATATAAACTTTTCTTAAAAGAATTTAATTTCGAAACTTTAATAATCAATTTTATCGAATAAAATAAATGAAATACTAAATTTTTAAAGCTTTTTAATTTTTGACTTTAAAGATTAAGAAAATAATTAATTAAAATTCAAATAAAAAAGCAAATAAAAAGAAAACATTATCTTTATTAATAAATCCAAAATAATAATAAATAAAATTTGATGGGGACCAACAAAAAAAAAAAAAAGGAAGAAAAACAAGAGAAAATTTCTCAACCGATCAAAGGAAAATAAATTAAATTACTTCCTCCGACATCCACCTCTATTTTCATCATTATCAAAATTCATTTTTACTCCTTTTTATTTTGTTTTTTTTTTTTTTTATTAAAGTTCAATCCTCCAAATAATATCTATCTATTTTTTTTTCCAGCCCCCAACTTCTTCTATTGAAACAAAAAAACGAATTTTTCTTCTTTTTTTTTTTGTTTTGGGACTTTTCCGATTAGACACTCTTGAATAGCATCAACCTGCCAAAAAATATTTCCTCTCTTCAAGAAGACTTGGTTACATAAAATTTCATGGAAAATTTCTTCAGAGAAGATACCATACTAAACCGAGCCTAAATCAGAAAGGACGAATCCTATGAAGAAAAAAATAAAAATAAAAATACATAACAAAATCGACAAAAAAGTATATCAGTAAAGTTCTTCCTCTAAAGAAGGAGCCTATAGATAAAAAGGGCCTTTTTTTTCTGGATACAAACTGGAAAAAAAAAGTATAACATTGAAAATAAGGCAAAATAATGTTGTGTGTCGAAAGGCAAAAAGTAGAACAATACCTCGCTCGAGCGTAATTAAATCAAACGTTGATTTAACCCTTTTTTTCTGATGATGGATACTTGTTGTTTTTTTGTTGTTTTTTTTGTGCGATTCTGTCGTTTTCTTCGTTTCAGGATTTGTTCATAGAGATCCTAGAAAAAATTTAAACTGGAAATTTTGCTGGATATTTGTAGGCTTCTTTGGTAGTCTTTTTTTTTTTTTAGTTAGAAGAAGACGCTTTTTTTTCCTCGTTTTATACAAGAATATCCTAACACAAAATTTTGGTTGATTTCATTTTTTTTTTTTTATATATAAAGATGGTCTCTGTTTTTTCTGTTTTGTGGGCTAAAAGGTTTTATATACTAAAGCTCTTGGAAAATCCCTTGGGTATATATCTCTCCTCTTGCTTTTGGTATTTTATTATTATTATTTTATTTTATTTATTTATTTTTTTTTTTTTGAATGTTTTTGTTGGGTTCTTGTGTTCAAGCACTATTTCTTGATTGAATTGAATTGGTAGGAAATCCTCACGCACAAATAATGATCTAGCAAAAAAAAAAAAATAAAGAAGAAAAACTAGATGTAATCCTTGAAATATTCTTGTCACATAAAATTTGGTAAAAACAATACAAGCACAATCACTATAAATAAGAGCACTATTTAATAAAGTTTATTCAATTAAGATTTTTTTAAAAAAAAGGATAAAAACCAAATACACTTTTCAATCCTTGAACTATGAGGAAAAGAAAAAACCCCGACAAACAACACAATAAAAACAAGATGTTAATCTTTTAGGGTTTATCCTGTATTTTTTTCTTTTCTTTCTTTTTGGTTAAGATTTAAACGAGTTTAATTGCGATCAGGATAAAAATAAGGAAGAAGAAAAAAAAAGTGAAAATAAGGTAAGAAAAATAGAAGGAAATTTTTTTCCTTAATAACACTTAATTTTTATGTATATGAAGATTTTCTGTACTCTGTTAATATGACACTCGTAATTATATTGGATTAACACTTTCACCTTATTTATATAAAAGAAAGATTTTTTTTTTCTTCTTAATAATATCACTTTTTTAAATACCACAAATTCTAAGGATGAAATTTTCTCCTTGGTTATTTATATTGTTGGAACTCACTTTAAGTACTTTTGTGGTACCACTATATCAAGGGCATATATGAGAAGAATTTAGTACGCGAAGAATAAAGAGTACTTGAACTCATTTACATACAACAAAAAATGCACTTCCTTAGAATATAGTGAAAAATTCACTTCCAACTTGGTTGTAATATATAGAAAAGTGCAAGATCCCGAAAGTGTATATATGTATATATAGTTAAAAATACACTTTGTATGTAAAAAATGAAAAAAAAATGAATAAAAAACTAGGTGAAACAATTTTCTTTTTTCTTCTTTAAATAAAAGAAAGTGGCACTTTTCTATGCCAAGAGGAAAACAAAAACTACCACAGAAACTTTCACTTCTTTAAAAATCTCAACATATAGTCGATTTCATGTAAGACATAAAATTTCTTTACTTTATAAAAATATAATAAGAATTTTCACTAAAAATTTATTATGTTTTTTTTTTTAAACATAAATAGTATGAAAATTAGAACAAGGACTTTTTTAAAGAAAATCTTCGAATAACGAAAGAATTTCTGTTTCTTAAACGTTTAAATAAAAAACAAAAAATTGTTTTTGATTTTCTTTTTCCAATTAATTTGGTTTTTTTTTTTACCCAAAAAAAATTTAATTCACGATTTTCCGTATTTTCCGTAATACAAAAAAAGGAAAAATAATTATTTTCGTTCTATTGAGAACCAAAAAGAATATCAACGACTGAATTCTTCAACACGTCCGAATTGACTGGTAACATGAACAATACTCTGATGAAGGGAAACCACTCGTTGATTCAATTTGATATACTCTGGGAAACGCAACTCTCACCATCCATTTCCCATTTATATTTCTTTGAAATGTTTTTCCAAAAAAAAAAAAAAAAACAAATATAATCCCGATTCTATACATACATATATACGAATTAAATCTATATAAAGAAATTCAAATACAATGATATAAATTTTAACAACGTGTTTATTTTCATTCATTTAAGAATTTTCTTTTTTCACAACCGTTTTTGATAAGAGATAAATGAATTTTCCTACCCCACAAAAAAAAAGAAAAAAAGAAAAACAGTTCACTACCTAAATGTTTTATCAGAATGAATTCATTTTTAAACTATCGAAAATTTTCTCCTTATTTAAAGTATATTTAGGTGAATGCGCATTTTCATTCATTTTCAAATGAATATGCATTGATTTCCCCTTATTTTCGTTATATTTCCCCAGAAGAAAAAAAGAAAATGCATTCACCTCTATTAAGGATGATAAAGGAGTGAACATTTAAAAGTCACCTACATATGTCCTTCTCCTTATCAAAGGATGCTGAACTATATATTAGGATATTGCACTTCTATGCATCTGGAGAAGATGAAATTTTTGAAGGTGAAACTTCGTTACAAGCGACATATTTCTTTTAACGGTGAAAAGCCGCAATTATATGATGGTTCACAATGAAGAAATATTTTACCTGATTTTTTCGCGTATATTAAGGATACTATATAACAGTGATTCTCAATCAGAGTCTCATAAGCCATAGATTAGTCTGTTCCTTTTTCTCAAATATCATCCAAAAAACTACTGATGCCGTTTAGTAGAAATGGGAGAGAAAAATAGCCAAAACTAATAATATTTCAAGATTTTTTCGGCATAACTTTATTTCTTGTTTTTCGAGTTTGGTTTAATTCGCAGGTAGCCTAGGCCCTAGTAGCAAAAAACAATTCTGCAAATTTTATTCTAATCGGTATTTTGGTTTTTAAAGTACATCAAAAAGAACTTTACGGATAGGCTTGTTACCTCCTACGACTATTTCTTTCTACATTATCCTTGAACCAATTTTACTGAAATTTAACATGGTATCGTCTATTTATGTAGTCAACATATGTAAATAATTTAAACGAAATTGCTTTAAAAATGTTTCGATTAAATCTAAAAAAGTAGAAAAAAAAACGACAAACTTTCTGATCACCCTGATTTTTGATAAATAACTTTGCTCGCCCTCGGTCCATTTTGCTGAAATGCAATACCAAATCGAGTTAAGGAATAATGAAGAAACAAACCCAGTTAAGTATAACAATTTTATTCAGTACTTTAAGGTTTAGTTTTCAACAGCGTTTGACTATAGTTTCTTTTCCAAGTTCTTCAAGTAGTAAATGGAAAGGTGCAAACTGGTTTCCCAGCCCTTTAAAATTTGTATGAGATTATAGATTATTAAAAATTACCCAACAAATTTTATTTTACTAATAACACGGTTTTGAATGTATAAAAACCGTTGAAAATATCATCTCCCCGATGACAAATTTAATCAGACCTCGGTATCAATTCTCAATTTCATGGTACAGAAGCCAATTAATAAAGAGGGTTGGGATAGGTGATAAATAAGGTGATCATAGCTTGATCTTTATTCGAAAATTATGAATTGAGTCTTAATTGCATTATTATTACCCCCTTGTATTACTCAATGTGTGGAATATAAAATCAGGATGGAATTTGGGATATTTGACAAGTCACTTATGATTAATTTTGGTTTTTAAGAGACGCTCTCTGAACCCTATCACATTTTCTATTTTGAATAAATTGCACGCAGACATTTTATACGAATTATTTTAATAGACTGACTTTGTAACTCCTTTATTTCAAATTGATATAGAATTTCTGAAAAATGTTTTTTTACTATAAATCCTTTCGAAAACAGTCGAAACAAACCAGTTTTCTTTGAATTATAATGAAAGCAAAACGATATCCTTATATTGCGATACCAATTTTCATATTTCACAAATATTTCAAAATGCGCCTAAATCAAATCCTTCAATTTCAAATATTATTCGAAATCCTGAAAATAAAATCACATAACAAAGTTAATTATTCTGAAAATTTTAACAAACAACAGCTGAATTCCTGTGTGACATCCTTTTTAACTCAATTTCATGATACGAGATTCTCTCCTTACGTTATTATTAAGATACTAACAACAACAACAAACATAATATGTATTAAGAAAATTCATATAGCACACAACAAAAAATAAGGATATCGAATTCCGAAAATCTCTCCTTTCAGGTTTATACTATCACAAGAATTAAATTGTCACCGATTTCATTCTTTTGGCAACAACAAATCAGAACAAGAAACTAAAGAATCATATAATAAGGACCAAGAAACATCAAAAACATTAGACAAAAACCAAGGCACAGGACGACAAAAAAGAGAAACACCCCAAACCCATATTAAATTGTATTTGCTTAATATTCTGTGCGTGATAAAATTTCTGTAAGGTGCGACAGCCTAAAATGCTTGAGTGAGTTTTATTTCCGGAAGGTTTGGGGTATTTTGTGGGCCATTTTTTTTTTTTTTTGTTGAGGTAATTTTTATATACTAACAAGAAAATATGAAAACAAAAAAAAATTGCCATACCTAACACCATATGAACATTTGGAACCACTTAAAGTGGACGTCAGGGCCAGAATATATACATATATGTATAGTAAGATTCTAACAGGCGCAAAAAAATAATATAAATAATTCTTAAAAGCCTTCGGAAAAAGGACATTCGTTGGATGAAAATATTCTTGTTATAAATGTTTGCGATAAACTTGTCTATATATGGCACAACGATTGAACATTTTGTTTTTAGCCCAGTGGAAACAAAAATTTCTTTAATATTATGAAATATGGTTTTCTGCCCGTAGAATGAGAATAAAGCTTTGTGATGGTAAAAAATTGTGATCTTCAAATTTTAAAGGATCTTCACGATACATATAAACAGATACTTTCCTTTTGTTTGTCTTTCTGTCGGATTGCTTGTCCGTCTGCCCCGCCTGTCTGTATTAAAATTTAGTTTAAACGATAGCTCTTGAACACATTATAGTATTTAATGTAATTCAAATTTGAAGAACTATTGTCGATTAGTAGTAACAATGGATCTCTGTTGTTTTGATATTGATCTGAAAAAGTGAGGGTGATTTATGAAATCTGAAACCTAATTTTATCTGGGAATCGTCTAAGCAGATTATAATGAAATTTAGAACTTTGATTCCTAAGATAATCTTGTTAATGTTAATCTAATTTGGTGAAGAATGATACCGGAAAAAAGGATCCAGAAGCACATAATGTCGGCTACAAAATATCAAATTTAGGTAAAATTAATCCTTTGCGTTTATTTTATACATTTATATATTACTACGAAATTTTATCCAAAAAGCATGGTAATGGACATGTACTATACTTCATCAATTTGAGTATTGATACTTTTCCAATTTTACAATAGGAACTGTTATAAGAAAATATTTTAAAAACTAAGAGAAGGATATCTCAAGTAATTAATATAGAATAATTTAAATGGAAGAAAGGATTCTTCCAGTGTTTGCATTGGTAGTTTATTTTATGATGTCCTCATTGATATAAATATCGTGAGAAAATTATTGGGTCATGGTAAATATCCCAAAATTCTTTCTTATCAAGAGTAAAATTAATTTTACTAAAAAATATTACTAAAATTAAAATATTTTATAAATATATTTTTGGTAATTATTCGGAATTTATATAATTTTAATTATATACAATATATATATGGTTCAAAATAAAATTTCCTATAAAAGGATAATCAAGTTAAAACTTTCCACATAACTCAACTAATTGGATAAATGACCAACTTCTGGACTGAACAATAATAAGATAAAAGATAAAATTACATGCAATTAGTCCTTGTGTAATGATATAATTCCGGTTTCTAGAGTTTAGTCTTTATTAACAAAAGGTAGATATACCTATATATTCTTCAAAAACTTCCTATAATTGAAATATATCAGATATGTCCTGTCGGACTATGGACGATATATAAACATGCATGGATTAATATAGTTTAGTAACATATACGTTTATCTGATTAAATATTAATAATAATATCATCATATATCTTATCTAATTTTTATTTAGTTTAAATCAAATATTCCTACGTAATTTAGCAGTAAGTATAATCAATTAGTACTTTCCAGTGGGATTTTGCAATTACAAATACTTAAGTGTGTCTTGACAATGGAATATGGTTTTGTTCAAATGTGGGCCATTGATAAGAAATTCGAACTTTTTTTATATAAACTAGGACAACAGTTATAGTATAGACTACTTGAATTATTTACCTGAAAAATACATTTATGTAACTTCAAAGGATATTGTTTCACAGGTAATTCAATATATCCATAGTTAGCGAAAGAAGTTAGGTAAAGAATAGTAACACCCTTTTATGTTTGCTAATCTTTAAATCTTTCGGTTTAACCAAAATCTATTTAATAAAGGTATCCTAAAATACTTAGTTACAGTATAAGGGACATTCTGAGAGCAGACACAATATAATGTCCAGTTCCCATTATTAAGCCAAGACAAGAGAGGATATGTTAGTGGAGGCAACTAAATACAACCTATTTAGTAACAAAGTAAAGCTTATGTTCATCTATAATAAAAATCTAGTAAAACTAAATACAATTACAAGTATTTTAAATTTTATTTTGAATTAGTATTTTCATTAGTATTTCATGTGTTATAGAAATTAAGCTCAATTTACAATTGAATAAAAGTCCTCAGAAACCTTTAGAATTAAATTAAGAAATAAAGAAAAGAAGAAAAAAAAAACGAATTAAATTAAAAACGGAAAAATAAAGTAATCGAATGACATGCTGAAAGTCCTGGCTATGAATGCATTGCATGTACACGTAAGTTTTCTAATCAGTGTACAAACCTTAAAAATGTTGAATGCAAGGTTCTATATGTTGAGGTCGAGATTACGAAAGAAATGAAATTTAATTATCGTGCAATGGCTTTTATGTTACTATAATATAAAACGAAGTGCTAGATGGCTAAACAAGGAGCATGTTTTAACCTCATATTAAACCTATTTCATTTGCTTTTCAACTAAACATATATGGATAGCAAAGGAAAAAAAAAAAGAGTCCTTTAAAAATTTTAATTGAAATTTTGCAGTCGTAGCCCATGGCAACTAATTTCATTGTATTATGAATTTTAGAATGGAAAGAATTGGATTCTAAAAATCTATTAAGACATTAAAAGAATGATTTTTGTTCAGGAATTATTTTTGATTTTCTCTGATATAAATATAAAACATCAATGATTAGTTCGTTAGATTTTAAAGCAAACTAGTTTATATTTTAACACAAGTCAACATAATTTGGTAATTGCAACCAGAAAATTGATTAAAATTTGGATTTCAGATAATAATTTTTGGGATAAGAATACTGTGGAACCTCTTAGAAATGTTTTATAAGATTCCTTTCAAAGAAAATGCCTAATAATGTTATAAGCAGTTGTTGTCCTATGCTATTTAAATTTAAAATATTGGATATCGTGGGACTTCCTATCTATGATAAGTGACTTTTTCAAAAGAAACAAAACTTTATTAAACAATATATTGCCCATTTTGGTGTATAAATATGCCTCAAATCTGATTTTAAATTATCAAAAATTTAGTTCGACTAATAAAATCAAATTCTAAAATTAAAATTAATCGATATAAGTAAATTTAAATTATATTAAAAAAGTTAGAAATTTCAAACGAATTTCAAACAAATAAAAATTTATATGATATTTCTTAAAATTCGACAAAAGTCAATCAATCTTCTTAGAAATTTGTTGACAAGAAATCTTATAACTTGATATCCTAAATTTTTGGATATAACTTCAAAATATATCCACCTACTCTCCACCATTTTTAAAATACATATTAAAAATGTTCCTTCTTTTTTATCGTCGTAACAACATAAAAGTTTATCATACAATATTTTGGCTATACTTTGGCTGATCTTATTGGTAAGATGTTTTACACTATAATGTTCTATATCGAACCTCCTCCGTATAAACTTTGTGTTTAAGTTTAATTGAAACTTATTATCTTTGACCTTTAATTATAACTAATTATCATTTTCATAATAATATTTTAACTTTTAATAAGGATTAACAATACAGAATCATTAAATTCGTATGTCTTTTATTATCTCTTTTTCTTCAAACATATAATTATCAAAATTCTAAATATTTTATTAAAGGTATCTAAATTAATTTATCGTCACTATTTCTTTTCATTTATTCAACGTTCCGCATCATACAAATCAAAGGACCATAACTTCTCATCCTATGGTTTTTTTGATCATCAATCATTTTCATCCTGAAAAAAGGAAATCAATTTTAATGGAATTTCCTTCATTCAAAACGATTCTACACTATATAAACATAATTCATAATTGATTGAAGGAATTATTGGAAAGTTTTTCATATATTTATAATAAATTTTTGACTATTTTTTGCCTCCGGGCGGCTCGAGCATTTTTATCATAAATATCGAAATCAAATAATAAATTGAAAAAATTTTTCGCACATAGTTTGATTAAAAGTAAATTTCTATTAAAAAAATATTTTTGGGTGAAATTCTCTTTTATAAAGGATATAAAGGAGTTGATTGCAATTGATTTTTTTTTTTGTAATCAATAACAAATTTATTGTATGCGCTGAAACGATTCAAAATGAGTTATTCCCGATGGAAGAAATAGTTGGTTCTTGGTCATTGGGATTTACATCACGACATATTGTGATGTATTTGACGAGAGTTTTTGAAAATATTATTTATAAACTTTTAGAAAAACATAATCATTGTATTTAAAAATACATCCGCATGAAAGAAGGTCCTTTCACGTCCTATTATTTATGAATGAAAAAACTAAAAAACATATTACCACATACTGCTTGACGGATTGATAGGGAATAGTTGATTAATCGTTACATGAAATATCCAAAACATATAGCCTACGTTTAACATATACGTACATCTCTTTTTTTTGTTGACACTTGTTAAATTGACGCAAAAGATGAATTACCAAATTTAATTTTCAAAATCTTCAAAATAAGCCTGAAACTTTTATTGCTATAACTTTAAGTGGACATAAAGCAACGCTAACCGAACACAACTGTTTGACTTTATTTATCCAAGGAACAATCTGCTATATTTTTATTAGTTTGATAATCAGTATAGGAAAAGGAAAGGAACGCCTTTCCTTTGTTTGAAAATACAAAAGGACTTAATATACAATTGATTTCAATTATGAACGAACGTTATAGAATACAAAAAAAAACATTCTTTTAGAATTTTCGTTACATCATATTGGCATAAGGGGCAGGACAGTTTTCATCTTGATACCTCATTTATGAAATATGTATTTTCTTTATATTTTCCACAATATTGTCTTGAAACCCCTTAGGTGATTATGTTAAGAGATTTAAATCTTAATGCTTGATTTTCTATTCCTCAGTTCATTATAGAAAATTTCAACCCTATAAAATGGAAAATTTAATTTCATTTGTAAAATTTCCATACCGGATTTTTCCCCATAGATAATTTGCCTATATATTTTTAACATCATAAAAAGTAAAAATAAATGTAATTATGATTGTTTTTTTTCCTTTATAAAATATATGATATATTATTAAAATTTTTGACGCAAACGAACCACTTTCGATTAAATATTTTCAGGCAAAAACCCTAGTTTTTCCAACTTTATAAGAGTCATCGTACACAGAAACTATGACCACAAATACAGATGTATATACGGGTATTGGAAACGTAGTCAGTTCGGACTAAAGGGCCCTTAAAATATATTTTTCCACTGAAAATCGTTGTTAGGAATTTTTAAACGATTGCAAATTATTTTCTTATACCTCTAAGTTAAGTTCTAAGAAAGTACAATAAAATTATTGATTAATCAGTTTTTATATTTTAATTATAGGACAATGTTTTATTCTACTTGATGAGTTTCCAAGAATTGAAGTATAATTAGAATTTTAAATTTATACGATTCTCAGAAATAGTAGTCTATAAATTTTATAAACTTAACAATTAACAATTTCGCATGTTTTAATAAATTGGCTCACCTTATAAGTTCATGAGGTCATATTCTTATATGTTTATTATTTTTTAATAGAAATAATAATAAAAAAAAAACGGGTTAATTACTTAGAAATGCAATTTTCAGTTTGCATGCTAAAATGAACTGATAAACACTGTCAACCGTTCAACATAAAAATATCATAATATATATGAATCTAACTAAAATACATAAATTATGTAATTAAAGCTGTTAATTACAGTGAAGAAGTTCTTCGTAGTATTTAAAATATTAATAAAATATTTATATGACATACTGGAATATCTTTCAAGTAAAAATCATACCTCAAGGAATCGATTGATTCTTAAAATGCGCTTGTTATTTCCCAACTAATTTATGAGAAGTCTTTATCATGATAAAGAAAACGGAAATTGGATAATTCCAAGATCCCTTGATGATAACAATTAAAAAGAAGTGGCAGTATGTACACACTGAATGAGCATACATATTCTGGTAATTGCCACTATATAGTACGTACATCTATATGTGCATGCAATTCTTCATATATGCATGTCATTTATGGTCACGTCAAATGGAATCAACAAAGAAAGTTTTTAATGAGTTACAAGTTGTACAATTTTGTGGGTGGGAAGTTCTGTTTTTTTTTTCTCATTCAAATCATTTTCGTTTATATACAGTTTTCCTGTTGGTCGTCCACAACTGTCTACTATATGATTAAATTTGCCATTAGTTTCCTTGTAAGATTACAAGAAAAACGAAACGAAATTACAGGAGGATTGTTCTTGCTAATTTTTTTTTTTTTTTTTTTTGCCCCATCATTTAGATTTTAACAATGTATAATGTTCTTTAATTAATTACTTTTATGCATGAAACAATTTACTTTTTAGCTATTTATCACTTTAACGATATTTATTCTCATACCACCCTTTAGTATGTATATTTTAGTTTATAGTTAATATGTTCTTCTCGATATGAACATAAATGAATAAGTATTTTTAATGTCTAACTAACCCTTACGTTTTTGACCTAAAGAATTTTCCGCACGATAAGAATTATACAATATGAAAATTGTGAAGGGATGTTGGGAATTCATCGTACTATAATAAAAAAA
Organism: Xylophagus ater; assembly: GCA_963422695.1. NCBI lineage: Eukaryota > Metazoa > Arthropoda > Insecta > Diptera > Xylophagidae > Xylophagus > Xylophagus ater. Next base: position 7,943,587 of record OY730481.1, read on the forward strand.
TTAAAAGTTTTGGAATTTTCCTTTCATTTTTTCATGAAAGTTGATAACGTACTTTCATTTTTTTGGTGGGCTTTCTAGTTTATCAATAAGTACTACCATTTTTTTAAACCTTTCTATATAAAAATCGTGTAGAAAAACAAAAACTTGGAAACGAGAAGTTTTGAACATGACGATAAATTTTCATTTATAATTTCATATTTAGTGGCCTGCTTGTACATTTTGTATGAGATTAAAAAAAAAACGTAATTCTCTGGAAAACGACCAAGTAAAATACTATTACAAAAGGGTTTTAATAAGAACGGGATTAACGTATATTTTTAGAGAATTCAGTAATACCAGCTATATTCGCAGGCATTTGAATTGAACACGAACTATGGGAATAATTAGTCCTAAATATAAAAATAAACTTAATATTTTATATTAAATTTTAGAAGTTTAAGTATAGTTGATTGATTTAATCGAATTCTTACTTTTTTAAGTCTTTGAAATAAATGGGTTATACTTTGTAACCACTTTCAACGCGTCATACTCTCAAAAATCATTAGTAGTGAAGAATTCAATAATCCGCTGAGATGGCCGACATTTTCTGTTACCCATTTTTTTCAATGAGAAACTTTCAGTTTGTGAATATGAGAAAAATTCAAAAATTTGTAAGTGAACCTGACTGCCGTATTTAAAAGGGAAACATTTTCTTCCGCATTTTACCTAAAAAAAATCTTAATATAATAAATAAAAGTATTAAATTATTGTAATATCAATTTGAAACAAATTAGATATAAAAGAATAATCCCTCTGTCTCAGATTTACCCAGAATATCTTCAACCTTCAAACTTTCCCGAATTATAAATATATTTTGGACAATTGTCTTTAAGAAAAACAAAGAAAATACGAGATTTCCATTTGAAATAAACATTCGCCATTTATATTAGTGTATTTGGATATATGCTCTCGACGCTTTTATACCCCATCCATTGTCCAAAAGACTATTAAAAGAAAATATAAGAAATTTATTTTCTTTCTATGTCTTTTGTTAAATATCGATATATTATTTTGTGTTCGAAGCTTAACCTAACTGTTATCAATTAGTTTTGTAATTTTGTTCACTTTGTCGATATAATCCTTAAGCCTTTTTTGTTGGATGAAACATCGGCACAGATATTTCGCCTATCATATTGTTTTTTGACTCTCATCAAATATACTTTTCTCACTAATCAGTTTAAATTGTTGCAGCAATACTTGTAATATTGCATCTCGCTGTGAATTGTTCTGATTTGTAGTTTCTAGTATTTGAACACTTTTCTAACAATGAACAATGAAAGAATATATAGATTATACTTTACCATATTGCAAATTGGTTTTTTCTGCGCACGTACGTCACCCGAGACATGAAACATATAGTTTGTAAGCAAAATCACTATTATTTATTTGAAAGGATAATGAAAATAAAAATTCAAAATGGCCGACATGCGCAAAGCGCAATCTTTATATTCTTTCATTCAAGCTTTTCTAATGCCATATTTTCCTTATTTCAGTCACAACAGATGCCATTTTGATTTACATTCATTGATCTGCATAGGACGATATCTGAAGAAATAAACGATTTGCAGTTGCAGTTCATTACATTTTAGAAAGGGGACTTATCTTAGATTAATATAAGCTAATAATACCTCTTATTCCTTACAACGTTCCACAATTAGAAAGTTTTACAGAGACTTAAATCTATGAAATTCTGTTTGTTTGCGCATATCAGTTGATTGATTAAAATTACACAGTTGTGAAAATACACATACAAAATGTTTTCGTATGCGCAGTGAATAGGAATATGCATTTCTTGTACTGTGTAAGCTCTGCGCCAATTAACCAAATTCAGTTTAATATAAAGAAAATAAAAAAACAAAACAAAACAAAAAATGTTACTTAAAAATAAAACATTTAAAAATACATTCATAATATAATGAATTCTGTTTTTACATTAAATCTAAATTTTGAATCAAGGGCATGTAGAATCCAGGAAAGCCCCGAGCAAAGCCGGGGACCTCCCAAACAATGCCGGGAAATTTAGCCGGTAAATAAATAAAATTTTTAAAAATTCAATTTTTATTACTGACATTGTGATACAATATAAAGAATTATATAAATATATAAATTTTTGTTTTATTTTTATTAATTAAAATTACAATTTTAATGTGTGCCTTAGTAAATTTTGTTCGTTTTTATAATCACTTTGGAATTAATTACTTTCTTAATTACTGTTAATAGAAAGAATTTTCTTCTATTTCGAAAATTATTATTACATCGTTATTGTTCCAAGAGGCTATTAGCTTCAGCAACTTTTTTCTTGATATCAGCATATGTTGGCAATGACTGGAATACATTTTATACACATATATATATTTTTCATTTTTTTAAATTCATTTACACAACATAAGAAAAATCATATATGTAATTTATTTCTAAAACAAAATTATTTGCAAGCAAAAGCTTAATCGATATATCATAAAAACAAAAGGCTTTATAAAAGTTAATGAATGCAATATCGTTTTGAACATATTTTTATGCTGTATTTTTTTATTATTAGAGCCTGTTCTTAAACACTTAATTATATTAATATGGAACAAAATACAAACATAAAATATAAATTTAATTTTAAATTTCAACATTAGCATGCAATATTATAATTAAAAGATTTAAAACAAGAAAAATAGGGAAAAAATGCTTATTAAATTGTGCAATATAGGAACATAAATTCTCAAAAATAATGTCACTTGTTAATAAAGTGAATTTCGTAGTTTAATCTTATATTTAGTAACTGGGCAACATGCGTCCTCTCAATTAATTATTATTTTGTTTTTTCAATTACTAACCTCCCATTGATCATCATTCCATGATGGGAAAAGACGTTTGAAACTTCTGGGTTCATGTCTTTGTTGAATTTTAATAATTGGAACTGTATGTTCTGTTCGTCCAGTCGGATCAGTACGAATATAATGCTATACAAAAAAAAACAAGAAATTAAATAACAAATATATCCAAAAAAAAAAAATCCAAATATTATTACTCTAGCTAAATCAAATGATTTCTCTTTTTCTTCAATGCTAGCACCTTCACCAATCCATAAATAAACTTCATCACCACCGTCTAACATCATAATATCATCAACATTCAAATCCTAAAAATTATTTTCAAATTTAATATCACAAAATATTTTTAATTACAAAATAGATTTACGTCTTGTTCGAAATTATTGACTTCTTCGCATTTGAATTTTCCACGATAAGATAATATTTGGCAATGGAAAAGACGTGCTTCAAGGAATGGTGGTCCAGTTGGTCCAATTTCTCTATCATAATCTTTGTTACCATCAAGTGATGACCAGAATCCATCAGTTTCTTCACCTTCATTTATTTCAACTTGTTTTTTATCACCTGCCATAATTCGTGATGCAACATTTAAAGCCATATCTTTTTCAAAATCAGATGCACCCTAATTTTAGGAATAAAAGTTATTCTAGATATATTTTTTTATATAGCAAAAAAAAAATTTACTTTTCCTTTCCATATATAAATAGTATCAGAAGTATCCAAAACAAATGCATCATCAGATGCCAATGAAGATGTTTCAGTTGGACGTTGTATAGCACGAACATCTTCATTAGATGTTCCACGAATGACAAATAATCTTCTACCATTATCATCATAAGTTTGTTCATCATTAATATGTCTAAATCCAGATGCATTTCCGCCCATGAAATTGATAATTTTTCCTTGGAATATTTTCAAGAAATGTCTTGGTTCATGTCCTTGTACTGCTCGAACTTGAATAGCGCCACCACCTAACTTTTCATCCAATTTCGAAGCATGAATAGCTGCTGCTGCTTTTTCATCGATTGTAGATTTTGTGCCCTACCGGAAAGAGATAATATATTTTGTAATGTAAATTAAAAAAAAAATTTTATTTTGGATAAAATTACCTGCCAATAATAAATAACGTAACCTTGTCCTCCTCTCTTATTTTTATAATGATACTGGACAACATATGAATCTCCTCCATAAAACATTCCATACATTTCTGGTTCAACTGGTACCAAAGCAAAGTTATCAATACGCCAAACCTATATTTCAAATAAAATATATATCAAGAATATAAATCAAATAAATGAAAATTATTACAGCTTCAATTTCGCCTTCACCATTATCTGGCATAAATCCAAGTGCACGTCCACCACTCTTTTTCAGTGTATGTAATACAGATGGATCGAATTCCTCATCTTCAGCAGTATCAGAATCTAGAAGAAGTAATTTTATATATTTATAAAAACTTTTGATTTTAATTAAAACAAGAATACTATACCATCATCATTGGCAGCACGAATAAGCCGAGTGTGTGCCATACCAGCATCTCTCCATGTTGAGAAGTATTGTTTAAATGGTGCTGATTCAGCTGATTCAACAATTCTATGTACTTGTGTCCAGGCTGGATATTTTTTGGTAGTTAAAAATTCTGTAAAAATTTTAAATCTTTAGCAAGTTATTAAAATTTAATAAAATTATAGAAAACCACCTTGTGCTTTAACAATTGCTTGACTTTTCTCTTGTTGTGTAGCACCTCTACCAACCCAAACATAGATACCAGATCCGGTATCCAAAATGAAACAATCATTAGTAACTAACATATCTTGACGTAAAGGTTTCTGAGCGATTGTATCGATTTTCAATGAACCAGCTGCATCGGAAACCTTATATAATGTAACTAAACTTTCATCATTAGTTTCAAATGCACTATCTTCTTCCGCGACTGATTCATCTGGAACTGTACTTGGTGAACCAGATCCTAATGTTGTAAAGAAGTTCTCCTTATCTGATTCGGTACTAAATTCATCTAATAAAAAGAAATTAAATAATATTTATAATACTTGTTTTCAATTATTGGATATAGTTCATAATATTTACCAATAATTTCAACTTTAGCACGTCCATTATGATCTTGATCTCTGATTTGATTAGCAGCACTAATAGATTTAAGTCTTTCAACACGTTTAGCTCCAGATCCAACATAAACATAGATGTTATTACCGGCATCCAAAATGAAACAATCACCTTTATTCATCGATGAAACGGACAAATTAACTTGACGAACTCGAACATTACGTTTTCCTTTCACTTGGAATAGTCGTTTCTCTCCTGGATCATTAATATCTGTATGTCTAAAACCGCTAGCTACACCACCAATTTCATATCGAACACCTTAAATTATGTGATATTGATCTTAGTAAAGAAATTTCAAGTGAATTAATAGAAGCAAAAATGATTATTTTACGACATTCGATTTGCTCTGTATTGAGATAATCAAAATTCCAATAATTCTATAATTTTATAAAACAAAACTTAATAAACTATTTTTTTTATGAAAAAAAAACTTTATTTGATATTTCTGAAACAGTTTATAATAAATTAAATACAGACTAAAGTTGTACTACTATTTATTGAGCCGTCAATTCAGGTGGAGTAGAAGGAATATTGCATGCACATAATGTTATAGTTGAAGATTCCTCGGAGACTGTAATAAGTTTTAAATAAGATGATTGTGAAGAAAATATATTCATAATTTCTATATTTGAAAATGGGCTCACCAAGCTTCTTACTACTGTTATCATAATCTAATTCTAATTTTGTTGAAGAACTGCTTTTGAGATAAGAATCAGAATTATGAGAAATATCAGAAATATCAGATCCAGATTTTGTAGATATGTCGTTTTGATCACTCGAATTAGTTCCGGTGTCTGTATTAGTTTCTTTTTCCTTTTGATAAACAGAAACATTATCATCATTATCATTATCAGCTTTTTTAGATTTGCGGCCAAACATACTAAAACAACTTGATTTCGATTTTTTTTTATCGCCATCAAATTGCTTAACATCAATTCTATCATCATCATCCGATATATCACTACTTTGTTTAGTACCTTGTTTTCCAGCACCTTGCCCAGGTCCGCTAGGTTCATTTTGTACGCCATTGTCAGCACTATCGGTCTTCTCCTCTTTAGCATTCTTTTTGTATTCAAGATATTCATCGAAACAAAACCATGCTAATAACGATGTCGAAAAAAGAACAAGACCTATATGATCTTTTAAAAAAGTTGCAAAATCTAGTGGATCATTTGATATTGCCGATGATCTACCCCAATGATATGGGATTACATTGTTATCTGCCAAAACTGTTAATAATCCTGAACACATTACCATCTTTAATTTTGATTAAAGGGTATCTTTTTCTGAAGTTTTATTTCTGTTTATTAATTATTTACAATATTTTATTAGGTTTTTAATTTTACAATAAATTTTGGATCATTTTTTTTCTATTTTATTTGAAACTGAAGAAGAATTTGGTCTAGAAGAAATTAAATTTGTTGGAGCAATGAAATAAATGGACAAGGCTTACTATGATGAGATTTTAATTTTGAACATGAAGTATTTTAAATTTATGATTTTAATGTTACAGTGTCGAATTATTTTTTATAAAAACAAAAGCAGTAATTTATACGAACTAAATTTCTTAGCTCAACCATCTCAAAGATCTTACTGAATCCATTTACATGTCTCCTCAGTATTTTTACCGCCAACGAAATAAAAATCTTTATCACAAATTCATAAACCATTATTTTCGGTATGATAACAGCGAAGAATATATTTCTTTCTATTTATTGTTGATAATCTTAAGCTTTCCTAGAGAAAACCCATTTTCGCTTATGCAGATATCATCTTTTATAAAGTACAATCCTCTATTTCAACTCTCTGGCATACTTAAAACCCTTGTACTTTATATAGTATACCTTTATGTAATGAAGTTTTCTTCGTTTTCTTCCTGTCCAAGATCTGGCCATCATAACTGTATTTTTGATAACTCACGTAGCTTAGCTAACATTTAATATGAACACAAACTAAGTAGGCACATTACAATATTTCTTCTAAGGAAATATACACATTGCAGGATCATTGGTATCCCGGGCTCTCGGTCAGTATTAAATAAAACTTTTCTATTTAAATTTATTAACGTGTAGCCGTAGTCGGCATAATTTTTTTCAACTTCTACTTTAGCGATTATTCTAGAAATTCCGAACTTCCACTCCTACTCCAAATCCCCTGTTAGCCCTATTACAAAAACTTTCATGACAATTTTGCAAGAATTAACAAATTTACAGAGGTTGCAGTATAAGAATTTATCCAATATCGCAGTATTTTATATAACAAGTCGAAACTTCAATCAAATTTTGCTAGAAAGCACATTTTAGAGACTTTTCTTAAATACTATTCAAAATAATTCATTCAGAATATTTGTTATAACAGTCTCTTAGGTCTTTTTTATTGTTTATTGAAATATCCAGGCCTTCTTATACTATGATCCCGCGGTGAGAACATATGAAAATTACAGGTTAAATTCATATTAACACTGGCATAGTTTGTATTTTCCTACCCTACAAGGGATACATGCAAATCATTTTAAGACGATTGGGAAGACATTTTGTAAATTGGTTTGGATTCGGATCTACAGTGTCCCATTCAACAAGTTTGACTGTGTGATATATAATTTGGTATATGAAAAACAAATATTTGACTATATAGACCGAGATTTTAGATGTTTTTTCATATAGAATTTTCATAATATTTAAAGTTACTGAACTTATATCAAAGTTTACGAAATCTATTTTAAAAGTTTGTGTTTTCAAATTATAAAAACAGAAATAAAATTTTTTTTTCATTTGTTATTTATTTGATTTTCATTCATTTTCTTTTCAAATCAGAAAGAAAATTTTCCTATAATAAATAATGAATCCACGTGGGAATTGGAAATGATAGAAATTTTCTTTATTTTTTTGATATTATTCAAAAGATTCTCAAGATTATTATTTTGGTAACGAAATTTTCGATATTTTTAAATAGCTTTTAAAATGTCTTTCTTTATTATAGTTGCCTTTTTAATGATTGTATTTATTTTATACTTTCCTTGATGACATTTTTACTGTGTTTACTTTGATGTTATGTTAATTGACTCATACAAATTTGAATGACTTTAATATGACATTAAAATACGCGAAAAATATAAAAACCTAAATATAATATTTAAAATATTATTTTTATATATTTTTAAATCCGTTGTAGCAATTCATTATATTAAACTAAATCAACTGGAAAATATGTTTTTATCGGGACAACGCTCACGTAGTCATTTGGTAGAGCCAAGAGCAGATCAAAACCGTTTCAAATTAAACACTATTCAGAGCTTTCGACAACAAAAGAAACAATTTTGTCGTAATAATCATTTTTTCATTATAAATTATTTAAAAAAAACCACTTACCATTCGGGAAGTAACTCAAAAACAATTGAGATTCATGATCTTGAACTTCACGATGTTGTACTGGTAAACCATTTAATGAATCATCTAATTGAACTGTTAAAATTGCTGCAGCACCAGCTTCATCAGCTGATGTTTCTGAGCCTAACCAAAAATGAACATCCCATGATAGATCTTTATTTTTATTCTCTTTAGTCTAGAAAAACAAAAAATGTATTAATAAATTTTAATTGAAAATTTCTATAATTAATTCCTACATTTAGAATGATATAAGAATCTCCAGTAAAGAATTTTCCATAGTCTCTTTTTGGATAAGCAACGGGTGCGAAATTCTGAAGAAAAAAAATAATATAAAAGAATTAATTATAAATTATTTGTTAATTAATTAGATATATATTATAAGCACGAATAATTTAATCAAAAGACAGAGGCTTTAGAAGATATTACTTTAAGAATTTTCACTAACAAAAGGCACAAAAGACAAAATATATGAAAAAGAAGCAACGTTCGAAATTGTCCTTGCTTATTATATTATTTATTTTAATACAGCTTAATGCAAACGACAGTCAAATATATAAAGATTTTTTAAACTTAATTTTTCTTTGACAAAAATCACCCAACAGCACGAAACATTCGGGAAATCAATTCACTTCTATCATAACAAGTCCTATGTTTTTTTTTTTTTAATTGTACAGACCTCAAGGAACATGCATTAACGTTTAAATGCATCAAGTCTAAGAATTGAGAAGCGTCTATAGTGATATTGATGATTTGGTGGACAAATACTATATCAGGCACTTGGGGCATCATTTCCAAAGAGTTTAACCCAATCAATTTTAATCTATGTTCATATGGAGACAATTGAAAGAAATCATTCCAATTCCAAGGAAGATCTGTTAATGCATAACGTACAAATCTTAATTGAACAGATTGGGCCCTACTATTTTGCAGTATGGAGACCACACCCGGCTGACATATTCCAATATAAGTCTAACTACAGTAATAAAAAGGGCTTTAGTATTGTGAGGATCCAAAAATTCCTTTGACCAACATTTAATAAAGCTCAAAGTCAAATTGGACCATTGACAGAGGAATACGATATACAAAAACATGTTCTTCATTGTTTCTTGGTAAATTTTTAATGTAAACTTGGCCTGGTTGATGAATAAACAGTCTTCAAATTTCAACTAGTCTAAAGTCTTTCAACAGTTGTCAATCATAATTTTCAACAAAAAAAAACCCAATTAAACTAATATTCGAAGTTATATCTGAACATATGTAAAACATAAATTAAAATTGACTTAATTTATAACATAAAAGTCTAATTTTAAATGAAAAAAACATGTTAATTATAAAACAAACAAATGTATGTATGTATTTTTAGCATACATAAATACATACATAATATGTATATGTATGATATATGCTAATAAAATTGAATTTTTATTGAACTTTTCTTCCTAGTTTTTTTTTTATTGATTCATTCACTATCTTCGATTCTAATAAATCAAAGATAATCAAATTGAATTTTAATTATTTTACAATTTTTTTTTCCACATCATTAAATTGCATTGTTTGAATGAATTTTTGCGCACATATTGACGTCAAATTCAATATACTTTTTTAATTTCTTTATACACTGTATATAAGAATAGTATTATTTTGATATGTACCTTAAAACAATTCGAAAACACAGACCTATTAGTATTATAATCTCAAATATTGAAAAACGACAAGGCTAGTGGCTGTAGTTATGATATGTATTCTGTAATCACTTCGAGTTAGATATCATTACTAATCCAAGCAGCACATTCGACGTACATATATAAGACTTACCGACCCTTTATATCATAGTAAACAGTCGCAGAGTAGTAGTGGGTCAAATGTACACTTTGGGAATTTTTGCAATACAATATCGATTACTTTGATATTGTAATATTCTAGGGTGTAGCTGTAATGACAACATTTCGCATTACCAAGTATTGATTAACAAGAACTGATTTTGGAATCAATGAGGAAGATTAGTATCATGTTAACTCTAATCTTCAAGTTTAAACATTCCTAGAGAGAAGGTGATTATTATGGAATTAAATATAGTTGGTAACATAAACATGTACCTCTAAAGGACAAAAATAAAAGCGTGAAAAGAACAAAATATTATTCTATTCTGGAACAAATGATTATCAAAAGTAACAATAGATCACTTTGGTTTTATGATTCTATTTGGTTGTCCTCAATTTTCAATAGCTGATATTTTACCATATACATGAATATATGTAGAATGGCCATGATAGATAAGATGTAACATGTAGACTCAGTTGCATGATAAAATAAGTCCTATGTAAAGATAAGTCATGTAGATAATAAGTATTTTCAAGTTGAAGATCTCAAATGCATAACAACTAAATAAAATCATTAACTCTAAGTTTTTGGATTTTGGATACTTATGACTTTTTATATTAAACTCCTACTATTCAATCAAAATGAACTAATCTGAAGCCAGGAAATGGTCTGAGATTGATACAAAAGCCTATAGGACATAATATTCATCCAATTTTATACGAATTTTAAACTTTTTAGCACGTACCTAAGTATAAAGAAAGTCAAAGCATCGTCGGTTTTTTCCTCTTTTCAAATTGCATTAATTATGATGATTCAATTGAAATAGTTAGTTTTTTCTTTATTACTTTTTCCATTATTTAAAAAAAAAAGCTAACGAAATGATCTTGATTTATGAAACTAGATTCAGTTGAGCATGAATTTTTAAATTTCCATGAAAACCTATCAAAAACTTGAAAATAACATTATGACGAATATAAAGATTGGAATTATTACACCTTGTCACTTACGAGTATTAACCGCGACCGGGAATGATGAAAGAGAACGATTGTAAAGTGGAAGAAATAAACAACATAAAATTACGCAAGATTTCCCATGAATCATCATCATTTTTTTGTAATTAAAAAGTTTACCTTGTCGATTTGGAGCATTGTGAAAGCTTCTGTTCACAAAAATCTCATATTTTTGGTTTGAAATTAGATTTTTAGTTCAAAAACCAAGGAAATGGTGTATTTTTTCAAAAAAAATTGGCACTCTTGTTTGTCGTTATTTGAAATAAGAAATATTGAAAGACATTTTTCAAAATAACGAAAGATCTTTCGAGATATATCATTTCTTAAAGTGAAATTATTTTTTTTGTGTTTTAAATTTCATATTTTCAAAATACTTGTATTAACGAAATTTTGGTATCTTTTAGAAACCGCTAAATGGGTTTAAGACATTTTTTGGTATTAAATAAGTCTATTTGAATTTCCACAAGGGCACGTTATAGCCCAAAGTTAGAGCCCTGGTCTCCTCTCTAAATCCTAATCAAGTTGAATTTAAGCTTATTTAATCATTTTAATGTCTAAGAGCTAAACTGTCAGTAATTCTTCTGGGTTTTGAAAATACAATTTTTAAATAGAAAATTATTTGTTTATAAGACAAGTTGAACGCATCCAAAAAAGAAAGTACAGTCACTTTTTCTGGACTTGGTATTCAAATCATAAATACCCAAAACTAGATACGTTGCTGCTTGAACTTCTCGATCCAACTAGATAAAAGTAAATTACCAAAGCTCCACTTCCACTGTTTAAGAAAAAGCATCACAAAACTTTATTGGATATCGCATGGTCATAAATAAGGGAAGTATGAGTACATTTTACCTTTATACCAAAAAGGCGAATAGGCTTTCAATTAAACTCGCGAAAAAAAATCGTGATTCGCAAGCATAAAGTTAGTCCATTTAAGTGCCTATAACAAATAAATAGTACTATGTATTTTGTGTGCACTTCTATTGGCAATCACGAAGATTAAATTGTCTTCATAGGTAATGTTCCATATTTCGTTTCAGAGAATCCTATATATAGAATTTTCAAATCCCCTTGGAACATTTTGAATTTTTTTGGAAAAACATAGAATTATTTTGAATTCTTTAAGAACTTTGTTGGAATAAATTTCTAAGAGACATTTGGTTTACTGAATTTATATTATTAGATTTTAATTAAAGATTAATGTTTGGAGCGTGGGTTTCAGTTAGTTAATCAAAGTCAAAGATTTTCATAGAAATACTTAATAAAAAATAAAATAGATTTAAAAATCTAAGAAATGTGAATATGTGACAAAATAAAAAATGATTAATTTTTGGAGCATTTTTAATTAATTACTTTAAAAAAAAGTTCTAAGATATTATTTGAATTTTCAATGTGAAATTCTAGTTAAATTTTTATTAGTATTTTCTTTTGGGTTATATACTAAATACGTTGTGTAAAAAATAGATTTAAACATGAATTAAATATTTATTACCATATTTGCGGACAAGACTGTATATATTCTAATTAGTACCATGGTTACTTCTAGGACAAAATGACATATCCCCTTATAAAACTAAACAAAGATTGCAAAAATCAAAAATACGGCATGCCTTCCATCAATTTTCCTATCGAAGAACACAGACCGCTAATGTGTTAACTATAAACCAAAATCCTAATACTATAGTCGAAAAGGGAACTACAATAAGTCTCCTTTAACATAAAACTAAAGGAAATTTTATTTTAACGATAAGAAATTAAAATTTTGTTTTATAAATTTAACCCAATCTTTATAAAACTAAGAAATGAAGCTTGTTATAGCACATGGACGTGATGTCCTTCTACGTGCATACATACAGTAATAAATATCATTTTAAATTTTATACATTTTATTACTTTGGATTTTAAGGTATATGAATAATCCCCGGAATATATTAAAGAATCAGTAAAATAATACTAGTCCTCCATTTTCAAAATGCTTGCCAAATTTACAGAAAAACAGTCAAAAGAGGAAAACAACGTAGAAGACCAGTACAATAGGACAGCAATCAAGTATAAAAGATTTTGAGAATCAACTAACTAAAGAATTTTATCAAAAAACCGAAATTACTGGAGGAGAATGTAAGAATGTAAGGTTTTATACGCGGTTGTAGTGCAATTGAATAAATGGGAATTAATACTCGTTAAAGGTAGATAGTAACTAACGAAATAGGTAGTCAAAACTAAGCTAGTAATACGAAATTTTCGTAGAATGTAGAACTAAGTGGATCTTAGATAGTTGTTGCTTGAAAAAATTCTGTTCTCTTTCGATTATATTTTAAAATTGATCCAAAAAAAAAATCCAATAAAAGACAAAATCGCAATTCCTGATTTTGTTTATATTAAAATTATTCTAACTAAAGATTTTTTTTATTTCTGTCTCCAATAAAACTGAAAGTCGTTAAATAAACAAATTTCAATTTTGCAAATAAAAATGCATAAAAAATATACAAAAATTTAATGAAATGTTTCCAATTTCTTTATGAAACATATGGAACCCGTTTGAATTTTTATATTTCCTATTTTTAAACATTCCCGGGGACAAAAACGTCCCGAAGAAATTCAGAAATTCAGTTGATTTTTTCGTTCATTTTACATAAATTTCAGCACCACATGAACAAATAATAAAACAAACAAATTTTTTTATTTTAAAAAGAAAATATGTACATACATTAAACTAAATATTTACTTATTTTCTTTAAGAAAACTAACGTTATATAGAAGAAAAAAAAAATCACAGCTAATTTTCCTTATTTTTTCCGTAATTTTCTGGTCGTAAAAACAAGAAATTTTCCAACAAACAAAAAAAAAACATATGAGTTTTATTTTTCCCATTAATTTCTTGAACTTCATTAAAAATTTTAAATCGCCTAGCTTTTGAGATTAAAAAATTGGATCTGGTCTAGACATAAGATTCCCCAAAATTTCCAAGAAAATGTGTTTCTTATAAAATATTTAATACAAATCATTTTCATTATTAAGGAAAACAAAAAGAAAATCAAATTTTTCGTTCATATTTTTAAATATTTTTTTGTGAAAATAAAAACTTCTAAAGCTTATTTTTGAGTTCATAAAAATTTTCTATACGAAAATATTTTTTTTAATTTATCGGTTTTCTATATTTATAATCGAAAATAAAAGCAACAGGAAAGAAAATTTCCGGTCTTTGGTGAAATTATCAACAGGTTAAAAAATCTAAACTCGTAATTTTTCTAAAGCGTTCATATTATTCACAAACTTTGAAACGACTTTGATATACTATATAACGCCACCTCTCATGCCTTTTATTGGGAGAATAAAAATTTTAGTATTCACTTACCTCGATTCTCCAAATTTCAACTCCTTTTCCTCTGCCAGCATTTGCAAATGCTGGATGCATGACTGGTCTAGAAGGCGTCTTTCTGGTTGATGCTAAACTTCCCGTCCCAATAACACCACTTGATGGTCTCTGCTGTATAGTACCAGCTGAGCACAATGTCGCCAATAAAAGTACAGTCCCAAGACTAGACGCCACAAAAGAAAAATGAAGAAAAATAAAACTTTTTAACAACCAAAAAGTCAAAGAGGGGTCACCAACCCAAAATTTATCGATTAAAAACACAAGACCCCGACGAAACGTGTAATAATTTTAATAATATTTATCTAATTACACTTCTTTTTTTTATCTTTTTTGATTGCAGTAATTTTAGGAACTTTGTCGCTTTATTTTTTGTTTAAAGCTTTATCACAATTTTTATTTTATTTTATTTTACAACAGAAAAACCGCCAAAAGCTTGCACCTTTTTTAATCTAATTTCTTTTTTTTTTACTTAAAAAAAGACAAAAATAAACAAAACTTTTAAATAAACTTGTTGAATCGGTTTTTAAAAACACGAAAGTTAACAAGAAAAACAAACTATATGTTTCCAAATCAGTTACCTGAATAAAACTGCAGACTTTTGGAAAGTCTGTGACCAGCTCTTAAATGAAATTTTCGTTGTTCTCCTTCTGTGCTCCATCATGGGAGGTTTTCTTGGTTTTTTTTGGGGGAGACTCGTATTGATGATGTCAGCAACCAAAACAAAAACACCACGCCAAATACTCAAAAAAAGCTTTTCGAGTGTGTGTTTTTTTTATCTAGTTGAGTAAAAAGATAAAATAAAATATTAAATGAGAAAATTTGAAATATAAAAATAATAAAAAAGCTTCAAATTAGATTTATTATGAGAAAACTTTAGTTTATTTTTAAATAGAATTGTTAATATGACCCGTGACAAAAAAAATATGGTTCCAAAAACGTTGGCTATGATTCACTTTTTGGATGAACTGGAATTGGTCTTAAGTACCATAATACCAAACTACATTAAGTGAATAATGCTTGCGCAAAATATATTAGCATAGAAAGTAATGCATTTTCTGCTATTATGTGGTAGGTCAATGACTACTTCATCTGGTTCATTAGTTAGGTCCAGACAGACTATCTATCATATGTCTTTTTATAAAAAAAAATGAATATATTTTGTCATACGTCTTGTACCAATGCGTTCCCTATTAACTCAGGCTATCTGAGTGGACATTTTTGACAAAATCTATACGAAAACAAAGCAGATAGTCTGAAGACATTTTCAGCTAATTTGTTTAATTGTTACGTATATACGCTATCGACGTATACCAGAGGGTATATTAGCAGCATTCGTAGTAGCCTGAAGACATCAAATGCATAAAACAAATCGATTTACCTTTTAAAACTTGTTTTACCGATTTTTGCATGTCCATTTATCTGATCGTCCATTCGTACGTCGATAACTCAAAACTATGTTGTATAATTGTAACAAAATTGACATATACAGGTAGGTTATTTCTTATTTTGATTTGCTATTATATTTTAGCTAATTAGGGAGAATGAAGTTATAAAACTAAAATCAGAATGGCCAGAAATTTGCTCGCTATTTATTCATTTCTCGAATTTCATTGGAAAGTTTGTGAAACAATATCATTTAAATTAATTACATAAGTTTGTGCCATAGTTAAATGTACGATACTATGTCAAATTTCAGTAAAATCGATCAAAGGATATTCTTGAAACAAGAATTTATAGAAACAAATTGGTCTGGCCGTTTTTCTGTATAATTTTGACATATGTTCTTAAAAAAATGATATACCGATTTGAATAAAATTTTGCAGAATACATTTACGTTATTAGAGTATAGATTACCTCTAAATTAGAGTAAATTCGAAAAAGAGAAAACAAAATTATGTATGCTAAAGAAAAACACGAAATATTATTAACTTTAGTTGCTTTTTCTTAGAGCTAATTGATTGGACTACAGATCACTACGAGTCCGACACATTTCTGGTATAGAGTATCGAGAAATCAGCTATAACAAACCAATTTTAAGTTACTACATGTATATGGTATAAAGACGTGGTTTTGAAAATGTCATATGTAGATTTAAATATTGATTTATAATTAGTCGTTCTTATCACTGAACGCAGTATGATATCTATATTTGCCGTCTATTTATGATAATACAAGGTGTACAGACTAAAAAGTGTTTATTTTTTCTTTTCTAGAAGAAAACTATGAGATTTTGGCAATTTTCCAAACATTTTATTACACTTTTGTTTACTCCAACAATTTCCTGAACTCTATAAATATTACTGAATCTGTATTTTAAAATTAAATTAATCAAAAAGAAATTTTTATTTAGATTTCAGATAATCAAAACAAACGTATTAAGTGGTTTTTATTATGAGTAATAATTGATCGATATAAACAATGAACAATATCAATATGGATTATAAAAATAGTTTTGGTTTAAACTGAGAATTTGTAACGTTTACAATTAATCAATTTTTTTTGATTATTGTTCAACTAATAACCCAGCACTGTGCCAGTGAAATTCGGAATATTTAAAAAAGACAGTTAAGTAAACAAAATTTGCCTGTAGCTGTGCTTGAATCCAAATATATTTCGAATCAACGATCTCTGAGCTAATGGTACTATGGCAAACAAAAAAAAACTTGTCTGATCTTTTTTAAAAATATTTACGTTGGCATAGTCTATTTTAATAAGGACCCTGCGCCAGAACAACTAACAACTAACAACTAATATTTGAAAAGAATTTAAAGAAATATTTGAAAAAAAATATATTGGCCCTTGATCCAGAATCCTTTTCCAGTCAACGCTTTTAACGGTCTATTAGTTAATATGCTTGTCAAGAAAATATTTGTCCTGCCATTAAATTTCTAACGTTTTCTATGCTATACAGGACAGTTTATCCTTTTAACACTAGAATAGCTGAATTTCGGGATCTCCGGATTCTACATGCCACTTGATGATTAAAAATTTAGATTTAATATAAAAACAGAATTCATTATACAAAAATCCATCGGGTAAACAACATTTTTTGTTTCGTTTTGTTTTCTTTATTTTCTTTATATTCAACTTAATTTGTTTAATTGCCACAAAGCTTACATATCGCAAGAAATGCATATTCCTATTCACTGTGCATGCGAAAACATACAACAAATAGAATTTCAGTTTTATAGGGTATAGATAGAAAATTGGACTGGGCTGGACTCGAGTGATTTACTCAAGGATGATTCCTGAAATTCAAATTATGATTCGCTTTAAAGCTTATCCAATCAGAATAATATTCACGTTCAACCAAAATTGAGTTTGAAATTATTTAAGCTAACTCAACTGAAGGAAGTCAGGTGAATGGAATACCGGAACTGTTTTCAAATTCAATAGCTTTAAACAAAAATGTGTATGGCAATTCAATTAAGTTTGAAACTTGTACTAACTCTATTTACACTATGAATGGAATTGCAAAAAACTTGTTTCTGATGATTTGTAACAGTTCAAATTCGAATTAAATAATAGATTATCGAATTTTCCCATTTTGAATTGCTATACAACTTTAAAAATGACAAGGAAAGGACGACAAAATACAAATAGTTTTTTGTTACTATTAATGTTATTACTCGGATTATTAAATTTCCAAGCAGCTGAAACACCTTTTCCACTGCATATATTATAATAAAAGAAATTTTTTTTCGGCACTTTCTTAAACCGGATTCCGCCTGATTTCAATTCATATATAATCAGAAAATTTAATTAGAAATAGTAGTTCGAACTTTCGAATTGATTACATTATTAAAATTTTAATTAAAATATTTTTTTTGTTTGTTTTCAAAATTTAATGAAGGTTATTGATGATTTCAACCTCTGTTAAAAACCAGTATGAAAATAAATTAAGTAATTAAAAGCAATTGATAAACTTTATGAAACGGTCTATAATAGAGGTCAATGTCGGCCCACATTAACCAACCAAAAAAAAAAAGAAAACAAGAACTTTAATCGATATTTCCACAAACAAAAAAATATACTATATCTCTTTTAATTACGTAATTCTACTTAATTTTAAATAAGAAATACATAATTTTTCGTACTTATTATGAAAAAGTTAAAAGTAAAAGAAATCAAAACACATCACTTTGAGACTTTCTCATGGACATGATCGTGATCATGAACAAGTTTTGAATAGTAACAACATTTAAAAACGATTTCAATAAAAGTAATTTGATCAATAAAGAAAACTATAACATAAAAAAAATATTTAAATATAAAATAATACACAAAATTAAAAACAATATTTTTGGTTTTACCTTAATTTTTTCAATTCATAAACTGATCTTTAGTGATCTTCAATTATCACTTTTTAATAACAGAATTCTCTAAATTTTGTTTTGTAACGAATTTTATTTCCCTCACACACAACGAATTTGAAAAAGTCTTGTTGACCGTTTGACTGGACAAGATCTACTGATCATGCGAAAATTTTTTTTAAACTATTTTATATATGTTTTTCGCAAACAAATTTGTTATTATTATTAATTTCGTATTTGTCTTTTTATCAAAAGCGATTCTCAGTAATATATTTAATAATGTAAGTAAGTATTTTAATTAAATTACGAAAAAAACAGGGTGTTTCATTATGAAAAAAGCTATAATAAGTTTCGAATGATTTCCGAATTAGTAATAAATTTCTTATAGAATTGTGTACATAAAATGATTTAAGCAAACTCTAATCGATTAAGAATCATACGAATAAATGTTGAGTGCACGATCAATCAGTTTTTATTCGAGAAAATATAAAAGTATGTAATAAAAATGGGATCGATTCGGTTGATCGAAAACATCGTCAACATGATTTAATTGATCCCGATTCTAATGTAGATCGGATAACAAATATTTGATCAAATCGTAAGATTTACCTAAGGAATCATTGTTAAAGTGATCACTAAGTGATCACACGCTGAGATCGAAAATCTTGTATATTAATACTTAAAAGAGTTCGGTGCCCCAACTGTGTGCATCCGTTTCTAAATTTTACTATATATACGCACAATAGAAGACCCTCTTTAATTTCTATCTTAAAATATTGTTTATTTCTTGAAGTACTAAATTAATGACTAATTAAATTAGCATCAAAAATGCGTAGTTTTAATATATTTTATGCGACAATAATTAGAATTAATGTTCAATTAAACAACATTTAAGTTAATCATTCATTTGTCATCAAGAACAATTCATTTGTTGAAAATTTTCTATAATTTGAAATAATTTTTACACGATCACCCTGAAGCCTGAAATAGGTTTTTCTTTCCTATAAATTAAAAACTTATTAAATATGTATTTTCTTTCTTTAAAATCATTATGAATTAATATGATTATGTCTGTTTTAATTTAAATTTTCTTTTTATTATGAACTTTTTGAACTTTATATTTTATTTTTAATGATAAAGATTTGGGAATTTGTTGTTTTAAGGCTTAAAATAATTTCCTAGAATCAATCGAATTTAGTATATTTTTAAGGTTTAACAATCGCAGACTCATTTTAATCTTCAAATCGAACGACTCTATGAACTTTTCGTTAAATTCTAAGAATTAAAGAAAAAGAAAAATTATAAAAATATAAACAAAAATGAATTAATTTCATTGTAATTTTTATATAATAAAAAAATGGAAATATTAAAGAAATATTTTTAATATTTTTAAAAGAAATGTAGAACTTTTATTCATAAAAGTTTTAATATTTCTTAAAAGAAAAGTAGCAGTGGCATAGGACCATATCTACTTCTTATCTTAATATAATTTTAAATAGAAAAATTATTATGTTGAATTTAACCATTTGAAAAATCCTGCAACAATTACCTGGGAATTTGTTAAAACTACAGCAGAATCCGGCTCGAAATAGAAACATCTCTTTGAAATAAATAAATCCTGTTTTAAAGTTCATTGAACGTTTGGAAGAAAAATTTATATTGCACTTTCCAATTTTTGTGGTCAACTGAAAAGCATTATAAATAATACAACTAGTTCTGGTCATATTGATTTCTAGCAAGCATTTGAAGTTGAGTGTTTTACAATCCTTAAATCCAAAGGAATAATATAGCATATCTTTCTAAAACTTCTGTAATCGTAAGCGATTCATCATTTTCAAGTTTATTAGAAATCTAATGAAAAATCTATTTTATATAAGTAGTTTTAAAGGTGACAATTATTCCTTAATCTAAAGGCTGGATCAAGGAAATTGTATTTGATGCTGCAACTATTCGACTTTAACATTTGGATGCTCGAAATTAGTTGAAAAATTTGTAGTATCTTAAAAGGCAAACCTTTTTTTCTTGATATATTGTAATTTTCAGTTTCTAAAAAATATTGTACAATATTTGTACAACCAATCCCAAAATGGATGAATTGTCAGACCAGTGAAAGGAAAGATGATTTATGTCTATTTATTATGTTTCTCGTGATCGAAGGGCACAATTTATAAACAGGGCCATTAAATAGGTTCCTGATATACCAATAATATTTGCAACATTTGAAAGAAGAGGCAAAACACGTTTTTTTTTTGCCCGAGTATCAAAAGTAACGCGTAAATCGAGGGTCTATTGTATCTGCTTTAGAAAAGAATAATTTATAAAATGAAGTTGTTTCGAATACCACTAAAATCCGACCGGCGAATTTTCGTAAATTCGGAAAATGTGTAATATAAATTGCAAAGATACAAAGATAAAAAATAGTTTTTTTTAAACTTTAAAACTCTTTTGAAGAGTAATTAGAAAGCACTTAGGAGCCGCAAGCTATCTAGTTCTGGTCTAAAGCTTCAGAAAGTAATTAAATACGCGTATACATTATATACACAAAATGTATAAAAAGAAATTCTTTTAAATATATTCAAGTAATCGTGTTTTATTTAAGAAAAAAAAAATTTTTTTTTCATTTTCATAAATTTTGTTAATTTTTTTAAAAAAATAAGGAAACCAATTTTTAGCTGATAATCTATTTCAAAAACAAATAAAAATTCAGAAACAAATATTTAAGATTAATATTTTACAGGAAAACAAAACAAGCGCATTTTTTATATTAAGAAATTAGAATTTTCAATTCCATGATCAGGAAAAAGGCTCAACTGAAAAGAAAGGAAAAATTTCGATAAAACTTCTTAAAATATAAATCAATTGATTTACCTTCTGTTTGGGTATTGTAACTTCGTATTTATTTATATACATTGGATTTCTATTCACTAAAACTTCGTATACGATTTGTTGTGGTGTAATATTTTTCTTACTAATTATTAAATGGCGATTTGGTTCTTTACCATGGCTAGATGATTTTAAATTTTTTGCTGAAGCCACTCTTTAAAAATTAAATCGAATTATTAAAACATATCCGTATAATCTAAATTTGAAAACTTACTTATGTAATGAGGCTCTTTCGTCTTTTGTAAAACTCGATTCAAAATATAAATCTCGAATATCTTCAGATTGAATATAATTTTTTAATAAATCTTGAAAATATTTCCCATTAATATCACCGCTACTATTTCCCAAACCTCGACGATTATTTTTAATTAGAAAACTAGAAAATATTTAAAAGAAATTAAATTAACATTAAATATGATTGAATGAGACGGTCCAATACTAGAATCCTATAAGTCCAATCATTTTTTTTGCTAAAAATACACGTTTATTTAACAACTATATAATATTTTGATTTCATTCATAGTATGCTCCATTAAACTACAACTTTTGCCTACAATTTATGGGTTCCCTGTCTGAAGAAATCCGGCTATTTTGGAGGCGATCGAAATATCCAGGAAAATTGTGATATATTTATAAGAAAATGGCTCTCCAGTAAGAGCTAACTGCACCGACCGAAACAAATGCAAATCGGAAGGAGCAATGTCTGGTGAATACAGCGGATGAAGTTGCTTTTCTCAGCCAAGTACTTCCAACGTTTCCTGAACCGGTTTAACAAAATGTGGCCTGGCGTTATATGGTTACAAAATCATTTTAGCGTGTGTCTACGAGCCTATTCTGGTCATTTTATCTTCAAAAAGTGATGCAAGTTGATCAGTTATTGTCTGTAATGATCTGCAGAGAGTGTTTTACCCGTTTTCAAAACTTCATTGTACACGAAATCCTTTTGGAACATACCAAATACCTTCTTTCCATGAATATACGGATTTGCATTTTTGAATCGTCTAAACCAAAATTTACAATTTGAAACTGATGAAGAATTTTCACAAGCATTTTCCTTCAAGTTAAACCAACAAAGCAAAACTTCCCGCGAATGCTATCTTTTTGATCTTTCAAATACATGTAATACCAATCCACACATATTACAAATAGTATGACTAACGGCATCTAATGTAAAATCGTAAAAAGTCATTCGCAGACCTAATAATATGATAAAAATGTTTGCATTGGAAATAAAGACTATCACATATTTTCAAATGAGAGTTAAAGGACCTAAATATATTTGTTTTAATGGATACAATGCATTTGCGGACTTATAGACTTATTGTATTGGATACTCCTAATTAGAAATGAAATTTACCCAACCGGATTTTCACGTCCTTTTTCCTCTCTCAAACCTAATCCACCGCCAGTCCAACCCAATTTTTGCATAATTTTATAACCAATATTATTCGAATCTAATTTTTGATCTTCACATGTTTGCAGATTACACGTAACTGTTGAATTATTTTTACTGATATTAATACGATCTGGTTCTTGTTTAGGCTGAAAATGTTCCAAGTAAAAAATTTTCCAAAAATTCATAAATAAATAATTTTATTTACTGTAATTGTAAAGCAGTTTTCTTGTAGATGTTTTATTGCAGCATTAAAAGCTTCGGTTTTTGCTTCTTTAATTGCCGGTGATTTTCCAGAACCAATTACTTTTCCATTCAATAATATATCAAATTTCCTACACAAAGAAAAAACTACTTTTATCTAAAAAAGAAAACTATTTTGACTTCCAAATTACCTTTCATTATTTTCAACAAATTCTTTTTCTCCAACATGAATTCCTGCCCGTTGACCAGAAATTTGAATACAATTTCGACCGCCAACTTGAATTAAAACAAATTGTCCAAATGGTAATTTAGTAAAGAGATCGGATTCTTTCATTTTAGAAGTATATTTTGATCGTGTTGGATGAAGTTGAAATGAAGGACGTACAAATTTGTATACCACTTCTACGTCTTCTGAAGCTTCAGAGGACTTCAGAGGATTTGTTGTTTCATTTTCATCTAATTTCTCCTTTCGTTTATTTGATGATGATGTATTAGGTTTTTGTGTTGCTTGTTGTTGTGGCGGTGATTTGGATTTTTGTTTGAGATTCTTCCCAGATTCTTTTGAATCAGATTTCTGATTTTTTGTTACATTTAATTTTGTGCCATGTTTAAATTGATTACAAAGTGCTTTTGTTGAAGTCTCATCTGAACTCGGTTCATTTCCTGTGTCAATTGATTTGTTTGTTTCTAATTTTTTATTTGTTTTTGAAATAGATCCTTTTGATGCTGGCTTATTACATCCTAATTTGTCAAATAAGATTTTGAATGAAATAATTAAAAACAAAAAATACTCACAATTTCGTCTACCTTTCGCCCGGGCTTCAGCTGCATCTGATGCCTTCACGAATGTTCGTTTTAATCGTTTTGAACGTTCCTGGAAATGATTGGAATTTATTAAAATCTCATTTAATTAACAAATATTTCTTATTAACCTGACGGAATTCTTTTGCGACATCCTGTGATAGTTCACCAACTAAATGCATTGTTTCTGCCGGATATTTACAACCTAAAAATTCGATATTAACAAAAACTTGTGCCAAACAAACAAGTTCATCTTGTGGGAATTTTTCTTTATGAGTTTCCATGAATTTTTTACGTAAACGCCAATGTTCATCACTTTCATAATCTGTACGATATGAATTCACATCCCAATTTGTTTCGAACGACATTTTTTTTTAATTATGAATTTTTAACAATGCAAATAAAAAACAACTGAATTTTTAACCCACGATGCCAATCAATTTTTAATTGTTGGTGAGTTTCTCAATCTTCTTCTTTTTTATGTTTTAATATAAAAATTTCATTAATACAAAAATCTTTATAAATATTATTTATTATTTAATTTTTATAATTTTAAATAAGAAATAATAAAAAATAAGTTTCTTTTTTCTCAAAAAATTGTTGAAACTTTCAGTTGTTTTATGTTATGTCATTTTTTATGTATGCAAACTGTCACAAAAAGGGGAAAATATATATATAAAAAAATGCCAAAATTTCTTCTACTAAAATTCTAGTACATTCTCGAAAATTGTAAATTTTACGTGGTGAAACGTGGTGAAAAAAAGGAAAAATTTCTCTTTTTTGACATTCGAGTAAACATTTTTTTATTTTGAATTTGTTTTTTTTTCTTCATTAAAAAAACTAAATATTTCTAATCAAATGAAAGTTGAAATTAAAATTAAATAAAATTTTAATTGTGTTTTTGTACATTTCATATTTCAATTTGTGTTGTTTTCTTTTTTTTTTTAATTATGCTTCGTTGATTTGGTGAACGACAAACAAGAAAAAAATTTCTTTTGTATTAAAAATTTTATGTTTAGAAAAGAATTGTTTTGAAAAATTCTTAGAAAACGTGAAAATAAATAAAATATGGATCATGATAGTGCTTCCGGAGAACCGGGAACTAGTTCGAGTCGAAAACGTCGAGTCCAGAAAGACGAGGACGACGATGAGGATGAGCCAACCACGAAAATTTTAATTGAAGAGAAAACTTTCAATCTTGAATCATTTTGTGATGAAATTTTAATTGAAATCTTCAAAAATTTGGATTCAAATACATTGATTGCTCTTGGAAAGTAAGTATTTAAAAGTGGGAGACTTCTAAAATGCAATGAAAAGACTACGCCCATAGAAAATTTGTATGCCCTATATTTAGGTACTACAAGAGGGCATATTAGTATTGTCACTACAATTGTAAGGCATAGAAATAATCATTGGAGAGGGCAAGCCTATAGATGTGTAGAGGATCAAAAGTTATATCGATTTATGCATGTCCGTCCGTCCATCCGTCAGTGTACAAGATAACCCAAAAACGCGTTATCTGATTTTGATGAAATTGAAAATGTAGTTTCATTGTTGCTTAACTTGGTTTGGCATTGTATTTCAGCAAAATCGATCCAGAGGTAGCATAGTTACAAAGGAAAAACCAGGGTGATCAGAAAGTTTTGTCGTTTATAGTTTTTTGGTTTTAGTTGGAAAGTTTGTGCATGAATTTTATTGAAATTATTTCCATACATTGAGTACATAAATAGGCGATATTATGCTAAATTTCAATAAAATCAGTACAAGGATAATGGAGGAAAGAAATAGTTGTGTGTTCATAAAGATTTTTGGATTTACCTTTAAAACTAATGTACCGATTTGAATAAAGTTTCCAGAATAGAGTTATGGTATTAGGACCTAGGATACTTGCGAATTATCGCAAATTAGAAAACGTAAATCC
Organism: Xylophagus ater; assembly: GCA_963422695.1. NCBI lineage: Eukaryota > Metazoa > Arthropoda > Insecta > Diptera > Xylophagidae > Xylophagus > Xylophagus ater. The sequence continues at coordinate 7,969,680 of OY730481.1, forward strand.
GAAGTTATGCAGAGAAACTCATGAAATAATATTAGTTTTGGTTGTTTTCCTCTCCCATTCATGTTATTTCTGGTTACTATAGACCGATTTTCAAGTTATTATATGCTATTTTTATTATTCTATCAAAATTTGCAATTTTCACGCTACTAAATAACAGCTACTTAACTTGTTAGTAGCATTTTTATATTATATTTCTTCTCTTATCATTTAAATTTCTTATCACTTTCTCATAGAACTTGTATTCGATTTTATGTTTTAATTGCCGATCGTCGATTATGGAAGAATATTGATCTAACAAGCGAAGCACTAACAATTCGAGAGATTCAAAGACGATTAAATTTTAAAAATTACGAAACACGTAGTATAAAAATTCGTGGTTTAACTGATTTGTATCCAAGAGAATCATGGAATAATTCAACAATTTCTGATAATTTATTAAAGAAAATTACTGAAATGTGTCCATTTCTAGAAACTCTAGAAATTCATGAGGGTTTCATGAATTTAGAAACGGTATTAATTGATTTTCTGAAATAAAAACAAAACTATTCATTTCATAAATATTTTATTTTCAGATCGCAATATCAGATTTTCCAAATACTGTAACAAAATTGGTATTTAATAAATGTTATGTGAAATTTCCAAAAACTCCAAACACATTTTTTACACGAATTGATATGTATTTTTCATTGTTGGAGGTAAATAAATTGGTTTTTTTCCTTATTTTTAACCCAACGACTCCACTGGACTTATTTCAAGACATAATTTCAGTCGGACTGACAAAGAAGTCCAAATTTTCGAGTCTCCATTAGACTTTTTTTCAGTCCAACTGAAATTATGTCTTGAAATAAGTCCAATGAAGTTGTGTGGTAACATTTATTTATAATTTTCTTTTCTTTTTTTTAGGAATTAATTTTGGAAAATTGTAATTGGTTTGAAACTCATGATTTAGTAACATTTTCGAAAATACCAAAATTAAAAAAGCTCAGCTTAAAAGGTTGCGACAATTTAAAAGAATGTGTACCTTACTGTAGTCTTGCGACACGTTTCGGTTTCAAATCTTTAGAAGTAAATATAAAAAATCGAATTTTTCAACAAAAAAAATATGAATTAAACTTTTCTTTTTTAACAGTATTTGGATGTACGAGATACACCAATTTGTGATTCAGATGTTCAATGTTTTAATATAACATTAACATTAAAAGTTTTACTATTAGAATGTCCAGAAGATTTACGTACAGCACGACCAGCAGATCATAGAGAACGACGTACACGTGGCCAACGCTTAGAACCGCCATCACCAAATAATTCAATTGATAATGATGATGAACAACAAGAAATTCATATTGTTGTTAATGAAAATAGATTTATTACTCAAAGACTAAATGATAATAATAATAGACCACCGGTTCAAGGTAAATTTGTGAAAAGGATTTTATAAGACACGATAAAAATACAAGTATATTATTTAAATTTTCAGTTTTTGTTGTTAATCCGGAAATAAATTCATTAAATAATGATGATAATCAACAACCAGAACGTTCACAACAACAGCCGCCACCATCACCAATACGTTTATTACCACCAGATATTAATCGTGATATTGCAAGATCATTATGGTTTCAAAGACGTTATCCGCCACCATTTGCACCGCCACGTATATTTCCAATAAGTGATCGTGGTATTTGTAGTTTTGGTTCACCACGTAATCAAGTACAATTAGGTGTTATTTGGATACGTGCTGAAATGCGTCCGCCAGATATAAATCTTGAAAAATTAGTTATAAAATATTATACATTAGTTACGGACGTCTCATTAAATCATTTAGTTCAGTGTACACCAAATCTTAAGTATTTAGATTTGACTGGAACTTCTGTTACAAAATCTGGTGTAGAAAATTTTAAAAAGCAAAAACCCGAATGTTTTATTATTTCGGATCATTTTACAGGCTAAAAAGAAAATTAGTAATTATATTTTTCCTCCCATTTTTTAATTAGTTATAAATTTTTTTTTTTTTGACAAAACAAAGATATTAAATTACTTATAAAAGAAAGTGATAAATTTATGATTAAAAATAAAATTAATATACTTTTTTTGGGGGTCCTTAAAAGAAGTGTTAAATAAAAGAATTTTCGATTGGAATTATTGCAATAAAGAATTTTAGATTATCCAATTTTTTTAGATGATTGGAAATTTCTGGGCTTGAAAGAATTACCAAAAATTGAAGGAAGAAATTAATTAGGTTGACTTTTTTTTTTCAACCTGTCGGACGATTTCTATCATATTTATTGGACCTCATTTAAATTGTAAAAAAAAAAACCTTTCAAATGATATTAAAAATACTATTTAGCACTTATTTGATTTTGTTTTATTAAAGGACCTTTTTTTTGAAGTATTGGTCTGTCCTATTTTCATACAAATCCAGAAAATTGATATGCGAAGTACCTGCAAACAGATGAAAATCCAGAAGAAATACGAAGAACTTGCAAAAAAAATAAATTTGATTGTTTTGTAAGCATTTAGAGAAGCTTAAGAGGAATGAATATGGAAAGAAAGCCGATAAAAACTTGGTTCAATGCCGGAATCTGAACCTAACCCATTCGAGGATGATCCAAATTTGTGTAAGTTGCTGATAACTCTTTTCTAAAAACTTTAATTTAGTAAACAAAAGATAGTCAACTTCAACTTGAGCTGATTCGAATCATGATTAGAAAACATTGATATACAACGGGAACACTGTGATAAACAAATTCGAATATAGTAAGCCACCATGTGTAATAAAACCCACTTAATTCTTTTATGTCCCATTATATCTCGTTGCGGCAGCCACCTACTAAGTTTAACATTTGATATAAAGAATGCTAGCTGTACTACCATCTCATTTCCTAATACATGATATCCTAAACGTGTAAAAATGAACACCAATAAGCGACAGTAATTCCTAGCTTATTTGGTGCCTTGACTGAGGATCCTATTGATACATAACTCAATCCAATCAAGCCTGATGCTTTTATAAAGTCTTCAAAATTTTGGTTTATAATGTACTACAAGTAATTTTAGTTATGACATTAATACGGCAATGGATATCTGAAAAAAGTCAACATATATATTTTACCATAAAGCAAAGTGTTCCCTAATAATTGCCCTCTGTAACAAGTTCATATTATCCCTCGAAGAACTGTAGAAGGCTGTTGTGGTAACAGAAAAAAGTGCAGGAGTTTCAGGCAATAAATTTCCTTTCAGTACAACTATACTTATCTACATAAATGATATTTTGTTTCAGCCTCCTCTAGAATTACTACACATGACTCCAAATACAGAAAAGAAGATACCATTTTACATTAGTTTAAAGTAAATTGCACAGTTCTTAGATTGCTATAAAAATTGGACCGTCTATTTGTGGCTCATTCCATTTCCATTGGTTGGAATGTTTTAACTCTCTAGAAGTCTGGCTTCGAGGCTTCGCTGGTAATTTGCATGAGATTGAAGACTTTTCTTCGGTTTTATTCAATTTTCCAAAACTATTTAATTTACAAAACAATTAATTTGTAAATTCTTTTAATACTTTAGACTGTTATGAACACATTGGAATCAAAAAATGGAAATTCTTCAAACTAGAAACAAGTTTAATAATTCAGTGAAAATTCTTTGCCTGGCACTCGCCATTCGAGTTGCCACATGAAACGCCGTAGCCAGCAAGAATCTCCTACCGAGAGTAAATTGTTAAATAATGTTCAGGCGATATTCTAACTAACAGCTTTACCTTCAAAATATCCCTTAGTTCCCTTACAAAATTCCATTTCTGGCTATTTTTGTCCATAAAACTCTGCGGAAAATCATCCAAAATGAAAACTTCATGAATTTTTTATATTAAAAAAAAAATTTTAATTTTATTATTTTCATTATTTAAAATTTTTACACGAATTATACAAAGCTTTCTTTTATTTCTTAATAGAACCTAATCGTCCAGGATCTTGACTTGGATAATGAACAGCCGTCGAACCGCCTGGAGGTGGTGGAATTTGTGTTTCTAATCCGGTACTTGTTGATGGTCTCACACCCGATGGAACTGGAATCGATGAATATGGTGCAGCATAAGCAGCTGCCGAATACATTGGTGGAAATGAACTTGCCGGAATCATACCCGGTGGAATTTGATGTAATTTCATTCCAGGCGGTAGAACAGTAACTTCTGATTGTAAATTGAAAAAATCATTTGGATTCGATGTTGTCGTAGCTGATGGTGGCGGTAAACCTGGTATCGGTTCATAACGACGATCTGTTTTACCAACAGTATTTTGTTTGGCCTGTGAATGTGCCCATTTAATTGTTAATTTACGTCCATGTAGAACAAGTTTATTGAAAGTTTTCTCCGCTGATAATTCGGCAGCAACACGTTTCGTATATTGTACAAAAGCACACTGTTGTCGTGGCACCAATGCTATCGAACGGATTTCACCATATTGATAGAAATTATCACGAATATCTGGTTCGGTAATATTTTCACTTAAATTACCAACATACAATGTTGTAATATTCTTATCTTCCGGTGGTTCTAATGTTGGTAAACTAGCAGCACGTTTCATAATCTTCTCAGCAACTGGATCATTACGTCCATAATAACGATCTTTGATATTTTGTTCACATAGCGGATCATCCGGTTCGTTTGGTTTATCATGTCGATATGGACATTCTTCACCACGTTTACATTCACCTTTTACCCAAAATGAACATATATGTGGTCGATTCCGTTTATAATAGGGTGCGGTTCTTGCTAGTTTCGATAACATTTCACTAGCCGCCAAAGATTTACCAACTGTTCCGGCTGCTTGTGTACCATCAGTTTTTTCCAATTCACTATCAATATTTTGTATATAATATTCTTTATTAACATCACTTTGTGGCATTTGATCGGCTATTTTTAAAGCGGCATCACGAACTTGAATTGGTAAACCGTATTCCAAATCTAAAAGGCATGTTTGGCATACATTTTTTAAACGTGAACATGTCTGACATATTTCGGTTTTCTTAAAACGCATTCTAGCACCTGGACACCATCGAAATATCGTAAATGGCCGGGTACAAATTTTACATTCTTTTCCGTAACGCTCCTTAATCATCCGGACATACGGATTATCACCCAAACATGTTTGACATAAAACTGGAAATTCAGAATCTTCCCAATTTTGTCGATTATATGTGTTTGTTGTTTTTGACATCGACATTATTGATTGCGGATATTTTTAAACAATTAAAAAATTTAATTAAAACGAAAAAAAATAACTTTTCTTTGAAATAAATTCACGCGTGGAAAAATACACAAACGTCGCTTTTCACTATCTGCTAAAGAATGAGAAGGAAATAAAAGGTTACGTTCTAAAACACCACGCACATCTGTGGTGAATTCAAATTATAACTTTTGAATTTCAACCAACTTCATTTGTAACTTTTTATTTTAAAACAAAATATTTAATAATTTTTATTAATTAGAATTCTGAATTTAAATTATTGGCTTTGTTCTTGGCTTCTTTTACAATTTGCCTAACAATTTCTTTTATATAAATAAAAAAATAAAGCTAAGAAAAAAAAAACAAATTTTGAAAAATATTTCCAAACGTAGCAATTTTTCGAGTATCGAAAAGAGGTAGATTTTTTAAAAAAGAATAAGAAGAAGAAGCCAAATATTTTGACATTTGAAAATTTGTAAACATTCCAAACGTTTCTCCCGTAGAGTGAAGAGCTGAGATAAATACGAAATTTTAAAGGAATTAAATAATTTTCTAAGAATAAATAAAATAAATTTTTAATAACAAAATATGGAAAAACATTTTCTTATCAAGAAATAAAAGAAACTAGAAAAAATAACAAAAGTCGGGATTAAAGCATTGCTTTGGGGCCCCTATTTCTGGAGAAGTAAGCTCTCTAGACTAACCTGGTCCCGGTACCAGGAAAATATAAATACATAATAGTTTTATTGCATTCTGTGTATAGAAAAATTATTCAGTGAAATGAGCGGAACATCTTCAAGAAAACGTTACAGACGTGATAAAGACAGCGATAGTGAAAATGACGACAATTATGTTCCTTATGTGCCAGTTAAAGAACGTAAAAAGGAGAAACTTTTGAAAGTCGGACGAATCGTTCAATTAACAGCTGAAGCTGCAACAGGAGCTGGAAAATCTTCGAGTGAAAATGAACATGAAGATGAGGGAAATGAAGAAATGTGGGGTAGAAAATTCAATATTAGTTTATTAGATCAACATACAGAACTGAAGAAAATTGCGGAAGCGAAAAAAATCAGTGCCGTGGAAAAACAATTAAAAGAAGAAGAAAAAATCTTAGAAAGTGTAGCCGAAAAGAAGGCTCTTATGGGTGTAGCTGAATTGGCAAAAGGTATACAATATGAGGAACCAATAAAGACAAGCTGGAAACCACCGAAATATATTCTTGCAATGCCAGATGAAAAACGTGAATTAATACGATCAAAACTTCGAATTTTAGTTGAAGGTGAAGATATACCACCTCCAGTTCGTTCATTTAAAGAAATGAAATTTCCAAAAGGCATTTTAAATGGTTTAGAAAAGAAGAATATCAAAAAACCAACACCAATTCAAATTCAAGGTATCCCAACTGTACTTTCTGGACGTGATTTAATCGGAATTGCTTTTACTGGATCCGGTAAAACATTAGTTTTTGTACTTCCACTTATAATGTTCAGTTTAGAACAAGAATATCGATTACCGTTTGTAAAAAATGAAGGCCCTTATGGTTTAATAATTTGTCCATCACGAGAATTGGCCAAGCAAACTTTCGATATTATAGTTGTAAGTTTAAGAATTTTCCATTTTGGATCAAGATCAAAAATTAATTTCTATTTTTTTTTAGCATTATTGTCGACATTTACAAAATTGTGGAATGCCCGAAATTCGATGTTGTCTATCAATTGGAGGTTTACCAGTTACAGAAGCCGTTGAAATCATCCAAAAAGGAGTTCATATTATGGTTGCAACTCCGGGACGTTTAATGGACATGCTGGATAAGAAAATTGTTACTTTAGATATTTGTCGATATTTATGTATGGATGAAGCGGATCGAATGATTGACATGGGTTTTGAAGAGGATGTACGAACAATTTTCTCATTTTTTAAAGGTCAACGACAAACTTTACTTTTTTCAGCTACTATGCCGAAAAAAATTCAGGTACAAAATTTATTTCTTAACGTTTCTTAATTAATTATTTAATAAACATTTTTGTTTTTAGAATTTTGCTCGTTCTGCTTTAGTGAAGCCGATAACAATTAATGTCGGACGTGCTGGTGCTGCTTCATTAAATGTTACACAAGAAGTTGAATATGTTAAACAAGAAGCAAAAATTGTATATCTTCTTGAATGTCTACAAAAAACTGAACCGCCAGTTTTAATATTTGCCGAAAAAAAACAAGATGTTGATGCTATTCACGAATATTTACTACTAAAAGGTAATTTAATTTGTTTTTATCTTATGTTGGAACAAACAAAAATGTATTCACTATAATTAATTTAGGTGTTGAAGCAGTTGCAATTCATGGTGGTAAAGATCAAGAAGAACGTTCTCGTGCCGTTGAAGCATTCAGAAAACTAGAAAAAGATGTTCTTGTTGCAACAGATGTTGCTTCAAAAGGTTTAGATTTTCCAAATGTTCAACATGTTATAAACTATGATATGCCAGATGATGTAGAGAATTATGTACATCGTATTGGTAGAACTGGTCGATCTGCTTCTAAAGGTTTAGCCACAACATTTGTTAATAAAACAACTGAACAATCAGTTCTATTAGATTTGAAACATTTATTAATTGAAGCTCGACAAAAAGTTCCAACATTTTTGGCCGAATTATGTTCCGAAACAGAAAAATATTTGGATCTTGGAGATTCACATGGATGCAGCTATTGTGGTGGTTTAGGTCATCGAATAACAGAATGTCCAAAATTAGAAGCTGTTCAAACGAAACAAGCATCGAATATTGGTCGACGTGATTATTTATCAAATACTGCTGCTGATTATTAAAATGTAGATAATTTTATATTATTTTGTTTTATTTTTATTATAATAAGTACTTTTAGAAATGTATGAATATATTGTAAATATTTTAAATTAAAGAAATATTGATATTTCGAGTGTTTTTACAATTTCAAAACAAATATTTACGTTTATTGAAAATTTTCTATCACATTTATTGATCGTTTTTCGGTACACCACATTTATTTTCATCACTAATGAAGTAAATAGTTGTTATTGAATAAATATAATGAGTACACAAAGTAAATGGGTAAACTAAACTTCAGCAATTAGTATCAATTAAATAGCATTAAGTTTATCATGTTTGAATTTTCGACAAGTTATAAATATATTCATTTATTCTAATAGTTAGGATATCAATATTTAGTACATTTTTATCTAATTTAATGATTAAAAGAACTTATATTTTACAATTTCGAATTTTACAAAGATTATGAAATAAAAAATTGGAATAAAAAAATGGAAAAATGGTTTAAATATTGTGGATTTTTTTAATAACATAAGTCGATTAAGACTAAATACCTGGCCAGGCAAGGTGCATGAACATCCTTTATAGGACCAATAACCTTCTGCGGTATCCGGCCACACATAATCCGAGAAATTTTAATGACGGAAGAGGCGGCAGAAAAAACCAAACGCTGGGAAATACAACCAGGACTAGGGCAGGCCAAAGATCTCCTCGGGGAATACAACTCCAAGAGATTCAAAGCCTTTATTAGCACTAATAAGAAGAATATAAGAGTACTGTCAGGAATACTAACGGGACACTGCAGACTCAAAGCGCATCTTAAAAATCTAGAACTTGAACTAGATAGCACCTGCAGATTCTGCGAAAAGGGACGAAAAAACCCCAATGCAAATTCTCCCCGGCTGTTGGGCACTAACCCGTAAGACGAAGAAACATCCGGGGCATACTGATTCTCCACAATTGGGATACAATCTCTTGACCTACGCCGGATACTAAAATTCTTATTTTAAATTATTTTATAATTAATTTTTTATGATAAACCTTTCGTGTTGGGAAATAAAAGGAGAATGTCCTCTAATATAGTTTGTTCAAACCGTTAGAGCATGTTATAATGGAGTTTAACGAATTCTTTGTAATTCTTGATATTGTAACCTATTTGTTCTTCTTGAAATTCTTAAAAATAAAACCAAAAAGAAAATTGTACGGGCATTTAAGGAAAAAAATATTTTACACTACATGGTAACGTTACTAGTGTCTTTTAAAATTTAGTAATTGCTACCATGAAACGTTACAGTGAAATATTTTGGTATTTCGTTATAGCGTTACGTTACAATACCGTTCTCCCTACATTGTATTAGACGAAAAGTTTTAGAGTTATTGCAGCCTGCTAGAATCGAGTTATTCTCTAGTCTTAGAAATACTAACTAATATAAAACTCGTGGTATTGAATCTATAGCACAGCTATAAGGATATAGAAAGTATATTTCCGGTTAAAACGTCATTTAAATCTAGGTACTCGGAAATCTTTGTTATTTTCATCAAAAGGAAATAAAGATGCAATACGAAAGGAAAAACTCTTTATGATCCCATTTCCTTGGACATACGAAGAGTTTCTTTATAATTTTAGATTTAAATGTAACTGACTTGACTATTTGCCAATATTGGAAAATATAAAATAGCATACATTTCTGGATATGACATTTTCTTTGTTGGAAAACAAGAATTATACTATTTTCTTATGTCGTTTTTCTATTCAATTATAAAATCGTTAAAGTTAATCTGAACAGACAGGAAGCCGGGATAAAAAGTTTTCTTAATTCATATTATTACCTTTTGTAATTCACTAATATTTCAATTTCAGACTTGCAATTGTGAACCAAGTGAAAACTATATTTTAAATTTAATAAAACTAAATGGTTTTTAGGTGAATATGTTTAGAAAACGTGACTATTAAAAGCCTAGTTATGATATTGAATCACGTGTTTTTAAATTTATGTTACATAAAATAATATTAGGTAATAAATTCATGTATATTGTTAAAAATTTTTCCATTTCCATGCTAGTTCGATGAACTATATATGAACTCCAAAGTTTGGAACATAAAACTTATTTTGGAGGAGATTACTCTCCCTTATGAAATACATATTTTCAATCAATTTATAACATATTTATTTACTTTAATTTCGAATTATATAGCTAGTAAAACTTAATTTTAATTAAAATTAAAGTAATTTATTAAAATAAAGAGCATATAAGTACATTAAATAGGGAACAATTAAGTTTTCGTTAACATTTATTAAACCAAGTTTATTTATTTTATAATAATTATTCCATTTTAACAATGTAAATATGATACAGAATCATTTTAAAATAATATATTTTGTATTTTTATGTAAATTTTTAATTATCGAAACGTTTATTTTAATTGTATGTAAAGAGAGCCTTTTGATAGAGCTATACAATAATTATATACTACCCAATGGCTTCAAAAAATATCCAACGTTGAAATTTTTCAATAAAATACCATAAATTTAGTTGATTTTAATAATTTGTTTCCTAAATATACTTCTTAAGATGCGTTTCCACCAAAAAAGGAGCCCGCAGATGGTTTCCACCAAAAAAGCAGCACGCATTTTGTGAACGCGCAAAGTTTGCGCGTGCACATTTTGAAGGTGAAAATGTTCGCCGCTCAGTCTCCACTGAAAAAAGGTTGCACGTGGAAGCAAAATGATATTCGCGAACTGAACGTGAAGCTGCGCGTTTGGTGAAAACCGGAAATTTTTGCTTCGAAGTTTGCTCTCGTGTTTTTTTTTGCGTTTTTTTGCTTGCCGTCACCGATGGGAACCGAAAAGGTTAATGAAATAATGAATTTTTTTGTACATGGTCTTCGATATAATGGCTATTTTTTTGGATTAGAATTTAAAATGTTCATTAATTAGTTTAATTAAAATTTAGAAAAATTTTCATTCTCATTTTTTTCTAAAATTGTAAATTTCAAATATTCAAAATTTATGATTCGAATTTCTATGAATTCATATACTAAATTATGAATTATTAGAATTCCCGGAAATTTGAAAATATGTATTAAAAAAGGTCCTATTTTCAAGTTATTTTAAAATTGTTCTTAGTAACTTTAGGATTATATAAAACAATTATTTGTTCATCAATGCTGGTAAATCTTTCCATATTAGGAAGACTAATTATCTAAAATTTTATCAGGTTTAATTAGGAAAGTAATAAATTTTATTGCAGGTTATTCCGAGTATTTGGGAAATATTTTCTAGATCCTCACACGTTTTTTTTTCATAAGTAATTTGGTTGCAATTTATTGCATTGCAATAAAATAGTACTTGCAAAAAAATGTTCTAGACAAAATCTTTTACAATTTCTTGATATAATGGGATTGGGTTTTTTGGTAATTGCAACTTGCACTTATATGGTGTTCATACGGAAATTATCTAAAGGGGTAGTTATGTTTATTTTTTTTAATCAATAATCCTTTAATACGGGTTATTGAAACAGGCTAGGTTAAGTTAGGTTCTGGTAGCAGCTGTGAGCTTTCACTTAGACCATTTTAGGTTCATAGCAATTTTAATAGTTTATGGACCTAAAAAAGGTCCCATAGTTTTACAAAGTGTTTTTGATTTATGGACACTGATTAGTGAAACCTTCCGATTTTATTGCGAATTGCAGGATTTTTCTTATATTGTACTCAGAGGCTCAATCTGGATCTTTTCGAAATGCTTGGCTCAGGATTTTCAACCATATCTTTGCAAATGCCGAACAGTGGTAGAGCAAATGCCCAATGGATTCCAGCTGATCTAGTTGGTCATAGCGCCTGCAATGAGCGGTTGTAGACAGTTTGGAGTCTATGTGCGTGCATCCCAATAAGCATTACACGCGTTAGTATTGAGTTAGTTTTCTTTTTATCGTAGGATTTCCATATAATTTTGATAATCTTGCAGGAAGGGATTTTAACATTCAAACATGCTGGCAATAACATACTATCCCAATTTGTAACAAATAACCATCACTATCATTCATTAAATTTAGACTATGGTATTTACTGTTATTTATTGGTTGAATTTTTGGTAGTTTCTCGGTATTAGTTTTGTTAGAAATTCGAATAGGGTTTTTTTTGCGGACACATCAGCCTAGCCGTAAGCCCCTATATATGTATATAAATTGGCTAGGGTCCAGGTTTTCAAAATGCGCCACTCCTGCTAATTATCACCGCAAACAAATGTTCTACCTATAAAGACACAATGGATTCGATTAACCTTTTTTTATACGGACCAAATGAATCCGCAGTTAGATTCCTTATTCTTAATAAATTTGATAAGATTTTTCTCTTATTCTCTAGTCTAGAAGTTTTTGTCCCCTATTAGAATTTTCTCCTTGATATTAACTCTATTGTACTTCACAATTCAAAATACAAGATGCCACTATTTCTAGGCATTCCCATTTTTTTCAATCACTGATTTGATCATTATTTTGTTTGAATCTTTGGTGTTTGATGAATACATAGTGTAGTTAAATCTTTCTATACAATCTCATGTGTATCTAAACAGCTGTATTTAATCGCCCTTCGAATATATCTGGAATTAGTACTATTTTGTGATTGATTTTTTGTATGTCTGGAAATTTTCCTTTCATCACATTATATAAACATATACATTTTCAGGATACCTCTACAATTTTCACTGTTGAAATATGTATACTATTTTCTTTTGTTATTTTTCTATTCAATTATATTTCATTGAAATTAATCTAAGCTAGTTTTAGTTATTATATCAGACAGAGTATGGAATAAAACGTTTTTATTGAATCCATGAAAATTTCAAAATAACCACCAACATAACCATTTCAGACTTGCAATTGAAACCAAATAAAAATTATATTTTAACTTTAATAAACCTACATAGTTTTTAAGTGAATATGTTTATAAAACGTGACTATTAAAAGCTTAAAATATTATTTAATTATTATATTGATGCACGTGTTTTTAAATTTACGTCACATTTCAAAATAGTATTAGATAATAATCGAATATCATATTGTTAAAATCTGTACGTTAATGTGAATTTTTCTATAGACTTTATATACTTTATCTAATGGAAAATTAAATACTTCTCCTTTTTTAATTCCAACCAACTCACTATCAGAGCCCATTTAGATTTGCACAAGGTATGTCTCGATCCTGGAACATACTCACTGGAACAGTTTCACTCACTTCAGCTACACTTTTCGACGATTATCGATAGGCTGAATCACAAATGCAAAAGATATATTAACTAACCAATTTCTGTATTATTACCAGATCACCAAGTGTAACCTCCCTCATCGGTGAGCTGCCTTAAAGCAGAAGCGTCTACTTTTACTTCAGCCAGGACTTTCAACTGTTCTTAGTTTTTTTCACCCGTTAACAATATGCTGCACATTTTCAATAGGAAATCTTATTTTCTCTTCGCCGGGAATCACTAAAAAGTCTCCAAATCAATTATATTGTAATTTTTATCAAGGTATTTAAGAATATATTGTTATCATTTGTCTACTACTATCTTAGATCTTGGTATAAAGTGTAAGTACCATAAAATAAACAAAAATTCCTACCTCGTCTTATCATGACGTTCATAAAAACTTTCAAAAAAAAATTCGTTAGACAGTTTCCGAGAACAGGAACATAATAGTTGCATTCGCCTACTATTATAAGTCGTTGTATCCTTGTATCGTTGTCTAATTGTTTAATTTTTTAAATGCAGAAGTGTGTATAGTAAAGATATTGTGATACATCATGGTTCATAGCGAGAACGGAATACTCACAATAAGTCAAACAACACCCATTTACATTAGAATCGATTTTCTCGAAGTAAGCTGGTAGCGTTAAGTATAAATTCAATTCGTGAAAATATATTTAAGACGGTTTATGGATAGGTCCTCAAAATTGGGGTTCAAAAATCGCAATTTGTGATTTAATCGCAGACTGTGAAAAAGAACAGATTAAAATCACTGTTCTTTTTAATGAACAATCACAAACTTTTTCTGTTTTTGAGTCATCTCTAGTTTAAATTTTACAAAAAGAGAGAGATTTTGTATTTGCCCGTAAATTATGTATCATTTATTATAGTTTTTGTACATGTTTTTCCTGCATGGGTTATAGTGCTTTACAATCTAGTTTTCGCCGTCAAAATATCCTTGTAGTATTAAGAACTGATCAAATTTTCAAGAAAATATAAAAAGATCCGTTTAAAACTTTACGAATTTATTACAATACAACATATTTTTATTACAAATGTACAACAATATTGGAGAAAAAAATACATATATAGGTATATTGTATGTAAATGTACCAAATTGTAGCCGATGACCTGATCGTGACCATTTTCTTAACAAAAAATCCATATAGTTATGATATGATTTTTACAATCACAAAATTTAATTTGAATATCAACAATTAATTGTCCAAATCTAATGAAATGAGTAAAATAGAAATTTTGTTTTCATCATTGGATACTACATTGATAGAGTGGTCGCGATCAGGTAACTGGCTAGAATTTGGTATATTTATCATATATTTCATTTTACATTTCAAAAGCTAAAGCCACTGGATATTTTGGAAAAAGTGCCTTACCACGTTTAAAAACTATTTCCCAAGTATTATTGCTGGTAAATTGATATAATATGTCCCGTCCAACAGAATGTAATTGCGTTTCAGTTGCTACCAAATATTGCCATGTACTTCTTTATGAAAGGCCAACAAGATAAAAATCATTAATATTATAATAAATAAATATATATTATCTCACTTTTCTTCTGGTAAATTATTTTCTGAGAAACATGGCAGGTCTTCCAAAGAACCTTCTCTGAAATCATATTTTCCGATTATAGGCAACAAGATAAAAATCATTAATATCATAATAAATAAATATATATTATCTCACTTTTTTTCTCGTGAAACTTCTTCTGGAAAAATAGGCATGTCTTCCCAACAACATCCTCTGAAATCATATGTTCTAATTATACCGTCATTAAGATGGCCACAATAAAGTCTATCATTTAAAACCGCTGATGAACAAGCACCAGATATTCCATCCATATTTGGAAGTGATTCCCATTTGCCTATTCGAGGATCATATGCTCGAAAAATATTTAAATTATTTTCTTCAATTGGACCAATACCACCGCATGTAAATATTTTTTCTTCTAATTATTATAAATCAATATTTTGTTATTTCTAAAGAAAAAAATTTAAATTTTTTATAAAAACTTACTATAAATTCCAATTCCGAAGGATTTCATCAAATCTGTCTTTATTCCTATTTCACTTGTACCAGCATGACAATCATAGATTCTCATATTAGTTTTAAAATTATCATTTTCCAAACCACCAATTATATAAATTTTATCCTGATAAACAATGGCAACATGCTTTTCTCGATCCGACATCATATCAATGCCATACCAACGATCTGTGATAACATTATAAGATCGTAACATTGGACTATAATCTTCTTTTAATTTACCACATGTATAATAGATACGTTCTTTATAAAAAACTGGATAGAATCCATTCAATTCAGTTTTACTTGTTCCCATTGTATTCATATGATGGTATTTTGTATGAAAATTATAAAAAAATAAATTATTATTTTCTATAGAAGATATGAACAAATGTTGATCAGTTAAAGATGTTATACCATCAAAAATGGCAACCTTTTTACGGAATTCTATTATCCAATCTCTTGCTCTCAAATCTTTTTTGATTAGCTCTTCATTCCACATAATGGTTCTTAAAAATCTATCCGTTATCAATTTAGGTTTGATCTCTTTTAACAAATCTGCAAATTTATATTCTCGATCTTCCTTAGCATAGTCTATCCATATAATAATTGCTTGATATATTCGTTCCATTGAATCTAGTTGGCATCTTTTACGAAATTTAATAAGATCTCGGAGCTAAAAGAAAATTTTTTTTTTTTTTAAATAATATCAAATATAAGAAATCGATTTATTAACTTCTTCGAACTCCAATTTAAGGAAAATTTCTTGTTCAGTCAACTCACTGATATTTCTTACAATAAATTTCTTAGCTTTGAATTTTAATGATGCACATTTGTAGGTGCCTAATTTAAAGGTATAAAAAATTAAAATTATAAAAAAAATTTATGACAGATTGTTTTCATCTGAATTTTATTCCCGGAAGAAAACTATCGGACACTTAATATAAATTCAACTTTTATGTGAAAAGATATCACAAAAGTGTTTACGCATAATCAGACAGAAATTCGGGGAATAAAATATCAGATTTAAATAAAGATTTACGCATGAATGAAAGAACGAGGCATATTACACTTTCCCATATTTTAAATTGGTTTTTTCTACGAATATACGTCATCAGTGCCCCGGTAAACATTTATATGTATGCAGTAATTGTGATTATTTGAAGGAAGTTTCCTTTTTAAATCAATCTACTCTATCTATCTATCTATCTATATAAAAAAAAATTAAATGCTGTTCGTTGGTAAGCGCATCACTTGAGAACGGCTGAACTGATCTCGCTCATTTTTTTGTTAAAATGGTCGTAGTAGTCCGAATAAGGTTTGTACGGAAGTCAGCTAGTATTTTAATAAATTGTAATAAATGGAAAAAAAAACTTGAAAACTATGAATCAGGACTGACAAATAGACTCTTAGTATGTCACGAAAAATAATTTAAAATAGCCGGGATGACCACTATTTTTTGTCATCACCATTTTACAATTCTAGAACAGAAAAACTACATAGTACCACAGAGTTCACCAAACAGAGGTCTCAACTTGTATTAATTTCATATTCCTTTTCTGCAAAGCATGCCTTACCTTATCAATAGTATTTGAAAGACTGTAAACACAAACTTTGCTGATCGAAAATATGATCCAAACATAATACAAATGGAGAACTTTATTTAGTGTACTGCGTGTAATATCAAATGGTCGCACAGTAACACTAGAGTTCTCAACCTGTATTCTCATGTTGCACAGATTTTCAGTCTGCAAACAAGATATTTCGTTATTACTATTTGTAAAAAAAAAACTCTGTATGATATAAAAATACATGTACAGTCTTTTTTACAACCATTAATGATGAGATGTATTTCTTTGCAGAACTGCAATGATGCGTAAACATTTATATGGAAAGAATTCGTTGTTTTTTATTTTCTCTATGGGTAGTATATACTTACAAGCAATCTTCCATAATTTAAAAGCCTCCTTTACCGATACCAAATCACCAAGATAACTAGCACAAACAATCTTTGGCCATTCTAGGCCTAAAAAATGTGCAGCTTCTAATGTTGTCATTGCATTATATTTATCAATTCTAATTGTTCCAATATAAATATATTTGATAATATT
The DNA here is from genome assembly GCA_963422695.1 of Xylophagus ater. NCBI lineage: Eukaryota > Metazoa > Arthropoda > Insecta > Diptera > Xylophagidae > Xylophagus > Xylophagus ater. The sequence goes on from OY730481.1 coordinate 7,987,094, forward strand.
TTTTATACCCATTTCACCAAAATTAGAAAGATCACAATTGTTTCCATTCCCTTCAATAGAATATTATAAAATATAGTTTAATTTTATTTATTTTTGAAAAACTAATTTATTTTTACATGATGCCGATTTCTTAAAATATGGACATGAACTCATTACAACTCGATGAACGTTGAAAACTTTTCCTGTTACTGTTATAGTAGCATCGCACCACTTTATGAAAATAAATTAATGATTTAATTAATATATACATAATAGTAAAAGTAGGCTAATTCATTATAATTATGATTATACTTGATTATTAGCGCGGCAACAATATAAATGTTCCAGGATATAATCGCGTTGAGCATATCTTTTAGCAGTTTTTGGAAATAGCAATTGCATTTTTTTTTTAAAATTATTAAAATTTACAAATAATAAATTAACACTAAACAAATTTGTTACTATTTTTTTTAAACGATTGTATCTTTTAGCCACAGAAACCCTTATCTATTTGGAGAATTGGAAATGGATTATGTACACTATCGATGCACGATTGTTCAATATTCCATGTTTAACTGATATCGTACTATCTATCATCAATTAATGAATGCTTGATTTTTCATCGTATATGGTCCATCATATATTGCATATCGTCAGCATTGGGGCGCAATATAAAATTCAGTCATTTTTCACCGAAATTCGAGTAATTTGGATAATGCGATCGGTAATAGGACACTTGAACAGGAATGGGTCTAAACTACTTCGTTTACATGATCTACTTGAATTCGACTTCAATCCAAAAATTGTATATATAAACCTGGATCGACATGAATTCGACTTGAGTCGATCCGATCACAAACATTTTTCTGATCAACTTGAAAGTTTGCATATAAACGCAGATGGAATTCAGATCGACTTGGAAATGTTAAATTGAGTATGAACAGAGACGAAACCTAACCTAGAAAATAAAATTTTTTTTTGAAAGCTGATTTGAATTCAATTCTAAGTTAATCTTTAAATCGGGTAAAACTAAAAATCCCGGTTTGAGTTTCAGGCCGATTTGAAGTCGTCTTTGAAGTCGCCATTTAAACGAAGTAAGTGTCAATGGTTTTGAAATTTTTATAGTTTGTTAAATAAGATTTAGAATAATGTTCGAAATTTCTAAATTGAAAAGAACTTTTAAGAGGTACAGTGATCTTCATTGTACTACAAGTACTTAGATCAAAAATAGTACAACTTTTTCAAATATTTATTTTCCAAAGTGCCCGATTTCAAGATGTTTCACTGTATTAAGAATTTACTATAAAAAAATTGATTCTTCCTATAATCCAAATGAAAAGCTTAAATTTATATGATCTTCATATAATGAATTAATAAATTGTTCTTATTTTAGAATTTAAAAATAATTTAGAAAAAGAAAAATATTTCAAAATAATACAAATTTAATAATATTTGCTTGATTAAAAATAAATTGAAGATAATTAAAATTAATTTATATTATAAACAATACACAAGAAAACACGAATTTGAGTTTATCTAACGAAACTTTATTTAATACTGGATCTATTATGATCGGTAAACCGAAAAACTGGAAATTTTTTCAGTATTTTTAAATTTAAAAAAGTCTTTAAACAATGCTTTTAACAGTTTTTAATACAGTGTAAACTGTAAAAATTTATTAAATATTTTACAGAAAACCAAAGAGAATGAAGATCGTCTCCTAGTATTTGTAATGGTATGACAGGATTTGCCCCGCAAAAATATCTAAAATACAATATTAGTCTAATTATATTTCTTAACATTTACGGCTATCGATCGTTAATTTTTTTGACGATCGTGCATGATTGCACTATCTTTTTAAGAGGTCGATGGAAAAACATTTAAAAAACGATCAAAATATCAGACCATAGATATGGTAAAAACACCAGAATCAACGCCAGAAACGTTTTTTTTTGGCGATCTTGAATACAACTTTTCAGAATGGTGATCTTCAAATGCGGAACTTTCTTGCCTAACGCGGGACATATCGTTACCCTATTAAAACCTCAAAAGAACAATTAACATTCTATTTAAATGAGAAAGATTTTCGTGAATATCTGTTGAAACTATTTTCAAGCGAACATACATATTTTTTGATCCTTGAATTTCTAGTGATCGTGTGAATTTCTAATAATAAGTTTTACTCTATAAATTTCTTTTTAATATTTCACATATTATGAAAATATATTTTTAATATGATTTTCAATGTGAACGAATATTAAAAAAAAAGAAGACATGTTTATGATGTTTCAACAATATTTAAAATAATCAAATAACTAACAAAAAGAAAAAAGAAAAACAGTAAATAATAAAATCTGCTTTTAAAGTGAAATTTACAGAAAAGAAAAAAAAACTTTTTAATTCACTGCAGGAGCGATATTTTAAGAGAACACAAGAAGTACTTTCCTTCAAAGTTGATATCTTTTGTGAAAAACCCCAGTTTTTTGTGGTTTGAATGTTGTATATGCTATAAACTTAAGTTATATTGACACCCTTATCATAAAAAGGTTATAAAAGAAAAATAATACAGAAAAAATACGATATAATACTCTTGTAAAAGCTTGTACACATATATTCGACATATCTTCTAGAAGTATATAAATAATGTACAAGCACTAGAGAAGATCCCGAAAAAAAAAGAAAAACCACCAAAAAGTTTGGAAAAATCTAAAAAGGACCATCTAACATATAATATAAAGAGAAGAATGAAATCTATAAAATTTCACAGAAAAAGTCCTTTTTTCTTCGATAAAGAAAATGTCCATATTCAGTACTCACTTATTTCGTCCTTTTTGTTTTTTTTTTCTTTTAGGTTTTATGTGGAAAACTATGGCAATTAACTTGTGAGAAAAAAGTTTACGAGGTCAATAACTTTTAAGAACACAAGGCAAACAACTCAATGAACATTTTTAAAGTTTATTTTTTTTTATTAGATATTGGAAAATCGTCATTCATTTTGATTGTCACTTAAAATTGGTTAAAGTAAAATAAGACAAATATTAAAGTAACATGCAATTCTAAAATGTCCTGCAATTGAATTCGAATGGTCACTTGAAATATGTTTGTCTGTGGTTTCCGAATCTAGAATCTACAATGATTGTTTTTCAAACAGACTTTTCCAAACTTAAGAAATTTACTTTTTTTTATGTTGCTAAGGCAGAGCTGTACTCTCAAAAATGTCTTAATATCACAGCATAATACGTATATGTGTCACAAGAAACCAATATTTTAAATGATGTGTCTTCTATACTGTATCCCTGATTATACTTGTTAGTTCTTGGTGAATTCGGATATAGGTTTTGGCAGTTTCGGGTGGATAGAAACTTGTAAAAAAATGATCACAAAATTTTATTCCCGATGTTAATTTAATCTATACAAAGAAGAACTATATTGTTGAATTATACTTCTCCTACAATGTCATACCTCTAACAGAAATATGTTACATTTTAAAAAGATTTTATTTAACACATTATAAGTAAATAACATTACATCTTATGGAAAGCTCTTTTAGGAGCATTTAGGCTTTATTGTCATAAGATCTAATGTTATTTCCTTATGTTCGATATAAGCTTCGTTTTAACTTTTCACATCTTCGTTTTAATTATATTTTTGGTTTTACAGTAACTACAAATTTAACATTAAAAATTTAGATGTCCTTATAAACGATCAGGATCGAGGCTTAATACACGATCGCTCAACTTATTCTTAGACTACCTAAATTTTTCGTTTCCCTTCTACGTTGTCCCCAGAGCTAGTTGAACTTTTTCTTTGAGTTTCAATGACCATGTGGTTCGAATATATGCTACCAATATCTAAGTTTTTTGTTTCTCTTACTTCTTATCGTTTTTTAAACATTCTGCTTTGATCCGAAGCAGAGCAATGTGAAAAATCGTAGCTTAACACACCTTAAAATTGAATAATTAAAAATATATTTTTATTTTATATCTCCTATCGACAAAATTGGTTAACGAATAGAATAATAATTCGGATGATGTTTGAGAAATTAGGGCAAACTAATTAATGTCCTGCGGCATTTTGGTTAAGAATTACTGACTGATGAATGGATATATGAAAATTAATTAAATTTCCATAATTCTTGTAAATTTTTCATTATTGTGCATTTGAAATGAATATTTTATATATTTTGGACTTCACAATCATTGATAGTAAATATATATTTGTTTAATATCAATTTAGATTTAATTTCATATGTCATCTAATGAATTTTATGTTTATGTAAAATAAAATTTAACGAAAAATCCTTCAAATTAAATCCTTGAACATAATGTTAAAGCTTTATTAAAATGCTAATGAATTTGAATATTCATTTGAAATTCTTCTTAGGTCCGCAGCTAACTTAAATCTCATTTTAATCAGTTTCTTTTATAAACACAATGATTTTTTTTTAAAGATCTCCTTTGATTATCAATTTTTAATTTAATTCTTCAAATAGGTCCTGTCTGATTAAATTTATGGTCACACAAAAAATCGCCCAAAAATCTGTATCACATTTATTTAAATTTTTCAATTGAAATTATATTCATAAATATTTTGAATTTCGTTTTTAATTAATAAATTCTTATTGATTTTAATTAAATTCATAAATAAATAAATTGCGTAATAATTACCTTGTAATTGATAGGACCAATACAAATTTTAATGCCCATTGGTGATTTACAGACAAAAATTGAATAAAATTGTATAAATTGATGATTACAATTCATATCCAGATAAACTATAATAACCGAAAAATTTCTATTGACTAGTTAGGTTCTGTACGTAATGCTATAAATGTATTAATTTATGCTATATCAGGATCATTGGAAAATTTGGCAAAAAAGAAACTAAAAAAAAATTTAATTAAATACGCGGTCTTTCGAAGCTAATCAAATAATTTTTGAATTAAAATATTATATTAAACTGTTATCGGTAGATAAGCACATTTCATCGTAATTCAAATTTTCTACACATTTTATGGATTTAGAATTTATCATTATTGTTTGCTTCCTTTTTTTGTTCGATGAGAAATTCCTTATTAATGGAAAATTTGGTTTCAATATTAGAAAAATTACATAAAATTAAATTTGGTTTTAGGTTTTATTATTAAAATCTACTCGTATTAATTTTAAATGGATATGCAAATCAGTGAAGTGCAGTGACTTTTGGAGGTCCTTATTAAAAAAATCTTGATTCTCAATTACAAATAAAATAAAATTCAGTATATACTATAGATTCAAACTAATTAAGCAGAAAAATATCTCACCCATTATAGGCTTTGTATCTCAAAAATGTATAGAAAAAAAAGACTCTAAAGTCTATAGTACATAGACTTTAGAGTCTTTTTTTCCGATATATAGAAGTTTAAATCTCAACATAGAAAAGCTAAACTGAAAGCAATCATTATTAGAAGAAAATGTAAGAACGCAAATCATTATTATTCTTAGTCCTAACATTATGAATATTTTGAAATGTCCAAAATAATGATCATTATCTAAAAGCTAAATCTATCATGGGGGATCCAGGAGATTCATTAAAAAAATTATTATTGTGAAAACTTTTTGCTGATGATACCTTGTATAGTATATAAAAACCAAATTAACTGCTTTCAACAGAATATAGGACCGAGCTAATGTAGCAATAATTTGCGCTATTCCATGCCGAATCGACTTATGAATGAATTAGAATCGAGTTGGTAATCAATCCTTCCATGAATGGTGTTGATGTTTCATGACACGAATAGAAATACTCATCGATATTTGTGTGGTTTCAGGGAAAACGAGTATAAAAATTTCGAAGACGATGATTTATTTAGTTGAATAGGCTTAATAAAATTGAGGAATAATTCAATTTGGCTTTATCTATTAGGTAAATAAATACTTATTTCGTATAAGTAAAGTAAGTAGTGTATGACGCCCTTTAACACAGAACTCCTATAACGTGAATTGAGCCACTGTGACCGTACAACGATTAAAAATTTGATGAAAAAGGGTCATCTATGGAAAATTTACATTCATGCTGTTTTAGAATTGCATTGTATAACGCGAAATCCCCATAACGCGGGACATATCTTTCGCGTGGTCTTAGAGTACTATAAAGTTAGATAAAGCAAATATTATTACTCAATTTTAACAAAGTAAAATTAAAAAAAATCGCTTCCTGAGACGATAGATTTCTTTTAAGAGAATATATTTTCAAATTTCTGTGACATATAGATGGCGAGATGATATGTTGCTGTCAAATATATATTTTTCTATTATCGAGAAAAAACGGTCTCCTGAATATTTTTTTCTTTTACATAAACTATGTTTTCTTAATTTTCTAGGAATTCTTATCTTACTTATTTGAAATTTCAAAAATCTTTCGTTCATGGTTTTTTAATTATATGGTATAACAAATAAATACTGTATATCTGTTTATATCAATTCTTTAATTACTAAAGAAAATATACTTTAAATTAAATTAAAATGCCTTTAAAAAATTTTCCACTTAAAATAGTATAGTCTCCTTCGTTCATGTTAAAATTATCTTAAAAACCAAAGTTAAAATATATTCCAAGCACGTGGTCATTTCAGTAAAAAGTTTTTCCTTTTAAATCTTTCTTGTATTTTCTTCCTTTTTTTTGTTAGTCTAAGGAATATCCTTAAATAAATTATTTGTTTCGTTTACTAAATACGAAAATTTTTGGAAACCAGTATTATTTTCTTTTATATACATATATTTTTCTTTACTTGTTGATTCTGGAATGAAAATAAACGAAAATCTTCTTCATATTAAAGAAACGAAAGTGTATAGAATTTCTTGGTAACAGTTTACATAAGTAAACCTGATGTGCACATTAAATTAACCTTAAATTTTGGGAATGGGCTAAAGTTTTTCATTTAGCTGGAAAAATAATAAAATGAAGAAAAAACAAACGACAGATAAGTGAAATGTGAGTATGTTCACGTGTACTCGTAATGTTTACAATTTGATGGGAATACATTGGTTACTTTTATATCATTCTTAGATTTTCTTCACATTTTATGTATGAACTTTAACAAGATTTTTCACTGAAAAGTCAATTCTTTATTATATTGATTTTTCTTGTTTGACCAGAGTCGATAGAAACAATATATAATATTTTTTAAAGCTTTGAATACAAAATGATTTTCATTATTTTATCGATGAAAATTTTTTTATTAGAAAATAAACAAAAATTTATAACCAATAACCGTAGGTCAATAATTAAAAGGAATTTTATTATAGGTGAAAGCTTTTAGGTTTCACGGAGATAAATATATATATATATATATTTTTTTATAGATAAAATTTGATAAATTATTATTGAAGTGTTTTTTAATTACATTTACGATAATATTTTATGAATGTTTTTCAGTTAAAATTTAACCATAATTTAATAGAAATGAACAATTTGAATGGGCTTAAGTATGTACTAAGTATACGTAACCAACATAAAGCTAATGTAGATGTTCAAATTCGGTACAAGTTTTTAGGGTTTTTTACTTTTGAAATGAAGTGTAACATAAGGCATTCAAATGGGTGAATAAGTTTTTAGTAGTATCTATTATGACCTATATATCCAAGATAGTATCGTAATAAGCACACTTAATTTTTTGTGTATAAATACTATTAATAAGGTGATGCTTGCAGACGTGCCCAAATTGGAAACTCTCATTATTGTATGCTTTTTGATTATAGTCAGGGTAACTTTCAAAGCAAATGCGATGCTCGGGAATACTGAAATTTTCCTGACAAATACATTGCACATTTATTTATAATATTTAAGTGAAAATTTAACTTTAACCATATTTGTTTTAATCCACATTTATTTCTTTCAATCTTCATAATAAATGCGAATTTTATTTTTTGATTGTTAGAAATTTCTGTCGATAGTATTAAGGACCAATAATTATATTACAAGTTTATTAAGTTCTTGTAATTAAAGGTTTACTTTAGAGAGACTAATAAAGGTTTTGTGATATTAGTAGGAATTTTTGCCTATTAGTAAATTCAAAAGTTTTTTAGAAAATCATTGACATTTTCCAAAAAGAGTCGTTATTTAATCCAAAATAAAAACATATAGGACGGAAAAATATCGTTTTTAGTACTACTATTATTCAATAATACAAGAATACATTCACAAACAGTGCCAAAAAAAAATAGAAGAAAACACCAAACTTTTCTAAAACCACTTCAATTTGAGAAGTTAAAATCTCGCAATAATCAATTGATTTTCTGTCCAATTCATTCCTTCCAAATACTATATAAACTTTAGTATTATGTTATATTTTTTGTGGGGGTGAGTCCGAGTAGTATACAAACCTATCATATATATATATATATAAACATTTTTTGCCTTTCGTACTTATCCCTTTTTTCTGTATACAGGATTCGAAATATCTTTCTACAGGAATTGTTCTCTTGTATCCGAAAAATTGCTTATGGGTTTCCTGACGCTATAATGACAAGAGCTCAAGATGAGGGTTGCAATCGAGTAAAAGTGTTCTTGTTCAGAGTGTTTAAGTACATATCTTAACATTTTGCGTGTAAAATCACTTAATATATGTACTTTTAAATATATATAGTATACGTAAAAATATATTCGTTAGACGTTATTTAAGGATAATGATATATGAGAGAGTGTCGCATTTAAGTTATTGAAATACAATTAAAATTTAATTTAATTATTTTAAATTCATAAAAATTTTATATACATGATTGAGAATTGTATTTTGAATGATTTTGGTATAAGAAATATCTGGCACGTATCTTTTGTATGATAGTCCTGGAGAAATTATCTTTAGACATAAAATTTTATGTTCATATAAAATTTTGTGGTTATTTTCCGTCTATAGGTCTCATTGGGCTCTGTTTTTTGATAGGTTTTTTTGTTTCCTTTTTCTTTTTTTTTGTGGTATTGTACCTATTTAGTTATATATATTCGTGTTTCGGTTTTCTTCTTTGGAGGATAATGTCCAACAAAAAAAAAAAACGAAGTGGTTCGAAAGCTCTTCTATACACAATCCTAAGTCATTTTTCCCTTTTTTAGGGATATATTTGTTGAATTTCGTGGATTAATTTTTGGCATCCTTTTTTGTTAAATTTTTGTAATAAAAATAAATTCAATATTTTCAGTTTTTATTGAAATTGATTTTGATTCTTTTTTTTACTAATATTTTTAAATAATTGTTCAAATTATTATAGTTATTGAATTAAAGAGTTTATTCAAACTGTTGGAATAAAATTGATTTTCTAGGTGCCTGAAGAAAAAAATTTTGCCATCGCAGAGAACTTAATAAATAGCTCTAATACACTCTTACTTAATTAAGGTATATATTTTGTTTTTTCATTGGTGTAAAAAATTAATCTCTTGATCTGTTCAGCGCACATTTGGTATTAAAATTCTCTGACATTTGTAGTAACCATCCTTCAGTTCCAATAGAGAAAAGTTTTCACCCGTTCCCCTATTTTCTTCAGGCTCCTGATTTTTCTGTAAGTATTATGACTGTAATAAGTATATAGATCTGGAAAATTGAAAATTGATATCACACGTGTCTCCTGCGTTTTATTCCTATATTGTTTCACTAAATACTGAACGATGGTGGAATGGAGAATTGCTGTGTTGAAGTTGTTCCATAATCTATACAGATTTTTTTCGTATGGCATATCAATTGTAGTGGATAAGAAAAGTATAGTGTTTTCAAAACACAAGGAGTAAAAGGGCAACTATACCGCAAAATTCAGGAATATGAACTGTGAAAAAAAATTATTCGAAAGCTCCTACTGGAGTAAATGTAGGCGCTTCTATTTTAAGGCAGCTCACTGTCGACAAAGAATGCAATTGGTGATTCTGGAAACACCAAAACTGGTTATTCGCGGTTGGGAAGAAGTCAATCAGTAAATGTCGAAAACGATAGTCGCACGTGATGTGGGCGTTACAGACTATCAGACAGTGTTTCCTAGGACCAAAATCGAGTTCAGTTTTGCATGGAGCAGAAGACAACAAGTATTTAATTAACAAAGTAAAGAAGTTGCATATGATAATAATTACTAAAAATGACAGAAAAAACAAACGAATAATAATTATAATGCTATGACAATTTTAATTAGTTCATTTTAATTAAAATAAAATAAAAAAAAAATATTTATTTTGGTATTTATGTTTATTTAGAATTTCCCAAGTTAAATTCTGAAAATATCTTCCATATAGAAATCAACAAACTTAGAACTAAAATCTTGAAGAGTATTCAAAGTAAAAAAAAAAACGATGAAATTTTTTAACAACGAAACGAAATTCTTGAAGAATACTTGAAACATACAAGGACTAATTAACATATGTACTCTTGGTATTATTTGTTGTATTTGAACCTGAAGTGTATACGAGTATATTCTCTGAGTTGAAAGTTGTATCAACACTCTTGCATGAAGTGTTTACAAAGACGATGGAATCTAATTTATTTCACAAGGCGAAACGACGATGATAAAATATATATGTAAGCTGTTAAAAAAAGAAAATACGTATTTATATAAAAGTGAATAAAATTTATAGCACAAAACATTAAAAAATGTTAATGTTTTTATTACCTCTGAAAGTGATGCAAATTTCACATTAAATAAAATCTTATCCTTAAATTATTGTCACTGGGGCACAAGTATTTGTATTAATATTAAAATCTGTTAGTCGAATTTTTCTCCTCAACCTTCGGTAGGGACCTACTCGGGCCTCAAACAGGAGCGCAGTAGGCAACTAAACCGCCGCCACCAACAAAGGGCTAAATCAGTATAGGCAAGCTAAAATTATACTGATTGCGCTGGACTGCCGAAGGACGAGAATGTTGATGGGACTCGAGCCTAAAACCCTTAGAACTATTGTGGGTATAGTGATAGGACATTACTCCTTAAACGAACACATGTGGAAAATAGGGGTGGTCGAGAGTCCGATATGCGGAGCCTGTCTGGAAGAAAATGAGTCAGTAGAACATTTTTTGTGTGAATGCCCGTCCTTTTCTAGATCCAGAATTGCTACACTGGGTGCGTGCACCCTGAGTAAGGAGGGATTAGCTAACTTGGACCTAACTACGGTGCCAACCTTCATTATAAGGACTAACCGGTACGGGGAAGAGACTTAGCCTCTCAACCAACCTTTTTAGGAGGGGGTACAAATGGGCCAGTAAGGCCTACGTGCTAAGGCCTGCAACTGTGCGGGCCCCTCCAATACAATACAATTCTCGAAAACAGGTTTGAGTCACTCAAAATGATCTAAAAGTTGTACATGTGAAGGTGTCCAGTATTACATTTATACACTAGAATGTATAGATGAGGAGTCTAATTAATAGATACTGTCATAATTGTACTATATCAACTTTACTAGATACCACAATATTTCCAAATTTTCTCACAAATTAATGTAAATTTTCCAAACATTTACAAAAACTCTTAAATTTTCCTAAGTACTCCAAAATATTTCCATATTTTCGTATTTTCCATCTCGATTTTAAACAGACTTTGTTTTGGATTTTGTGTAAACAAATATTTAAAGATATTATTTTATGATCGATTACCAAATTTTAATGAATATCGAATATTAAATAGATTTTATACCGCATATACGTGCTCCTATTTAATATTATGATAACAATTCCAAAATCAATATTCTAATAATATTTTATAGTTTATCAAAGATGATTTCAGTAAAATAATGGCTACAGTCACTTGAACACCTCATCAAATTGGTAATGCAATCATCAAATTTCAAATGTCAATTTCGTTTAACTAATTATGCGGGAATACATATTGTATTATATGTAATAGTATAACATCTATTTATCTCTTGTATTTGAGATAAAAAATATACCTGTATATGAGTTATATGAATATATATGTTTAATATAATGAAAGGTTGGATCCTTTTGTCATTGATAAGCTGTCTGGTAACTGACATATTGATGAATCGGATTCGATCGAAAAACATGATGTAACAACCTTGTATGTAAGTACCTAGGTATATGATATTTATATGTTAACTAAAATTTTTCGGTTTATATAAATATTAGTTATTTTGATTAAAGTATCTTTATATATTCGTACGATATTTAAAATATGGATAAAATCATTTTATTTTATCAAAAAATTATGAATATTATAATATTGATGATATATGAGAGAATATTGATATTAGTTTCATTTAATTATTGGGATTAATATTAAAAGTTTTTTGACACATTATATTGTCAATTTATTAAGGAAAGTTTAGATTTAGATTATTCATTACTTTTTTCAGAATTATAAATTATTTTCACTTTTTTACACTTAATATGTGTATCGCAGTTCTACATTAAACACTATTAGAACTGTTAATCACTAGGACTAACTAGCCCTGGCGCCCTTGCAAACGATAAAGTTTGATTTTTTCTTATATCATATAACCGAACAGGATCTTTTCGTTCTACACTTGTTTTAAATTAGGACAAATTTTTCAATTGTATAAACTTTTTTGCACTCATTTTAAAGTTAGATATAAAATTTGTTCTAGATTTATGCTTCTTTTTCTCAAATATAGAATGTAGTTTGTTTCTACATTTATTGTACTTTTAAAACTGACGGTTTTCACAATATAGCCTATTATAAAAGCTGACAAAGTTATTATTAGCTACAAAAAGTTATAGCTACAGCTATAGTACAGCTTCTTGCTCCTGTTTGTTTTGATCAGGAGTAGAACATCACATATAATTGGAGAATTTTTATTTTAAGATTTATTTAGTAATTAGATTAGTGATTAAAAGGAGATAATTTATTCGAATTTTCACTTTTTAATTATGTATTTTGAGCATAGTAATTAGTAAAATTACCCGTCCTAGGATGGACAAATTGGTATCAATCTGAAAACAGGAAAAATACAATAGTTTCTCGTAAAAAACACTTTTTTCACCCCCCTTTCTGATGATTTGAAACATTCTACTTTTGTGTGACATGGAAAAATCGCAAAAGCATTTAAATTCGACGAATAAATGTCAGATATAAACGAGGTTCTTAATGTCTCACCCACAAATCATAATAAAATATATTGTTTCATCAATTTAATGATTTATATACTTCCTAATAATATCATATAATCGTTCCAATATTAGCATATAACAAATAAATACGAAATGTTTTATCACCAAAATATTGTATATCTCTCAAATCTTAAAAGTAAACACTCAGATCAGAAATAATCACATTCAAATACCTGAAATATTAATTTAGTTAATATACAATAGTACAAGTGCACAACCCTTAAACTTGCATGGAAATGTTAAATATCTCATTCTCATGTTAATCCTATTTTGGTTTTCATTTTCTATTTTATAAGGACATTCAAATATCCTTATAGTATTAAGTGCAATACCACAAATTGTTGTTTAATCTGGAATTGTATATACAATATTTTATTTCCAAAAAACCAACCACTATAACATTTACTTAAAGGGGTAAATTCAAATAATATGAGATTAACTTTTTGGGGATTTCATTACTTTGTACGCATATTTACATATCAATCCAAATTATGCTTATATAGTGTACATACTTGTATAGTGGTGTTAATTTAATAAACAAAATTTGTACATTGATTTAATTTCATTTTAATTAAAGTTATATACTCTTTGGTCAGTAACCTAATTACTTTTGATTACCCAGAGTGAAATGCTGTATGTTTTCCATAGTTTAGACGCATAGCATAAGTTGAATATTACTATATATTTATAGGGTGTTTCTTGAAAAATGAAAAAAAAAATTTGAAACATAAATTTTGCTCTAAATCAGAACAAAATAGTAGTAGCAGAATTTTTGATAGTGTATTACATAACACCTCAAGTATCAAAATGAAACCGAAGTTGCGAAAAGAATTTCTCAATAATGAAATTATTAAATGACTGAAAATTTTATTAGAAATTTTCCATAATTCGATAAAATATCTTCTTACAAAAACGTCATAAAGTTAGTAACCAATTCGATACTTTTAAATGGAGAAAAAACGTTGCAAAGAAACTCTTCTAAAGCATGCAGTTGTAAGAGTTCTATCATTTAGATAATTCTAAGTAACCCTACAACTTATTTACAACCTATATAAAATGAATTAGTTTCTAAAGCTGCTACTTTCAGAACTGTGAAAATGTTTGGTAGCAAAAGTTTTCAACATTTCAACATTGCAGTGACGTTGTACGGCAACCAAACAAAACGGCTGGCACAGTATAAACAGATCACCAGAGCTGTAGCAAATATAGTTACTGATAGGTATCAGACACTGCTTCGCAATGGACTCTCAACTAATTTGAAACTTCGTAGTTTATGCAACCACTACTTCAAAATTGTGTTGCAACCGTTTTATAGTAATACTTTACTATTTTACTACTTGGGAAATTTCTCATTTAAATTAGTAAATTATACACTAGAAACACCCTGTATCTCAATAAATTCTTTGGAAGAAATTGTACAAAATTTATAGAATACGAAATAAGAGTTGCTGTACAGCATTGATGACTTATGCTGTATGTCCATTAAAGGAGATTCTAAGTATGACCTGTCTACTATGTGTATACCTAATATTATTTTTCTACATATTTATATATACATACCATATATTTGAGATATATAGAATTTGATCCTTTTCTGTAAGAGACAACAAAGGGAAGTGTGGCTGTGATTTTTTTGAAAAAGTTTTATATATGAACACTCAATATTTCATTACTATATATTCTTTCAAATATATGAAGCTAATATACATGTGAATATGAATACTACTCGTACATACGGTTCAATTAGAACATACAGAAGTCAGAAATCTTGTAATTGGCTTGTCGTTATTGTGTCTACATAAAATTGGGTATACCAACTCTGTCACTTTTTACTCAATGAATTATTTATGCTATCCTTGTTGATTAGAAGGACACAACTGAAATATACTACATATCTAAATCATATATAATTCAGCAAATAAGTAATCGTGCGAATTTCTTTACCCTTTATATGCAAATATAGTATTCTAAATATAGTGCATGTATGTTCCATTTATGTATGCTAAGGATAAATACTTTCTATGATTAGTAGTATGGTAAAATTGTATCGTGTTCTTTACGCTGTGACTTGAGGCATTTTGAAAAAGATTTCATTTCGAATTTTCTGTCTTTGTAATTTTATGATTTAGATTTTAGAGTTTATTACCTAAATTAGATCCTTTCATTTTGATTGTACATATTTTTTAACGACATATATTTTAAATATTCGAATACAATATATTGTAAGAAAGTTATTATTCCCGTGCTGTAGTTATGAATCGAGTTTTCAAACTAACGAAAAGACTTGGGAGCTCTCAGCATTTAGTATAGTGTATATCGTGATGAAACAAACATCGAAAATAGATGGTACTGTCTATTATTTGAGTAAGTAGACATACATATGTACTTACAGTTTAAGAAGTCTGCTTTTAAATATAGCTTATTTTAAATAATTATAGATTGAAATATTGTATTTAAAATTTTTTAGATACCTATGAAAAATTTTATTCCACATTTTAGGAAACCGCCAATGTTGAAGAATATAGATTCCCAATTATTTAATCCAAATAAATTTGTTTGTTATTATTATTGAATTCGTTAGATATTCTTCTATTTTCATAGAAACATTGAAAATACTTGCTGCATATCGAAAAGTACTTGTTCTGACTGAAAGAACATCAAAACCAGACAACTAAATATTTTCATACAAATAATCCTATATCGCTATGTGTCCTCATAAAGAAAGTAGTCTCATGCTAGATAGCATTAATACCTCCATAGTTTCATGGCTACATACGAAAAAAAAATAATAATCCATTCCAGGTGGAAGTCTTTAACATATAAGTAAGTCGGCTTGCTTACCGTCCTAGAAAACTATGCTCTAAGTAACATACAAACCTTTTGATTTCTCAGAAAATTGTCCATTATAACATATAGCCCAGTCAATAGAGCGTAAAAAATGGCTCCAGCTTGCAAAAGGTATAGGAAACTTTGTGTTTGGTACGATTGTTCAACTAGGTAAGTTATTTGAAATTCCAAGTTTTCGACCTTGGGGGGGTGCCGCTCGCACCCGTATACTGGCTTCAAGGGGTGGAAAATCGCCTTTTCGCGATTATCTCGTTATCTGTACGATATACGTTGATTAACTCGAACCAACGCAAATAATCAAGATTCGGTTTCAAATTTTATTTTGAAAAATTTTGGTTTTTTTTTATTTCTTTGTGAAAAATTATTTGAAAAAAAAAAAATTTTTTTTAAAAAATATCTCGAAAACAATATTGACCACATCTCACCCTAGTCGAAAGTTAACTATCGTTGAGGGTAGATGTGTCGTTTTTAAAGGGAGTTTTTTTTAAGTGAGTTTTTTTATGAGTGATTTTTGAGTAATTTTTCTTTATTCGAAATAATTTTTTTGAGTGAGTTTTTTATGAGTTTTTTTTTTTAAACAAAGAATTCTGGAGTGGAATTGTCAATGAATTGCGATTGCTAGGCTATCGATCGGGTATGAAGAATTAAAAATAGTTGAAAATATTGAAAAATATTTAATTTGTCTTCCGCCTACGGAAAATAACTAAAGATTTCCTTTTAGGTAAGTAACTGCTTCTGATCTTGGTATTACATTTCTTGGTACAGATTTTAATAGAGTAATGATATTTCTGTTCAAACTAAACTGCAATTATGGCAGCAACTTCTCAGAGGGAATATTAGTTTTGTCACTGCATTTCTGATTCATATAAATAATCATCGTAGAATGAACCCCAAAAGGTGAATCTTAATCTTCAAAGTTTTTTCAATCCCGGGAGTCGAGATGTTTTACATTTCCTTCCTTTTATTAGCCTTTTCTAGATGAACTGAGTAAATATGGCGTATTACTCCACTTCTTGAAGATCTTTGTATCCAATACTTGCAGAACAGTATGTATTTGCCAAACGTTTTTTTACAGGTTTCATTCCATTTGAAATGATTTCACACTACCGGCGAAATTTTATTTTGACCTAGCCTTCTGAAATCAATTTGTTATGTTTCAAAACAATTCAAATGTAATCAAGTAGTTATGCTTTTACCCGGGTAATCGAGTAATCGAAAAATCAATAAAATTTCCGAATACCCGGGTATTAGCTACTCAAGATACACTAGTACTAGTCGCAATCACACCCACTGAATGGAGACATATCGTATCTTTTCAGTTCGCCTCTCCAAAAAATGCATTCCAATTTTTATGAAAATTCGCTCACTATTGACTGAATTAGAGACGCGTTTCTATTCTATATTATTTGTTTTAGCTACCCAGAGGTTTCGGGTCTGGTAAATGTCTCTAAAGCTTTATGAGGAGGGATAGAAACCATTTTTTTTATCAAACTGATGATCTTCAAACCGAAAAATGGTAGAAAACTAAAAATTGATGTAAACATTGACATAATTTGCTTTAAACTAAGTTCTATTTCTTCATAGATATCCATTGGGTAGTAATGATTATTTTGTATTCCTCCAAAATTGGGTGCCCAAGTCAATTTACTCATTTTTTTACGGTGTAATACAGCGCTGTTGCCGAGACAAAAATAATAAACGTTTGCCAGCGATAAGAAAATATAATTTGAATCAAAATTTGTTTGTTCCCGGGAGTCAGGATTGAAGAAATTTAGGAATTTTCCGGGTAAGATGCGCTAGTCTCAAGGCACTAGATGTGTAGAAAGTCAAAAGTTATTATATGGATTTTTGCATGCCTGTTCGTTCCTTCGTTTACAAAATAACTTAAAAAAGCGCTGTCCAATTTTAATGAAACTTACAATATAGGTTTGGCACTCATTTTCGACTAAACACAACTTAAAGACAAGTTCTGAACACTAAATTTCGAAGATACTCCTACAAAATAGCATCTCTTTTTTATGCCCTATTGTAGGTACTAGTAGTGGGTATATTAATTTTGTCCCTAAGTGTGTAATACATCGAAATAATCAAGGGTATGGTTGTAGGGAATCAAAAGTTATATCGATTTATGCATGTCCGTCAGTCCGTTCTTATACAAGATAACTCAAGAACGCTTTATCCGATTTTGATGAAATTTACAATGTGAGTTGCTTATTCCTTAATTTGGTTTGGTATTGCATTTCAGTAAAATCGAAATTATTAAGCAATTCAATTTCAATAAATGACACGAGTGGCTTATGATAACTAAATTGTGAAATGAATGATTTGGTTTGGATTTGATCAATATATCTTTGAAATACAACGTCAATTACTGCACTTTTTTAAATTGAATATGGTGTTGAGGAACTCAATCAAAGGGAGCGCTGTATCCAATGCAAAATTAACATTAAAATCACCACTTAAAATCATCGGAATTTTATCGTAATATTTTTAAGAATACGCGAAATTTCTGGTGCATACTTTAGCAAATTCTCGTGGAGGAATTCAATGATTGTATTTATCGATTGATTGGGAGAAATGTAAATTGCCACAATTATAACTGATTCATTATGGTCCAATCTGCTTTCACAAGCTGATATTTCTCCCTCTTTAGAAAGCTGAACAGACAATGATTGTAGTTGTTGTGCATTGAGATCTATTTGTGGAGTGACAATACGGGGTCCGTCATTTATATTATTATGGTATATTGCAACTCCGCCTGCCCTCGTATATTTCTTTAATATTGAACAACAATATTAAAATTTGGAATGTCTACAATAATTTCATTATTCATCCACGTCTCGGTAAGAATTAGAAAATTCGACGGCCATGCTATTCTGTCTAAGTGCTCACTTTCTACGCGCTGTAGCTTCAAAACTATAATCTTTAGAAAAAATAAACTTTTAAGCAAAAAATGTGGAGAATCGTATGCTCTACATTTTTTGTATGGACCTCAATCAACGTATCACGTACAGGTAACGAGATAATCGCGAAAAATCGATTTTCCACCCCTTTAAACCAGTATGGGGATGCGAGCGGCACCCGCCCAAGGTCGAAAACTTGGAATTTTAAATAACTTACCTAGTTGAACAATCATACCAAATATAAAGTTTCCTATACCTTTTGCAAGGTAAAAGTACCCATTGACTGGGCTAATACACATGAATAAAAAAAATTTCATTACGCATTATGTATTACTAATACAATATTTTTATTGTTCTTTTTTGCTTATGTAACGATAATATACAAAATATTATTATTGATGACTTTGAAGTTTATAAAATACAAGGAGAATTATTTCCTAGGCTTTATTTCAATCCAAAAACCACCTTTTGGTTGAAGTTGAAATGCAGAAGTAGATAACTCGAGAGGGATTTGTGTTTTTGGAGATACCTCTAAAGTAAATTCGGACAAAATATGAAATATTACTGCTTTGGCTTCCATCAAAGCAAATCTTGAACCTGAAGAAAATAAACAAGGATAATATAAAATAAATCTTATGAAGATAGTTCTATAAATTTTACCAATACAATTCCTGGGACCAACTCCAAATGGAAGGTATGTGAATGGTTTAATATTATGTTTATTCTCATCATTGAATCTTTCTGGATCAAAATTGTCGGGATTTGGGAAATATTGTGGATCATGATGCAGAGCAATAATTGGTATCGAAATAAAATCACCTTTATCTAATTGAACTGTTTCTCCACTATTTTCGTCGACTAATTTATATGGTTTTGTACAAACACGTTCTGTGGCAATTGAAGCTGGCCATTTTCTTAAAGTTTCTGACATTACCATATCCAGATATTTCATTTTTTGTAAAACTTCATACGTTAATGATTTTCCATTTAATTGTTCTTTAGCATCATCGATTTCTTCAATTAATTTCGTTTGTATTTCAGGATTTGCCACCAATTCATGAGCACAAAAACACATTAAAATCGATGAAGTTTCAAATCCTGCTAGAAAGAATATAAAACATTGTGCGACAATATCAGCATCTGTCCAATTGCGATTAGTTGTTTGTAAGCCAACACTTGATTCCTCCACGGTCGCAAATCCATCCGTTTTCTCAGAGTCATCATTTTCAGTGTGTCTTAAAGTTCCCTTTCTAGCTTCCATTAATAAATTTATCATATCTGGTCTAATAATATTGTTATCTTTACGATACTTCATTGTATCCAAAACTAGGCTTGTAAAATATTTAGAAAATTTTCCGTCGAATAATCTTATTCTCAAAAGCTGAAAAAAAAAGTGGCAGAAACTTCACCTGAAAATAATTCAAAAGGGAATATCTTACTTGAGTAAATTTTCTAAAATTTGTGATTAAGAAAAATTTAAATCCGGTAAAACCACTAAAATTTGTTGCTTTTCGACCCATCTTATAGAATTCATTATCTTTTTCTGAAAGCGAATCGATTTTGACTCCAAACGCTGTGGAAGCTATTACATCGTTCGTGTATCTTGTAAAGAATTCTTTCGTATCAAGCACAAGTGATTTATTATCAGAGGTTTGTTCTTTTAAATGTTGTACTGCTGTTCCACAAACTTCTTCAATTAATTGAAACATTTGTCTCATTTTACTACCCGTAAATGCCGGACTTAAAGTTGCTCTCATATCTCTCCATTTTTGATCTGTTAATGCAAATAATGAACCACCAAATAATGGTTCATCTTTTTCGTCAAAGAAAACACGATGATTTACAAAATAATCAAAATCTTTAACAGTAACTCGTTTAATAAGTTCTGGGTCTCGAATGAGTAAAACTGGAATTCTCATTTCAAATGTGCCAAAGAATCTGAAAAAGAAAATCATAATAGACCTTAATTATATAAAGATCATATTATCCCAAAGTATAATATGTTTGATGTCTCAGTCTGTCTGTTCGCATCGAAATTAATTTGTATACACAGGCCTGAAAATGACCATATTACCCTTGTCGTGAGTGGATCAATCGATGGTGAATATAGTAGTCAAGTGGGAAGTAAACTTATTTTCTCAAAGGTGTTAAAACTTTGTTTTAGTGAATTTGTTATAGTTTTTGTTTTCAGATAGCTACATCTGATTCGTTCCAGGACAGGATATCTCACTAGTAAGAAATAGAAATAGAATTGAAATTCGCACTTCAATATATTAAATGTATAATTCAATCTGAGCCTAATCTCCCACTTAGTTATAATCCAATTATCAATGTGTTGTGTACTAGTACGCTGATAGAAAGGGTTCCAAATCCTTAAATAATTGTACAATATATGCTTTACCCACATAGACAGGGCATAGTTACACTTAACTGCATAATCATCAAGCACCGTTCGCTCCTGATCGTTTGGACTGATTAGTACAAAATTGGGTGAAGTAAAATTTTGAGTTATAGAAGAACCTAAAATTGTAATATAGGATTACCGGATAATAGAAACAAAGCGTACTGAAATTACGACTGTGTGGTTAACTCAATGAAAATTGGGGTATTGAATAATCCGAAAATTAGGGTGTTGTATTGTATTGAGAATAAAATAATGGTGAAAACAGAGTTAGAGAGGAAATGACGTAACGATGATGACATAGGAGAAGTGAGGAAAGGATAAAAGAAGTGCGGATTGAAGTAGGGATTGGTACAGAGTAAAATTCTATGATACATCGATAGTGAACGGAGTTCTGCACCAGGGATGGGGAAACTTTTTCCTATTTCTTACTGTTCACTTTAGATAATTCATAGAAGAAAATAATTGTTCGTATTTATATGTTGAGCCAAGCTTTGGTATAATCGATTTAGCTTTGCCAGATTAAAAAGTGTAGCCGTTTCAGTTTTTCAAAGCACGACAAGAAAAGTTATCTAAATAAAATATGTACTGTGAATTAGACCGCCATCAGTGTTCTTAACTATTATTTTATTTTTTTTTTTAATTTTGTAAGAAAATGTTAATTGTCACTTAATTCTATTTTTTTCCTCTGTATTTTACTGAAATTAAACAAATGTTTACTGTACAGAGTCCGCTACCTTTACAGCGCATGTATAATGTTTTGTTTCTTTCTACTTAGTATAAATCTTTATCAACTGTTTATAAAAGCTCAAAGTTTATATAATTTAATTTCGTTTGGTCACAGTTTATTAATAATTTTTTTGTGGGATAATTGATAATTGAGTTTTTAATCCAAAGAATTTATTTTGTGAAAATAAATTTTATTTTTGCTCTTTACAAAGTAAACAATGTTAACAACTTCCGCCGATCTACAATTTTCAAAAGCTTGTACATAAATGACCGGGTACACAATTTATTTAAAGGTTGTCCATCAAAATTATAATTTTTGTCAGTTTATTGTTAAATAATACATGATTTCAATATTTAACTTACCCTCTATCTTTGAATGCCATATACATATTAATTATTGATTCAAACACTGTTTCTCCCTTAAATAACAATCCCGTAAAATTACCAAAGAACGGTATTGGCTTGAGAAAAGGAACGTTCTTCTTTTTAAAGAAATCATAAGTTGAAGTTGACCATTTATAAGTGGCAAATAATATTAATCCAATTAAAAGTGTCCATTCGGACACAATATATGATAGCCAACTCATTTTACACAAACACTTTTCTTGTTAATAAAACCGATTATTATTTTTAATTCCAGAAACACTTTATTTTTAATATTCGCGTACTGCGACTTAAACAAAACTGAATCTGTTTGAAACATCGAAAAGCTTTTATGCCTGATTAAAATTTTAACATTATTCCATTTCAATGACTACAGATGGGGGCCGTATCTAAAGAAAAAATAAAAATGATAATTTTCGGTAATTTTTAGTACGCGCTGTACATACGAGCGCCGAGAAATTAAATAGAGTTCTATGCTTGTATGGAGCCAACATTCGCAATCTGCTAATGCAAACAATTTAACTTGAGAGAATTTATAAAAAATGATCAGTGCAATATAAAAATCCGTGTATTTACAACCCTTTATACAAACACTAATAATGAGTAAAATTTCTGATCAATAGTTAATACAGGATAAAACCTCGTGTATATTAGATCCTTATTGGTGGGATTAAATAAGTATAGTAAAACTATATCTCATTTTATGTTTTATTTTTTAATCTTTTTTTTTGTGATATTCAAATATAATTACAAATTGTTAAGTTTATTAAAGACGGAGAGTTATTTCCTGGGCCTTATTTGAATCCAAAAACCACCTTTTGGTAGAAGTTGAAAACCCGAAGCGGATAATTCTAAAGGCAATTGTGTTTTTGGAGATGCCTCTAAAGTAAATTCGGACAAAATATGGAATA
The DNA here is from genome assembly GCA_963422695.1 of Xylophagus ater. Taxonomy (NCBI): domain Eukaryota; kingdom Metazoa; phylum Arthropoda; class Insecta; order Diptera; family Xylophagidae; genus Xylophagus; species Xylophagus ater. Next base: position 8,010,342 of record OY730481.1, read on the forward strand.
TCATTGCTTTGGCTTCCATCAGAGCAAATCTTGAACCTAAAGAAAATAAACAAGGATAATATAAAATAAATCTTATGAAGATAGTTCTATAAATATTACCAATACAATTTCTGGGACCAACTCCGAATGGAAGGTATGTGAAAGGTTTAATATTATGTTTATTCTCATCATTGAATCTTTCTGGATCAAATTTATCTGGATTTGGGAAATATTGTGGATCACTATGCAGACCAGCAATTGGTATCCAAATAACATCACCTTTATCTATTTGAACTGTTTCTCCATTATTTTTATCAATTAATTTATATGGTTTTGCACAAATGCGATCTGTGGCAACTGCAGCTGGCCATTTTCTCAAAGTTTCTGACATTACCATATCCAGATATTTCATTTTTTGTATAACTTCGTAAGTTATTGGTTTTCCATTCAATTGTTCTTTAACATCATCGATTTCTTCAATTAATTTCGTTTGTGTTTCAGGATTTGCCATCAATTCAAGAGCAGCGAAACACATTAAAATCGATGAAGTTTCAAATCCTGCGAAAAAGAACAGAAAACATTGTGCTACAATATCAGAATCTGTCCAATTGCGATTAGTTGTTTGTAAGCCAACACTTGACTCCTCTACGGTCGCAAATCCATCCGTCTTCTCAGAATCATCATTTTCAGTGTGTTTTAAAGTTCCCTTTCTAGCTTCCATTAATAAATTTATCATATCTGGTCTAATAATATTGTTATCTTTACGATACTTCATTGTATCCAAAACTAGACTTCTAAAATATTTTGAGAATTGTTTATCGAATAATTTCACTTTCAAGAGCTTTAAAAAGGAAAGAATATTTTAGAAATTTATTTGAAAATTGTGATTTAAGAAGGAAAATTTCTTACCGTCATAATTTTTTTGAAATTAGAGAATAAGAAAAATTTAATAGCTACGAAACCACTAAAATTGGTTGCTTTTCGACCCATTTTATAGAATTCATTATCTTTTTCTGAAAGTGAATCGATTTTGATTCCAAACGCTGTGGAGGCTATTACATCGTTCGTGAATCTTGTAAAAAATTCTTTCGTATCAATCACAAGTGATTTATTTTCAGAAGTTTGTTCTTTTAAATGTTGTACTGCTGTTCCACAAACTTCTTCAACTAATTCAAACATTTGTCTCATTTTACTACCAGTAAATGCCGGACTTAAAGTTGCTCTCATATCTCGCCATTTTTGATCTCGTAATGAAAATAATGAACCACCAATTAATGGTTCATCTTTTTCTTCCAGGAAAACACGATGATTAACAAAATAATCAAAATCTTTAACAGTAACTTGTTTGATAAGTTCTGGGTCTCGAATAACCAAAAGTGGATTTCTCATTTCAAATATACCAAAAAAGCTGTAAAAAGAAATCATAATTTCAAATTAATAAAATTATAATAAATGTTTCAAAATCAAATTATGAGCTATTAGTACTTCATATTAGTACCAGAGATACTTCAGCCCAAAGGCCTCTAAATACCACTTCCAAAAGTGTTGCCAAAATAATTTCTATTCTATTAAAAGCTGTGAAGGAGCTCATTGTGAAAAATTTTCGATCGGGGATTTTTGTCGTTATCGTATTTTGCTATCATGAAAATAATCAGTGAGAAATTGTTTTTAAAGAAATATGAAGTTATTATTAACTATTTTAATTTTTATAGATAATACGATTATATCAGTCTAATTTGTATCAATACAGCTGGCAGAGTTCATAAAAGCGAAAGCAATTTTAAATAAAATACTAAAATTATAACGTAGGAGTTTTTAGGGGTTTTAGGGGTTTGTTTAAATAGTTTAATACAAATAATTAGCTTGGAATGGTTTTATAAAAAATAAATACAAAATAGCAATTGTATTGTTTTTTATCATAATGATTTTGTTTAGTACAAGTAGTTCTAAGTGCTGGAGATTGCAAGCAATTGAGAGGTCTCGAGTTCAAATCCGGGTTCGGGTAAAACCTAAAGAACGATGGACTTCATTTCATTTGGTACCAAACAACAATTTTTGATATTGAAAAATTAAATTAAAAATTGCATGGGAAATAACCCGTAAAATTTTTATGTAATTTTCATTTCAATCGCAGTATTTTCATCTCAGATGATTCACCACAAGCTGCGCAAGCTTTCAACTGCCACTATTTGATCATCTGAAAAGAAATAAGTTAGCTATTGTGAAGAGCTTATATAAGTTGTTGCGATCATAAAGAATTATTATTAATAATATTGTTTTATTGACGCTTTAACAAGTACTTAAAGTTTATAAATACGTTATTTAACTAATACTGAAATTCAGAATAATAATATGCTGGATTATTAATTTGATCATAAAAAATAAAAATTAAGCTGCCTCCAATGTCATTTTATGGGATGCCTGCCTATCTGGCTGTTCGCCTATGGATTTTGCATATGTAGTGTAGTGTGGAGTAGTATAGCGGTTTGTTGGATTGTTGTTTTAAATGAAAGCTCAGCATACTCTGTTTATTGAATAAGCTTTGAGCATTCTTCCAAATAAAAAAAAATTCGTTAAAAAAAATTTAATTAATCGCCCAAACTTTTTCGACAAAGTCGTCATTGTTTTTTTTCCAATTTCCAGAATATTGTGAAAAAAAATAATTAAAATTGTTGTTTGTTGATTCATTATTAATATTTTTTATTGGTACATAATTAGAAAAAATCATTCAATTATGTTATTTGTAGAATACGATCGACATATCCACTCCTTTCATGAAGATCTGGCCACAATTGATCGAATTAGGGACATTAGCGACCCTTCTACCGAGTGGAATATGCATTTCAAGTTTTAAGAAAATCGGTTCCGTAGTTTTGGAGTCACAACAAGTATTATGAGGGATTCCCTTTAGCGAAGGTTGAAAGGTGAGTAATCCCATAGGATTTTTTCTAGTCTATGGAAGAATATTCAAGAATATTCAACAATGCCGTGTCAATTCCAAAAGGTGTCATTATTTCTCACACGAAATAAAGCATTAAGGCTATTCACAAGAAATTACTATACTATAAATATGTTTGTTTGATGTTTTTTTTGTGGTTTAAGAAGTTTTTTACTATTTTTCATCGTCATAATTTTTTACATTACTTACATAGCTCATGTCGGTTTTTTCAAATTATTCAAGAGACACAACAGACTGAATTTCTGCCATACTGTGCGGAAGGTGCGCTCCAGAAAGACATGCATTTTTTTCAACTTTTGAAAACAGGTATGAGTTCCTCTTGCTCATGGAAAATGTGTCTATACGTGAAGATAAAAAAAAACGGTGGAGAAAGTACATTTTGAAAAAAACACCGACATGAGCCCTTTTCGAAATTGGTGATTCAATTGGAAACTATAAAATATATTTGATTTGATTTCTTTTATTATACAAGTCTTGAATTAAATTTGAATGCCAAACACTTGAATTTGACTAATGTTAGGCTTTAAAAGCGAATTAGATAGTCACCTTATCAAAAACAAAACAAATTTGATATCATTAGTACTTGATTCAAGTTTATATAATTAATTTTCGTTTTATCACAGTTTCTTAATAATTTTATTTTGCGATTCAAATAGTTTATTTTATGATATTAACAATTATTATTACTATTTACGCCTTCTACAAATTTTCCAAAGCTGGTATACTCGTATAAGTGTTCGTTACAGAATTTACTCAAAAATCTTCCATGAAAATAATACATTTTTTGACTATAATATTAATACAAGCTACTAGTATAATATTTACCTTTTATCTTTGAATTCCATATAAATTCTTACTATTGTTGTAAACATTGATTCTGTTTGAAATAACAATCCCTTAAAATTGCCAAACAGTGGTATTGGCTTGAGAAAAGAAACGTTCTTCTTTTTGAAGAAGTCATAATTTGAAGTTGACCATTTATAAGCCGCAAATAATATTAATCCAATTAAAAGTGTCCATTCGGACACAATATATGATAACCAACTCATTTTACAAAAACACTATTTTTTCACTATTTTTAACTCCATAAACTTTTTTTTTAATATTCGCCTACTGCGACTTAAACAAAACTGAATCTGTTTAAAATGTCGATTAGCTTTTATGCCTGAAAATTTTTTTTTACATTATTCTATTTACCAATACCTTCTAAATAGCTCATCAGGCCAGCTTGTAGACGAAAATGACGATATAAGTTCAAATGTGTGAAAAAGAAAAAAAAGCTGCGTTTTTTTTTGGGAAAAATAAGCTTTTCCTTTTTATTTTATTTGGTTAAAACAATACTTCAAATAGCAGTCCCACAATATATTATTTGTGTTAATTTCACTATTTGTCTAAAAAAAAAATATTTTTAATTTTTTATAACTTAAAAAGACATGACTGAAGTTGGCTACGAGGTCCATCAAATAATTTCAGTACTATCAACATTCGAAATTACAAGTTATAAGAACATAGATAAGAAAATCGTTTTTCTTAGAAAGTTAAAAAGGCACCTGTAGAAATTCCCGAAAAAATTCAACTAATATTATTATGTAAGCACGAAGCTTAAAATAGAGAAACACATTTCTAATGTAATTTACTTCGATCAAGGACAGTTTTTATATTCCTCTTCGTGGGCCCACGTGAAACAGAAAATTAATGTGTCTACTAATACATCTTTATGATTTACAATTCTTTTTACAAACAATAATAACAAGTAAAATTTGAAATCAATAATTCATAAATTAATTATTACTAATTCCTTGTTGGTGGGACTAAATAAGTGTAGTAAAACTATATCTCTTTATTTTTTCTTTTTTTTTGATAATATTCAAATATAATTACAAATGTCATACGTATTATTGTTAAATCTATTAAATAGAAGGAGAATTATTTCCTTGGTTTTATTTCAACCCAAAAACCACCTTTCGGTTGAAGTTGAAAACCAGAAGCGGATAATTCTAAAGGCAATTGTGTTTTTGGAGATACCTCTAAAGTAAATTCGGAAAAAATATGGAATATCATTGCTTTGGCTTCCATCAGAGCAAATCTTGAACCTGAAATAAATTAACAAGGATAATATAAAATGATTCTTACTAAGAGAGTTCTACGAATTTTACCAATACAATTTCTGGGACCAACACCAAATGGAAGGTATGTGAAAGGTTTAATATTATGTTTATTCTCATCACTGAATCTTTCTGGATCAAATTCATCTGGATTTGGGAAATTTTTTGGATCATGATGCAAACCAACAATTGGTATCCAAATGACATCACCTTTATCTATTTGAACTGTTTCTCCATTATTTTTATCAATTAATTTATAGGGTTTTGCACAAACACGGTCTGTGGCAACTGCAGCTGGCCATTTTCTCAAAGTTTCTGACATTACCATATCCAGATATTTCATTTTTTGTATAACTTCGTAAGTTATTGGTTTTCCATTCAATTGTTCTTTAACATCATCGATTTCTTCAATTAATTTCGTTTGTGTTTCAGGATTTGCCATCAATTCATGAGCAGCAAAACACATTAAAATCGAAGTAGTTTCAAATCCTGCCAAAAAGAAGAGAAAACACTGTGCTACAATATCATTGTCTGACCAATTGCGATTCGTTGTTTGTAAGCCAACACTTGATTCCTCCACGGTCGCAAATCCATCCGTCTTCTCAGCATCATCATTTTCAGTGTGTTTTAAAGTTCCCTTTCTAGCTTCCATTAATAAATTTATCATATCTGGTCGAATGATATTGTTATCTTTACGATACTTCATTGTATCCAATACTAGACTTCTAAAATATTTTGAGAATTCTTCATCGAATAATTTTACTTTCAAAAGCTTTAAAATAGAAAGAATATAGAAATTTTATTTGAAAATTGTGATTTAAAAAGTAAAATTTCTTACCGTCATAATTTTTTTGAAATTAGAGAATAAGAAAAATTTAATAGCTACGAAACCACTAAAATTGGTTGCTTTTCGACCCATCTTATAGAATTCGTTATCTTTTTCAGAAAGCGAATCGATTTTGATTCCAAACGCTGTGGAAGCTACTACATCGTTGGTAAATCTTGTAAAAAATTCTTTCGTATCAATCACAAGTGATTTACTTTCAGAAGTTTTCTGTTTTAAATGTTGTACTGCTGTTCCACAAACTTCTTCGACTAATTCAAACATTTGTCTCATTTTACTACCAGTAAATGCCGGACTTAAAGTTGCTCTCATATCTCGCCATTTTTGATCTTGTAATGAAAATAGTGAACTACCAAATAATGGTTCATGTTTTTCTTCCAAGAGAACGCGATGATTAACAAAATAATCGAAATCTTTAACAGTAACTTGTTTAATCAGTTCTGGGTCTCGAATAACTAAAAGTGGATTTCTCATTTCAAATATGCCGAAGAAGCTGAAAAAAGAAATCATAATTTCACATTAATAAAGTAATAAAAAATGTTTGAGGATCAAATTATGAGCTATTCGTACTTCAGGATATTAGCATCAGAGATACTCCAGCTCGAAGGCCTCTAAATACCACTTCCAAAAGTTTTGCCGAAATAGATTGTATTCTATTAAGCTGTGAAAAAGGTAATGAAAAATTTTCGATCGGGTATTTTTGTCGTTGTCGTCTTTTGCTATCATGAAAATTTCTTTATCGTAATCAGTGAGCAATTTTTAAGACTCATTCTTGTTTTTAAAAAAATTACAAGTTATTATCAAATATTTTTGTTTTTATAGATAATATGGTTATATAAGTGCAGTACAGCCGGCACAGTTCATAAAAACGAAAACACTTTAAAATATGTCCTTTTAAATAAAATACTAAAATTACAATGTAGGAGTTTTTAGGGGTTTTAGGGGTTTGTTTAAATAGTTTAATACAAATAATTAGCTCGGAATGATTTTATTAACAATAAATACAAAATAGCAATTGTATTGCTGTCTATCGTAATGATTTTGTTTAGTACAAGTAGTTTTAAGTGCTGGAGATTGCAATTGAGAGGTCTCGAGGTCAAATTCGGGTTCGGGTAAAACCTAAAACCTTGGTAACAAACAACAATTTTGACATTGAAAAATTAAATTAAAAATTGCATGGGAAATAGCCCGTTAAACTTTTATGAAAATTTAATTTCAATAGCAGAATTTTCATCTCAGATGATTCATTATAGGCTGCGCGAGCTTTCAACTGCCACTATTTGATCATCTGAAAAGAAGTAAGTTAGCTATTGTGAAGAGCTTATATAAGTTGTTGCGATCATAAAGAATTATTATTAATATTATTGTTTTATTGACGCTTTAACAAGTACATAAAGTTTATAGATATGTTATTTAATTAATACTGAAATTCAGAATAATAATAATAATAATAATAATAATAATAAAAAAAAATTTGTTTTTCCAAATTTCCATATTTTATTAAGTTCTAAGCTGTCTATAATTATATTTTATGGGATGTCTGTCTGGCTGTTCGCCTATGGATTTTAAATATGTAGAGTAGTAGTATAGCGATTTGCTAATAAAGAAAAACTGAGGCAAATTAAACATCATTATTCCGACAAAGTTGTCATTGCTTTTAACGAATTTCAAGAATATTATGAAAACAATAATTAAAATTATTCACTATATTATATCATATTATAATTGGTCAGGGCCGTATTAAGACCATTAGAGATTTTAAGCAGTTATAGAATTTCGGTAATTAGTACCCGTGTTATTTGTTGAATACGATCGGCGAATGCATTCGTTTCGATATACATTGCAAGTTTTAAGAAAATCGATTTCGTAGTTTTCGAGGCACAACATATATAATTTCTCGGGCTTCTTAGGGGATTCGCTTTAGGGAAGGTTGAGATGTGAAAATTCCCAATACGCTCAGTTAGTGCATTGCCCCTTTTTCTTTGATGTCCTATTAGTTATAGGTTATTCTAACATTGCAATTAGTGAATACATTTTAACAAAAAAACCGTAAAACAATACCAGAGTAGTTGTTCGGGAGAATTTTAAAGTTTAGATGACTGTTGAAACTGGTATTGAGGATCTTCAGCGGTTAAATTGATTACAGTTTGAAACTGTTTTATTTGTTATGTAGATATGACTAAAACGATGAATATTTTAAGAAATGTCGGGAATTCCCAGCTGGCAAGAAATTACTATACTCTATGTTTGTTTTGTTGGTGTTTTTTTTGGAGTTTAAGAAGTTTTTCACTATTTTTCAATATCATAATTTTTTACAGAGCTTATATAGCTTTTATATTTCAGACTAATTGGAAGCAATAAAATCTATTTGATTTGATTTCTTTGATTATAAAAGCCTTGAATCAAATTTGAATGCGAAACACTTGAATTTGACTAATTTTAGGCATTAAAAGCGAATTAGATTAGAGAGTGAGTGACCTTATCAAAAAACAAAACAAATTTGATATCAAGTACTAAAAAAGCTTAAAGTTTATATAATTAATTTTCGTTTTATCACAGTTTATTAATAATTTTATTGCTTACTGATTGTAGATTGATTTTCCAATTCAAATAGTTTATTTTATGATATTAAGAAATGTTATCACTATATACACCTTCTATAAATTTTTCAGAGCTTGTATATAAATGATCTTTACATACTCGCAACTTATTTAAAAATTTCCATGAAAACTATAATTTTTTAGGTTTAATATTAAATACACGATTTACCTTTTCTCTTTGAGTTCCATATAAATTCTAACTACTGCTGCAAACATTGATTCTGTCTGAAATAACATTCCCTTAAAATTGCCAAACAGTGGTATTGGCTTGAGAAAAGGAACGTTCTTCTTTTTGAAGAAGTCATAAGTTGAAGTTGACCATTTATAAGCGGCAAATAATATTAGTCCAACTAAAAGTGTCCATTCGGACACAATATATGATAACCAACTCATTTTACACAAACACTAATTTTTTGTCAGAATTGTTTGTTAATATTATTATTTTTAATTCTAAAACGACTTTTTTCACAAAAGTCGCGTACAGCGATTTAACTCAAACTGAATCTCTTTGAAACTTCGCAAAGCCATTTATGCCTGAAGATAATTTGAACGTGGTGGTATTGAGTATAGGCGTAAGCCGGTTTACAAAATAAATACTACTATGTTACAAAATACTTTGTATTTTACATACTAGCCATGGGACTATGTTTAGAATGATATATAAAAAGCTACAGCCAGCTTAGGAAGTTTAGTAGCATTTTTATATAGCTTATATTAAATAATTATAAAGAAAACATTATCAATTATTCTTATAAGTGTGTGTTTTTTCAATCATGTTTATTCTTTTAGCAATTTGGGAAATTCGGTTTCAAGATAAAATATTTAGCAAGATTACATCAGAATTCGATAAATGAACTAAAGAAAGCTTTTTTATTGCAAAAAATTATGAAATGCGGTTAAAAGAGAATTTCGAACTAATGAAAGTAAATTAAAGTTTGAAAATTAACGCGTTGAATGATTTTTTTTCTGGTTATGGAATACATATAAATATATCATGATTTTTAAGTCTACTAAATAGAAGCAGAATTATTTCCTAGGCTTTAATTCAATCCAAAAACCACCTTTTGGTTGAAGTAGAAAAGAAGCAGCAGATAACTCTAAAGGCATTCGTGTTTTCGGAGACACCACTAAAGTAAATTCGGACAAAATATGGAATATCATTGCTTTAACTTCCATCAGAGCAAATCTTGAACCTGAAATAAATAAACAAGGATAATATAAAATGATAATTATTAAGAGAGTTCTACGAATTTTACCAATACAATTCCTGGGACCAACTCCGAATGGAAGATATGTGAATGGTTTAATATTATGTTTATTCTCATCATTGAATCTTTCTGGATCAAATTCATCTGGATTTGGGAAATATTGTGGATCATGATGCAGAGCCAGAACTGGTATCGAAATTAAATCACCTTTATCTATTTGAACTGTTTCTCCATTACTTTCGTCGACTAATTTATATGGTTTTGTACAAACACGGTCTGTGACAATTGAAGGTGGCCATTTTCTTAAAGTTTCTGATATTACCATATCCAGATATTTCATTTTTTGTATAACTTCATACGTTATTGGTTTGCCATTTAGTTGTTCTTTAAAATCATCGATTTCTTCAATTAATTTCGTTTCTGTTTCAGGATTTGCCATCAATTCATAAGCAGCAAAACACATTAAAATCGAAGTAGTTTCAAATCCTCCTAGAAAGAAGAGAAAACATTGTGCCACGATATCAGCATCTGTCCAATTGCGATTCGTTGTTTGTAAGCCAACACTTGATTCCTTCGCGGTCGCATATCCATCCGTCTTCTCAGCATCATCATTTTCAGTGTGTTTTAAATTTCCCTTTCTAGCTTCCATTAGCAAATTTATCATATCTGGTCGAATGATATTGTTATCTTTACGATACTTCATTGTATCCAAAACTAGGCTTGTAAAATAGTTTGAAAATTTTTCGTCGAATAATCTTATTCTCAAAAGCTGGAAAAAAGTTGCTACAAACGTCACATAAAAATAAATTATTAACAAAATTTCTTACTTGAGTTAGGTTTCTAAAACTTGTTATTAAGAAAAATTTAAATCCGGTAAAACCACTAAAATTTGTTGCTTTTCGACTCATTTTGTAGAATTCATTATCTTTTTCAGAAACTGCATCGATTTTGATTCCAAACGCTGTGGAGGCTATTATATCGTTCATGAATCTTGTAGAGAACTCTTTCGTATCAAGCACAAGTGATTTATTTTCAGAAGTTTGTTCTTTTAAATGTTGTAGTGCTGTTTCACAAACTTCTTCGACTAATTCAAACATTTGTCTCATTTTACTACCCGTAAATGCCGGACTTAAAGTTGCTCTCATATCTCGCCATTTTTGATCTCGTAATGAAAATAATGAACCACCAAATAATGGATCATCTTTTTCTTCAATGAAAGGACGATGATTTACAAAGTAATCAAAATCTTTAACAGTAACTCGTTTAATAAGTTCTGGGTCTCGAATGAGTAAAACTGGAATTCTCATTTCAAATGTGCCAAAGAATCTGAAAAAGAAAATCATAATAGACCTTAATTATATAAAGATCATATTATCCCAAAGTATAATATGTTTGATGTCTCAGTCTGTCTGTTCGCATCAATATTAATTTGTATACACGGGCCTGAAAATGACCATATTGCCCTTGTCGTCAGTGGATCATGATCGGTGGTAAATAGTCAAGTGAGAAGTCAAGTTATTTTCTCAAAGGTGTTAAAATTTTTTTTTAATGAATTTCTTATAGGTTTTGTTTTCGGATAGTTGCATCCGATTCGTCCTAGGACAGGATATCTCACTAGTAAAAATAGAAGCTTAAATATCGCATGATTTGAAATTCGCACTTGAATATATTAAATGTATAATTCAATCTGAAAATAGAGCCTATTCTCCTACTTATGGTAATTATGATCCAATTACCAATAAATTATGCACTGTTATAGATAATATGTAAAGTTGTAAAGCTGTTAGAAAGGGTTCTAAATACTTAAATAATTGTATTATATATGCTTTACCCACATAGGCAAGGCCAACTACAGGAGGGTCAACAGGCGATCCGACAAGTCTTGGCCAATTTCCAAAATAAATGTTTTATACTTTTTTTTTATTATAATGCCACTAAAATTACACACTTGAAACAAATAGATCAAAAATCTATTTCAAATCGAGTTCAGGTTATATTGAAAAGTGAAATATGCACATAGCTAGGATCGCGGGTATGCTCTAACATGAGAGTTAGGTGACAAAAGAGCCAGCTATGGTGATGACGGCTATCCAGTTATTTCTGAAAACATGTTAGATAATTTTGTCTCTTATAGAATTTTGTCTCTCATAGAATTTTACATAAGTCTGCTAATATCGGATTTATATGAAGCTTGGAAAGTGGGTTTAAGAATTCAGTATCCTATATTCTAAGGGTGGTTCAGTCAAAGTTTTGTCAAAATGGATCCATCCGTTTCTGTGACGTAAGACGTATTTTTGCCTGTCGTGTTGCTACTACGCAAATTTCGCGTGGGTTTCAGTAATATTTTTTATATTAGTAATTAACGTAGATCCCCAGCTTAGAGAATTCATCAATAAGATATGTATTTACATATGTCTACAAAGCTTTTTTTAAATTTTACGATACATCGATAAATTGCAGTTTATTAATTTATTTTTTTAATTTTGTAAAAACATGTTAATTGCCTTTTAATTTTATTTTTTTCCTCCGCATTTTATTGAACTTAAAGATGTTTACTAGACAGAGACCGCTGGCTGACTTCATAAGCGAGTGTATAGTATAATGTTTTGTTTCTTTCTTTTTTCTACTTAGTATAAAACTTTATAAACTGTTTATAAAAGCTCCAAGTTTATATAATTTAATTTCGTTTGGTCACAGTTTATTAAAAATTTTTTTTGGGATAATTGATATTTGAGTTTTTAATCTAAATAATTTATTTTGTGAAATTTTCAAAAGCTTGTACATAACTGATCGGGTACACAATTTATTTAAAAGTTGTCCATCAAAATTATAATTCTTCGCAGATTAATGTTAAATAGTACACGATTTCAATATTTAACTTACTTTTTATCTTTGAATGCCATATACATATTAATTATTGCATCAAACACTGTCTCTTTCTGAAATAAAAATCCCCCGGAATTACCAAAGAATGGTATTGGCTTGAGAAAAGGAACATTCTTCTTTTTAAAGAAATCATAAGTTGAAGTTGACCATTTATAAGCCGCAAATAATATTAATCCAACTAAAAGTGTCCATTCGGACACAATATATGATAACCAACTCATTTTACAAAAACACTTTTTCTTTTTTTAATAAAACCGATTAATATTTTTAATTCCAGAAACACTTTATTTTTAATATACGCCTACTGCGACTCTAACAAAACTGAATCTGTTTGAAACATCGAAAAGCTTTCATGCCTGATTAAAATTTTAACATTATTCCATTTCAATGACTACAGACGGGGGCCGTTTCTAAAAAATAAAATAAAAATGATAATTTTCGGTAATTTTCAGTACGCGCTGTACATACGAGCGCCGAGAAAATAAATAGAGTTCTATGGTTGTATGGAGCCAACTTTCGCAATCTGCTAATGCAAACAACTTAACTTGATAGTATTTATAAAAAATGATTAGTGCAATATAAAAATTCGTGTATTTACAACCCTTTATACAAACACTAATAATGAGTAAAATTTCTGATCAATAGTTAATACAGGACAAATCCTGGTGTAGATTACATCCTTGAGCTAAATAAGTGTAGTAAAACTATATGTCTTTTTATATTTTATTATTTTCTTTTTTTCCGTGATATTATTCAAATATAATTACAAATTACATGTGTATTATTATTAAATCTATTAAAGAAGGAAAGTTAATTCCTAGGCCTTATTTGAATCCAAAAACCACCTTTTGGTAGAAGTTGAAAACCAGAAGCGGATAATTCTAAAGGCAATTGTGTTTTTGGAGATGCCTCTAAAGTAAATTCGGACAAAATATGGAATATCATTGCTTTGGCTTCCATCAGAGCAAATCTTGAACCTGAAATATATTAACAAGGATAATATAAAATAAATCTTACTAAGAGAGTTCTACGAATTTTACCAATACAATTTCTGGGACCAACACCGAATGGAAGGTATGTGAAAGGTTTAATATTATGTTTATTCTCATCACTGAATCTTTCTGGATCAAATTTATCTGGATTTGGGAAATATTGTGGATCACTATGCAGACCAGCAATTGGTATCCAAATAACATCACCTTTATCTATTTGAACTGTTTCTCCATTATTTTTATCAATTAATTTATATGGTTTTGCACAAATGCGATCTGTGGCAACTGCAGCTGGCCATTTTCTCAAAGTTTCTGACATTACCATATCCAGATATTTCATTTTTTGTAAAACTTCGTAAGTTAATGATTTTCCATTTAATTGTTCTTTAACATCATCGATTTCTTCAATTAATTTCGTTTGTGTTTCAGGATTTGCCATCAATTCAAGAGCAGCGAAACACATTAAAATCGATGAAGTTTCAAATCCTGCGAAAAAGAACAGAAAACATTGTGCTACAATATCAGAATCTGTCCAATTGCGATTCGTTGTTTGTAAGCCAACACTTGATTCCTCCACGGTCGCAAATCCATCCGTCTTCTCAGCATCATCATTTTCAGTGTGTTTTAAAGTTCCCTTTCTAGCTTCCATTAATAAATTTATCATATCTGGTCGAATGATATTGTTATCTTTTCGATACTTCATTGTATCCAATACTAGACTTCTAAAATATTTTGAGAATTGTTCATCGAATAATTTCACTTTCAAGAGCTTTAAACAGGAAAGAATATTTTAGAAATTTTATTTGAAAATTGTGATTTAAAAAGTAAAATTTGTTACCGTCATAATTTTTTTGAAATTAGAGAATAAGAAAAATTTAATAGCTACGAAACCACTAAAATTGGTTGCTTTTCGACCCATCTTATAGAATTCGTTATCTTTTTCAGAAAGTGAATCGATTTTGATTCCAAACGCTGTGGAAGCTATTACATCGTTGGTGAATCTTGTAAAGAATTCTTTTGTATCAATCACAAGTGATTTATTATCAGATGTTTGCTGTTTTAAATGTTGTACTGCTGTTCCACAAACTTCTTCGACTAATTCAAACATTTGTCTCATTTTACTACCAGTAAATGCCGGACTTAAAGTTGCTCTCATATCTCGCCATTTTTGATCTCGTAATGAAAATAATGAACCACCAAATAATGGTTCATCTTTTTCTTCCAAGAGAACGCGATGATTAACGAAATAATCAAAATCCTTAACAGTAACTTGTTTGATAAGTTCTGGGTCTCGAATAACCAAAAGTGGATTTCTCATTTCAAAGATACCAAAAAAGCTGTAAAAAGAAATCATAATTTCACATTAATAAAATTATAAAAAATGTTTCAAAATCAAATTATTAGAGGCCCAAAGGCCTCAAAATATCACTTCCACAAATTCTTCAAAAATAAATTCTATTGTATTAAAAGCTGTGAAAAAGGTAATGAAAAATTTTCGATAGGGGATTTTTGTCGTTATCGTCTTTTGCTATCATGAAAATTTCTTTACAGATTCTTGTGCTTTATCGTAATCAGTG
The DNA here is from genome assembly GCA_963422695.1 of Xylophagus ater. NCBI lineage: Eukaryota > Metazoa > Arthropoda > Insecta > Diptera > Xylophagidae > Xylophagus > Xylophagus ater. Next base: position 8,025,492 of record OY730481.1, read on the forward strand.
AGAAATTTCTAAGACTCATTCTTGTTTTTGAAAAAATATCAAGTTATTATCAAACATTTTTATTTTTATAAATAATACGATTATATCAGTCTAATATACAATATATCAGTACAGTACATAAAAACGAAAACACTTTAAAATATGTCCTTTAAAATAAAATACTAAAATTACAATGTAGGAGTTTTTAGGTGTTTGTTTAAATAGTTTAATACAAATAATTAGCTTGGAATGGTTTTATAAAAAATAAATACAAAATAGCAATTGTATTGTTTTTTATCATCATGATTTTGTTTAGTACAAGTAGTTCTAAGTGCTGGAGATTGCAAGCAATTGAGAGGTCTCGAGTTCAAATCCGGGTTCGGGTAAAACCTAAAGAACGAAGGACTTCATTTCATTTGGTACCAAACAACAATTTTTGATATTGAAAAATTAAATTAAAAATTGCATGGGAAATAGCCCGTTAAACTTTTATGTAAATTTACCCCCTTATTCTGAACGCAGTCATAACAAGTTCTGACTGGCATAAAATGACGTCATTGTCATAACTTTTTTTAATACTATTTGGTATTCTGGCGCGCTCATAACTAACAACTGTCATAAAAAAATATCATAAGTTTTGACCGACAATATTTTACATCACAACGGAATTTTATATGTGTTCTCTGAGTGATTCAATTGATAAATATGGAATAATTTGCACCATTCTTTTCAACACACAAATAATTTTACAACGATAGACAAATTTCAAACCCATACAAACATTTTCGAGAGTATTTCTCAAATAACCACGAAAGCTCGATCAAATTATACCAGTTTTAAAGTGGTATAAATTCATATTTTGAACATATTATGACCCGTTCGCCAGAATACGAATTTTCGTAGCAGTCATAATTTCAGTCAGAATATTATTGTCATAAATCTTTCTGACCGCAAAACTGTCACAATGCCAGAATAAGCATGTTAAAGTGGCATAAATTCATATTTTGAACATATTATGACCCGTTCGGCAGAATACGAATTTTCGTAGCAGTCATAATTTCAGTCAGAATATTATTGTCATAAATATTTCTGACCGCAAAACTGTCACAATGCCAGGATAAGCATGTTAAAGTGGTATAAATTCATATTTTGAACATATTATGACCCGTTCGCCAGAATACGAATTTTCGTAGCAGTCATAATTTCAGTCAGAATATTATTGTCATAAATATTTCTGACCGCAAAACTGTCACAATGCCAGAATAAGCATGTTAATTTCAATAGCAGAATTTTCATCTCAGATGATTCACCACAAGCTGCGCGAGCTTTCAACTGCGACTATTTGATCATCTGAAAAGAAGTAAGTTAGCTATTGTGAAGAGCTTATATAAGTTGTTGCGATCATAAAGAATTATTATTAATATTATTGTTTTATTGACGCTTTAACAAGTACATAAAGTTTATAGATATGTTATTTAACTAATACTGAAATTCAGAATAATAATATGCTGGATTATTAATTTGATCATAAAAAATAAAAATTAAGCTGCCTCCAATGTCATTTTATGGGATGCCTGCCTATCTGGCTGTTCGCCTATGGATTTTTCATATGTAGTGTAGTGTGGAGTAGTATAGCGGTTTGTTGGATTGTTGTTTTAAATGAAAGCTCAGCATACTCTGTTTATTGAATAAGCTTTGAGCATTCTTCCAAATAAAAAAAAATTCGTTAAAAAAATTTTAATTAATCGCCCAAACTTTTTCGACAAAGTCGTCATTGTTTTTTTCCAATTTCCAGAATATTGTGAAAAAAAATAATTAAAATTGTTGTTTGTTGATTCATTATTAATATTTTTTATTGGTACATAATTAGAAAAAATCATTCAATTATGTTATTTGTAGAATACGATCGACATATCCACTCCTTTCATGAAGATCTGGCCACAATTGATCGAATTAGGGACATTAGCGACCCTTCTACCGAGTGGAATAATATAATAATTCAAGTTTTAAGAAAATCGGTTCCGTAGTTTTGGAGTCACAACAAATATTATGAGGGATTCCCTTTAGCGAAGGTTGAAAGGTGAGTAATCCCATAGTATTTTTTCTAGTCTATGGAAGAATATTCAAGAATATTCAACAATGCCGTGTCAATTCCAAAAGGTGTCATTATTTCGCACACGAAATAAAGCATTAAGGCTATTCACAAGAAATTACTATACTGTCTGTTTACTTGATGTTTTTTTTGTGGTTTAAGAAGTTTTTTACTATTTTTCATCGTCATAATTTTTTAGATAGCTTACATACATAGCTCATGTTGGTTTTTTCAAATTATTCAGGAGACACATTTATGCCGCACTGTATGCAAGCTCTCACTCCAGAAAGACATGTTTTTTTCACTTTGGAAAACCCATATGAGTCGCTTTTGCTCATGGAAAATGTGTCTATACGTGAAGATAAAAAAAAACGGTAGAGAAAGTACATTTTGAAAAAAACACCGACATGAGCCCTTTTCGAAATTGGTGATTCAATTGGAAACTATAAAATATATTTGATTTGATTTCTTTTATTATACAAGTCTTGAATTAAATTTGAATGCGAAACACTTGAATTTGACTAATGTTAGGCTTTAAAAGCGAATTAGATAGTCACCTTATCAAAAACAAAACAAATTTGATATCAAGTACTAAATAAGCTTAAGGTTTATATAATTAATTTTCGTTTTATCACAGTTTATTAACAATTTTATTGTTTACTGATTGTAGATTGATTTTCCAATTCAAATAGTTTATTTCATGATATTGAAAATTATTATTACTATTCACACCTTCTAAAAATTTTCCAAAGCTGGTATACTCGTATAAGTGATCATTACATAATTTACTTAAAAATCTTCCATGAAAATAACACATTTTTTGACTATAATATTCGTACAAGCTTTTAGTATAATATTTACCTTTTATCTTTGAATTCCATATAAATTCGAACTATTGTTGTAAACATTGATTCTGACCGAAAAAACATTCCCTTGAAATTGCCAAATATTGGTACTGGCTTGAGGAAAGGAACGTTCTTCTTTTTGAAGAAGTCATAAGTTGAAGTTGACCATTTATAAGCCGCAAATAATATTAGTCCAACTAAAAGTGTCCATTCGGACACAATATATGATAACCAACTCATTTCACACAAACACTAATTTTTTGGCACAATTGTTTGTTATATTTTTGATTCTAAAACAACTTTTTTCACAATAGTTGCGCACAGCGATTTAACTCAAACTGAATCTCTTTGAAACTTTGCAAAGCCATTTATGCCTGAAGATAATTAGAACGTGGTGGTATTGAGTATAGGCGTAAGTCGGGTGACCAAATAAATACTACTATGAAAATTGTTTGGTTTTGTACATACATATGTGGGAATATGTTTAGAATGAGTTATAAAAAGCTAAGATAGCCTAGGAAGTTTAATAGCGTTTTTATATAGCTTATATGAAATAATCATGGAGATAAGATTATCAATTATTCTTATAAGTGTGTGTTTTTTTTATTATATTTATTCTTTTAGCAATTTGCGAAATTCGGTTTTAAGAGAAAATATTTAGCAAGATTACATCAGAATTCGATAAATGAAATAAAGAATGTTTTTGAATATGTAGATTGATAAAGAAAGCTTTTCTTTATTGCAAAAAATTATGAAATGCGGTTAATGAAAGTAAAGTAAAGTTGAATGATTTTTAAGGCGAGTTTTATCTATACAAAGTTTTTATGGCGCTCTATGAAATTTAACTAATTTTACACTCTCCAAGTGGAACTAGATACAATTACCTTCACTTTCTGTTCTGAGTTGAGTATTCAACGATATTAGTTTTGTTTAATTATTACAATTTTCCAGTATTCTATTGTGACCCAGGAAATTGCTCAGAATGCCGAAGCACACACTTAGAAAATATTCGAAAATCCATATAAAACTGTAGATCTGTTCAGTTCGAGAACGTAATTTGATAGATGGTTTATTCTAAAATGGAATAATATAATATAATATATAATGACTAAATAGCGGAGCACAATGAAATTTCGAAGACAGAATTTTTGAAAAATATGCTCATAGACATTACGATTTATACAAAATAGAATTTTTTATTTTTATTTTCTTGGTTTTGCAACGATAATATATAAAACATAATTAATTATTATTTTTAAGTCTATTAAACATAAGAAGAATTATTTTCTAGGCGTTATTTGAATCCAAAAGCCACCTTTTGGATGAAGTTGAAAACCATCCGTGGATAATTCTAAAGGCATTCGTGTTTTTGGAGATATCTCTAAAGTAAATTCGGACAAAATATGGAATATCATTGCTTTGGCTTCCATCAGAGCAAATCTTGAACCTGAAATAAATTAACAAGGATAATATAAAATAAATCTTACTAAGAGAGTTCTACGAATTTTACCAATACAATTTCTGGGACCAACACCAAATGGAAGGTATGTGAAAGGTTTAGTATTATGTTTATTTTCATCACTGAATCTTTCTGGATCAAAATTATCTGGATTTGGGAAATATTTTGGATCGTGATGTAGACCAACAATTGGAATCGAAATTAAATCACCCTTTTCTAATTGAACTGTCTGTCCACCGCTTTCGTCAATTAATTTATATGGTTTTGTACAAATGCGATCTGTGGCAACTGTAGGTGGCCATTTCCTTAGAGTTTCCGACATTACCATATCCAGATATTTCATTTTTTGTAGAACTTCATAAGTTAAAGGTTTTCCATTTAATTCTTCTTTAACATCATCGATTTCTTCAATTAATTTCGATTGTGTTTCAGGATTTGCCATCAATTCATGAGCACAAAAACACATTAAAACCGATGTAGTTTCAAACCCTGCGAAAAAGAATATAAAACATTGTGCGACAATATCAGAATCTGTCCAATTGCGATTAGTTGTTTGTAAGCCAACAGTTGATTCCTTCACCGTCGCAAATCCATCCGTCTTCTCAGAATCATCATTTTCAATGTGTTTTAAAGTTCCCTTTCTAGCTTCTATTAATAAATTTATCATATCTGGTCGAATGATATTGTTATCTTTACGATATTTCATTGTATCCAATACTAGACTTCTAAAATATTTTGAGAATTTTTCATCGAATAATCTCACTTTGAAAAGCTTTAAAAATCAAAAATTCTGTAGAAATTTTACTTTATAATTATGAAATTTCTTACTTGCATTAATTTTCTAAAATTAGAGAATAAGAAAAATTTAATAGCCGTGAAACCACTAAAATTTGTTGCTATTCGGCTCATCTTATAGAATTCATTATCTTTTTCTGAAAGCGAATCGATTTTGACTCCAAACGTTGTGGAAGCTATTGCATCGTTTGTGAATCTTGTAAAGAATTCTTTCGTATCAAGCACAAGTGATTTATTTTCGGAGGTTTGCTGTGTTAAATGTTGTACTGCAGTTCCACAAACTTCTTCAACTAATTCAAACATTTGTCTCATTTTGCTACCAGTAAATGCCGGACTTAAAGTTGCTCTCATATCTCGCCATTTTTGATCTCGTAATGAAAATAATGAACCACCAATTAATGGTTCATCTTGTTCTTCCAAGAAAACACGATGATTCAGAAAATAATCAAAATCTTTAACAGTAACTAGTTTAATGAGTTCTGGGTCTCGAATAACTAAAATCGGGATTCTCATTTCAAATATACCGAAGAAGCTGGAAAACAAATAGTTTTAAGTTGTTGTTTCTAAGAACTAGAACCTAATCTTAATACACCTTTTTAAAAGTTTTTTTATAACTTTTATTTTAAAAACTTATAACATAAATGTTTTTTTTTAATTCCTTACTAAACTTTACTGAGAGCATTTAAATAACTGTGGGGTGTGGGGTATGGTCCCTCCAGACCACCAAAAACTATACTTGCTATTTTGGCCAAACTCAGCGGGACCGATTGTTTACCGTGCCATCTGAAATACGAACAGGGGGACTGAAATCACAAACTCTAAGTAAGAAGAATTGAAAATATTTTTGGGATACTGCTTATTTCTCGTCCTCCCTAAATAATTTTCCAAAGAAATCAACTTTTAAATTTCGTATTTTTAGAAATTTAAACAATCTAATAATATTTTCCTCAAAGCTATGTTTGAATTGTATATTAAACTATGTTACGAAAATATGCGCCAAATTTTCAACTAATTTTCATTTGAATCGCAGTATTTTGATCTCAGATGATTCATTTTAAACTGGACAAGTTTTCAACACCCACTATTTGCTCGTTCCAAAAGAAGTTTTGCATATTTTATTTTTTTGAGCGAACTTTAAACATTCTCCCAAAAAATAGAAACTCTTTGGAGTAAAGTTAAGTCATATAATCATTTTGACAAGGTCATGATTGTTTTTCCAAAACATTATAAAAACAATAATTAAGCTTTATATCGAAAACATGCTTTTTTATTCAAAACAAGTTTTTGCGATTGCTCGAACAGACCGTGTTGACATTCAACATTATATCATAATTATTATCTCATATGAACTAATATGTGTTTTAATAAAAAATGTAAAATAAACTTACACTACATACTAATTTAGCGAGGAGAATTTTGAGTGGTCAATCTGTTGGGAACTTCAGCGGTTAAATTGATAAAAGCTGATAACTTTTTTACTTGTTATTATATAAAAATAGAACTTAATCTATGAACATTCCGAAAAAAGATTACCAATTCCCAGATGTTAAGGAATATTATATACTATATGTTTGCGGTACCAGATGGTGTTTTTTGAGGCTTAAGTAGTTCTTTTTCACTTTCATAATTTTATAGCTTACATAGCTTTTATATGTCAGACTAATTGGAAATTATAGAATGCATTTGATTTGATTTCTTTGATTATAAAAGCCATAAATCAAATTTGGACGGCAAAACACTTGAATTTGACTAATTTTAGATTTTGGAAGCTATAAACTCACTCAGAAACATTTCATATCTTTGTCAAATATTATAAAAGCTCCAAGTTTATATAATTTAATTCCATTTTATCACAGTGGATCCAAAATTTTCAAAAGCTTTGACATAAGTGATCGTTACATAATTTATTTAAAAACTTTTCACCCGAATTATAATTTTTTGAGTTTAATGTTAAATACACGATTTTACCTTTTATCTTTAAATTCCGTATACATTCTAATTAGCGTTTCAAATACTGATTCTGTTTGAAATACCAATCCCTTAAAATTACCAAACAATGGTATTGGCTTGAGAAAAGGAATGTTCTTGTTTTTGAAGAAGTCATAAGAGGAAGTTGACCATTTATAAGCAGCAAATAATATTAATCCAATTAAAAGTGTCCATTCGGACACAATATATGATAACCAACTCATTTTATACAAACACTACCTTTTTGGTAGAATTGATTTGTTATTATTAATATTTTAAATTCTAAAACCACTTTTAACTAACATCCGCGTACTGCGACTTAACCAAAACTGAATCTCTTTGAAACTTGGCAAAGCCATTTATGCCCGATGACAATTTGAACATGGTTGTATTGGACTATAGACCAAAGTGTAACTAATAATAAAGTGAGGAAAGCTAGCGAAGTAGCCAGAAAAAACAAAAACACGTGAAAGAATCTTAAAAACCTTATCTTTCTTCATGTATTTGTGCATTGCCATATAAATTTCAACACGTGCTTCTTTGCTTACATTATATTTCTCTTTTACCCATAGGTACACTATATAGCTATCTATGCCAGCAGTGGATAGAAAATTGTTTGAAAAAGAACAGGCAAAATTTCAAAAACGGCGGTATGGTAAGGATAGGAAGTTTCGCGACTTTATTATTAGTTACACTTTGCTATAGACGTAAGCCGGGTGATCAAATAAATACGACTATGTTATAAATTGGTTTTTTTTTGTTTGAATATATGGAAGTTAATTTAGAATGACCAGTAGCCTAAAAAGTTTACACACAGAGAAAAAGTGCTATATTAAATTAGTTGGATTTCAATAGTTTTCCCTATTATTTCTAGTCCCGATTGTTTTAATAATTTAATAGTGTACAAGTTTTCTAAGGAAGTATTCTATTGAACTTATAGTTTTTGTAGTTAATATGTGTAGCTTTTCTCTATTAGGTTTTTTCCATTTTAAATTAAATTTGTGCAAGCCATGAGGGCTTGACGAAGATCTAAAAAATTGTGAAATTGCTGTACCTGGGATTAAAATCCACTGAATACTTAGCGACAGACGAATTCTTTACCCTGTCAATCAATTGAATTTCACCCCCACTATATTAATCCTATTAAACCAAAAGCTTGTAAATTTTTAAATTAATAGATCATTTTTTGAGTGTAGTGGATTGCGAATTTCGATTTAAAAATAAAATATTTAGCAAGATTACATCACAATTCGATAAGTAAAATGTAATTATATTAACATTTTTTTCGACTTTCGACTAATTTGGCATTAATCCGTATGGTTGGAGAGAGAAACACAAAAACTTTCGAAGCTTCTTTAAAAAGTTTTCTTTTTCCGGTTATTGAATGATAATATACAAAATATAATATAATTTTTTATTATTTTTAAGTTTAGTTATTAGAGAACATTTATTTCCTAGGTCTTATTTTAAGCCAAAAGCCACCTTTGGGATGAAGTTGAAAACCATTTGCGGCTAATTCTAAAGGCATTCGGGTTTTTGGAGACACCTCTAAAGTAAATTCGGACAAAATATGGAATATCATTGCTTTGGCTTCCATCAAAGCAAATCTTGAACCTGAAATATATTAAAAAGAATAATATAAAATGAGTATTACGAGTACTAGGATAACTAAAAAAATATTACCAATGCAATTCCTGGGACCAACTCCGAATGGAAGGTATGTGAATGGTTTAATATTATGTTTATTCTCATCGTTGAATCTTTCTGGATCAAATTTGTATGGATTTGCGAAATATTTGGGATCATGATGGAGACCAACAATTGGAATCCAAATAAAATCACCTCTATCTATTTGAACTGTTTCTCCATTATTTTTATCAATTAACTTGTAGGGTTTTACACAAACACGATCTGTGGCAACTAAAGCTGGCCATTTTCTTAAAGTTTCCGACATTACCATATCCAGATATTTCATTTTTTGCAAAACTTCATAAGTTAATGGCTTCCCATTTAATTGTTCTTTAACATCATCAATTTCTTCAATTAATTTCGTTTGTGTTTCAGGATTTGCCATCAATTCATGAGCAGAAAAACACATTAAAATCGATGTAGTTTCAAATCCTGCCAAAAAGAAGAGAAAACACTGTGCTACAATATCATTGTCTGACCAATTGCGATTCGTTGTTTCTAAGCCAACACTTGATTCCTCAACCGTCGCAAATCCATCCGTCTTCTCAGAATCATCATTTTCAGTGTGTTTTAAAGTTCCCTTTCTAGCTTCCATTAATAAATTTATCATATCTGGTCTAATAATATTGTTATCTTTACGATACTTCATCGTATCCAATACTAGACTTCTGAAATATTTTGAGAAGTTTTCATCGGATAATTTCACTTTCAAGAGCTTTAAAATAGAAAGAATGTAGAAATTTTTTTTGAAAATTGTGATTTAAGAAGTAAAATTTCTTACCCTCATAACTTTTTTGAAATTAGCAAATAAGAAAAATTTGATAGCCATCAAACCACTAAAATTGGTTGCTTTTCGACCCATCTTATAGAATTCGTTATCTTTTTCAGAAAGCGAATCGATTTTGAGTCCAAAAGCTGTGGAAGCTATAACATCGTTCGCGAATCTTGTAAAGAATTCTTTCGTATCAATCACAAGTGATTTATTTTCAGAAGTTTGTTCTTTTAAATGTTGTACTGCTGTTCCGGAGACTTCTTCAACTAATTGAAACATTTGTCTCATTTTGCTTCCAGTAAATGCTGGACTTAAAGTTGCTCTCATATCTCGCCACTTTTGATCTCGTAATGAAAATAATGAACCACCAAATAATGGTTCATCTTTTTCTTCCAAGAAAACACGATGGTTAACAAAATAATCAAAATCTTTAACAGTAACTTGTTTAATAAGTTCTGGGTCTCGAATAACCAAAAGTGGATTTCTCATTTCAAATATGCCGAAGAAGCTGAAAAAGAAATGGTGTTAATAAAATAATTAAAGTCTGTTGGCTTTTAGGTTACAGACAGAAAAAAAGTAGCGGTGTGATATGAATTTTATCCTTGTAAGATTAATTCTTTTTTATCATTTGTGTAACTCAACAACGAGAAAAGGGATAAAAAGTTTGTTGGAACGATATGTAAATTTAGCCAAGAATAAAAGTGTGAATTTGAATAGAAATAAGTAAAAACAAAACGATTAGTGTAGTAAAAATGTATCACTTTAGTAGTAAAAGTAGAAGTTAGTAGTTAAAGCAAAGGCAGTAATAAGTAAAGATATGCAAAAGTCGAAAAAGCTTTTATTTCACATGAGTAAATTACAGTACGCCATATGGAATGAGCTTACAACTCTTTCCATAAGAACCAATGTAAATTATGCTAAATAAAAGCTATTGTGAACTTTCCACATCTTCTCTTTATTTATATCTTTGGTTAAATAAGTAAAGTACACACAATAATGCAAACAATATGTAATTGGATGTGCCAATACAATGAAAGCCACATATGCGAGTAAGTACATTTTTTTTAGATTTTGGGTTTAATACTTGTAGCTTTTAGTATGATAACAATTGGGAACAATGGATGCCATCTTTATATGTTTGTATTGCAAACTGAAAAATTATATATAAAAATGAGTTTCTTGTATTTATAGGAAGACTGGGTTATTTTGAAATCGTGTGCTGTAGCTCCAAGCACAGAAGAATGAGGTCTAGAAAGGAATTGCTTAGGCGAAAGTTCATAACGCTTTCTTAAATTTCTTTATAACTATTTATCTATGGTTACAGTAACAGCAATAGTCATACAAAATATATAAATAAAGGGAAGAAATACCAGAAAGCATTTTTTAACATAAGCAATTTAACTTAGGTCTTCTGAAAGAGCTTAAAGCTCCTAAATGTCCTTTCTATACGATCTAATGTAGTTTATTCACGTTAAATGAAAGCTGTTTACAATTTTACATATCTTTACTCATTTATATCTTTGTTTATACAATCTGGATAGATTTTCTTGCATATATAGAATGAATGTTTTAAAAAACGAAAATTGGAATGACGTATTTCAAAGCTTTTCATCCGACTTATAACTCTTTGAGTTCAATGTTAAATAGTACACAATTCCAGTATTTACCGTTTATCCTTGAATTCCATATAAATTCTAACTACTGCTGCAAACATTGATTCTGTCTGAAGTAACATTCCAGCCATATTACCAAACATTGGTATTGGCTTGATAAAAGGAACATTCTTCTTTTTGAAGAAGTCATAATTTGAAGTTGACCATTTATAACCAGCAAATAATATTAATCCAACAAAAAGTGTCCATTCGGACACAATATAAGATAACCAACTCATTTTATAAAAACACTATAATTTTGGTAGAACTGATTGTTATTATTATTTTTTATTCTTAAAACACTTTTTAGTAATATTAGCGAACTGCAACTTAAACTGAAGCTTTTGAAAAATCGGAAGGCTATTTATACCTAAAGATAAGTTTAAAGTGGTATTAGACTATAGACGAAAGCCGGATCACAAAATAAGTGTGAATAATATACAAAACACTTTTGTACATATATGAGAATACGTTTAAAATAAGATATAAAAGCTAAATCCAAAGCTACAGATAGCCTAAGAAGTTTGTTAGCTTTTAAATATGGCTTTTTTCAATTACTATGCAATGATAGATTAAATAATTATTTTATAAGTGTATGTAATTTTTGAATATATTCGATTATGTAGATTAATAAAAAAAAGCTTCTCATTATTGCGACGAATTATGAAATGTGATTAAAATAGAATTTCTACTTGACGAATATATCGGTGAACACATATTTCGTTTACATAGCGACTTCCAAATTGACATGAGATCGACTTGAAACTCAAACGTTTTTTTTTTAGTTTTACTAGACGGAAAGATGGACCTGGAACTGACAAGTCGCTTGCAAACAAATTTTTATTTCCATTTCAAAAGTTGATTTGAAATCGATCTGCGTTTACATGCAAATTTCAAGTCGAACAGAAACCTTTTTGTGATCGGAGCGACTCAATTCGAATTTAAATCAATCCAGGCTTATATGTACGATTTTTGGATTGAAGTCGACTTCAAACAGATCATGTAAATGAAGTAACAGTGATTTTAAAACTTTTTCGGTTCAAATCGCGCTTTGGCTATACCTATTTTTCATGACGTCCTATGAAATTTTACTAATTAGCCGTGTTCACCGCATACTTTATGCAACCTTTGAATCAAACTTTCATTTCCTATTCCACGTTGAGTTTGAAGCGATAGTTGGTTTCTATTACAAGAATTAAGAAAAATGTTCGAATATGCTGTGGTTCTCTTGGAAATTAATCACTGCATCCATCGTGCGGAGGTATTTACTTGGAAAACGTCTAGGCTACATATTTTGGAATGAATTCCGATGGTGGTTATTCCGAAGGAAAGAATGGCTCAGCAAAACGGGTATATGCCTATTCCAAGTATGCCAAGTGTCTATGTTTCACATATGAAGAAGATAAAAATCCACTACATGTGTAATGACAAATATTTATGAAAAAAAATCAATCTATTTTAAAGATTATTTCTGTAATAGAGAAATAGAACACATTGCAAATATTAAAAAAATATTTGCTTTTATTGCTTCTTTTTTTTGGTTATAAAATAACAATATTAAAATGTAATTACATGTACTATATATAACAAGAATCATTTCCTAGGCCTTATTTCAATCCAAAAACCACCTTTCGGTTGAAGTTGAAAACCATTTGCGGCTAATTCTAAAGGTATTTGTGTTTTTGGAGATACCTCTAAAGTAAATTCGGACAAAATATGGAATATCATTGCTTTGGCTTCCATCAAAGCAAATCTTGAACCTGAAATAAATTAACAAGGATAATATAAAATGATAATTATTAAGAGAGTTCTACGAATTTTACCAATACAATTTCTGGGACCAACTCCGAATGGAAGATATGTGAACGGTTTAATATTATGTTTATTCTCATCACTGAATCTTTCTGGATCAAATTTGTATGGATTGGGGAAATATTTTGGATCATGATGTAGACCAACAATTGGTATCGAAATTAAATCACCTCTATCTATTTGAACTGTTTCTCCATTATTTTTATCAATTAACTTGTAGGGTTTTACACAAAGACGATCTGTGGCAACTAAAGCTGGCCATTTTCTTAAAGTTTCCGACATTACCATATCCATATATTTCATTTTTTGTAAAACTTCATAAGTTAATCGTTTGCCATTTAGTTGTTCTTTAACATCATCGATTTCTCCAATTAATTTCGTTTGTGTTTCAGGATTTGCCATCAATTCATGAGCAGCAAAACACATCAAAATCGATGTAGTTTCAAATCCTGCCAAAAAGAAGGTAAAGCATTGTGCCGCAATATCATTATCTGACCAAATGCGATTCGTTGTTTCTAAGCCAACACTTGATTCCTTCACCGTCGCAAATCCATCCGTCTTCTCAGAATCATCATTTTCAGTGTGTTTTAAAGTTCCCTTTCTAGCTTCCATTAATAAATTTATCATATCTGGTCTAATAATATTGTTATCTTTACGATACTTCATTGTATCCAAAACTAGACTTATAAAATATTTTGAGAATTTTTCATCGAATAATCTCACTCTCAAGAGCTTTAAAAAGGAAAGAATATTTTAGAAATTTTATTTGAAAATTGTGATTTAAGAAGTAAAATTTCTTACCCTCATAACTTTTTTGAAATTAGCAAATAAGAAAAATTTAATAGCTACGAAACCACTAAAACTGGTTGCTTTTCGACCCATCTTATAGAATTCGTTATCTTTTTCAGAAAGTGAATCGATTTTGATTCCAAACGCTGTGGAAGCTATAACATCGTTCGCGAATCTTGTAAAGAATTCTTTCGTGTCAATCACAAGTGATTTATTTTCAGAAGTTTGTTCTTTTAAATGTTGTACTGCTGTTCCACAAACTTCTTCGACTAATTCAAACATTTGTCTCATTTTACTACCAGTAAATGCCGGACTTAAAGTTGCTCTCATATCTCGCCATTTTTGATCTCGTAATGAAAATAATGAACCACCAAATAATGGTTCATCTTTTTCTTCGACGATAATGCGATGATTAAGAAAATAATCAAAATCTTTAACAGTTACTTGTTTAATAAGTTCTGGGTCTCGAATAACCAAAAGTGGATTTCTCATTTCAAATATGCCGAAGAAGCTGAAAAAGAAATGGTGTTAATAAAATAATTAAAGTCTGTTGGCTTTTAGGTTACAGACAAAAAAAGGAGGCGGTTTGATCTGAATTTTATCCTTGTAAGATTAATTCTTTTTTATCATTTGTGCAACTAAACAGCGAGAAAAGGGATAAAAAGTATGTTTCAGCCGTTGGAACGATATCTAAATTTAGCCAAGAATGAAAGTCTGAATTTGAATTGAAATAAGTAAAATCAAAATGGTTAGTGTAGTAAAAATGTACCACTTTAAGTTATTAAGAAGTAAAAGTAGTAGTTAGTAGTTAAAGCAGTGTTTCCCAACCTTTTTTGTGCCATGCCCCACCTTAGCCACCTTTTTTGTACCATGCCCCACCTTAGACACCTTTTTGTGCCATGCCCAACCTTAGCCTTTCTAAAATTCTTATGCCCTCCCCCCCTATGTAACATACATAATTTTTAATATTAAAAAATTGAATTGTTCACTTAAGAAACTAAATTTGGCACCGATATCTAGCATTGCATTTGAATGGCCCGGAGCGAAAGGGTTAAATTCGTGTCATGTCCATTTTCGAATTGCCCCCCTTAACAATCAAATTGCCCCCCTGTGGGGCGTGGGCCCCACGTTGGGAAACACGGAGTTAAAGCAAAGTTATTAATAAAGAAATATGTGTAAAAGTCAAAAAAGCTTTTATTTCACATGAGTAAATTACATTAGGCCATATGGAATGAGCTTACAACTCTCTCCGTAAGAACCAATGTAAATTATGCTAAATAAAAGCTATTTTGAACTTTCCGCATCTTCTCTTTATTAATATCTTTGGTTAAATAAGTAAAATACACACAATAATGCAAACAATATGTAATTGGATGTGCCAATACAATGAAAGCCGCATATATGAGTAGCTTTTAGTATGATAACAATTGGGAACAACGGTTGCCATCTTCATGGGTTTGAATTGAGAACTGAAAAATTATAAAAATGAATTTCTTGTATAGATAGGAAGACTGGTTTATTTTGAAATCGTATGGCCGTGTACTGCAGCCCTAACCACAAAAGAATGAGGTCTAGAAAGGAGGTGCTTAGGTAGAAGCTCATAACGCTTTCTAAAATTTCTTTATAAACATTTATTTATGGTTACAGTAACAGTAATAGTGTCATACAAAATATATAAATAAAGGGAAGAAATACCAGAAAGCATTTTTTGACATAAGCAATTTAAATTAGGTCTTCTGAAAGAGCTTAAAGCTCCTAAATGTCCTTTCTATACGATCTAATGTAGTTTACTCACGTTAATCGAAAGCTGTTTACAATTTTACATATCTTTACTCATTTATATCTTTGTTCATACAATCTAGATTAATTTTCTTGCGTAGATAGAATGAATGTTTTTAAAAACGTAAATTGGAATAACGTATTTAAAAGCTTTTCATCCGACTTATAATTTTTTTGACTGTAATATTAATTAGTACACGATTTTATTATAATATTTACCTTTTATCTTTGAATTCCATATAAATTCTTACTATTGTTGTAAACATTGATTCTGTCTGAAATACCATTCCCTTAAAATTGCCAAACAGTGGTATTGGCTTGATAAAAGGGACGTTCTTGTTTTTGAAGAAGTCATAAGTTGAAGTTGACCATTTATATGCGGCAAAGAGTATCAGTCCAATTAAAAGTGTCCATTCGGACACAATATATGATAACCAACTCATTTTATAAAAACACTATTTTTTTTAGTAAGACTTATTATTATTTTTAACTTCAGCAACTTTTTTTTTCGAATATCTGCGAACTGCTACATAAACAAAACTGAATCTTTTGAATCATCGCAAAGCTATTTATATATATTTAAAGTGGTATTGGACTATAGCCGTAAGCCGGATCACGAAATAAACGTGAATATGTTATAAAATATAATACTTTTGTATATATATGGGAATACGTTTAGAATGAGATATAAAAGCTAAAGGTAAAGCCACAGATAGCCTAAAAAGTTTGTTAGCTTTTAAATATGGCTTTTTTCAATAACTATGCAATGATAGATTAAATTTTTGCTTATTTTCGATTATTTGTCTATCATATTTATTGTTTTAGTTCCTCGCAAATTTAAAAAATGAACTAAAGAATATTTTAAATATGTAAATTGATAAAAAAGCTTTTCATTATTGCGACAAATTATGACATGTGGTTAAATAGAATTTCGTCTTAACGAATATCTCGACAAACAAATATGTACTTCGTTTACATGGCGACTTCAAAATCGGCTTGAGATCGACTTGAAACTCAAACGCTTTATCAGATTGAAAGATGGAATTGAAACTGACAGACACTTGAAACAAATTTTTATTTCCTAGGTTAACACCTCTATTTTGAGCGCAGTCATAATAAGTTTTGACTGTCATAACATGACGTCATTGTCATAACTTTTATTAAGACTATTTGGTATTATATATCACTAATTAGTGTCATAAAAAGATATCATAAGTTCTGACTGAAAATATTTCATAACATAATGGAATATGTGTTCTCTGAGTGATTTAACTGATAAATATGGAATAACTTCCACCATTTTTTTAAATACACAAACAATGTTGCACCTATAGAAAAATTTCAAACATACATAGACATTTTCGAGAATATTTCTCAAATAACCATAACAACTCGCTCGAATTATAACAATTTAAACTGTTATAAATTCATATTTTGGACATAATTATGACCCGTTCACTAGAATATAAATTTTCGCAGCAGTCATAATTTCAGTCAGAATATTATTATCACCACACATTTTCTTGTTCCACGCTGAGTTTTAAGCGATAGTTGGTTCCTATGACAGTTAACAAAAATGTCCGAATATCCTGCGGTTCTCTTGGAAATTGATCACTGCATTCATCATGCGGAGGCATATTGTTGGAAAACGTCTAGGCTATATATTTCAGGATGACTTCCGATTGTGGTTAATTTGAAGGAAAGGATGGCTCAACAAAACAAGTATATGGCATTGCCAGTTATGTCTAAGCTTTGGATATGTCGAAGATAAAAATCCATTACTGGAGGTAATGGCAAACATTTGTGAAAAAAATCAATCTATTTTAAAGATTATTTCTCTCATAGAAAATCAGAACACATTGGAAAAATTAAAACAATATTTGTTTAAATTGTTCGAATTTTTTTCTTTTTGGTTATTAAATGACAACATTAAAATGTAATTACATGTACTATATATAACAAGAATCATTTCCTAGGCCTTATTTCAATCCAAAAACCACCTTTCGGTTGAAGTTGAAAACCATTTGCGGCTAATTCTAAAGGTATTTGTGTTTTTGGAGATACCTCTAAAGTAAATTCGGACAAAATATGGAATATCATTGCTTTGGCTTCCATCAAAGCAAATCTTGAACCTGAAATAAATTAACAAGGATAATATAAAATGATAATTATTAAGAGAGTTCTACGAATTTTACCAATGCAATTCCTGGGACCAACCCCGAATGGAAGGTATGTGAATGGTTTAATATTATGTTTATTCTCATCACTGAATCTTTCTGGATCAAATTTATCTGGATTGGGGAAATATTTTGGATCATGATGCAGACCAGCAATTGGTATCCAAATAAAATCACCTTTATCTATTTGAACTGTTTCTCCATTATTTTTATCAACCAATTTATAGGGTTTAGCGCAAACACGATCTACAGCAATTGCAGCTGGCCATTTTCTTAAAGTTTCTGATATTACCATATCCAGATATTTCATTTTTTGTAAAACTTCATAAGTTAATGGCTTCCCATTTAATTGTTCTTTAACATCATCGATTTCTTCAATTAATTTCGTTTGTGTTTCAGGATTTACTATCAATTCATGAGCAGCGAAACACATTAAAACCGATGTTGGTTCAAATCCTGCCAAAAAGAAGAGAAAACACTGTGCTACAATATCATTATCTGACCAAATGCGATTCGTTGTTTCTAAGCCAACACTTGATTCCTTCACTGTCGCAAATCCATCCGTCTTCTCAGAATCATCATTTTCAGTGTGTTTTAAAGTTCCCTTTCTTGCTTCCATTAATAAATTTATCATATCTGGTCTAATAATATTGTTATCTTTACGATACTTCATTGTATCCAATACTAGATTTGTAAAATATTTTGCGAATTTTTCATCGAATAATCTCACTTTCAAAAACTTTAAAACGGAAAAAATATAGAAATTTTATTTGAAAATTGTGATTTAAAAAGTAAAATTTCTTACTTGCATAATTTTTTTAACATTAGAGAATAAAAAAAATTTTATAGCTGCTAAACCACTTAAATTTGTTGCTTTTCGACTCATCTTATAGAATTCGTTATCTTTTTCAGAAAGCGAATCGATTTTGATTCCAAACGCTGCGGAGGCTATTACATCGTTCGTGAATCTTGTAAAGAATTCTTTCGTATCAACCACAAGTGATTTATTTTCAGAAGTTTGTTCTTTTAAATGTTGTACTGCTGTTCCACAAACTTCTTCAATTAATTGAAACATTTGTCTCATTTTACTACCAGTAAATGCTGGACTTAAAGTTGCTCTCATATCTCGCCATTTTTGATCTTGTAATGAAAATAATGAACCTCCAAATAATGGTTCATCTTTTTCTTCAAAGATAACACGATGATTCAGAAAGTAATCAAAATCTTTAACAGTAACTTGTTTAATAAGTTCTGGGTCTCGAATAACTAGAAGTGGATTCCGCATTTCAAATATACCGAAGAAACTGAAAAATAAATAGTTTTAGTGAAATAATAAAAGTTTAAAAATCAAATTATTTTGGTGTAAATTTAAAGGTGTAACGATTGAAATGATCCTTTCAGATAGTGAAGACTTATGTATACTAAAAAAGAGTTACATCTGTCCAAAATGTTTAACCGTGTAGTAGTTATTCTGAAAACTACGTTGGAATCCTATATGAAAATACGGAAGATATTGCTGTATATTTCATATTTCTACATAAATTGCATTTGGTTTTTGTCCCTTGTAAATACAGATAAAGACCCTGAATCCGTATTCCGACAATGTAAGCTGCGCGAGCTTTTAACTCCCACTATTTGCTCATCAAAAACGAAGTAAAAAAAATATTTTTTTTTTTTGAATAATAGTTAAGCAACTTCTGTGTTTTTACCGAACTATGGAAAATCCCAGAAATAAAATTAAAATTCTTTGTGCTATAGTTAGTTATTAAATTTTTCGCCCAGTCATTATGAGTTTGGCAAGGTTATTATTATTTTCATATCAATAAATAAACTTCACATACGAAACTAGCTTTTTTGATTTAAAACAATTAATATACGTTTTAATAGAAAAACGTAATATAAACTTACAAGCGATAGTAAATATATCGAATTTCAGTAAAATAGATCAAAGAATAGTGTAAAAAGAAATAGTTGTAGGGAAAAATAGGTCTGGCCATAAAGTGTTGTTTAGTTAGTTGTTCAAATGTGGTATTCTAGTTTGAATAAAATTGCCAAGCTATATTTAAGCTATTAAAACCAAAGTTATATGTAGAGCAAATCTAAAGAAAAAGAAAGTAACGGCCATGACAGATGACATATACTTAGTTTTGGTTTTTTTTGTTCTCAGTGTTAATTCATTCAACTTAAAAATTTGTTAAGTACGAAATCCAATTCTAGCATAGAGTAATTCGTTACTAAATGTATTTAATTCGATGTCTTTGATTAGAATAAAAGCCTTGAATCAAATTTGTAGCGCAAATCACCTAGCTTTTATAAAAGCTTAAAGTTGATATAATTTAATTTCATTATATCACAGTTTATTAATAATTCTATTGTTTACTGAGTGGTGATTGATTTTTTAATCAAAATAGATTATTTTATGATACTAAATATTGTTATTCCTATTTATAATGTAGATATCAAACCTTCTGTTGATCTACGAGAAAACAAGATTCCATAAATTGTACATAAGCGATGGTAACAACATTTTCTTAAATATTTTCCATAAAATTAATTATTTTGAGTTTAATATTAATTAGTACACGATTTTACTCTTTACCTTTTATCTTTAAATTCCGCATACAATTTAATTACTGTTGTAAACATCGATTCGGTCTGAAGTAACATTCCCTTAAAGTTACCAAACAGTGGTATTGGCTTGACAAAAGGAATATTCTTGTTCTTGAAGAAGTCATAAGTTGAAGTTGACCATTTATAAACGGTGAATAATATCAGTCCAATTAAAAGTGTCCATTCGGACACAATATATGATAACCAACCCATTTTATAAAAAAACTATTTTTTTTTTAGTAAAACTGATTATTATTTTTAACTCTAGAAACACTTTTTCAAATATTCGCGCACTGCGACTTAAACAAAACTGAATTTTTGGAAACGTCGAACAGCTTTTATAAGAAATTTTTGTGATAATTTTTTGAAAGCTTTTTTGATATCAAGCACGAACACTCTCAAGTACATTTTAAAGAATAAGAATATAAATCTATACATCATTTTTAGCTCAAGATAATTTAACCAAAGATATAAATGAGAAAAGATATGTAAAATTCTAAACAGCTTTCATTTAACATGGGTAAATTACATTAGATCTTATCAAAAGAACTTCTAGGAGCTTTAAACTCTTTCCATAAGACCTAATGTAAATTACTTATGTTAACAAAAGCTTTTTTGAAATTTCCACATCTTCTCTTTATTAATATCTTTGGTTTTATGTTTTACAATGTTGAATTTTTGTGACTATAGACGCGATTCGCATCAAAAATTAAATTCAACACTCTTTTTATTATTGCTTTAAATCATGTATCCGTTTCCACTTGTTTTTTTATTTCCTGCTTCCGAAGTTGAATCTTCAACAAGGAAAATTATGTTGTCAACAATTTGGATCATAATAGTTTTCATGAACAGAGATAGGCCTAAGTTAGGCCTAAGTTATACGACGATCATTGTAATGAAGGAAATTGTGGAACTAGTGAAACCGAACGTTTTTCTTTGATTTTCAATGAAAGGTGGTTATACCTATTTTACGAATGTCAGAGAAGCTTACAGTCAGATTTTCGTTCACAGCTGATGGTTTCTTATAAGAAGAAGGCTTTTTTCATCGAATCCAATTAGATTATTTCATTTTTTTTCAAATATTATTATTTTCTTATTTCAAATATTATTATTTTCTTATTGGGACGCTGAAGTTTGAGGTTAGAATATCGACGAAAAATTCCTGATGATGGAATAAACTTGGCAGTTCTCCAGTGAAAGAATGAAATTCAAACGCAGTCCACAAAACAGCTGATCGATTAAAACATGTTACCGTCATTCAAATTATAAAAATCATTATAAAAAACAAATTACGTGATAATCCTAAGATTTTTTATTTAAAATCTATTTACTAAACTTTTTCCCATGTTTTGCATTATTTGTTTTTAAAGAAATAATCTTTGTAATAGGTTAATTTTCCATTCTAAAATTATTTCCTTCATTACAATGATCGTCGTATAACTTAGGCCATAGATGTTACCCATCTAAACTCAGCCCAAAGTTTTATTATATGGGAGTATGTTTAGATTGAAATGAAATGAATGAAAAGTAAATAAGGAAATATTAACACTGTTTTGGCTTCTATTGTTTAGTCTTTTTTGGTTTTGGTTGCAAAATTACATTAACATTTAATTACATGTACTAATTTTGTGTCTACTAAATATAACAAGAATCATTTCCTTGGCTTTATTTCAATCCAAAAACCACCTTTGGGTTTAAGTTGAAAACCAGCGGCAGATAATTCTAAAGGCATTCGTGTTTTTGGAGATACCTCTAAAGTAAATTCGGAAAAAATATGGAATATCATTGCTTTAGCCTCCATCAGAGCAAATCTTGAACCTGAAACATATTAAAACGGATAACGTAAAAGGAGTATTATTAAGCTAACTAAAAATATATTACCAATGCAATTCCGGGGACCAACTCCAAATGGAAGGTATGTGAATGGTTTTATATTATGTTTATTCTCATCACTGAATCTTTCTGGATCAAATTTATCTGGATTTGGGAAAAATTTTGGATCATGATGCAGACCAACAACTGGTATCCAAATACAATCACCCTTATCTATTTGAACTGTTACTCCACTATTTTTATCAACCAATTTATAGGGTTTTGCGCAAACACGATCTCCAGCAACCGCAGCTGGCCATTTTCTTAAAGTTTCTGATATTACCATATCCAGATATTTCATTTTTTGTACAACTTCATAAGTTAAAGGTTTCCCATTTAATTCTTCTTTAACATCATCGATTTCTTGAATTAATTTCTTTTGTATTTCAGGATTTGCCATCAATTCATGAGCAGCAAAACACATTAAAACCGATGTTGGCTCAAATCCTGCCAAAAAGAAGAGAAAACATTGTGCTACAATATCAGAATCTGTCCAATTGCGATTCGTTGTTTGTAAGCCAACAGTTGATTCCTTCACCGTCGCAAATCCATCCGTCTTCTCAGCATCATCATTTTCAGTGTGTTTTAAATTTCCCTTTCTAGCTTCCATTAATAAATTTATCATATCTGGTCTAATAATATTGTTATCTTTACGATACTTCATTGTATCCAATACTAGACTTCTAAAATACTTTGAGAATTTTTCATCAAATAATCTTACTTTCAAGAGCTTTCAAAAAAAAAAGAATCCTGTAGAAATTTTACTTGATAATTATGAAATTTCTTACTTGCATAAGTTTTTTAAAATTTGTGAATAAAAAAATTTTAACAGCCATGAATCCACTAAAATTTAGTGCTTTTCGACCCATCTTATAGAATTCATTATCTTTTTCAGAAAACGAATCGATTTTGATTCCAAACGCTGTGGAAGCTATTACATCGTTTGTGAATCTTGTGAAGAATTCTTTCGTATCAAGCACAAGTGATTTATTTTCAGAAGTCTGCTGTTTTAAATGTTGTACTGCTGTTCCACAAACTTCTTCGACTAATTGAAACATTTGTCTCATTTTGCTACCAGTAAATGCTGGACTTAAAGTTGCTCTCATATCTCGCCATTTTTGATCTTTTAACGCCATTAATGAGCCACCAATTAATGGTTCATCTTTTTCATCAAAGAAAATACGATGATTTACAAAATAATCAAAATCTTTAACAGTAACTAGTTTAATAAGTTCTGGGTCTCGAATAACTAGAAGTGGATTTCGCATTTCAAATATGCCGAAGAAGCTGAAAAATAAATAATTGAAATAAAATAATAGATGTTTAAAAATCAAACTATTGGAAATTTTTACGTTAAAGTAAGAAGAATAAATAAATCTAAAGGTTATTCCTATTCCCTGCAATTATAACTAAATCATATATGATCTATACTAGTGGTCACACATTTAGAGATCTTCTACTACCAAAAAGTCGAAAGTAAGTAGTATACGTGTAGTACACATACTAACTTGGGCATATTTGGAAAGGTTCCTAACGGTGTTCATAATATTTCCTTTATCCTTGATAAGCTCTATCAAATTCGGAGCTTTTTCTGTAGTTTAAATATTTTAATTTATTACAATGCATGTTATACTAATTTATACGTATATAACATCACCTCCTTACAGTGGAGGGAAAAACTGGTCCCGGGACATGTTAAGATGTTGTTCGCTATTACATTTTTTTTTTTTTTTTACAAATATGAATAAAATGCTTAAAATCAAAGTTATTTGAACTCGGAAAGAAATTGCGAAACTACTACTAATAAATGAAAATCGAAAATCGTACACGGGTTTAACCTCTTTAGTTTCTATCCTGTTTTACTCATATTTCTATTTCTTTGGCGTTCCCGCAAAATACGTTTCCAAACAATTTGAATTTATAATATATAGGTAGTTCGTTTTTTTTCTATAATTTAAGGAACCTAGTAGTTTTGGCTCAAACCTATAATACATTGGAATAGTATATTAAAGTATTGTACGATAGATTTCCTCTTTATTTTATATCGCTATATAAATCATAAATCTTTGATCCTTCTCAAATGCAAATATGAAACAAAAACGATAAATGCGTATTCCGAAAATATGCGCCATGAAGTAATTCTCGTTTTGATCGCAGTATTTTCATTTCAGATGATTCACGCCTCATTAAAAGCTGCGCGAGCTTCCAACTCCCACTATTTGCTCATCAAAAACGAAGTTTAAAATAAACAAAATAAGCTTTTTTGAGAACATACTATAATAGTAGAGCAGATTTTGTGTTTTTAGCGAACTTTGAACATTCTCTCAAATAAAGTTCAAATTCTTTGGACCAAAGTTAAGTCATATTAAATTATTCGCCCAGACATTATGTTTTTGACAAGGTCATCAACAATAAATAAAATTCACATAGGAAACACGCTTTATTGATTTTAAACAATAATCATATTAATTTACATACAGTAATATGCGTTTTAATTAATACCGTAAAAGAAGTACATGCTAATGCAGCCTGGTGAATTTAGAGGTTAAATTGATAGAAGTTTAAAATTATTTAAATTCTTATTTAAATACGAATAAAAGTTTAAATACTCCAAATAAGATTTGCAATCCCTAGTATCATTTTTAAGTTGTTATGTCGTATATAGATCTTAGTGACGCTTATAAGATTTTATATGGTCTTATAAGCGTTAATAAAATCTAAATACGATCAAAAAGCATACAATAAAGAGAGTTTCCCATTTGAATTCTAATTTGGGTACGCCTGCAAGGGCCACCTTATTAATAATATTTGATATAAAAATGCCGGCATTTACAGTCTTTATTGCAAATATATACACTATTAAAAAGGAGGCGCGCTTTCCAGCGTTGAAATCGTACCAAACAATTTGTACACAAAATATTACATGTAATACGACATAAAAACTGAAAAATGCTGCTACGAATTCCCAGCTGATAAGAAATGATGACTACATATAACGTGTATTTGCGATACCAGATTGATCAACTTTATGCCCTATGGTAGGTACTACGAGAGGGTATATTAGTTTTTCACTCCATTTGTAACACATCGAAATAATCGCCGTTGGTTTGGAATTGTATTTCAGTAAAATAAATTTAGGGGAAGTTATAAAGAAAAACCCGAAGTGACCAGAAAGTTTTGTCGTTTTTTTTGTTTATGGTTTTTAGGATTTAATTGGAAAATTTGTAAACCAATTTTGTTTAAATTAATTATATAATTTCAGACAAATAGGTCTAAGGATAGTGGAGAAAGAAATAATCCAAGGAGAAAATAGTTCATATACCATAGTTTTTTTTTATGCACTTTAAAAACTAATACACTGATTTGAATAAAATTTATAGATTAGACTTATGCTACCAGGGTCTGGGTTACCTGCAAATTAGAAGAAATTTTGAAAGAGGAAGCAAAGGTATGAAGAAAAACTTTGAATTATTGTTAGTTTCGACAGTTTCTCTGTCCCATTTTTCTCATAGGGCATCAAAAAATCGGCTATAGGCCGATTTTACGCTTTTTTCTAAGATTTTCGGTTGAGACTAATTCAATAATAGAAAATGTATTTGATTCTTTGATTATAAAAGCCTTGGTTCAAATTTGAAGGGCAAAACACTTGAATTTGTCAAATTTATTTCATATACATATGTATTTATCAAGAATTATAAAATTCAAGTTTCTATAATTTAATTTAATTTTATCACAGTTTATCAATTGATAATTCATTTTCTAATTAATAGAGTTTAATTTATATTAATAAATATTACTATTTACACCTTCTGTCGATACAATTTTGCAAAACTTTGGAAATAAGATATCATTACAGATGTCATTTTAAAATTTTCCATGAAAATTATGATTAATATTAATTAGTACACGATCTTAGTATTATTCACCTTTTATCTTTAAATTCCATACAAATTTTAACTACTGTTGTAAACATTGGTTCTGTCTGAAGTAACATTCCCTTAAAGTTACCAAACAGTGGTACTGGCTTGACAAAAGGAACATTCTTATTTTTGAAGAAGTCATAAGTTGAAGTTGACCATTTATAAACGGTGAATAATATCAGTCCAATTAAAAATGTCCATTCGGACACAATATATGATAACCAACTCATTTTACAAAAACACTATTTTTCAGTAAAACTTATTATTATTATTATTATGTTTAATTCTGAAACTATTTTTTGTCAATATTCACGAACTGCGACTTAAATAAAACTGAATCTGTTTGAAACATCGAAAGCTTTTTGTTCCTGAAGATAATTCTAACGTTGTTGTATAGAATTAACTGGACGCTAGACTTTAGTTTGATATGGTAGTAATACTTGTACATATGTTTGTATGAGATATAAAAAGCTACATAAATATTTTAAGATGGTTATTACTTTGAAAATACGGATTATTTCAAATGGATTCATGTAATTTTTGTTTTTAGTCGTGTAATGTGTGCAATGAAGTTTTGCCTCCACTGAAATTTTGATTCTTTCTTTTACAATCATTTGAATTTTAGTGGCTGTAAATGTTTATTGCATAACGTTGTTAAAGTTTTTTAACGATTGTTGCAAACAAAATGGAACAAATGGTTATCTATTTTACTTGTTCGTTTTGTTCTTTTTTTCCAATTAGCAACAAATTTCGAAGGGACAAAGAAAGTCATACGAGACCTTAAAAAAATCCTTTCATGCCGCAGTTTTGAAGTCCTTCGTTTTTTTTATAAATGTGTGAAGAAGGAAGGAAAATCCATACACTAGTACATCCCAGTCACTTAAATGCCCTTTTAGCGAAGGATCACAATTTTTTTGGGCAAGCAAATTATTTCCTTACATATAACCAACACCCGTTGTTACAGTAGTTTATGTTTATTCTTATTATCCATTGCTGCTACTTGCTTATCTGTCCAGTTCGAATGTACCTATGGCTAGGTAGGTTCCAAATCTCTATATGGATTTTATATGATCCTCTCAAAAAGTGATTTTTTCCACATGATGTCATGAATGGTCGGACATTTTTTAGATCTTACTAACCAGATGAAGATTTTTGTTATTTAGTTTCAGAGTTAACGTTCAGTAAGCTTTAAAAGGAAGGAATTTTGAAGATTTCAAAAATTCTGTACGTATTCTCCTAATGTAATATATGCATAACATTACATTACGTTCGGTCTTCAGTTCGACGAACATCAGACCGAACAAGGGGACGCTAGACCCAACATCAACATAAGGCCCGCTTTGGGGCCTCATGTATCCGCCAAGTCTAGCTGGTAGCACTCGATTAAAAGTTTACCCCCCTTATTTATTTAAAAGCTGCGTATTTGTTGACTAGCTCTGGAGCCACCATTTGATGAATTTGTTGTACATTTAGTTGCTGTTTGCTGGGCCTAGAAAGAGAAATCAATGAGTACTTGTGATTGATATTAAAGTAATTGTACTTACTATTTGACGCACTTATTTCAGCGTCCCCAGTCCACGCCTTGCTCCAGTTTGTGCAAACTGGTCGCCCTGCGTGAACCAAGGGCTATCGAATAAGTCATCCAGACATGCAACTAGTACAACTATTGCAAAGCTTTTCCGGGCTCGACAGCGACACGATTTAGTTTTTCGGGAATTTCTTGAAGAAGATCTGGAGCCACCATTCGATGAACTTGTTTTTGTTGACATTCATTTTGCTGTTTGCTGGGCCTAGAAAGAGAAATCAATGAGTACTTACGACTGACATTAAAATAATTGTACTTACTATTTGACGCACTTATTTCAGCGTCCCCGGTCCACGCCTTGCTCCAGTTTGTGCAAACTGGTCGCCCTGCGTGAACCAAGGGCTATAGAATAAGTCATCCAGACATGCAACTAGTATAACTATTGCAAAGCTATTCCGGGCTCGACAGCGACACGATTTAGTTTTTCGGGCATTTGTTGAAGAAGATCTGGAGCCACCACTTGATGAACTTGTTTTTGTTGACATTTATTTTGCTGTTTGCTGGGCCTAGAAAGAGAAATCAATGAGTACTTGTGATTGATATTAAAGTAATTGTACTTACTATTTTACACACTTATTTCAGCGTCCCCGGTCCACGCCTTGCTCCAGTTTTGGCAAACTGGTCGCCCTGCGCAGACAGGGGATTGGCAAAACAGTGTGTCTGCTACTGTTGTTGCTTCTTTATAAAAATTAACACCTCTTCATATAGAAGAAGTGCAATTTTATAAAGAAGCGCTTTCCCTCCTTCCTACTTCTGTATCAAAATTAACACTTCTTCATGAAGAAGAAGTGCAATTTCATAAAGAAGTAGTCTAATAAAGATTAAAACGATTAATATCGAAATATAGAAAATCATATTTTAAATAAGTTACCTTCCAGTTCTCGTTCGATTTGTTTTACTCGATACTATTGCTAATTGTTGATTTAAATTCTCAATTATTTTACTATAATTTGAATTTGATATTGTTAATTTTTGAATTTTGTCTTAATTTTAACTTAATTTAGTTTTTAAATCTGAAAAAAAGAAAAATAATCAATTTCCTGAATGTCAACAAAAACTAAAAGCAATTTCTTACCAATGTAATTCTTATCAATGAATTAATGTTTCATATCATAATGAATTGAAATTTTATTACAAAATAATATTTCAACGCTAATTAAAATGTACTTTCTTAGATTTAAAAAAAACCCATGATGTTATTCAATTAGCATTTTTCATTTAAGCTTCAGATTCAGCTTATGGTTTGGCGATATAAGCCGCTTTACGATCAGCCACCTTCTTTTGACGTTGTTCAAGCGTCAACTTCTTAATGTGCCATCTCTTCTTAATAACACCGCTCTTATAATATCTCGGAATACAATTAGATCAGTTTTTATATTTCAATCAGCACATTAGCATACAATTAGAAAAAGCCAGAAAAGCGTTTATGTTGTTAAATCGCCTATTTTTCTCAAAACATTTGCATTCACGAGTAAAAATAATCTGTTACCTCACCCTTATTAGACCCATACTCACGTATGGTTGCCCTATATGGTATAATATTAGTCCATCTTATATGGAAAAGCTAAGAGTTTTTGAGCGAAAATGTTTACGATCTTGCTTAGGTAAATACCGAACGGCCATATCAGATTTCGAAGAATATGTATCCAATCAAGCAATTTATGATGAGGCCGATGTCCAACGTATAGATAACCATATAATTCAGTTAACTCGCAACCATTTCGCGAAAGCATCAACTTCCGAAAACAACCTAATATTAGGACCCTGCCATGAATCTGAGCATTATCTAGAAAAAACTTTAAAAACTGGCCATATCCCACCAGAAGCATTCCTCTACCTCGATAAGGAAGGATATATACAAGATATTAATAACATTCCCATTATATTTCATGTACAACGCCATGCTATGGACAAATCTATAACCTATGAGAGGAACCTCGATGGCTTGGAGAACCTGCCGATATGGAGATTCAACAGGACCATCCCAAAGAGAGACAAGGAAGACGAGGCCAGAAAAAACTTCCGAAAATACTGGTGGCTGGAGAAATAAAATAAAACAAAACAAAAATAATAATAATAAATATTATAATATTATTAAATATACTATTATATAAGAGGAATATATGTACATATATATAATAAATAAACTAAAATAAGTAATCCTAAACGGAAATTGGTGATGGGTAGATTTAAGTTTAGTTTGTAAGATCTGTAAATACTTAGGTTAAGTTAGCTTTAAAAAAAAAAAAAAAAAAAAAAAAAAAAAAAAAAAAAAAAATTTTTCTTTAATTAAAGTAAGCTTTTATAGCCTTTTTGCTTACAAAATAAAACTTCATAATCAATGTTAAATAATTTAAATGTAAATGCTAAAGTAAAACCTTAACAAGGGAAATAAAATTTAATAAAATGTATAACTTAGAGTACATCATGAATGTCAGTAAGTTAGTTTAAGAATTATTATATAAGTTATTTGTTTATTAGTAACTAAGTATTTCTAAGAGCTACTGTAAAAAAATTTATTGGCTAAATAAACACTTTTAAAACAAAACAAAAACACCGCTCTTATCAATCTTCTTGTATGTTGGATCAGCACGAATGGAAGAATGTGCCTTTTTATAAATCTCTTCCAAATCATCAGCACGTTGTGAACTTTCCACATCTTCTCTTTATTTATATCTTTGGTTAAATAAGTAAAATACACACAATAATGCAAACAATATGTAATGGATGTGCCAATACAATGAAAGCCACATATGCGAGTAAGTACATTTTTTTTAGATTTTGGGTTTAATACTTGTAGCTTTTAGTATGATAACAATTGGGAACAATGGATGCCATCTTTAATGTTTGTATTGCAAACTGAAAAATTATATATAAACATAAAGTAATTTAAAATCGGCCCATAGCCGATTTTTTGATGCCCTATTTTGAATAATTCTTAATTTTATTATATATTCTCCTAAGATTAATTGATTTTTGCCTTAAAATTAAAACAAGAAATATCAAAAACATTGTCATAAAATGTGTACCGCTTTTGATACTAATTTTTCGGTGAAGATAACAGAAATCTTTGCATGACTTAAAAAGCTTTTTGCCTACACACCAAAATTTATATACCATAATTACTTTAATAAATATGACGCCAGATTCAATTAAGAATTTATTAATGGTTTTGTTTTTAAGAATTTGGAATTTAATTTTTGAAATAATAATTAATTTATTTATATTTTGCTACTAGCAACTTAGTAGAACATAAACAATAACATGACCAGAAGCGAAAACATTCGAAATTTTAATTTAAATTCCTCAAAATGGACAACAATGCATGCATAAAATTTAATTAATATTTATTTAAGTAACGTTTACATTAAATATAAGTTCTTGCTAGGACATTGTTAATGTTTAATAATACTAGTGATTGGAACTATTATGAATAACTAAAGTACGATTCTAAATTAATCTTATTCTGATCATTCGAAATGTTTGTTACTCCCATCAGAGTTGCAACAAGTACTTAGAGTCAAATGTTTTTAATTGAGAATTAAAAATCCATATTTCTGTGGAATATTATGGCTCTTTTTAGAATGTTTACAGACAATAAGAAACAATTCCATAGATTATGTTATTTGTATGATAAATTAATGAAAACATAGAAAGTAGATACTAATTATATTTCACATTAAGTTAGGAGTTTTACACAATTAATTAGGCATACAATTAACCTAATATAGGGGAACCATCAAATATATGAATTTAAATATCTTATAAATGGTGATGAAGGATTGAGATTTATAAATTTATGAATTTGTAAGAGCTGTCAATTATCAGCACCAGCGACTTTAAAAATTAATGAACGTAAATCTTTGAAATAATTTAGATATTTGAAGTAAAATCAACTTGCGTATTTTTTTAGTTAATTTTCTTAAGTTTAAAACCATTTTAGAAAATGGTAGTTTCTATAAAATTTCCCTCAAAATTTTTAAGCGAAAAAGAATGCTTACGAAGAAAAGTAAATTAATATATGGAAAGAAAAGAAAAAGCGTAATAAAAATAAAATCAAAAATATTCTCTTAAAAATACGTATGATTCTCTTTAGCTATCTATCATTTTTTTCAGATTACATTAAGTTAGAGCAACAGAGATAAAAGTAAATCTAGCCTTAATAAACAATTCTAGCACTTATGTAAATAATAAGAATGTCTATTCATATAGGAACTAATACTTAAAATGTTTGTAATGCGCATAACAAAAAATCCCTTCTAAAGTAAAGCGTAGTTTTTGTTTACAAAAACTGAGTTAACAAAATTTTCGGTTGCTTTCATTGTTTCATTGTTTCATTCTTTAGTCCAAAATCCATAAGACTATTATAAGACTATTAATGCTCTCGCTTGTTACAATTATCTTATAGGAAGCACGCTGTAAAATAGAATATATTTGAAGGTTACTTCATTCTTTCTAATGAAAAACTGTAATTTTCTTTTCCTATTTGGTGCGGAATTTTTTATTCCCGTCATTTTCATAGAAAGTATTGGAAAGATTGCGTCTAAAATCCTCTTTCTAAATTTATTCTGCTTTGTTTCTCTTAAATGAAATAATTAATTATTTTGGCGTTCAATACTCATAATATTGGATTAATTCTGTTTACTCAAGTAATTGATTGTGTAAACCATGCCTTAGTGTGTACCCTTTAAGACTGGATAAAAAACACCATGATTAAATTTCAATATCATAAATTGAATTAAAATTTTTTTGTATTGGATTTCTGCAAGGCTTTTTTCTGATATATTCATCATTTTCCGGTCAAAATCATATTATTTTCAAACTCAATATTTGGATATTTGGTCAGCTTAGCGTGAAATAATCTGAAGGAGTTAAATTATAGAAATACATCAGTAAATTTTGGTCATAACAAAGTAAGGTAAAAAAATTTCATCTCAAATTAGTCAGGTTCCAATTCTGGCTGGAAGTTTAGGAAAGGATTAACGTGTATGCCTGAACGATACATGATAAATCATATTATCTATCAAGAAAATATTTATTTTAATTTCCCGTGTAGCCTGTGTACCTATATAGTATTCGAATTCATCTTCAAATTGTTCAACGAATTAAATGTGATTTTGCAAATAGCTTTCGATAATGAAAATGATATTGTTAATATTTCTTGTTTCAATTAAGTTTTAAATTAGATTAAAAGAATATTATCAAAAATAACCAAATATAATTGTTCGCGAGGATTTTCTTTTTTTTTTTTAGGAATAAATATTGATATTTATAACTGCTACATATATATAAATGAAAAATTTTCAAAGGAAAATCTTATCAACGTGAACAGCCACTCTAAGAAGTTGTTGGAGTGTTCATAATTGAATTGAAAACCATTCTTAAAGTGGCTTAAATAGAATTCTCTGGCTGTGTTTAAATTCTAAAAAGAAAAACCATTATATCCAATGTGCACGAATCTATCATCATGAAATGAAATATTAGCTTTCGTTTATATAAAATATATTATTACATATTATTATTATTATTATTTTTTCATCATTTTATATTCGTTGACGATCCATGCACTTTTCTTCGACCGAGCACAATGAAAACTTATGACTTTTTGACGTAAATCATACAAAAAAAAGAAAAATAAATGAAAAGAATAAGTTGGAAAGTCTTCGTTTTCCCATTCAGTTTTCTTTTATACTAAATGGAAAACTTCTTAAGAAAATTTAATGGATTTTTGCACGAAGTCTTTCGTTTTTATGTTTCTTGTTTATATTTTCAGTATTTTGTACAATATATGTTTATGTTCCATCTATATGCGATTGGTTGGTTTATGTATTTCATACCGTTGTTACCTTTAAGAACTATTATACGATAATACTTAATCGGTCAAGGTTATCACTGATATGATTAATTCCAATCATGATGTTGAATCCTTTGAGAAAATTAAATTGCCTTTTTCGCTTGAGACAATCGATACAAGTTCTGAATACTTTATGAGTAATTTAAATCAAGATTTAAATTTGATTTCGTGCTGAATCAAGCATAATCTGGATTATGAATATTTTAAAAAGGTTATATGAAAATGTTCATCCCTATGCATTAATGCACATGCTATCTTTTGTTCTACATAAGTAATTAATGTTGCAGATTTTTTATTATGGTTTATACTTTTTGCCCTTTTTTCACTTTTTTTTAAGGGAATTATAAAATTAATTATTTTAATACTTGCAATCATATAAACGTAGAAAGTTTTATGAAGCACAATTTGTTTAGTGTAAATTTGTATTTATTTATTTTCATAATTATATTTCTTCATTAAATTATAAAAATTAATGGGTCAAAGGGTATAGGGTCGGTTCGTATATAGAAACAAGATCATGCTAATTGCACTTGATCCTTCTTATCTTTTCTGGGTTGGAAAATTGCTAAATTTATCTTCAGTTCATGTATAGGTTCATCATAAGTGTGTTTCTTGTTATTACTTGAATTGAAGTCATAGACTGATACAGAGATACAAAATGTTAAGGTCACATACAATTGTAATTAGCCCTTTGATTAGTAAGTCCCTACGAAAAATCGTGTAATTATAATGGATTAATCAGTATACTCGTTAAATGCCAGTCCAATGGGAAATAACTAGTCCACACACAGAAAAATTATGAAGTTATTGGCTAAAAAGAACAAGTACCAAAAAATATTAATATTTCTATGATAATCATTTTTATGTCAAACTTTAAGAAAATCTACAATAGTTGTTCGACATGATTAAAATTCTCTAACTTCTAACCTGACAAAGTTTATATATGTGATTAATATGTAGATATAATTTTCATATGTTTAAAATATATATATATATATATCGAAAAAAAGAAGTTTCTTTCATGAACTTTCTCGAACATATGTTCACATCTTCTTTAACATACACCAAAAGTTTAAATACGATTTGAAAAGTTTTTATTGAAGAATTTTGCTTGAACATTTGAATTTTATACTATAAAATTTTCTACGATATTCAAAATTTCATATATCTATAGATATACTATATAATATATAAATATATAGATTTGTGAAACTGGAAAAACAGATGTAGAACTTTTTTAATGCCATATATGGGTAACGAATGTATTCGCAAAACATGTACAATATTGCTGTACTTACATATGAAATGTTAAATTTGAACTTTTAAGTAATATAAAATATATTGTATTGGATTTAAATATTCAACATTAAATTTTTGGATATATATGTAGATGGTTTGTGAAATTTGTATAATAACTAATGGTATGTATAGTAAATAAATGATGTCTTCCATAGTTTTCAATTAATTTTCTTAATAGATATATGTTAAAAATACATATAGTACATATATATATTATTAAAATTATTTCGAAAATTTATTAAGGGGGTCTTATACTTAGTTGAAAATCCCATTTTTAAAGTAATTTTCCGGATTTCTATTTAAGAAATTTGATATTGAATTGAATAGTGAAATATTTTTGTGTCTTGTTCTTCTTCTTCTTCCTACAGTACCTCAACTCGCTTTAGTTGGTCCTTCGCCTCCTAAGATGAGGTTTAGTGGAGCGGAAACGACTTGTCAGACAGTTGTTCAAGTAGGAGGACCTCAGGCCATGAAAATATTGCCTGGTCCATTAACGCATGGTAAACAGTTCTGTTTCCAATATGGTCAGCTCATGGAGGTAATACAATCAACTAGCTAGTATTTTCATAGGTACAATTCGGGGTTAGCAACCAGTCGCAGTCTACCCTGTTATTCCTCGCCTGAACCACCATGTACTATGTTTAACACTCTAAGGAATAACAAACTTGTATAGAAGATCCCCTTAATATATAATAATATAATATTCTAATATTATTGTATGCCAACTATGGAAATACTTTATACAGTTTTATTTCTTCTTTTGCATTTAATAAAAGCCAATTCTTTTTGTATTAAATTTCATATTTTTCCGGCCTAGAAAATAAAAATTCTATCTTGAGAGTACACTGAGACTATTCTTTTCAGAATCTTAAAAATTGTACATTCTTGATTTTGTAAATAGTTTCATTCATTCCGTTTATTTGTATTTCTTGATATATAAAAATAAGATTTAAATGTTATTTCCGTTTTATAAATTGCATTTTGCTCTGAAATTGTATATCGTAAAGAATTTTTTTCTAGAGATTTTCATTTTAAAAGCATTCCACTATTATAAATATTTTTCATATTTTTGGAAAATTTTCTTAAATGAGAGGAAATGAAAAATTTTAAATGAAAATTTTTTGAATGAGAAATGAAAATTTTATTGAAAATAATAATTTTTGGCACATATCGAAAGTTTTGATAACTGAAATCATTTGGCTGCAAAGAATTGAAAATTTTTTTTTCAAATTTAATGAAGTTTATGGCCTTCCAGTCCAAAGTAAGATTGTACTATTGCTAACACTTATGAGGGGAAAATACTAACCAAACGACCCCATTGGACTTATTTTGTGGGGTTAAGGTAAAATAAAACACTTTCTTTTAATGAACGAAACTTCTTTTCATTTATAGTTTCGTTGACCTTCTTCGTCTTCTTTATTTCTCTTCCTTTTTCTTATACCAATATCATGCATAATTATTGTTTGGTCTAGTCCTAGTGTAAATACATTTATCATCATGTAGATCTCTTTACGTAGGACTTGTTTCGAAAATTATTGTGCAGCTGTATGTATTTACATGTTTACATTCGCAATAGTCCTTTATTTAACGTAAGTTAACAATGATGATGTCAGGATTTTATCTACATGAATCATATTTCTTACACCTGATAGTCATCCTGCAATTATATTAATAGCCTTTAACCAAGCTATGGACTTTATCATAAGATGTAGAAGAAATTGTGTATGTTGTTAGAAGAAGTAATCGTAATTGGTAATCGAAATTTTTTTATGAAAAATAGTTAATAGGACTGAATATAGACTAAATTCTGATTGAATGAAAGTTAAGTCTTTCTACGGCAATTTATGTATGAGGTCAAAATGTACCCACTAAGATCAATCCAAAGGACTATGAAAGATTAGAATTTGAAATAAATTTTTATTTTATTCTATAATCGTTATATGACTTTAATAAATTGAATATCAATCTTCCATCATGGATTACTTTCAGTCATCAATCATGTATTTGTACCACAAAATTTAAATCTAGTGTTCCTGAAAAACTGTGTAAGAATTAGCGGAATTTTTAAAAGTCAAATTGAATTATGAATTTTCCTGGAAAAATTTAATACTTATACGTAGTTAAAGATACTCACTTTAATATTTGTTATAATTTATTTTTATGAAATTTTACACTTTATTCTATGAAGATTGAAGGTACAAGATTAAATTGAACTCAGGCAGAATATCTTAGGTAAAATGACATCAATAATTGAAACATTAATCTTTCCTATGAGTCCGCATAT
Organism: Xylophagus ater; assembly: GCA_963422695.1. Taxonomy (NCBI): domain Eukaryota; kingdom Metazoa; phylum Arthropoda; class Insecta; order Diptera; family Xylophagidae; genus Xylophagus; species Xylophagus ater. The sequence goes on from OY730481.1 coordinate 8,062,724, forward strand.
TTCTCATATCATAAAATCAAACCTCTATAATCTTAAGTCTCGTCAAAATATTCCATCTTGAAAATATGTCTTCTTTTCCAAACAATAAATATTAACTTTTAAGAAAATTATTATTATTTATTCTAAAGTAAATAGAGTTCAAAGAAAATTTTTGGGTCGATTTCATATTTTAAAGTTTTCTTAGTTATATTATTATACAACTTCTATATACGATCATTTATTGCCTGAAGGAAACCAAAAGAAGGATTTAAACTCGATAATTTTCCTTCTGTATAAACTAACACTTTATATAAATAGTAGTAAAATATATATTTTAGGATGATAAAAAAAAGCAAGAAAATCAGGGATACTCTTTAATATTATTTGGGATATATCTTTTTCTATGAACCTAGTCTACAGATATAAAGTTGATTGTATATGTCAGCTATAAAATACAGAAGTATCTAATTAATCTCAAAAAATAGCTTGTTTTTGTCCCAAAAATATAATATATATGTGTAATATCGAAATTCTTAAAGGTAAGATTTTTTCCTACTCATTTATGGTGAATTGATGCGTTGAAAATGTTTGCAATAATATATACATATATGTACTATAGAAGGAGAAAAGATATGGGACGTATAATAAGAATATTATCTGTGTTGTAACACGAAACTGCTTTTAGTTCAGAATTTACGATCTTATTACAGCATATTTATTTACATATATGTATTTCGCTTGAGGCTAACAATTTACTTGTAAAGGAACGTTAAAATTAATGGAAAAGTCCTTCTTTAAGCATATGAAAATTATAAGAAAAATTTTTTTTTCATTCATGTCGATAGAAAGTTTATATCTCACTTTAAATAAAACTATAGAATAAATTCTAAAAATGAAATAGTTTTCAATCTAAATTTTGTGGATAAAATTTCCTTAAAGCTTAATAGGAAAATAATTTCGGAAAGTCCAAATTAAATTATATCTCATCATGAAGCAATTTTGATTTATTAGATAAATAAGTGGGTACAGATAAATAAATATGAAAAAAACTAGACCAGGAATCATCAGTTATTAGCAATGAGAGTCCTAAACCAATTTATTGTTTACTTACCCTTAGAATCCAACTCTAAAAGTCCGTAATTTAAATTCTAACAACACACATTATTGTTCTCCTTAAATAAGGTGTTATATGTAATATTTTCGATAATCTAAATGATTCCAATTGTATATTCATGAATCATGAACATCCTTCGATATGAAAACTTTTTTAAAATATGCTCCTTAGAGTAACTAGGATTATCACACATTCATATAATATAGTTACCATCATAAAAACATATTTAATTTATTTATTCTAATTAATTAAACATTCGAATGGAGACAATCGATTGAATTGTTATTAGCGCTATAAAATCGCAATTTACATAATTGTTTTGTATCTTTGAAAAGGATCCAAACTATATAGTCAAAAAAATTTTCTTAGAAACAGTTTCTTTGGCCTTTATTATTATTATTTCATTTTTTTTTTTTTTAGAGAATTTTCTTTTTATTTTTCCTTCCGTTGTTTTTCTTTTGTCGTTGAAAACCAGAAATAACAAGGATCTGTTCTTTTCGCATTATATATATATATGTTTTCTTTTTTTCTTCTTATGCTGATGGTAAACTTTTAACAATGTCATAAATGCGCAATGAAATTGTAACCAAAAGGTTAAATAGTAATAAAAGTAACCTAAAAGTCCATTTTATGGGACATAAATTTCGGGCCAATAAAAAAGTCACACGCACATATTTTAATATTAATTCTTTTGTAAGAAGAAATTTTTCAAGGGGTGTAGGTGGGAGTAGGGTCGGTTTGAAGAAAATGGATTTTCATGGAAATATATTTTCTTCACGATATATATATATTGTGTTAAAATGGTTGAATTGGTCTTCGTTGGATGAAAAGAAAGAATCCTGTTCTTATTGGTTGGTTTCTTTTTTATTTTAAATTTTATTGACAATTTACCTTAGTAACAATCAAATGATTCTCTTGAAGAGAATATCACAAGAGTTATTCTTGTCGATATTTTATGGAAAATGATAATATACTTGTTTTATTTTATCTTTCAAGAAAAAAAATTTATATCATGTTATATTGCTTATTTTGAAACATAAAAACTCATATTTACTATAATATCCGTTTTATTGAACTGAAAAGCTTACTATTAGTAACTAGACGTGAAGATTTGTAACTAACTGTTAGTAATGGACAACGAATTGTTTATTATTTTCTGTGTTATATTGTAATATATAATAATTGGATTTGTAATTTTAGGCAATAGTTGTTGAATAATCATAAAACTATTTCCATTCATAATAGAATACACAATGGCTTTTTATTCTTCATGTGAACTCTTATTTTATTTTTATTATTTTAACATCTTAGACAAAAGGCACATGTATTTTATATTCATATAAGTACAATCAAACGTGTCCAAGCTATAACCTGTATAAAATACAAACCTGGCTAAGAAGGAATATTCTGCTAATCCGATTCTTTATGGAGTCATACAAAATAGTCTGGTTAAGAATCCTTCAGGATTCATCTACGACAGGTATGATTGTAATTTTCTTAATTTATTGCTATTTTTTATTTGACAGGAAGTTTAACAAACCTGTATCTTTAAGGAATTGTAAAATTTATTTATATAGATGTAGGAAAGAACGACAATTACTTTAGGAAATGAACACTTTGTAAATTCTCTTTATTTCTTCTTATTTTGTTTTTTAGTTCTCGTTGTAATCGCGGTTGTCTCTCGACTGCTGCTTAAAATATCATCTTCCTTCATTCATTTATCATGCAAACCTCTTATCTGCATGACTATTATTTACCCTAGTCCTCGTTCAAATATCTCTATCGTCATTTAGTCGTCTTATCTCCATGACTCATATTTGACTTGACCTTTTCTTAGTCTTATGTTAAGTCATCATCCGCTTAACATAAGACTATCATGTAGACTTTTTATCTATATGGCTCATCTTTACATAGGACTTATTTTATCATGCAGCTGAGTCTACATGTTACATCTTATCCATCTTAACTTGGCCATCCTACATAGATTAAATTCAATTTGCTCAAATTTTCTAAATAAGTGAACCGAAACCTATTATGTACATATATAGTCTATGCTTTCTAACTCACAGAAAGTGTTAATTTATAAATGAATTACAATTAAGTCCAAATAGCATAAATTGCACTGACATAGAGGTTTCTAGTAAAATACCTGTCTGAATATTATATATACTTTTATATATTTTGCATATACATAAATATGTATTTAATGGATTATGTTAGCAGCAATAAAAACGTTTTTTGCGCACCATAAAAGTTGAATTAAAGGTTCCTACGTGATACTTGTGACAAAACAGTATTTTTTTATATGTTAAAATAAAAAGGAAAAATCAAAAATTTTATAATACCTATATATAGTCCTCAATCTAGGTAAAATCATGAATATAATTATGAATATAATTTTTAAAGGAAACCCATAAGAACAGAATGAATTTCTCTATGTGGATATTATATGGTTTTTTTTATCATAAAATTTCATGACATTGTCTCACTGTAGAATTCCTTTTTTTTCCCAAAGTATTATGATTTTAGAATTTCATATATACCAAAAAAAAAGCAGAAACATAAATGAAGCACCTTCTTTTCTTAAGTAATACATTTTCTAAAATTATAGGAAAATGTAATTATAAAAACAGAAGAATTTTAATGACAGAAAATACTCGTGCTGAGATTTACATTAAAATTTTACTTAATATGTAAATCTCATATATAATTTGAACCACATTTACTTAATGGCATAAATACTTTCATTTGAACAGTTTTTTTTTTATTTATTAAAAATATATTTAATTAAAATCATATTAACAAATGAAAATCATATTTACTTTTATTAATATTAATAACTTGCTATTTTATATCTAAAACTATAAAAATATATGACTTTATTCATTCGTGTAATTTTAAAATTGGATTATTTTTATGTTAAAATTAAATTATACTAGAAGCCTCTGTGCCAGTGCAATTAGTAATATTTACAAAAAAAAAATATATTTTATTAGAAAATACTCCTATCCCCAGATTTACACTAAATACAGGTTCCTCAGAAACCATGTAAATTGAAAACATAAAAAAAAACATACTGTGTGAAACTGAAATATTATTGTATAAGTGTTCAGCCGTGTTAAACTGAAATCGTGCAATTTGAATACCCTGTAAATCAAAGATGACTTGTAATTTTACCAGTAATTTGGCTCCAAATTCGTTTTCAGTCAGTATTGACTAATGTAACTATATTCTCTATTTTAATAAGCATACATGTAGGAAAAAAGGATAACGGTAAAGAAAAACACCTTATTTCATTATAACAACTTCTTTTTATTCTTCGTTTCTAGCAACGATCCAAACTAGACTGACTAACTCAAGATCGTTGTCAGCATTTTCTCTACAACAAATGTGTTTTCTACCTCGGATAGCTATCCTACAATCATGCCTAATATTTACTTAGGACTTGTTTCGAGTTTTACCATGCAGCTGTGCAAACATGTTTACATTCTCGATAGTCCGTAAGTTAACAATGATCATGTCGGCATTTTCACGACATGAATCATATTTCTAACATCCGATAGCCATCCTACATACATTTCAGAATATGAAATCATAACTAGAATTATTGTAAACATAAAATAATTATATATATTTGGCATAACATGTTCGTTACGATCATTCCAACCCAAGTATATTATTCTTTTTGATAAAGTTCAATGCATAATAAAGAAAGAGAATTTGATCACAAAAATGCTGAAATCTGAATCATTAAAATATCAAGAATGAAAGATCTATCTCAGCAGTAACATAAGCCTATAAGGCAATAAAGAATGAAAATATCTTCTAAAAATGAATTCGAGCATTATCTTTCCACTGAAGATGAAGAAAATGACATCTGCAAACTTGATACGCTGAAACGTCCTACGTGAAACCATTTATACATCGATACAACAAGCTCTGTGCCAATACTGAGGTTGGATTTCACAATTCCTTTGCCAATTCAATCGTATCCAAATTCGTAGGCACATTGTCAACTCTATAGTCATTATGAAGAATTCCTGTAAAAATCAAAAAAACATTTTTTTAGGCAACCAACCTGTTCTAAAAAGATTTACAATTTCCGTTTCCTTTTCAACATCTCTGTATTTGTGCCTGGAGTACATTCTAGACCTTGTTCGTCAATTGGATATAAATATATTGAAAAATAACTGGGAAAATGGTAGTATAAAATGTTGAACATATGTTTTAGAACACTATCTATATATATATAGTATAGTGGCTAATAGAAGTGGTCAAGCCAAAAATCTTAAAACTGAATTCAATTTACCTTTTCTCTAATTCAGCATCTAGTTTTAGTAATAGTAGTGGCATATAATATAAATTCAGATCATTTAGTATCAATAGAGTTAAAATTGAGACTTTAGTTTGATGTTCAATTGGAATCACGTGCGCAATTTGATATGAAAAAGTCTAAATAAATATAATTGGCGTCACTAAACCAATTTGAATTATATTTTCTGATAAATAGATTTATATGACGCTCAACTTTAATTAATTTAAAAATACTATTGATTTTTAACTTAACAGCGCTCATAAAACAGAGGTCTGCCTGGAAAGTTTAATTCTAAATGGAAATACTAAATTTCGGTTTTATATATATTTTAATATATTTACGCTTTTTTTTATAACCTTCCCTTTTTTTTGGTTTTTGGTAAATTCATTTTAATACTAAACACTTCGCTAAGAGTAATCAAACCGGATAAACATTAAAAATCCCTAAATTAATTCTAGAGCACAACTCTCATAAAATTTTTAAATCTTTGAATTTTTTTTTTTGTTTTATGACGACCATTTTGTGGCCTACTTACTAAAACTCATAAAAATAAAGAATTTCGGGTAAATATTGTTAAGGACACACTATCTTAAGGAACCGATCAAAAACAACTTTTCGGATATAAAAATATATCTAAACTTGATTTTTCGACTCCTTATTTTTCGGGCTCGTTTGAGAATCAATTTTGTGACAATTTATATAAAAAAGTGATGGTTGTATTGTAACAATTCCTTTAAAAAACTAATATTTAAAATTTCTTGAAAAATTTAAAGAATAAAATATCTACCATAATTTTCAAATACATTAATTACTTAGGAAATAATTTAGATTTTCTAATAAAGTAATAAATTACTAAAATTCAGTAAAAAAACGTAGTCATTACCAAATCTAAAGTATTATTTTGATATTTAATAATTCATTATTCATAGTGAAGAAAATATTGTTTTTCCATATTTACATTTCAAAGGTTTAAAATGAACCCGAATTAAGGTTACATAAAATTGACATCCTTTAAACAAAGTGAGATTACATAAATTTGGGATTTGGGAATAATTTCGCCTCTGGAAATAAATATGTTATATCATATTGAATGAGTTTATATATATATTAAAGAATAAAATGAAATATAATGTATAGAATGAATATGATGTTGCTAAGATTAAAGACCTTTCAGAAATCAATAAGAATTTTTTAAAGTTTTATGTAAATTATTATAAATTCTGTTATAGGATAATATAAGATCCTGGATAATAGCAAAAATTACATTTAAAAAATCGTCCATAAACGGAGATTGAAACTTAAAATTCAAATAAAAAAATGTAGGTTGGACTTCCAAGATATAAGATTTTTAATGTCCTACAAACTGTATTTAGATTTAAACTTTTGTAAAGATGAAATTAACTAGTTTTGCCATACAAAGATTTCCAACGATCGTACATTCAACTGATTCTTGTTGTGTACTAATATCTCAACACATTTTGTAGATTCTTCTCTGTCTTTCGCATTAAAGCTCTTTTAAAATATTCTTCTTAAATTCTAATTACAATAACATCACGTAAACCAAAAATGTAGGTATACTAGGCTGTGGTTTAATAAAATACTTCCTTAGGTATTTTAGGTATTGACTAAACCAGATTTTCAGCACTAAACAAATTTCAAAAACTAACTAAACTATAATTGACGTAGTATTCCGGTCTGAGATGATTTTTGGTACTATAAAATATAATTTTATTCTTATTCTGTTCCTTAGATACGCGTCTTTCAATTCTTCAGTTAAAAATTTTGAAATCATAAACTTTTAAAAAATATAGTTTAAATAAATGATACAACCTGAAAATTTTAAACACGAAAAAAACCGTAAATTTTTCATCCTCGCTGAGGTTTAGATAATTGTTGTACTAGCTGATGCTTTTTAAAATTGTTTTTCTGATAATATAACAACTTCCTATCTTTTTTAACATCCCTCGTTTTCTATGCTGATTGTATAGTTTCTAACAAATTTCAAAAAAGACCCTTATTTTTCTATGAATAAGATTATACCAGTAGTGGGATCTCTGATCACAGCTGCATATCCCTACCACGCAAACATATCTAACCATTCCCACTATTTTCATTATTGATTTTTTCATCGACTTTGTTTTTTTCTGAATATTTGTGTGACCCTTTCAAATATATAATAGTTTTATGAAAAATTAAAAGGTTCAAAATATGTGGTGAGGATCAACTAGAGTTTAGTGCAAAAAAGGAAATATTTAAATTCTCCTGAAAATGAATTGAATTTCATCGTTTTGATATTTTCATCTCGAAAAATGTATAAAAAATAAGCAAAACAATACAATACAATACAATAATAGTAGCTTTGGATTTGCATTTATAAAGTACTTAAATAGCAAGGACAACAACCGATTAAAGGAACACATTTCTACAATAGGCACCTTTAAGAATTAATTAGTAAAAAGGAGAAAGCATTATGAAAATCTAATTCCAGCTACTTTACCGTGTATATACGAGAATTGGCTGTTCGGGAGATTTATCGTTAAACATTAAATTTTTTTAAGGAAAAGAATTGTAAATAAAATTTGAATTTTTTTACATCGTTACACTTTAGAAATACCTTATCCTTATTGTTACGTTCAGTGTAAAATTGTATCGTATTTCTCACAACGAAATTGAATACAAAAATCATTTGATAAGATTTATTGTAGTAACTACAATTGTGAAACGATGCTTCGTTTTCTGATATAATGCGGGAAACAGAAAAACGGATCCATGACGGATTCACGGTTTTCGGTTTTCAGATTGTATTAAAAATAGTCTGTCGCGGATCTGCCGCATTCTGTGTAGTCTAATTGAAAACGTATGTATTTCAAATTTGAATGTGTCGTGAACTCTTTGGATCCATCATTCAGCTTGAACCTTAAGAACATACAATTTCACAAGAATTGAAGACTAGATGTCGTCCTTGCTATATGCAAATAGAAAGTTATTAACACCATTTACAATATATATATATAAGACATTATAAATTCCAGATTAAACTCGATTGAACTCGTCTATGAATTTCCTTTCATTTTTCCAAATTTGTAATCAACCCCATATAATCAGATCACCTGGTCTGCATATTTCTGACCCTTCCTAATTCTTTTATGATTGGGGTGCTTCTCTGACAAGCGGTTGATGAACATATGGATATTTTGTAATGCATTTGCGTGCATTATCCTTTTCATCACCTGCAACTATTTCAAACAATTTAGAATGAAATCCGGTGAAAAATATAGTTTCAGGAGTTTTTTCTTTGCATTAGTAAATAATAATAATATTTGGTTCCAAAATGCATTAAGGATAATATAGGAGTTTTCTATATTATAATAATTGGTGGAAAAGGGTCTGGTTACAGAAACGTTTAGTTAAAATATATATGCATATCTATAAAATGGATTTTTGAGAACCTATATACCCAATAACTATTGTGCTTAGTAGACTCTGTGGTATTATATACAAAAAAGCAGCAGATTTTTATGAAATTTGGTTAAATGATCTATTGCAACGGAATGAAGGTGTTAATATCTGTTCTTTTAGCGAAAAATTTAAACCGAAAATTAGCAAGTTTGTGGGAAAATTATAAAAACTGACAAACAGTAAGTTTGTTTTCCATATGTCCTTGTTTGTTACTTCAATCAAAAAAATTAAGTAATAAATTCTACCGAAGAATGAAGTTCTGAACGTATTTGGTGTAGACAACATTTTCTCGTATCTTCTATAGTTTATAAGAAACTGTAATATACTTGTATACTATAGTTCTTAGAGAAGACATTCTTAAGTATAGAAAACTATATTTTTAGTACCTAATTCTTAACTTTCAAACGACCTTTCACTCTTATTACAGAAATTACACTTTATTTTACAATATATGAATTTTCATGTTATTAATGCATAAGCGAAAAAAAAGAAATCTTTTTATGATTCTTACTACGTGAGATTTTTTACTTTAGTCAAATACAAAATTTCGCTCTATATATTTTCATAATGCGCATATATTTTCTAACGTTTCCTTATTATATTGTCTATATATTAGTAAGATTCTATGCGATAAGTATGAAGTGACTGACACTTGTCAGGATACTTAGAGAAACTTTATTGAGCCCACATAAACTGGGTTAATAAAGTTCTAACTCTGAAAAGAAAACTTTATTACAGTATTTCATATTATGTATATATGAGAGGCATATGCATTTTATATACATATACTAAGCTATATATAGTTTCTTGTGTTGGGTGCTATTATATATGATATCAGAATTCTAACTATAGGGGTATTTTTCATCCTTGTGTTGTTACAAGAACAGAAAATGGTGTTAAGAAAATCTTTCAACGTTGTTTTTCCATATGGAATGTATACTTTTCTAGCAGTATTAAATCTAATTTAAGCAACAAGTATAAAATGTATTAACATGTAAGTATTTACATAGTCTTAAGTTTAATTTAATGGTTTTGGTGAAATCATTCTTTCTTACACCATATATAGTTAATCTCGATAAAGCTTTGTGATGGTAAAAAATTGGGACCTACCAAACTTCACGTTTTGAAGAATCCTCAATTTAAAAAATACTATATATTTTTAGACAATTTGACAAGCTTTAATTTCGATAATTTGATAGAATTGAAATACGTAAAGTCTAGTCAGGTATTAGGACAAACATTTCTGTACCGCGATAGGCGATTGTCGCTCGTCGCCTGTCGCTTTTCGGCATTTCGTAAGGTGATATCGCGGTCAATATCGCCGTATATTAATGAATTTGAGGCGACAGCTCAAACCCTGTCGCTTTCATATAATTTTAGAAGTTAATCTTTATGTTTTTCGGAATTTCTTTATTGTATACTTGTATTATTTTTATTTCTATTTCTTTTAAAAGTGAGGCGAGAACGAAAACGATCGCCCTACGTAATAACGAAAAATGCAGTGATCGCTTTCAAATTGGTCACAAGTGACAATAGCCTGTCGCCGTACAGAATTGCAGTCCTGATTTCAACTTGGAAATTAATTCTAATCACATTTATTATAGAAAATGGATTTCTTACATAATTTGTTTGAAGCAGGTTTAATTTAGTGAAGATCAGAAAAATGAATTGGAACTGGAATTGGTTTTATTTTATATTTAGAAGGGATATGGAAAATTAATTGATTCTTTTTTTGAATTTAAATAGAAGAAAGCATTCCTTCAGTGTATGCATTGGTAGTGTATTTTCAATTTTTAGATATGTAACTTCGGGTTTTTCTTTATATAAAAATACTTGTAATTTCCGCCGTTGAATTATAGTCTCTGTAACCAGGTATGAAATAGTATGTAAATGATTTTGTAAGCATTATTGTAAATCTGGTGAAAGTAAAATGATTGTGAAAATTATTTCATATAGCGACATTGTCGTTTTTTTAAAATTCTTCTTTAGAATTTTAAGAATACTAATAAATTGAAGAAAAGGCCGTATAATTATTTGCAGGCCAACTTGTGTAACTTCGTTGTTCGTTGAGTGTTGATGATTCTATTTGTAAATTTCTCAATTTATAAATCAATTTATTTATATTTCTCAATTTTATATATAAGAAATATTATTTAATAAACAGAAAAAAAGAAAAAATAAATAAATTAAAAATTCTATTAACTATAAAACGTTAAACATGAAGGTTAAAGATTTAATTAAGAATTTCAATCTATTTTTCATTAATTAAGTATATTTTCTTTCTTTGAAAAAATTCTTTTCTTTTTTTCTTAAGAAATATGAAGAAAAACATCCCACGGAATTTAGATAAAATATCCTTCTTGAGTTTGAAAAAAATATTTCTTATCCTGTAAAAATCTATTTCAAGAATTGTTTTATAAGTCAATGGGAAATTATTACAAAGAAAAAAATTGTACATGTCCATTATTGAAGAAAATCATTCGGACAATTGGGTATTCATTTGTCCTGAAGGAAAATTATTAAAGCAAAAATTTCTCAAATATTATTTCCTTTAAAAGAAAGACGGATATTGCAACTCGTTCGTGGTGTTCACGTAAATTTATTCGTCTTAATATTGGATTCGAAAAGAAAAAAAGAAATTAAAGATCCACTGAAGAATCATTATAGAATCAAAATAGAGAGAAAATTAAAATCCTTAGATGATTTTCTTTTTACTTTCTACTCTTGGTAAATGGGTAAATGCATTTGCGGTTGAATGTTTGGTGGTATAAATATCCTAGGTACTTTCAACTTTCACACAATGTGATTATTAAATAGAAAGAAAAAAAACAGTTGAAAACTAAATAATAGCACTGAGAAAGTAAAATGATGGAAATTGCTAGTGAAAGGCAACGAAAAATAGAAAAACTATAAGAGACTGGAAAAAATAGAAGAAAAATGTCGTTAGGTTATAAAACTCTAGAAGAAAAACTGTAATGAATATTTATGAAGTTTTATAGAAATTTTTCTTTTTCTTTCTTTTTTTGTTATATCCATTTTCATTTATTCATTTTTTCTTGTTATCAGAAAAACTTCTTTCTTTATGAAATTTTTTACATTTTCCTCTTTTCTTTTTTTTTGTTTTTAAATTTCTTCTTACTTTTACTTAGTTTTTTGCGTAATTATTATATTTATTCAATTCAAAAGTTAGAATGAAAAAAAAAGAAAGTAATTTTAGTCGTAGTTTTAAAGTTTTTCGACCAATTTTAAAAATTAATTAATTAATAGTAACTAAGAAGACGAAACAAAAACGATATCCTTTAAAATACAATCGTTTTTAGATAGTTGGTGCGAAATGAATAAAACTTTTATACAAATTAAATTTGTATTTATTGGTTCTTGATATTAATTTGGGAATACAGTGAAATATATATTTAATACCCAATGGGAAAAGGTTATTATGGAATTGGAAAAATAATCGAATTATCTTATATTTTGAATTGAACAACATGGGAATGAATTGAATGACCTCATAATTCCCAAATGGTTCCAAAGTGGAGACAATAAATCTTAGGAATTGTTGAGTACCTAGTAGGAGGGGAATAGAATGATACAGAAAGAATCACAAAAAGTTTATATGTACCTATCGGGTTTGCACGATTGTAAACTATTTCGCTTTAACATGGCGAAAAACGGTAAGTAATTTAATTTTTAGGATTTAGTATCGTTTAAATAGATTAGTGTAATTTTTATTATAATGATTTTGTTTGAAAGTGATATAGTACACTACACTACACAATAAGCTTTGAAAACTCTAAATAAAGTGAACGACATGTTGGCAGTAGTTAGAAAGGCGTTTTGATCACTACAAAAAGGCCCTAAAAGTACTGCAAAATAAAACATGTGCATCTAGGTCCTGAAAAACACTAAGAAGTATTTTGACGAGATTACCCTGAGAAAAACTGAATATTCGAAGAAATATAGGTACTATCAAAAAGCATAAAATAATGAGTTTGCAATATGGGCATGTCTGCAAGCGCCTCATTATTAATAGTATTTTTTAAAATGACTCTGTGTGATATAAAATTTCATGTATTTACAGTCTTTTTTACAAATACTATTAAAAATGTGGAGAGTTTTGCGCTGCAAACGTCTCATCAATTTATATAGAAATGATTACATGTATTACTATCAAAGATAGGTATCTTACAGATGTAGGAAAATACGACACAATAAACATCCTTACCAGGGTATATTAGGAATGTTACAATACGTACATAAGAAGAATCAGTGTGCAGTTGCACAGTTGTTGGAAATCAATATAATTAGTCTCTGGCTAAATCTTCTATTCCTACATCATGTTTTACAGCTGAAACAGAAATATGTGAGTGAGTATATATATATACTTTTTTTGAAATTATAGCTTAAACTTTTAAAATGTAACAAGGTATTATCAATAAAGTGAAAATATAAACTAAAATAAGTTGCATGACATTTTCCTACAACAGTAATATCTGATACTAAGTATAGTAAAAAGTTACATAAGTAAAGATTACATGTACTGGAGTATCAAATTAATATCTAACTAATTAGTAAAGTATGTAAAAATGAAATTAAGAAATAAGATTTTTTTTTGATCCTTTACTTGTTCATGTAAAATTTATTTAGATATTAACTTTGAAAAATTAAACTAACTAGTTTAAACTTTTCAACATATTATTTTAATACTTTCCTTTCTCTGCACGTCACCGAAAAAGAAAAACTGTATAGGAAATATCTTAGAAAATAAGTTCTGCACTGAATAATTTTTAGTAACCATAAATAATAATAGTTGACACGCTAATATGATTTGCAATTTGAAGATGAAACATGATTAAAGAAGAAAACAATATCGTAAAGTTTTCTACTAATATACGTAAATACCCATATAGAAATTGTTCTCAAGTGCAGAAAACTGTAATGAAGAATTGTTTAGCTTTTATATATCTAGGAGTATTTTCCTTTTTCCTTCATTTTCAAAAAACCTCGTCGTTGATGTACACTACATATAGTTTGTTGTATACTATTAATGCATATGCATATATGCTCCACTAGGAATATCATATTAACAGTATAATATGAAGAATGAATATCAGCAATGAACATTTAATTTGCATAAGCTGTTTCAAAATGGGGGTGGTTCTTATATACTATATATATATATATGTAAATAAGAGTAAAGATATGTGATAAACGCCTGTACTTTTCAGGAAAAACTAATAATATTTTATAACATGTCGTATACAGTTTGTTGGCATATTCATTACACTCTTTCATCTTTCATATTAACTTTTAGTGCAGATATGTTTTATAGATTTTTATTTTAAATATGTATATAAGAATTTTCTTTACTCTCTTTAGGCGTATAGAAAATTTATTTTATGTTGATTTTCGAAGAAAAAAACAACTCAGAAAAATTGAATAAATTAAAATGAAAAATGTATGCATTCGAAAAGGGTTTTGTATCATGTCAACACCTTGAGTTCTAAGTCAATAGGATTTAGATTTTAAAATTGATATAACATCGATTTAATAACATGACTTTTATATTATAAAGACTTAATATTTATAACAGACACTTATCAATCGTAAATATGATATTGTCAACGTGAATGTTTAAAATTAGTAATTAGGTATGAAAAATGCATATTCATAGGATAGATTTTCAAGGAATTTCAGAGATCTGGAAAATATGTTCTTCGAAAGTTCTCGTTTATTTGCCCGCCTGGGAAAATTTGGTGCATTATTTCAGTTATTATATGAAGAAACAGATCCCTAAATGATGTTTCAGAAATTCAATTGATTTGCATGAAATTGTAAACATTGCTTTTAATTGTGTAACTAAACTAGATTTAATAACATCGCGATAAAATAAATCATTGTCTTATTTTATGGTTTTTCCATAAAAATAGTGTTTTGTCTGATACAAAATTCTATTTCTTATACTTAAGGAAGTCCAAATAAAATAATCTTAAAAACTTATCCCTTTATTCAATAACAGGCTTTCGATAGCTATTGGCTAATCTTGGGCTGATATTTATGCAAGTAATAGTCTAAGAACATAGTTCTATGCATCTCTTAAGATAAATAAAATATTTTGGTTTCTCGTATTTTAGTATGTTAAACCACAGAGAAGGCATACGTATACATTTGAATATTTCCCGAAGTTATAGACAGACAAGACATTTTTCTTGAAACTATGTATTCTACATCCGCAGGCACTCTTTCACAAACAATGTTTGATCAAACGAATTGAAATTTTTAATGCACGTGCCTAATAAAACTTCAAATATACTCTTTTCTCGAGTTCCTTCAATCAAATTTTAACATTTTTGATTAACAATGAAAATAGAAAGTTTTTGTTTGTAAAAAAAACCGAAATTTTAGATTAACTCTTCAGAATTTTCAGATTTTCCAAAAATTTACCGGCTACAACGGTCCAAAAAACTACTAATCAATATAGTAATTCTATTTTCTTGAATCCAGTTTAATTTTATGTTTATTTTGTTTGAAGCAGAGCCAACTCTAGATAATAATGTTGTTTTTTATTTAGCATTTAAGGACGAATAATCGTAATGCATGAATGAAAGAATACATAAATTACGCAGTGCGCATGTCAGCCATTATGAATATTTATTACTTTTATACTTTTTATACTTTTTATATTTTTGTGACATCACATGTGACCCGATTTCATTCATATAAAATAGTGATTTTTCACACAAACAATGTATTTCGGGTCTGTGTAATGACGTACATGCGCAGAAAAACCAATTTGAAATAAAAAATTTGGCGTAATCTTGTATTCTTTCATTTATGGTCGTAATGTGTCCATATGACAGCTGTCAAAATCTTAAAGCTTCAAACCTAATGAAATAAAAATAGAGTGCCATTATGTAATATGCATAATATTACATTACGTTCGGTCTTCAGATCGACGAACTGAAGACCGAACAAGGGGACGCTAGACCCAACATCAACATAAGGCCGCTTTGGGGCCTCATGTATCCGCCAAGTCTAGCTGGTAGCACTCGATTAAAAGTTTACCCCCCTTATTTATTCGTTTTGCTGTTTGCTGGGCCTAGAAAGAGAAATCAATGAGTACTTATGATTGATATTAAAATGATTGTACTTACTATTTGATGCACTTATTTCATCGTCCCCGGTCCACGCCTTGCTCCAGTTTGTGCAAACTGGTCGCCCTGCGCAGACTGGGGCTTCCGAATAAGTCATCTCTATTCCGGGCTCGACAGCGACACGATTTAGTTTTTCGGGCATTTGTTGAAGAAGATCTGGAGCCACCATTCGATGAATTTGTTGTACATTCATTTTGCTGTTTGCTGGACCTAGAAAGAGAAATCAATGAGAACTTGTAATTGATATTAAAATAATTGTACTTACTATTTGACGCACTTATTTCATCGTCCCCGGCCCACGCCTTGCTCCAGTTTGTGCAAACTGGTCGCCCTGCGCAGACTGGGGATTGGCAAAACAGTGTGTCTGCTACTGTTGCTGCTTCTTTATAAAAATTAACACCTCTTCATATAGAAGAAGTGCAATTTTATAAAGAAGCGCTTTCTCTCCTTCCTACTTCTGTATCAAAATTAACACTTCTTCATGAAGAAGAAGTGCAATTTCATAAAAAAGTAGTCTAATAAAGATTGAAACGATTAATATCGAAATATAGAAAATCATATTTTAAATAAGTTACCTTCCAGTTCTCGTTCGATTCGATGGAGTCAAAATATTCTTCAATTTCACTCGGATTATGGTAAAAAGAAAGTTTCATCACAATCTAGATCATTTTCAGAAGTACTATTCAACTCAATTAATGGTATTTTATTATGATCGCTTTCGATTATAATTTTCTTGTTTTTTTCTGGAGTTTTTGGTATCGGAACATTTTCATCGGTATCCTCAAATGAAGATGTTTTTCTTCGTTTCGATACTATTGCTAATTGTTGATTCAAATTCTCAATTATTTTACTATAATTTGAATTCGATATTGCTAAGTTCTGTATTTTAATTTAGTTTTTAAATCTGAAGAAAAGAAAAATAGTCAATTTCCTGAATGTCAACAAAACTAAAAGCAATTTCTTACCAATGTAATTCTTATCAATGAATTAATGTTTCATATCATAATGAATTGAAATTTTATTACAAAATAATATTTCAACGCTAATTAAAATGTACTTTCTTAGATTTAAAAAAAACCCATGATGTTATTCAATTAGCATTTTTCATTTAAGCTTCAGATTCAGCTTATGGTTTGGCGATATAAGCCGCTTTACGATCAGCCACCTTCTTTTGACGTTGTTCAAGTGTCAACTTCTTAATGTGCCATCTCTTCTTAATAACACCGCTCTTATCAATCTTCTTGTATGTTGGATCAGCACGAATGGAAGAATGTGCCTTTTTATAAATCTCTTCCAAATCACCAGCACGAATTTCCAAATTGATATATTTGCTAAATTGTCTCTTGAATGCTTCTTCATCTTCTTCCTCCAAGGTACGCATATAATCGGCAACATGTTGACCAAAGATATGAATAACCGGGGAAACGTTTAACTGGCACTAAAAACACGAGCACCAATTGTGGTACGGCTTAAACCGACATCCAAATAACAACGGAATGCTCCTGGTCCCTTATCAGCTGGTTCAACACAATATTCTTCTCCAGTTACTTCAGTACAACCAGCATAAAGTGTATCCAATCCCAATTTACGAAGAATACGACGAGCTACCAACCTTGATTCCATATTTTAGTAATTCATGGGAATAAGCGGCACATACAATACGATCACCCTCAATTCGGGAATATGCAATTTGACAAGTAATGTCCCTGTTGCTAAGGCGGACAATCAAACGATATTTTGGGGTATTGTACTTGTTCTTATCTTGAAAGATGAGACGTTTTCTTGCATAATAATCAGTTTTACCTTCACGACGCCTCTTAAACTTAACTTGATAACGTTTAAAGTATTGTTTGTTCTTAACTACCTTCACGAAACCCATTTTTACTTAAAAAATCAAAAATTTCACCGGCGATGCAAAATCCGATGTTTCTGCACGTCGGTATACGAAAGAAACATCGAACATCCTCTTGAGTCTTAATTTTCATTTAATTTAGTTTTCAAATCTGAAAAAAAGAAAAATAATCATTTTTGCTGAAAAAAAATTATTTTTTATATCTTTTTTTTTACCGAAATTTAACATATTCTATTTATGTAGTTAACCCATGGAAAATATTTAAATAAAATTGCTTTATACATTTATACCTAGAAAAAACAAAAATTAGCATTTCCATTAGCGCTTAAAACTTCACTGTACTTACCATAAACTGTCACGAATAGATTTAACTTGAAAATTCTTCGTGAAGAAGAACTGCAGTCGTCGGCCCAATCGAAGGCTACGGGTCTAAAAGTAAAAAAAAGAATATTAATATTTTGTTTTCCTACATTATCATTCTGACTTACCCACAATGGTTCAGTTTACGTAGAATCACTTGCTAAAAAAATAAATCAAGATGCTGACGAAATATCCGTACGATAGTCGAAACATCCATATGCATACAAGGACTCATTAAATTCAAATCCGCAGTGGGGTCGAAGAGAAACCATTCTTAGATTATTTCAGCACTTGAAAGAAAGAGCCCAAGCCAAGTACGAAATAGACCGACGCGAAACAATCAAATGCCGGATATACTTGGATTACGCCAACATGAAGGACTTTACATATTAATAATCCTAATAATAATAATAATCCTAATAATAATAATTCTAATAATAATATAATAATCCTAATAATAATAATATTAATAATAATCCTAATATTAATAATAATAACTCTAATAATAATATTAATAATAATAATACTAATAATAATAATAACTCTAATAATAATATAATAATCCTAATAATAATAATATTAATAATAATCCTAATAATAATAATAATAATAGTCCTAATAATAATCCTAATAATAATAATAATATAATAATCGTAATAATAATAATATTAATAATAATCCTAATATTAATAATAATCCTAATAATAATAATAATAACTCTAATAATAATATAATAATCCTAATAATAATAATATTAATAATAATCCTAATAATAATAATAATAATAATAGTCCTAATAATAATAATCCTAATAATAATCTAATCGAATTTGCTTGTCTCTCCAAAGGAATCGGAAACCTTTTCGGACAACAAACAAAACGCTATAGGGAATTTGTTAGGCCGATTTAGGGCATGCCCGCGAAACCGAATGGTATACATATATACTATGTACAAAGATATTTCGAACAGAAGGAGACCATTTCCACATTTTTTGCCTACTTTCAATGACAAAACATATAGAACAATATGACACGCTTGCAAGATGATAAAACAACGTGGTTCGCGCTGTGGGTATAAGTTCTTTACATACAAAAATATATACCGGGTTGCGTAAAATAAACATTGTGCTTTCAAATTGGATTTTATTCACAATTTGATAATGTTCATTATGCGTCACCCAGTACACTTGTAATCATAAGTTAGAATTTTCCAAGCGTACAGTGTCGGAAAAAACTGGAGGCGCCGAAATTCGACTCAGGATATTAATCAAAGTCATGGCAGTTGACCCCAGCAAATATATGCAACTGTAGAATATGACCGATTCTGGAGAATTTATAATTTAATCGCGTTTCGAAATGGATGTGGATAAGGCCCAATCCCGATCTGGTTGAATAATTTCGTGTATGTCAACGAACATGAACAATAAGAGCTCATTACAAGGCATTGTATTGTAAAAGGAAAGTTTGCCGGGCAAAATATATGAGATTGCAGAAAACCGGAAATTAGTTGGGAAAGAATGTGTACTTTTTTATGAGAAGTGAAAATAACGCGAACAACGCAGACAATTCGCCAATGAAAGGTATGTGCAAACTCCGAATTCTAAAGTTTTCAACACCTTTCGACAACTGCGCAACGTTATATACCAGAAACATGCTCCAAATGCTTTGACCATCCATGCATAGACTGAATCTGAATTTTAATAGAGCTTCAATAAAAATTTGAATGATCATAAGCCAATGTAGTTTAAAGGCAGAAGAACATTGACTTATAATCATTGCCATATGGTATTTCACCTTTCTGCTCTATTAAAATTCGGATGCAGTTCTAGGCCTTGTAATATGCATTTGCCTTTATAATACATATTATTGGCCGCATTTATGTCCCGATTCCACACAGTCTTACAGTCTGCGTTTCGGCAAACTGCAAAACGGTGTGGTGATCGGGAAATATTTAGATTTTCAAAACACTTAGAGCACAGTTTCGTCGATCTAAACTCATCGACAGATATAACGTCGCACAGTGTTTTAAGGTGTTTCAACACTAGACGATGCGGAGTTCGACCATATCCTTTCATAGGAGAATTTGCTGCAATTGTCGAACTTCCCATAAAAAATAACACACTTTCGTCCCCCACGAATTTCTTCGCTACCGTATGCGCGGTTTTCTCCGACATCATAAATTTTTGAAACTTCAACCGAGCTACTTTCCGTTGACAATACACACTTTGTAAACGGTGTAAATTTTGGAGCTCAAATTGAACGTAGTCGTTAAAATTTCCCGACATACACGAAATTATTCTTCCCGTCGCTCGCTGTCGATTTTCACGCAGCTTATTTACATGGGATTGAGCCCCACCAGTCCATTTCATTAATTTACGTTTTCGCGAAAACTCTCCAGACTCGTGTCTGAATTGGGCCGATTTGTATTTCACATTTACAAATCGGTCCAAACTGTCATATGCCGCAGTTGCATACATTAGTTTCAGACCAGGATCACAACCTATGACTTTGTTGTAAGATCCTGAGTCGAATTTTTCGCGGATTGTTGCCAATCTGGCAACTTCCCTTGCTTCTATTATATTCTTAGAAGCTGCCTCCGGTTTCTTCCGACGGAAGAGAAGCGAAATCGATACTCCATCTGTACACATGGAGAAATCGAACTTATGATTACACGTTTCGAATTTTTGGTAGTTAAAAAACTTACCCCACATTTCGATTTTTGCCTTCTTGAATGATTCCCACGAAATTTCATCACCCTTTAATCCTACTGAGCCCAGTAGACCATGCAAGGCTTGCGTGTCATACCGAACATGTTTTCTCCCTTTTTTGAAAATAGGGAAAATGCGGAAATTTCTTATCCCCTGCTGTTCGAAAAACCGTTGTAACCGGTACAAAAATGGTATATACCTATACCATTCGGTTTGCAGATTTGTAAATCTGCCCGCATGCCCCAGAACATCAGTAAGCAGACCTAACAAAACCGTATCAGCGTTTTGTTGACTGCTTTCATTATTGAACAGATAGTCCAATGTTGAAAAGCAGTCTCTGTCCGGGAGAGTTGTCCGGAAAAATGTCCGAACCCTGCGATACATATGAATGCTAATGTTGTTTTTTAAGCTTGTCTCATATGTAGCGCACGCGAAGACAAACAAATTCGATCGATAGGATCCATCATATTGACGGAAATCGGATATACCCCGACGCATTTGATCATACGCCGGTGGTATTGCGTACTGTCTTGGGCTTCGAGCTTTCAAGGCATAGAAATAATCCAAGAATTTTGGTTTCTCTTCTATGCCCACATTGGGATTTGAACCTAACAGAGTCATCATGTCTTGATGTATGCATAGGGATGTTTCGACCATCCACATAGATAGTTCGTCAACATCTTTATTTATTTTTTCAGCAACTATCTTGCTCTTTAAAATTCCCGCAAGACCACATTTGACTGTGAACGTCTCGTAGCCCTTATTTTCTGGCCCATGCAGCCTTTTCATTCCGACTGGAAAAAAGATTAAAAATTATAAAAAAAAGTAAAGTACAGAAGATTTTATGCTGCGCTTTGGCAGAAATGGGACTCTATGAAGAAAACAAAACAGTCAAATAAATATATTTTCCAAATTTTATTGAAATCGGTTACATTAGTATTTAA
Organism: Xylophagus ater; assembly: GCA_963422695.1. Lineage (NCBI taxonomy): Eukaryota > Metazoa > Arthropoda > Insecta > Diptera > Xylophagidae > Xylophagus > Xylophagus ater. Next base: position 8,084,608 of record OY730481.1, read on the forward strand.
AATACATCGAAAAAACTCAAAGAATATATATTGCTGACATAATACGTTTTTATTGTTTATTTCTATACAATTTTAATATCTTCCCACATATTATCTATTGGATTTATGTCCGGCGATTGAGCGGAGCACTCCATCACATTAACTTTATTGGTCTGGAACCAACAGTTGTTCTTTTTCCTCGTTATCCTGTTGAAATATCCGGAGTAATGGCATATTTTCTTCAGCAAACGGCAGCATAATGCTTTTCATAACTTCAATGTACACGTCTTGCGTCATAGGATGTTCTTCAATCTAATGAAACCATAATTCTATCCCGTCCGTGCTTAAATGTTCTTGCCTTGGCATACCTTGGCATACCTTGGCACTAGTTCTTGGTGAATGGCTCATAGGATGAATAATTCATCATCAGAACCGTGCAAATTAAATTTACATTCATTGGTCCATAAAATATTACCACACTTTTTAATAACTTGTTCTCCATACCAATCTCCATGATCTACAAAGCGATTTGATCGATTCCGTACTGTACTTGCGGAAGTATTGAGACCTAGTGCCAAAAACGGATCTTTTTTGATATAATTATAATATTGCGATCAGCTGCTTTGATAGTTTTTTTCTTTTATTGCCTCTATTTCCCCTTTTCTTTTGGTGCCGCAATGCGTTAAATACGACATTTCTTGAACATCTGACGATCTGGCTTATTTCTTGATAAATTTTGCCAGTCTTTCGTAACGTTTTTATCATATTCCTTTCGGCATCTGTATAGTGTCCACTTCTTCACATTTTATCCTAATAATATTATTTATTTTCATTCAATTTATGTATACATATATATATACCACTTTATTAAACATCACAAAATTAATATTACGAAATAAAATACCAATAAAACAATCACTATTGTACGTTTCACCGATTTCACCAAACACAGTTTTCTTAGATTGTACACATATTTTCTAGGAAATTCCGGATTTTTATCAGGAACCACTTCCATAAGAAAAATATCATAGAATTTTGGGTGTAGTTTTATAGAAGTTGTTCCATCTTTTCGCAGCGAAAACTTTTCGTATCGTTTAACAACCAAAATAAGCAGTTTTCACAATGTTTGACAACAAGAGTGGAATCTGGTAATTCGATTTGGCCAGATGGTATGCTTATGTTCTCTTATGTTTTTTCACTTGCTAGATCTTTCTCTTAGCTCTGAAGCTTCTAACGCAGCCTCACGTTAGGAATTTTATGGCTTGATTTAGCTTTAGAAGCTAAGGTAAGATCAGCTCGCGTGTAAATTATCGACTCTCTGAGTCTATCTTCACAGAACACCACTAACACCCAGCATAGAAACGGATAAACACTTAATAAAATATCCAAATGGTAAGAAAACTGTAGAACTATGAGGCGACATTCTACATAACCAGAAACGGATATGTTTACACGTAACCTGTCATTACGATCAGCACATTATGGAATTTATATCCTACTTAACATTACTTTATTGTTATATTCATACTTATTCTATGTATATATATGACAGCATAGAATATACGCGATCAACTTACGATCTTACAGATTATCTAGATATGCAGTTACTATTACTTCTTTTCTTTGTTACTATATAAAGTACATAAGAATTGTATGAAGCAGTTGTACTATCAATGTTCTGCAGTTTTTATATATTTCTGTTAAAGTTTGTAAATAGTTTAAAAGAACAATAGATAATTGAGGAGATATTTGGTTATTTTAATAGTATGATTTGTATATTGAAAATGAGCGTCATTTTTAATGTTTAAGCGTGCGTTCATATAAAGATACAAAATTGTTATGTCCCTATTTAAAGACACTGTTTAAGATATTAGTTAAGTATGTTCATGTTATTATCATATTCAAAATTAGTTGAGTTTGTCAATCATATTAATTGTTTATAGCAAACTATTACAGTCCACTAGCAAATATTTAATTTCGAAGGAATATAGTACAAAATAATAACGTTCTGATTCATTTATTTATAATGAGATCAGAACGGGGGTACTTATAAATACAGATTTTCACCCAGTTTTTCATTACCACGTAATAGTAAATCACTGTTCTTGCTAGGTAATTTATTTCCACCAGAATATACACGGAAGAAATTTTTTCAAGTCTAATGGCCAATGGCGAGTTATGTATAAAACGAATTCGTCATCCCAAAACATAAGTAACATAAACAATTGTTTCAATAATAATAATTTTAATTTGAAGAGGTGACTAAAAATATAAACAACAAATAGAAAATAAGACAATAAAAATAATCAATAGATCCAAAGGGCAAAATATAAGAAACTTATCATACCCTAGGTATAAGAAACGGGTATAAAAGAAATCATTTTAGACTTAAATTCTTGAGAAAAAATTTGTTTTTTAATAGTTAAATTATGTATTTAATTTTTAATTTCAATTATGCAGTAGGTGAAAATCTCTTTAAAAAAAAAAGGTAAAGGCGCAACAATTATTTTGTGGGAAGGAATATTGTATGCTTTCTATAATAAATTTTTTTTTTTTAAATTTTTATTAGAAATAGTAGTGACAGCTTTTTAGAAAAATGAGAATAAAAAACGTAAGTTCTAAAATTTTGAGGTTTCGATCGATACGAACCCAAACATTAAAATTAAGGCAAAAAATACTGTAAAAAAAAATGGCGACTTAAAACGTTTCTTTGACCAAATGAGTTCTTGGAGGCCCCTTTTCTGTGTTAGTAATCTTAGAAATAACTGTGCTCCTGAGATCTAAATATTTAGTAGAAGAAGAAAAATATGAATCCCCAACTAGATTATTGCTTAAGGTTTGACAACATTCTCGTTTACCGACTTTGATTGTGTCAGTTGTGGACCATTAGTACATATTTCTCCACATCGATGTTTTGCAAATAGAGGAGAAAATAAAAACGATAGATAATATATATTCCAACTTTATTATTTTCAAAATTAAATTCAAGAATATTTTTCATGAAACGAATTTTGTATTTACTCTCTTTCTACAGAACAAGTTAGGGTTTTGGCACAAGTTGAGAAAGTAAAAATATTGGTTTAGGGATTGTAGTGATGCAAAATGGCAGGTTACTTGGAGCATTTACTAACGAAATGTTTTTTTTTGCATTATTTCTGAAACATCTAGAACGGATCTATTTTGTATCTAATAGACACAATTATAAAATAGTTAAAATCAATTCTCAATCAATGAAAAAATTTACTTTTTGTTTGAAATTGCATTGCTGAAATATTTACTTTTAAAATAAAGGAAAACAACTAAGCCAAAATCTATATTTTTTTTAATTTATACTTTTTTATATTTAATAAAATAAAAATACATGTGATACTTAGAAAAAATACTAATTGTTTATTTTTTGCCTTAACAAATTTTGTCTTATTTTTTAAGCAACGAGAATGTGAATTACTTTAAGCACCAAAAATATTTAAAAAACAAAAAAGCAAAGAATTTATTCAAATTTTTATCGTTAAATTGAACTCAATTTTGTAGAACTGAATTTTCAGTTCTCACCAACTTCAAACTTTTCAGAGTTTTGTCACACACATAATAAACTTGACAATTTTTCTGAGTGTATGTGTGTGTGTGTATAGGGTTTTGATCGGAATTAATTCCTAACAAAATGTTTATTTTTATTTTTTCACCTATTTTTAATCGGCACAGAAATTAATTAATTAATAATAATAAAATAATAATTTACCTTTTTGTTTTGTTTTTGACACTTTATAAATATATTAGGCGAAAAAATCTTTAGGATTCTTTGACCTGAGTTTCGCCCGCCGCCTTTTAAAAAACAGTATTTAGGCAATTTTCCCAACAACAGCACAACAAATTTCTTCAAATTGAGATAACTCACTTTTATTCTTTCCTTTTTTTTTGTTTTTTATTTTAATAGTTTTTCACACATTTAATTTTTTAAATTATTATCTTCTTTTGCCTGAGAGCTGACAAAAGTTGACCACAGAAAATAATTATTTATAGACAAAGAAAAAAAATATACCGAAAGAACCGTGTCTATATTTATTATAAACCGCGCGCGCGATGATGGGCGAAATGTCAATAAGGCAACACTGAAAAACCTAACGTCTAAAAAATCACCCAGGATATTTAAACTAAAGACAACATTAGAAGAGCAATAATGTACATTAAATATCTCACGATCCTCGATTTAACTTTGATGTTTGGAGAAGAAGATTTTCTCAATTATTGAGTTATAGCAAAAAGCATACAATAATGGCTGTAGTTACAACTGAAAAAAATGTATATCGCGGCTATGTCGATGAAGGCTATCCTGTCGATTTGATCAATACTTATATTGCGATAAGAAATAAAACAACAAATAAAGTAGAAAATATATATTTAAAAAAATTATTTTAAATGTTCGTTTTAAAGGTTCGTTTCGTTCAAATTGAACAAGCATCAATGAAAAATCATATTTATGATAAAATTGATTGATTGCAATCATGCAAAACAAGCATGGAAAATTTCCATAAAAGACTTCGTATGTGCCAGCAAAGCCTTGGAGGCCGTTTACCCGATATGCTATTCTATATATAACCATATACTGTGTACTTTATGAATTGAACAAAAATTTACAATTTTTAATTATAAACCTGTGGTTTCTATTAAAATTAAATCTTGCGTGAATTTTGGGACACCTTTTATACATATAAATAAATCTATGCATTTTATATAAATTTCATATAAGAGTTGTTCATATAGGATAAATTTGCATGATTGCAGCATATCTCTGCCAGTGGAAACATATGTTAATGTAAGATGTCTGAATTTTGAATTGCGTTATATGTTAATTTTACAAACTTATATTATTTTGTATTTTATGTATTGGGTTTATTTGGATGGAAAATAAAAACAACGCGAATTTTATATGCTAATTGAGGGGAAACCAAGTTCAATTATTATATCTTATTGGTTGAGCGGCGAGTCGTTATCTCCGAAACTTGGAAAACTTGGGCTTCTATCGTTTGGAGTAAGCGAGCGAGAAGATAAAATAGTGACCATTTCTCCTTATAACCCTTATAAAATTTTTGATGTTCAAATAAATATTGAGAAATTAATTGAATTCTAGAAAAAGTTGTGCGTGTTTTTACAAAATGAAAGATATTTGGCACGAATTGCATTTTAATTACTCAAATTTTGTTTTCTATGTTTTTCTAGTAATTAGAAAAAATAAGTAAGTATATTATTTTAATTAAATAATTTTGTTAAACAATCGAAATGATAATAAAATAAAGTTCCCATAAAAATTAAGCTATAAATTTACAATTATCCTTTTTTTTTCTTTTTAACGTTTAAAAACTATGAAAAAGGAACATTCTGACGTGTACAATGTTCTGAATGTCAGAAGTAGCAGGATAAAAGAAAGTAAAAAAAAAACAAACTAACTCTAACCAACTTTTATCATTTTCATTTCAACTTTTTCTAAATTATTTCTGAAAATTGAAAATTTTCTCTTCTTTTATAGTCGCTATTTTGTAATACACCTGCTGCAGTTTACATTATTGTGTTCAGATTTTCTTTTCTGTTTTTATTTTTCATCCTGTAAAAAAGATGATAACATAAACTTTCATTATTATCAAGGTGAATGCACTTCAACGAACCATAATAGTAGAAGATTTTGAACTTAGAAATTTGTATACATAAATAATATTTCTCATATGCCATCAAAATATTTGCTAGATGGTGCATTGAATTGATAAATTGCTTTATTACAGCTTAGAATTTTTCTAGAACTCGTATCTAGAATAGTTGCACATATATGCAGGATGTTTCATGAGATCTACCAGAGTTAATATGTTCACATAGTTAATATTTCTAAAAGTTTGATATTTTTAAATCATATGTTGGTACAGCCACAAAAACGAATCAGTATACAAGATAAATGTACAACATTTGCTACAAAATATGTTCAAATCTTGATTGTGCTTAGTTTGATTTCCAAAAAAAAAAAAAAAACGGATGATTTACAAATCTACTACAGTATGGAAAAAGGGATTTCTACAATAAAAATGATTCAATATAAATTATTATATATTCTAAGCTTCCAATTTCCAGTTAGGGTTTTATATTTTAGTGGAGTGAAATAAAATTAGTTGAAGCACATTAAGACTAACTAATATACTAATCTAATACCGGGAATATTTAAAGAAAATTCAATACGAATAAAAGGGAGGTAAAATTTTGTGTTTGCGAAGCTTGTATATGGTCGTATAAGCGTCTGTAATATTTATATATGACATAAAAACTGAAAAACTCTACTAGGGAAGTTATATGACTCCCAGAATAGGCCTGAGTAACAACTGTATTAGGTCTTATTGCATATTTGAGTGTTTCTAATTTCTGACATATTCCGAGTACACAGAACTACCAAGATGCAACTCTCTTACTCGATTTTTAAATTGTCATATTGTGGATTTTAGGGGTTTTCGTTTCATAGATAGGATTTTACAATATATATGATTTTAAATTTCCAAAATAATACAAAATATCATTTATAATTGTCAAATTAAAAACTTTTAATTTATATTATATACAATTTTCAATAATTAATTTTTGTTGACTTCTTCTCTAGACTTTTTAATTTGATATTCAATTTTAAACTTCCTTTTCGAAAACGACTTTTCAATTGTATAATAAATAATTGATTAAAATTAAATAAAACAAAATTTAAACAAAATTCTTATATATTTTGTTTAATATTTTATATATATTTATGAGTAAACAGTTTTTCGTACAGTCAAGAATGACGTTAGATTGTTCAGCAAAAAAGTGGTATTTAATTCAGAAAAAGCTCAACGGAAAAGCTTAAAAATTGATGGTAATAATTCCTTAATAATTTTGTTTTTGTATTTTTAGTTAGAAAACAATGAAAATTTCATTTTGTCAGCAATATTTCATTTGCCTGTTCTGAAAGAAAGTAATCAACGAAACCAAGCAGTTCCGAAAAAAAAAGCCAAAAAAAGTAGGGCTGAGGTGGTATTAGGTCGTGTTTTTTTAAAAAAGGATTTCTATTTGAAGAGAGTGCAGAATTATATAAATTGATTTTAATTTATGTGAAACTATTTATATCTTGGAAAACAGTATCATATACAATATAAGTGAGAGGAACTATAGAATTGCAAAAAGGAAATCATCAATTCCTTCCAGGTTTTTAGCTTTAATTGCTTTTTGGTTTTCTGTTTTGGACGATGTTATTCTCTGCAGATTTGATCTAGAGCTTGTCCAAAATGCAATTGGGTTAAAAAAAAAGTTTGGGATTGTTTTTAAAGAAAATAAAAAAAATGAAAAACTAAATTTTTAGTCATGAAAAATAATAGGTAACCAAATGGAGTTTTTACTTAGATGGTGGGCTGAGAAAATTGAACTTGACATGCATACTGGCCATAGAAATATTCGGTAATCAAGCCAAAATGTGTATTTTTAGTACATTTTAGACGTTTTTTTTGTTTTATTTGAAAATTTACTCTTTGTAAGTCTGTTGATTAGTTTTAAGTTTTTGTTGTAGAATTTTTAGAGTGAGTACTTTAATTCTTAAAACAAAATTTTTTGTATCTTTCTTATTTTTGAAAATTTAAACATATTAAATAATGAGAAAAGCCTAGAAACATATCGGGCCCATTATTTATCAGCAGTAAAAAATTTCCAGATTTTCTGTTTGCTAAATTTTGAAAGGAGAGCTTCTCAATACTTTTCAATCAGAATAGTACGGCAAGTATCCGAATACATAAAGAGTCTTCTAAACCATGAATGGGAATGTGGAACTCGATGTGACCCAAATCGTGTCGAAAAAGTATAGGTATTGCATTTTCGATTTGGTCTCAATCGAATTACACGATTCCAGTACAGGTCGAAACTTGGTTGAAATGCATATGTATGCTGCTTGAGTACGGTATTTACTATGTTTTGGTAGTTGTGTTGCTGTTATCATTTTCTTAGTAAATACTATAATTCAAATTTTTTTGGTTCTCGACTACATTTGATTTGGACGTGGATTTGTATTTATAAACCCGTCTCAAAATTTCGAATCGTTCTCGACCAGTCTTACTTTCCGACTCTAAATTTATGCGTTTTAAAAGAGAACGTACATCAATTGGACAGTGCTTAAGAATGAGGAAAACTGGAGTTTAAATTCATAAGTAGAGTTCTTGCGTTATTGCATTCAATGGTATTTCTTTTGGTAGTGTACTTATGGTAGGTCAAGAATTATTGTTTTTTTTTTAATTTAAATTTTCAGATAATTTATATATTTTCTTAATTTTCATAACTCATAAGATAACACTAAACTATAATAGTTTACATTTTCCACAACATAATAATCACTCATAAACTTTAATTTTATGATTTTAATTTTTAATTTTTATCGAAAAAATTTTCCTTCTAGAATCATAGAAGTACTATGGATAGCATTTTCTATTTTCAAGAATTGAAGTGTTCTTTCTTCATAGTATATAAAACTTGTTCGAAATATAAATATACTTGTACTAGATGCGCTTTAACCAATGTTTAACTCATGTTTGTGGATGTGTAGAACAACATATTCCGAAGAAGACAATTCTCATAAAAACGTTCACAATTGTTACCTTTGGGAAATTACGTTAAAATAATTTTCCAACGTCTTTTTCTTCTTGTTGTTTTATATATATATATATATATATATATTTTTTTTTACTCAATAGTCCAAAGTTTGCGCTCGGTATAAAGGTTGAGAACACACCTCAATGGATTTTTCGCTATATTCTCTTATAAGAAACTATATAAAAGTGTCATATATGAAAAAGGAATATAGAATTTATTTTTGTTGTAGGTCCTCAGTACAGTACAGTATGAACATATATCAAATGGGAATTTAATAAATCAAATGAAATATCGTCCTCTTGTCACGGCTTTCATGAGAGAGAAAAGAAAAACAGAAAAAAAAACCGGAAAATTTTCAAACATATTTTCTTTAGAAATGAATCTAGCTTTGGAATTGGTTTTTTCTTCTCATGTTTTTCTAATGAAGATGTTTTAAAGAAATAATCAAAGGGTTTTTTGATTTTGATATTTTATTAAAAAATTAAATTAAATTTTCATTAAGATTTTGTTTTCATATTTCGAAATATTTTCGGCTTGAATTGGTTTTCATTTTGGCTACAGGACGACTCAATCTTTTTTTTTATATTTTCATTTTGAATTTTCTATCAATTCTAGGAATGATTATCCTTTTCAAAAAACGCTTACAATAATTAATTTCTCATTTCTTTCAGAGAAGAAAGTATTTTCTTCTTTTTTTTTTTGTTAATGATTTAAAGATTTTCTTTTTAATTCGAGTAATAATACTATACTTTCTTTTAATTACATTTTTAGTATTGTATTAAAATTCGGAATGTTTTCTGTGGCGCACTTTGGAGTGATGTTTTAAATTAATCAATTTCAAAGTTTTAAATTGAATTTTGTGGAGAAGAAGTTTTCATTTAATTATTTTGAACTTTGAAATTGAAAAGTTGAGATGTGTTCCTCTGGTTCGTGTTATATACTCTTTTTTGTATATACAAGATGCAAAAATAACGATGGCTAACTATAAATTGGTCATAAGAAAACAATTTCTAAATATATGTTCTTTCGTATCTACTTTCATATACAATATAATGTACTTAAATCAATTTATTTTCTACTTACAAGTAATTTTATTGGGTTATGAATATTTTACTTATAATATTTTGAAATGAAAATTTCAAACTACATTTAATAATTAATGATATTGATTAAAATCATCTTCTAGTTAGTTATTAATTAGAGAAAAGTGTGTCAATTTATTTTGAAGTTTTAATAATATTGCATTTATTAGGAAAATTAATGGAGTTTTAACTTCTGGACAAAAATTCGGCATTTTATAACATTTATAGTAATTTTCAAGGCAGGTCAGAATTTTTTCCGTTCGTTTCCCTCTCAAAATAAAATGTTGACTTCTCAAAATGGTTGTTTTCGTTTCTAAAAAATGTTGACTACATAATATTTTTTTACGATACCAGAAATTCTGACCGTAAAAAATGTCAACTGAGTAAGTAAAAAACGACGGATATGAATTAAAAGAAAAAGATCGGAATAATCAAAACTGCAGAGGCCTTAAATTTTACATTTTTCAGGTCCAGAACTTTCATGCGAAATTCGAAATCACAATAAATTGTATAAATTTAACTCATATAGAAGAGAAATTAGTGGTATACCAAGAATAATCCTTGTGGTTCTGAAATGAGAGTACTTAATCTAGAAACTATTAAAAATTAAAGGGAAAGATTGAATGAGGAAAACATATTTTGTAAAATAAGATGAATCAATGGGACTGGCCTGAAATTTTGATGTTAGGGCTGGTCAGGCTTATCCTTTTTTCTAAAATCTAGCAACCAAGTTCCAAATCATATTTTAATTTAAACTAATAACCTCTATCGAGGTATAAAATAAGTAGTTACTAACTATGTTAGTGAGATAGTTTGATTTAATTTACATAAAGTAAATTAGAAGTGATCCCAGGGAATATTTTACCTCCAATATGTATTTGGACGTACTCTCCGTCCAAACTGATTTGTATATAAATTATCGTCTATTTGACTCACCACAGTTAGTATAACAATATTTACATTTTGTACAAAGTTCCAATTCGAAAAGTTCTAAAATCGACAGTTTTTTATTCCATATTTTAGTGAGTTTTCTTTTAAAATTTCAAAAGCATTACTAAAGAGTTTGAAAATTTTCCGCGTTAAAATTTTGCGAAAAAAAAGAAGAAAATAATTAAAGTTTTCAGAGTAATTAAAAAATTTTGTAAATAAAAAAAACTTGTTGTTATCATCCTAATAAACTGTGATCTCATAAATTTTTACTATATACCTTTTTTGGGTCAATATACAGCAAATTGGCCCAGGTCCAATCTGTTCTACTTGTTGGTTTTCCAAAAGGAAAACTGAAAATTATATTCAGAAAATAAAAATACAATGTTTTAAGTTGGTGTTGTAGAAAAAAATAGAATGAAAATCAATAACAAGGATACATGCAAACAATTTTCTCTTTTGTCGGGCAAAATTGTTAAATGAAATGAATTTTAGATGAACTTTTGTAAATCACTAACCTCACACTGGATTCAACTTGACATGTGCATTGTGAAAAAGTACACGTCTAACATGTTGTAAGTTTTACAATATTATGTTGTAGTTTTTAGCATGTGTGTTCTTATAGAGATGGTAAGTTTCTTTCTTAACTTGTCTGTTTTTTCTGTTGTTACTTTTTATTTTATTTTATCCTGCAATTTGAAATTGAATTCCTTATACAGTGAAACCTGCGACAGTTGAGCACTTGTTTGTCAAACTTAAAATGGAACAGTTGACTAATTTATAATGGGGTTTAAAGATTTTTTCTATAACCGAGCTCACTCCTTCAGAAGTCAACTTGAATTTCAAATGTAATATAGAAGATTGAACATATATGGAGTCTTATTTCTGTTGGAAAAGTTATGCCCAACTTAAACAAATGGACTTGTAAAGAAAAATCAGTGGATGGGTAATTTGCAAGAGGATTTTTGTGCAGTACAGCTACAGAGAACCATCCGAAATTGTCCAATTTCCGCATATGGCTAACTGACAAGGATTCCCAACTTTACAGGTTTTACTCTAATTTGAAATCCATGTGAATTTCATGTTTGTTTCTTATATATTTTTTTTTGTTGTTAGCCATTGCATTGTGGGAAGTAAAGGAAAGAAAAAAAAAGGGAAAATGCATGGAAAAAATTTGATTTTAATTATTTGTTAGGAAAATTGATTTTCGAATTGATTTGAATTAAATTCGATCACACAAGGATTACGGATGATTTCATTTTAATTAAATTTGACACAAAACAAGCGACATTGTTATATAAATTATTCAATTTGAAATGATGGTAATTGTAATTTCTTTTTATAGTTATGAGCAGGGACGGAAATTGGTTATTTTAAAAAGCCAAATCATACCCCAGAAACGCTAAAAAAATCATTGAACCCATACGATATGGTACAATTTTCAATGGGCTTTGTCCCTGGTTATGGGGAAGAAATTTTCCCTGTCAACATACTGAATAATATTGGAACGCTTCAAATGTTAATTATATGCAATAAGTTTAAATTACACTCTTTGATATCAGATATCGTCGCTGTTTTGATTAATAGATCTTGAGTTCGTTTTACTTTCATTGAGATTTATTGAAGTATTTTAGTAGTACTTTAGCACCTAGTATGTTTGAGCTTAATTTAGTTCTTTCAGTATTCTGTAATTTTGATAATAATTTTTTAACAGTTTTTGTCGAGATTGTAACATCCAGGAATTATGACAAAATTGAACATTTTTGTTTTGTTGCAATTCGGATGCTAAAAAGAATTAGTCAATTATAAGTATTTATTTTCCTTCAATTTACGACATTTTAACATTTAGTTTTCATATTTGTGAAAATATCTTAAATTTTAATTTATAGTTTTTCCTATTTTAGACTATTTAGACTATTTAAATACATACTTTTCTAATAAAACACGCGAAATAAATAAATCTTTGTTTATTTTCGGTTTCAGTAAATTATGTGAAGATAAAACGAACGCTATTTTTCATATAAAAACATGTAACAAAAAATGTTATGAAATTTATAAGATATTTAAATCACTTTCTAAAAGTTAGATGGTATGATAAATAAATATAAATATACTTTGGAGAAACAAATCTATCCCCAACAAATTCTGTCCAAACCATAATCATTTTCTAAAAGTTAGATAGTATGATGTCAGGAAAATTATACTATTTTTATGGTATTATTGTCACATGTGTGGTAGGAAAATCCTCAACTTATAGTATTCATACAGATAAATGATCTGTATCCTTGATAGTACGGAAGAGTCTTCGGGTCAATTTTCTTTGATAATGATGACTCAAATGTTATCATACTGAATGCAAATCTTTATAAAGCAATGAGAACTAATTTTTTGTGACTTCAACTTTATAGATTCAATGTTTCTAATGTTTATTTTCAACAAGAAGGTGCTACGTGCCACATACGAAAACATTGATTTATTGCGCTCGAAAGTTCAGTGAACATCTATTTTGTGAAATGTTGATGTTATTTGGCCGCATATATCAAACAATTTGACACTATTAGACTTCATTCTTTGACGTTATCTAAAAAATAAAGTTTTGCGTCAACAAATTATAAACTATTTCGGACTTAAAGTATAATTTTCGAGATGCCATAACAGTAATTGAAGTGACAATATGTGAAAATGTCCTCCAAAGTTGTGCCTGTGAATGTGATCAATAATAATTTTAGTACTTTACTTACATCCTAAAGTATCGATTTGTATAATCCTTTATATTTACATAATCTAATTACACTAATTCAATTCAGTTATTTTTGATTTTTTGAATTCAAACAACAGATTTAATCATATTTTCTATATTTAAGTCAAGAAAGTAGATAAATTCCTAAAAATTCTCGTAATAAAATTTTTATTGTATTGATTTTCTAAGAAATTAATTGTAAAATTAAATCGTTTATATTAATATAAGATCAAAGTATTCTTAAAATATTATTATTCATAAATTAAATTATGTAAATTTTTGAAAATTTTAAGTCTTTACTTTTTTGGTTCATCTTTAATCAAATATTCTGGAATATATTTTAGATTTGAACTTTTTTTTTCGGGATAATATTAACGTGTAGAATATTTTCTAGTGTTAAAAGTAAAATTCATTATATGTGTACGCATTATAATGATGTGGGAATAGGATTCAGTCCCTTTGTTGATTTTGCAAAGTTTTCTAATAAAAAATATTTCATGCGGATATATACAAGTAAATCCAAATTCCCAAAAGAAGTATATTACCAAAGGTGGGTATACCATAATGCTTTATTTGGGTTGTCCTTTTCTGGTATTTTTTCTGGGTTTTTTTTTCTGCTCATATAGAGAAGTATATTTCATCTATATACGTAGATGTTCTTTTTTTTATTGTCCTTATTTATATATTCTTTAGGTTCGCTTTTTTTTTTCTTCTTCTGCCAATTGGATGTCAGTTTAAATTTCATATACAGACCATTCGCCTATTCTTGGTTATAACAATATATACCAGTCTATATAGATTTAAGGATACATTATAAAAATCTTACCTTCTCTTTATATATATATATATTTATCAAGGGAGATAATATTGAAGAAAATCTATATTTTATTGATATGTTAATTTAGTCCCAAGACGATCAGTAAACTTTTCCGGTGAATATAATATAATATCGACTTTTGAGTTGGAAAAGTTTTTAGTATAATATTCTCTTTCATAACTATTAGCATATATTTGATAATAATCCATAACGTATGCCAATTTGACCAGCTCTTAAATGTAATATTTGTCATGGGAGCAATACTTAAGAATTTTATTTGAACATTCTTTGTTTTAGATATTCAATTTTTATTTATAATTATCTTAAAATATAATGTTAGATATTTAAAATTAATGTTTAGATTTTTAAAGCTTGTTTCTATTCATTCCTTTTATATAGATGAATCGAAAGATATGTTTACATAATATACCTAGTCAGATAAATGTTCTGCTTCTTAAATGTGGTGTAGTATAAGAACATCTTCAAAGAATATTTATAAGGAAATTTAACTAAATAAATTAAAAACTCACAGCTTCCGAAATGAGTTTAGGGAACTATGAATTCGAAATTCGATTCCATGCTATTTTTGTCAACTGAAATTTTTTCCAAGAAGTTAGACCAACATGACTGCTTCATAGAAATCTTTTTTACTTTATATTTTCTTAAAATTTGAAATCTTATGAATTATTTGATCCATCGTAGAAGTCAAAATTCCAAAATTTAGCCAAGTTATGGCATTTCGCTCAAAACATGTACACAAATTTTCGTCGTAAAGGACTCAGAAGAAGTCTTATGAGTCGTATATCGATTAGTATTTCCCTATTAAGATATAACTGTAAGTACTTCAAACTTTTTGCTATATATTATGTATTTAATAAAACATTTGTTACTTCAAATTAAACTTTTGAAATTTGAATTCACACCTTAAAGGACATATCATAGTAAGTATCATTATCCTAACGAATTCGTCTGATATTTCTTTCTTTCTTTCTAGATTATGAATTTGTATAGATTTGTTGCGAAAATTTAATTCATCTACTTAAGACTCATGTTTAAAAATGAACTAATAAATATTGATTTTATTAACCAACTTTTAAAACTGATAATAGTCTTCATGTATATATGAATTCCTGAGAGTATTAAATAATGCAAATTATCCAATATTTAATATCCTTAAAAGTAAATTATTATTACGTAAAAAATTGGTTTTCCATATTATTCTATAAATCGTTTAAAATTCAAAATGATATAAGAGTTCAATTTCCTGAAAGCGATTAATTAAAAACTCTATTCTCTAGGATATATAATTCTTACTAAATCTATATCTGAATATATATATGTTAGTATTTATTGAATACAAAAGATGAAAATCAAAAAAAAACAATTCAACATAAATCGTTGGATTGTAAATTAATTTACGGGCAGCTCCCAATATCTCCTAACCCTGAAGACATGCACAATGTCCAATTAAACGAACTTTTCTAATTCAATCTCAATGGCTTCTTTTATCCTTAAAATGAAAATAAATGACAATTTTTCTATCTCTATTTCGATGAATGTATTTTATATTTCTATATTAAAAAGGACAATAGATGTACTACATAGGTTAAAGTGTTTACCTGGTATACTCAGGATTGGATGGTCGTTGATTCAAAACTCTTAGTGTTCTATATATTATCAATATTCATTGCTTTTGGTTTTCTTTTTTTATTAACCACTACTATATAGTATAAAAGAAAAATACAAAATATAGAAAAGTTCGGGAGCAAAATTCTCATCTAATAATATTGAAGTTAGTTTGCTCACAGGCTACATACAAATCAATGGCCATAAAAGCTTAAACTCTATCTTCGGTCAGTTAAAAGTTCGAGAGGAGCAATATAGTGAGGGATAACAAAAACGAAATGTATAGTTGAATCATTGGTAAGGAATAGGGAATATGGAAAATAAATTGATTATCCTTTTCCAAACTCTTGATAAATAAATATATGGTCGAGTATACCAAGTATATAGAATGTTTTTATTCGGAGATGGGGAATTATATATGAATATAAAAATATGTACTTATATTAGTAGAGAATGGAGACACATAAAAGTAGGTAATATGTCCGGTCATTGGCTTTATTCTTAACAATAAATTATTATAACTGCAGCAGCTCGAAATGAAATATCAATTCATCTTATAGACCTGACATTGCGTTTAATTTGACCTTATCGAATTTCGGTTTCTTTAATTTTTATATTAAATCTTTTAAATTATATTTTCGTACAAGTAGGTTAATGTTAATGCTATATTTTTATGCTATTTAAAATGTACTCAGGGAAAAAGGTAAGTAAACAATTTTCTCCATTAACCATTTCTGTTATTATAAATGATATGTTTTATAGGATTTAATTGTATACTGAAGAAAGATATGATATAATAGACTAAAAATCTGAACAACAGAAAATGTATGAAATTGTATGTCATGATTTGAATTCCGGAACCATTGAATACTGAGCAACAACTTGACAATTTATGTTATGTTTTGAGTTTTGTATTAATCCAAATTAGTTCATGTGACAATATCAAATTGGTACTACTTCAATGCTTCGTATCAAGTATCAAGTATCAAGTATCAATACAGTCAAAGTTGGGCCGGTTCGGGCTGAATTTATATACTGACGAAAAACAAAACATTTGCCGTATATAATACCGAAAAGTATGATTAAATATCAAATACGCAAAACTAGCGAATAAACAATTACACCAATCAGAGCGAAGTAGTAAAGAAAATCACAAAACGAAATTCATGTTGCCATAATTTTGCACTTACAATTTTCACAAGCAAAATGTATCCGGAAAAAAGGAATGAATTATTTTAAAAAATTTCCCATTGAGCACATGACATGACGTCACAAACCGTATTTGCGGATCGGTACATAAATTTCAATATGTATTTTTTCAAACAGGAAATATTATCGGGACATCACACTTCTCTCCCACCTATACGTACAATATGTAGCCATGAATGAGGGAATATAGATTTCGCTTTACCATATTTCAAATTGGTTTTTTCTGCACACCTGCGTCACACGAGACATCAAATACATTGTTAGTATGAAACATCACGATTATTTATTTTATAGGAAATCATAAGTGATGCCCATAAAACTATGATATGTATGTGATATGTTAGTAAATTTCCAGTTGAAATCAGTAACAATGTCGACACGGCAGGGATTGGAAGTTGGGATACTTTATAATTACTCATATTTCGATAAGACTTAAAGACGATTTCTATCATAGTCTGGAGTTCCATAGGAGTAGTTAAGATATATGTTTGTTAAATGTGCTCCGTGGATTACGGTTAGGTATGGGTAAAAGCACAACCAATCTACATGTATTGTTTTAATGAAATTTTCCTTGAATTAGAATTTCGGTTTGTATGACATTTATGCTTAATTTAATTAATATATATATAATCTTTTATCATTTAATAAAAAATCTTAAATATATTTTCCAAAAGAAAAAAGAAAAACACATGAATTATTTTCTACAACCGCTAATGTTAATAATATCTTCTTTAAACATAAGAATTTATATCTTCGAAAATAGTAATGAACCAATGCTAATAATTAATTCAATTAAATGAGAGTATGTCAGGTTACGTGAAGGAGTTAATAATGCTATCAATGCTTTATAAGCGTAAAAGGAACGACATCGAAGGAAATTCTTCGAATTTATTTCTTTCTTGCTGACGACGTTACATTGTGTACGGGAAAAGCGAAAATCGTACGTGTATTTTATATACATATATAAATTGATATTGTTCTGTCTTTTATATAGTTTATTGCTGAATACGATGTTACATTTGCAATTTATGTAATGCGATTAGATCCGTTTGAATTGTAGTCTGCTGATTAAGAAAATTATTTTATCTGGTAAAAACCACTTTCTAATTATTACGAATGATTTCTTATATTTATGTATTTTGGAAACGAATGTACACATATAAATATATATGATATATACAGTATTTATACAGTTTTCAATTTCCCTAACTACTTATATAGTTACAGTATAATCTCGATCTATGAATTTTCGAATTTTCTAATCAAATATATTACAATATGCTCTTTTCCTACAGAAAATTACACAATTATACAACGATACAACGATAAACCATGATTTAGAATGATAAGGGAATACTTCAGATGTAAAATGATTATGTCCAAAAATTAAATCATTTAAGGACTAGTTTGAAAAATGTTTCTGTTATAATACTGAAAATAATTTATTTCGATCCTTGAAATGGGAATCTTAAATAAATCTCGTTACTTAACTGGATAACACTCAGAATTTAGTAGTCGTTACTACAAAAATTTAGTTCCAGTACTTATAAAATATTCATATTGTAACGCGATTTACATATAATAATAAAATTTGCCCGGTTCCTGTAATGGCTGAGTTGTGCTACATCTCTGGTACTATCATCCATAAGGAAGAGCTAAGGAAAATGACCAGCGATCGTGGTGGAAGTAAAATGGTGTGGTCAGTCTTATCACTTCTATCATTGGAAACCAGCGACTGAGGTTTCTTAAATATTAATATCGCTGTGGAATATCAAGTATAAGTTATCTTTACAATATTGGAAACAGTTACAATAATTTAGAAAGGAATTTCATAGATTTGGTAGCCAAAAGCATAAAACTTGGTATTTAAATCTAATATTCTTTGAAACTTGAAGTTGGGGACAGACTAGTATATCCAAAATCTGATGCCAAAACTGAACTTAAATTCTAGTTTATTATTAATAAAATGTATAAGTCTACAATTTTCGACTAATTTAACAGGATCTAGAAAAACACTTTTTAAAACATGATCAAATATAACATCAGAATTTGAATGAAATATCCTAGTTTGTCGGAACTTTTAGGAAAAGCTGTCTAAAAATATAGGTCGGTTTTCCAAGTTATTTCTTGAATTGTAGGGCTTGAAATTGGACTAATGCCCACTATAAATTTAATGTCACAATAGTTGTAAGAATAGAGATTATACTGTATTATGATTTCAGTTCATAATATCTAATATGTTAAATAATTTTGAAGTCTTATAAAAGACTTTTTTGAGGTTTGGTACTTACAAAAAATTTAATTCTTACAAGATTTGCAAAAAATTTATCTAATTTGTGTGTTTTAAATATTCTGCGATCGTTTATAAAATTGTTTGAATGAATTTCCTGGTAATATGATCTGATACAGTGTCCCACACTCATCCAATTTTTCAAACTACATACTAAGGGATATTCCTTTTGTGTGGTGTATTTCGGTATTTTTTTCATATTTACCTACTTTTGACAAATTTTATAAAACATAAAGAAACTTTAAATTAGGCTATAACCAATTTTTTGATATTCTATATTAGATACAAGGCTTGCAGTCTATTGTCTACTGCAGCGATTTTTAACGTGTGTTCGGCGTAGCGCTTGAGTTCCTTCTACTTATTTGAAAAGAGGGTTCTATGATCATCAGCTAGGAGGGTTCTATAGACCAATGACCTATAGTTTAACAACTTATCTCTAAGAAGAAAAAAGAAAGTAATAGTCTATGTTTATGTTTGGTGGCTGGTAATGTATGAATGTATGTAGAGGCTTGTGTATCAGAACAAGTACTATATATGTTAATACAGATTTGAAGGCCTTCATCAGTTTTGGTTTTAGTCAATATATTTTATAATATTTTTTTCATCCTATTTCGAAACCGTTTTTATCTAAAATTATTGATCGTAAAACGGGACGGAAATATTTTATTGTAATTTTTTTCGAATAGTTGCATCCCTTAAAAAGGAATGATAAACATGAGAAGGGGAAAATTTCACCCCCGACAAAGGATTTGGTTATAATCAAATGTAGTACATTGACAAAAAAAAAATCAATTCATAAAGGATACAAAAAAAAAATAAAAATCAATAATGGCATTAATAAGGGTGAGGGATTTTTGGAGGGTGAGCACGAGTTCAGTAGTTTAGACAATCATAAAATCTATCAGTTTCAAAATAGATTTCGGAGAGTACGAAATTAAGGTGGTTTTTATTAGTTTTGTGAAAAATATTTTCGTTAATTTTGAATTAAAATTTTTAATTTAAATATTAAAAATGCCTCCCCAAGTCAGTTTTCCTCTCGAAAGCGAACCTATTCGAGCAACAGAAGATGAAATTGTAAGAATATCGAACATATTTCTATCTAATAATCAATTTTTGTGAAATATTAAATATTTATATTTTAGATATGTGATGTGACGTTATATTTTAAAGATGGAGAAATTAAAGCCCATCGCGCATTTCTAATTGGTTATTCGGAAGATTTTATTGCTGAAATTGAAGGTAATAGATTCGTTAATTATAAAATTAAATTATATTTTAGAATATTTGTTGTCTCCCAGATGTGCATAGTAAAAGGGACGACACAATTATATTAAATAAATGGACTGAAAATTTAATCTTAATGCTTTTAAAATTTCTTTATATTGGAAGTATAATACCAATTGAAAATACTATTTATGAATTTTTAAAAGCAACAAAATATGTATATATGGATCAACCACTAAAGGATTGCTTTACATATCTTTCAAGTAATTTAACTCCGACCGAAATTACAATTGAAATTTTCGAGTACGCATGTAATTTGAAATTTAAAAACAAAAAAATTGAACAATATTTATAATTAATTTTTTTTTACAAAATTTAGGGAACGCCGAATTGTTCTCCACATTCCAAATAGTTAAAGAATATATTTTGAAACACATCACGGAATTTAGTGTATTAGAGAAATATCTTGAATTGGAATATGAAATGGTAAATAAAATAGGTAGAAGTACCAAATTTTTAGCCGAAACATAAATTGTGGTCACTCGAAAAAATTTTGGTAATAGTTACTTCGCTTACTTGATTGGGTAATTCTTGGTATTCAAAGAAAATTTCGAACACATATTAATAATTATTACAAATATTTTATTTGTAGAGTGGCCACGATTTGGGTTTCGCCTACGATTTTGTTACATTTGTTTCGTTTACATGATCTACTTGAAGTCATCTTAAATCTAAAAATCGCGAATATACTTGAATTTGACTGGAGTCGATCTGATCCACTTTAAATCGTAAACGCAAATCGTTTTCAAATCGACTTGGAAGTCTTACATAACATTGAGTGTGAGCAGAGACGAAGCGTAATCTAGAAAAAAAAATTTGTTTGAAAGCATCAATTTGAAGCTGATTTGAAGTCGAATTCCAGTCAATGGGTGCATCCAGTAGTCCTAAGGGCTGAAATTTAGCAATATGGCTGGATTCAATTCTGACTAAACGATAACTTTAGTGAAAATCTAGCATATACATTTTATTTGAGGTTGTTGTTCACGCTAAAAGTGATTTGTGTAAAGGATAAACTGTCAGGCATTTTTGAAAATCGTTTCTGGATTATCCAATTTTAAGTTCTCCATTTTCCTGCAAAAATTTATTTCATTTTATTTTGAAACTTCGTTTACTCCCCACACTTTTATTTCGTTTAACACAAACATATTTTTAAAAGCTATTCAAATATAACTAATTTAGCGTTTAGCACAGTTAACTACTATTCGCTTGATTCAAGCAAACGCAGCCAGGAGTTCAACAAATCGTCACTGCTTAGGCGAAGAATTTTGACTAAGCGATTTGGACTGCTGGATGCACCCAACATTTAAGTCTGGTGACGCTACAAAATCCGGATTGTCTCTCAAGTCAATTCGCAAGTCGCCATGTAAACGAAATAAATAATTTAATGAAATTTGTTTTTATCATTATTTGGTTTAAAATTTTCAGATTGAAGACCTAGTACAATATACTGAACCAGTTCTAAATACAATGAATTCAATATTTATCGCATGTTCTTCATGGGTTAATTACGATTTCTTAAATCGTAAAGAGTACTTTTTGGATATTCTATTTATGTCGAGTCAATTTATAACGGATGAAAATAAAGACAGTCTTTATACAGATGATTATCGGAGTGATTACGTTTCCGAAGCATTTGAACCTTCTTATTATGTAATTGATGAAAATATATTTGTATGTTCTTTAATGGATGATGATACAACTTGTTATAAATACAATGAAAAATTTAGAAGACATGTTGAATTAACAAATGTAAGACCAGAAATTAGCCATTTCTGGCCAGTTTTTTATAAGGGAAACATTTACTTTACATGCGGTAAAGCGCAGCAATATTGTGAATATCCGAAAATATGTCACAGATATAATGTTGTACAAAATTCGTGGGATGCAATAGATTTTAAATCAGATAGACGTGAGCATAGAGCATGTGTTATCGATGATAAAATGTATTTAATCGGTGGTAAAGAAGGAGCATCATATAAAGCCAATGTGAGCGTGTATGATTTCGAAACGGGCAGAATTACTTTCTTGAATACTATGATTTCGAAAAGAGCAAATTTTGGCCTTACAGTTCACGGTAGATCTTTTAACAATTCTTGAAATAGAAAAGAAAATTAAATATTACTTAATTATTATTTATTTCATAGAAAACAATATCTATGCAATTGGTGGCGCAAGTTCCGATAGGGATTTTTGCAATACTATTGAAAGCCTCGATCCTCGTGAAGGTAAATGGAAAAAGATATATGAGAGTGATATGATCCAAGGCAATTATACTGCAGCTGCTTTTAAAAATTCGATTTATTGTTCGTCAAATCAAGATTCGATTATAAAGGAATTTGATATAAGACAATGCTGCTTGGATCCTAAAGGATCTCTTGTGATTAAGTAATTATAAATTTAAATTTTTTTTTATTATATTATTAATTATTTGGATTTTTCTTTTTAACAGCGATTCGTATTCTTTGGCGGCAAGTGAAAACAGTTTATATGCTTTAACATCATATGCTCTAATGCATCTTTTCAACAAACAAAATATTTATGAGATGGGTTTCTTGCATGACTTAAAAGCTCCAGTCGCATTGTATTGTCCATAAAATAATAAAATATATATTTATACTTAAAATTTTTATTTGTCGTTTTTTTTTTCTAAATTTAATAAATCTCCTTTAGTATTATCGAATTATTCCAAATAAACTTTGTGATGCTAAATCAAAGCATCCCAATTTTAACAAATGTGTTTTTCAAACTGCATTCAATTTGGTAATATTAAAAGATAGTCGGGTTAATCTGCTATAAACTTGTTTAAAGCCATGTAAAAGGCAAATTACGGGTTCTATGGACATTTTGAGTGATAAACTGAAAACTTTCTCACATTATAACTTTTGTGATTTTCAAAAGCGATCGACAGACAATTGAATATTATACAACATCGCCAAAACATTATTTAAATGTGAAAGCCTAATAGCTGTTGCCTAAAATTGTCTGTTCACTATCCAGCAACAGATTTCCTTAGAAAATATATGAAAGTATGATAATCGCTGGTTAGACAAAACTTAGGATAAACATATTAAACATATAAACATATGGTAGCCGAATTGCGGTGAATCTATCAAGAAGGTTTTAGTAATAAACATCTTTGATTATCTATGCATATTACTGCCCATATCTACTGACGTATGAGAAATAAGAATTTAGTTTTCATGATGACTCTTTCAAGTACCTTTTTGATAGAGCGATCGCAATTTATTAGGCGGCCGCTACTTTTACCATACATGTATATATCGAAATTTATGAAGATCAATGTTATTGTATTTTTTCTTAATTGATGTTCGTAATTTATATATCAAATAAAAAATAATTAAATTATAACCAAAACTTGAACTATAACGAAAACCTTTAAATTGAATTCACTTGAAAATTATGTTTTAAAAAAGTTTTTCATTTCAAGTCTCAAAAGAAAATCGACATTGACATCATCAATCACGTATCATTCACCTTTAAGCTTAACACCAACATGCTTCCGAATGAATTTCGTGAAACATAAAAACAGGGTCTATATAATAAATTTCAGTTTGTTCTATTTGCGAATTTGGTTAACGATGAAAATCTTCTTTCGTTGGGTTTGCTAGTTGATTCCCTTCATACAATTTCAACAGGTTTTCTTTATTTTTCCTTCATTTTTTTTAAGTTTCTGTATACATATTACATGTAGTAAGTGAAGTGTTAGTAAATTCAATTGTCACAAAGTGGATTACATGACCACCATATTTCACTTGTCTTGACTACATCAACTTTTATTTACCATTAACCGAACTTCTATATAAAGATAAAACCATCATTATTAGGTATAAAACCAACTAACCGAATTGTATATAATATTATATGGGATTCCTCTATGTTTTTATCAACATGTATCCAGACAGAAAGACAAGAGAGCTCTATAGATATTGTATGACTGCAAAAGAAAAGAACAGAACTTTTCACACTATTCTATATTTATAGAAATCTTATTTTCTATACTAGCATTTTTCCACATTCTATATGCATCTATGGAACATTTTATTTATATACTAAAAGTATATATAAATATGCAAGTTACTTTATTTTATAGAACGCAGAGATAACAGTTGACATCATAGATACATATTAAAATCAAGGGAAAAACCATTTGCCATGTACATAATGTGATTAATATACCTTTAAGATATATAATGCCAGATAATAATGATTAACGAACTTAGGGATCATTGGTTTCTTTCGAGAGACTTAATCTTAATGCGAAACATTGTTTTCGACGCATCTACTTTGTTAAAATACTAAAATAAAAAAGGAAAGTCAATGAAAAAATTAAATATATAAATATAGTACAATATCGGGACTAGTTTCATTTTGTATATATTTAGTTCTAAATCAATCTACTGTAAAAAGTTGTTACAATTGACAAGTGCTTTGTGTTAACTATTTTGTATATAGTATTGAAATGATATATGATTTTCATTGGTCATAGTTATCTGTTTTATCATTTGTAATATTAATTAAGCTTTAACGCTTCATATATGATAAAAGAAATAAACCATATTATAGTATTAAGTACAGTATTCTACTTGAAAATAAGTAATTATATGATTTTTGTTGAAGAACACATATTTATATTTTCATAAGTTTATATATGAACTCAATATATAATTCCTAATAGTGTTAAGTGAATTCAATTTTCATTACTAATGTTAAGTATGATAATATTTAGGTTAAGCTTAATCCTTTCTTATATGAAATCAAGGTTAAAATTTAAGAAAAGTAGTGCATATAAGTTAAGGTATATAAATACTAATTCTAAGTAAAATTAAAGAAGTTTCAGTGCATGGCCATTAAAAAGGTACTTTTGGTGAATTTTTTTTTTAAAAGAAATTGAACGATTTTTGATGATGTGGGAATAGTGATTGTCCCTCTCTGTTCCAAGTTCCAATAATAGTGAAAATATACAAAAACATATCTAATTAAGAATCAAGTCAATTGACGCAGTAAATTTGCCTCGAGCAAGGTTGAAACCCTTGGTTAGATTGGATATTTGCGTACTACACTTGGCACCTTATGGGCCCAATTGTGATCATTAATTAATTGCTAAAAATTTAGTATCCAATACCTCTTCGAATCATTTGATTTTCCCAATAAATATAATTAAACTATCCATGTCGACCGACTGCAACAACTCTAAGTTGTCTCAGAAACAGAGCGATAGCTGGGCGTTTATACAGGATGTGTGTTACGTTCTTAGCGATAATAATATATCCATAGTATCGGCAGATATGGCTTTGTATCAGGTGGTAGAAGACTAAATTTTGAAGAAGAAGAAAAATGAGTTTAAAAACCTACTATATGAACACTACGCTACTATCCCCGAGTCATGTACTCCAATCGTTTTGTAACTTGCTCGAATTATAAATACAAATTCTTTTAACCTATTTTACTATAAAAAATAACCACAGAAACACTTTGATTATATTTTAAAATATCGTAGAAAAATTTGAAGGTAAATATTTTCTTCAGATTTGCCATTGCTTCATGAAAATGATAAAATTTAGTATAATAATGAAAATGGTGAACTTATCTATCTGTTTGTTGAGAATCTGTATCATATATAAGTGAAATTTCGCCTGAAACCATATTGCACTTGAATTTCTTATGTATATCAGGAAGAAAATATGTAACTGTAAAAGTTTTCCAAAAAAAAAAAATTTTCATCATAAAAACTTTTCCAGTTCATTGCAGTTAAAAATTTCACTAGGATTCACATCGTTAAATGAAATCTGTTCTTTTCCAGTATATCAACTAAATAAATAAAAGGGTATTGGATTACACGATCTAACATCGTAAATATATTTACGTACATAAGCTGGAAGCATTAAAATCTAGTTCTTAAACTCAACGACTTTTTTTCGGTGTAAATCTGTGTACAAGTAAATTCACTTATCGATATTTAGTACATACTAAACGTAGTAAAAAACTATTCTATTAAAAGAGTTAACCGCTTTTTAACTGGAAAATTTTGGCCGATAGCGTTTTTTGTTTTGTTGTAATCATGTTCTACAATAATTTCGCTACTTTAAAACACATTATTGAAAATTGAATATCATTCGGCATTTTCTTAGAATTATGTTTCAAAATTTTATTAATTTTAGATTTAATTAAATTAAAAATGAATTTCTTCATATGGTTTCGTAAATTTAAGTTGTAGATGGAAATTTTGGAGTTTTTAGTAAATACTTCTAATAAAAAAATACATACGTTTGCTAGGAAGTCAGTTCAAGTTAAATATTTTACATAAATTTCTTTGAAAATGTCGTATAATTCCAATTTATTGCTTCTACACGATCGGAAGCTGTAATACTAACAAAAATAGCAGGCACTTTTTAAGTTAATGTTAAGTTTGGAACTATATAGGGTCTTCAAATTTGAGGTATCTTTTTAAATTTGCAGGTACTAGATTACACCGATGTTTTTTTCATGTATGAAGTAAATAATTCCGATTATTAAAAATGGATCGCTACACGAGTGAGCAACGTGTTTTCATTATTAAAACTTTTTTTTAAATATAGTGAAACTTATATAGAAGTTGGAAGAAAATGCTCCGACAAACCGTGCTTATTAAACTTATCATTGATAAATTTGAAGAAACTGTTTCAGTTTTAGATCAGAGATGCAGAATTTATCTTTGTAGTGATCGTTCAAGTGAAAATATTATAGCTGTTAGCACAAGTGTTACTGAAGAGGCAAGGATATTAATTCGTCATCGTTCACAGTAATTAAACTTTGAACCCTAAAGAAAAGTTATTATAAATTTTGGTATGAGATTGACAGGCTGCCGAGCTAGCAGAGGAGGTCACTTGAACAACCTGCGTTTTTATTATTAACCGGAATCAATGTACTTTAATTTCCAATAAAAATAAATAAAGATTTAACACAATTTATGTCTTTTATTTAAAATTGAAAAAGATACCTCAAATTTGAACACCTTATATATGATAAGTTTCGCTTACAAAAGATTCAATTGAACCAAACTATTTTTTATCAAATAAAATATGGAAACAGAAGAGTTTTCTACATATATATTTATATTTCTAGAAATAACATAATTAAGCATAAATAATT
Organism: Xylophagus ater; assembly: GCA_963422695.1. Lineage (NCBI taxonomy): Eukaryota > Metazoa > Arthropoda > Insecta > Diptera > Xylophagidae > Xylophagus > Xylophagus ater. The sequence continues at coordinate 8,112,345 of OY730481.1, forward strand.
ATAAAGCATAAATGTTTCATAAAGTGCTGTTGAACACACACAAAACCAACATTTCATGGAAGTGCTATTAAACATGTAAAAAGCCAATAATACAAGGTGAAATATATTTTTTCAAATAGTTTATGATGCTATTATTTTCATGTTTACCATTGCCATTAAATTTTATAGATTTGAAGAAACAAGCCATAGTGCCAGCCAAACCGCATATACATATGAATCATATTATTTTACTTAATAATTGATTTCTTAAAAATTATACCTAAATTGATTGATTGAATTAGAAAATCCTGAAATATCTTCAATTTAATCTTCAAGATCTATTTTTGAAAAACTAATTTTACAATTTCTTTAAACTCATTTCAAAATACAAAAAAGTTCATAATTTTGTTCGCAGGCTACTTGAAGTTTTAACTGACTCCAATTGATTCTTTCATCAAAAAGATTCGTTATATCAAATTTTATTCAAATTGGTTTATAAATAAGACTTCAGTAATTTCAAAATATCAAAGCCAAGCGAAGTTTCAGGCTGATCGAACCCATTATGTGATAAATGTACAGATAGACAAACAGACATGGCATGGGAATACTTGGAAACAATTAGTAATTTATGTACTTTAGAGTACAGAAGCTAAAAATATATAATTAACTCTTTTGATTCTTTTTAATGATAAGTCTTAGTTTTTTTAGTACTTATGAGTGAAATTAACTCGAACTTGAACAATATAAAATTGAAAATTCTTGAAAAGTGCTTTTAAAATACACGTAGTTCTATTTTTCTATTGGGATCAAACTTATTCAATGGTTCAGGTAAAATGACTTTGAATTAATATCACTTCCTAATTAAGAACTAACCAAGGACATGGAAGAAAACTGTGTACTCTAATAACCAATTTATGGATTATTTGTTAATCGAAATGAACTCAAAAGTAATGTTTTAAATTATGTAATTGCAAAGGTACGTTTCCATCAAACAGGAGATTGTATGCAAATTTATTAAGGGTTTGCATTCCATCTTTCACATGTGTGTAAATGCTGTAAAGATATACCTGTAGATGGTTTTTGCAAGTATATTTATAAAATAGGAAAAATTTATAACTTAAAAATCAAATAAAATAAAATATAGTTGATTAGAGTTTTCAATCCGTTTTATTTTGGCAAATCCTTGTATAACTGGATACAATGAGACACTTCAGATATGTGACATACAGCACAGAATACTCCTATTATGTAATTTTGTACAATTATGTAAGAACATAATTAAATTATTGCATATTATGAATTGTTAAAATTTGTTACATTAGTTTATTAATGCATTTCATTAAGTTAATTATAGAGAATCCCATAAACATAGATTTTAAATAAAATTTAATGGAATTAATTGAATAATATATTGATTTTGTCACTGAATGTGTAATGCTTAGAAATAATCATCGGTGAAGAGTTTCAAGGTGTGTAGAGAATCAAAAGTTATATCGATTTGTACATGTCTATCCGTTCATCCGCGCATCAACGTACATGATAACTCAGAACCGCGATATCCGATTTTGATGAAATTTACAGTAAGAGTTGGTTTTTCCTCACCTCGATTTGGAATTTCACTGCAGAAAAATCTTGCAAGGTGGATCGAAGTTATTAAGGAAATACCAGGATGATTAGAAAATTTTGCCCTTAGTTTTCAGGTCGGAAAATTTATGAAACAATTTTGTTCAAATTATTTGCCGTTAAATACGCATAAATAGGCGATAATATGTTAAATTTAAGTCAAATCGGTACAAGGATAGTGGAGAAAGTAATAGCCGTAGGAATTAATAAGCCTGATCATAAAGTTCTTTTGACCTGCATACTTTACAAAGTAGTATACTGATTTGAGTAAAATTTACCAAAGATATATTTGCTACTATGGCCCAGGCTACCAGCGAATTAGAGTAAATTTGAAGCAGAAAAAACTTTAAAATACACCTATACCTCGCTATAACGGCCTTTTTTAATTATGACAGTTTTTCGATTTACGGTCCCCAATTTTTCGTTACATTGCCAAAAAATTGCTGTACATATTGTTAGCGACCTTTTGTTAAGTTTCAGCTTCTCGCTTTAGGCAGCACTACTATAAAAAAAAATAAAGGTTTCGTTATACGGTTCTTCGCTTTACGGCCAACTTTTCCGGAACGTATCTAGGCCGTAAAGCGAGGTATGAGTGTATTACTAATTTTGGGAGTTGCTTATTCAAATTCCAGCCATACGGCATCAGTATTTTCAGTTTGTTTAAAACCTGAAACTCTTACATTCTAATTTTATTATTTTACTAATAAATTCACAAAGAAAACATATATTATTGATTCTATATAGCGTCGATGAAGGTGTATATAACCAAATTGAAAATCAGAAGAACTATGTCAAGAATTTGTCAATTTGATATGAAATAATAATCAAAAATCAATATAAATGCATTTCTGCTTCGTTAATTACTCATATGTACATGAATTCTAATCGTTTTTATCAAATAGAAATATTCTTTGATATCTTTAATTGGTTTTTCTTGTATTTTTTAGAACATTTTTAATTGGTCTGAATTAATAAATCTTAAATATTAACTTTAAACTCTTTATAAAATGAAAACCGAATGATAATAATTACTTTAGAAAAGTACTTTGAATTCATAATAATAATAATAATAATAATATTTATGTAAAAGTCAAAGCCGATGAATAGACTTCAGACAACCTCTTAACACCTTATTTGCATTTGAAAATTTTATGAGCACTATATGAATACTTGTCTTAATTGCATTTATCATTCATTTCATACAATATTATGTGCATTTTTATAATGTACATATTTTATCAGAAATTCCATACATAAAGGACGAAATATACATTTATTAATGAAATATATATAATTTTATTATTTTTTTTTGTTCTTGTTGCTTCTTATACAGTATAGAAGTATCATCATTTTGTATATTATGATATAATTTTGTCTCTAATTTACATTTAAAATTTTCTCCACTTGTCTTAAAGAAGAAGTACCACATTTAGCTCTCATAAAGTCTGCATCGTATATTATCTTTTCAAACAGTTAAAAAAAAAACATAACATAACAGAAACATAATAACAAAACATACTTTATGCTTTGTGCAGCACAAAATATATTTTCCTTATATGATATTCATATATGGATGAACAAAACATATATTGTATATAGTTTATATTAACTCATTGAAGTAACAATATAAGATTTCTTTGAATATGTAATTTAAATTTTTACAGTCGAACTCGTGTAATTTGTTCGACAACAATACATTTTTCAATATTGTGGAATTTCATTGGAAGCTTTTACTCCGCAAGCAGCACATTTGACATTGTATAGGTCCTAACGACGGTTTTTATCAAGAAGTATAACCATATACTTGTAATATACTGTTTGGATGTTGTCAATTGTAGTGACAGCGATTGATATATTGTCCAAGAAGTGGTTGGTGTTATCGTAATTAGGTTGTAGTGAACGTCTATGTTTGATCCAGTGTCTAAATCCATATAGGACATAGGAAAGAAGTGAGAGGAAGAAAAACACAGCTTTAAAACCTATAAGTAAATCAATGGAACCGTTATAAAATTAGTGGGTCTGGTAAGAACTGCTGTTATCCAGTAAAAGTGAAAATTCTCACTGCAATAAAAGTGGCTTAAAAAAAACAGGCTTTTTTTCATATAACAATTTCTTTCTTCACTATCCGATTGGACCGATTTTACTGAAAGTTGCGAATTTAAACAAATTCAGTTTTATTCGAAAAACCAAAATAAAAAAAAGCAACAAAATCTAGTGTTCATCCAGGTTTTGCTTTATTACTTCTCTCCAATTCCTCTCTTTTCTTCAAATACAATACGAAACCGACTTAAGGAACGTGTTTCTAAATTATCTTGCACATGAACTGGTCGTTATAGATACTTCGATATAACTTTTGTTTCTCCACACTCCTATATTCTTGAAATCGTTTTTCCATGATTATTTCTATGCATTACAAATGTAGTGAGGAACCAAGATATCCTCCAGTAGTACACCTACCTAACTTATTGTAACGCAAAATTTGTACGGAACTAGTGATATATTTTTATGACAGTTGTAAGTTATGAGCGCGTTAGAAAACCAATTATTCTTTAAAAAAAAGCTATGACATAGATGTCATATTATGACCGTTATGACTGGGCTCAGAATAAGCCTATTAATTAAACATATTTTAAATTTTAAAACTGTTTTTGCTACGTTCACATTTCAATATTTTTAAGGATACTTTAAGGATATTTGAAACTAAGGTTCGAATTAAGTAAAATATTGATTACAATATACTCTGAGTATCCAAAATCAATAGGTTTCACTGTGTTTCAACATAATATACTTTCATAAGATGAATGTTTTTAAGTTGGTGAAAGGAAATTTAATTTATCATTTTACTTTACAATAGTAAATAATTGAATGTCTATAAAACTTTGTTGACAAAATAATATTTTGAAAAGGGGCTCACAGTCATATGAATATATTACCAGCAGAATGCTAATCAGAGAGACAATACAGGAACAATAATAATTCATATTTTGAATATAAATAAAGTAGAATAGTTTTAAGATTATTGATGATTACCTATATGGAAATGGAAATTATCTAAATTCTAAATATACCAAAATTATATTAAACTTAATTAAGAAATAAATTTCGAAATCATCATAAAAATGGAAGCAAACTTATGTATACTATGGTATTCATGTATGTACCATATGATGATAGTGATTTCAGGAAGAAATTATATACTAAAGTCAAGCATATGTCTTCTTTAATTTTTTTGAAACCAAAACAGTAACCAATAGTATCTCGTATTATTTCAATTATTCTGATCACGTTTAGATACTATGTGGTATTTAACTGTAATCAATTATTGTGATGATTTTGACTTTGTCTTCTGTAATATGGAACGTATATAAACATTTATATAGGATCTCAGCTTTAACATTCGCATGCTATTCATGTTGATGATGATTCACAAGAATAATCCATCCGAAAATGAAATCGAAATAAGAGTAATTTTCTAATAGACTTACTGCGATTTAAGCCATAATTAAGAAGTTCATTTTTTGAGTTTAGAATAACTAAGAACAGGTTAATTCAAAAAATTTTCTTCGGTTTTTTTAACATAGGTAACTTTAATGGAAATAGATTTAAAAATAAGTTATCTAATATTAAAAATTAGATATTGATACAGAACACCTCAGACAAGATTGAATGAAATTGATCTCTACAGAATATGTACATGGATGGAGAATTGTAACAAAAAAATAAGAATAAATTCATTCCGAAGAGTTACAGCCCTAACAGAGCGGACGGATCCACGCCATATGGAACATCATCTGACTGTCGAAAATATACAGTATACACTATACTTGCTCAAAATTAAATGAAAACTGAATTGAAATCGAAAGATTGCCATTTCACTTATAGTAACAGAAGATAACTGATAAATCTTAATTCTCAATTCAATATTAGAATATCTAAGTTTACTCGTTGATTTTCAAATTTCAACAAACTAATCCATCCGGAATTATCTACGGAACTTTGAACAATAAATTCATCAATAAATTCTAATTGCCTGTTTTTAGGCGCACATGAAAATGGGACAGTCATGGAGAATTGTATAGATTTATGAACTTGCAGGTAAAAGAAGAGGAACTCGCGAAGTTTTCAATTCGGATAAACTTGTTTTTGAAATGAAACCCATTTATTAATTAATACCATAAATGAATTCAACATATTCCTTTCATCTCTATAAAAATCTAATTGAATGTCGGATATTTGATTGACATGACATTAAATATAATGTATCATAATTCTTTATACGGCAACATCATTATAAAGTTTTAATTTTATGAAAGGAAATATCGAAAATATAATCAGAAAACTTTTGTGTAGTTTTCAAAAAATATTGTTTTTGGAAAATTTCAAATGCAATGAAACTTTTCATTATTATATTTATTTTTATCCGACATTATTTTTTTTGTTGTTGGCAAAGTTCGGAGAAATGAATTATTTTGGACAGGACTTCATTAATATCATACAAATTTTATGGTTTTAAATTTTTTGTTATATATTTTCGGTGTTATATTTACCATTTTTTTCCTTCTTCTATCATTAAAGGATCGGCTTATGTACATATATAAATGTATTTACAATTATTATTACATCAATATGATAATATGATAATTTCAAAATTGAAGTTATCCATTAAAATTTAGAAATTAAAATCTCAAATTGAATTGAATTTGTAGTGGAATTAGTACACTATTTCATCTCACTATTTACATTAAGCTTTTTCTACATACATAGTCAGAGACAGTGCATAGACTTTTTCTTTTATATGTATATACAGACATATATAAAAGTTTACCTGGTGTATCATTTCAACAAGCTCGACATTGTTTTTATGCTTAAACTACACTACAAGTAAAAGAAAAGCTTGTGGATGCGATTCATACTTTTAGAAAACTAAATTTTGAGGACACTCTTCCTATGTTTGATCAAAGTTTAGATAAAAGTACAAACTTTTATGGTTTCGGCGACTAGATGTTTGGAACTATTATCTAAATTATTTTAGCTAGTATTCCGGTTTCCAGTATAGTGACCATTGGTCGATTTCAAAGTTTTTTAATTCATTTTTCATAAGTTACGAAATCAACATGAAGTTGAAGAAAATGAAGAAACATTTTGTCTTCGACTGTCATTCATTATCATAGTTAATTGTTCAAACTAGTAAGATTTACTAATAGATTTTGAAATAGAGCAGGATTTTAGGTGTACCCAAATCAGCACGTATATTGTTTATACAATCTTTAATTTATAAAAAAGGAAATAAACAACTTAAGGGAAGTGCTTCGTGGGTCTCATTAGACTCAGATTCGATTTTTATACTCTGATCTTCAAAATTAATTATTTCTTTTCACCTACAATTGAATCACCAAATTCGAAAAGGGCTCATGCCGTTTTTTTTTTCAAAATGTATTTTTTCGCCGTTTTCTTATCTTCATGTATAGATGCATGTTCCATAAGCAAAAGGGATTCATATCTGATTTCCAAAATGGAAAAAGTGCATGTCTTTCTGGAGATGAGGCCTTCCATACAGTTTGGCAGAAATTCAGTTTTTTGAGTCTCCTGAAAAATTTGAAAAATAACGATATGAGCCTTCTTCAAGTATGGTGATTCAATTATAGCATTGATTTATTTTTATAATATAAAAGGTTGCTCAAAGATGCGTATTTCATCAAATTCAACAAAATGAGAAAGCTTCTCTTGAATTTTCATACAAATAAGTTAGTTTAAGAGGCGTTCAGAAAACCTCCTTCCATCCGTTAAAATTGTAACTTTCCCATGGAGATTATTAAACTATAAACGATCTACCCGGTATAGTATAAGTACCTACTTAGATAGATATATTTAGTCGCGTTAACCGAAGAAACAACGTTCGTTCATCTCAAAAAGCAATTAACGACAAAAATATATCCTTTAATACTGAAAGCTTTTGTGTAATTGAAATTTTCTGGACAGAAAATAGATGCGACAAGTTTCATATATATTAGTACATTTATGTATGTATATAGTTTATCCTTTATCGTTTTACTATATATATAATGTATATGAATGGAAATTTTGTTTAAAATTTCTAAAAACTATTAAAATTTTATCTATCTAAGTCCAGTAGCAGGAAAAGAAAGGACGACTAGAAAACAAATTTCATTATGAATTTTATTTGTTTTAAATTTAAATGAAATGTGTTTGTTATTTTTTTGTTAGTCGAAACAAATTTTAATGTAAACTAGGAGAGTTGTTAAGTTTTATGTAAAAATTAACAAAGATATTCTTAATTTTTAAATATGTTTGTAATATTAATTTTTATCCTTTTATTAAAAGAAGTTTGTAGACAAGGACATTTAGAGTTCATGTATTCCCTTTAAATATGTACTCTCGGTTTTAATGATTAGCAGTTTCAAATTTTTATAAGTAACTTTAAAACTGTAGTTATGATCATTTTAATCGGTGATTAAAAAAATTTTATGTATTCATTAAAAAAAAGGACATATTCAGGAACAGGTTCATATTTCGAAATGTTTGAAATCGGATGCCAAATTAGGTTGTCTTAAAAAAACAATAACTGGCGTATCAAAAGCGAATATAAATTTAGCAAACTAATTTTATTTAGTTTATTTTGTTATAGATTATATGGTCTTTAGCGGTTTTAAAATCGATAAGAAACTCTGGGAAATATTAAATTTTTGAAATCATAATATAAACGCAGATGAATACTACTAGCGTGAAAAATAGGAAATTATATCTGGTCCTCGGTTAAACTCTCATCTGCATCGTTGGCCGCTTATGAAAAATAATTTTCATCATTAATATTGAAGTCATGTACAAATTCTATATTTACAAATTATGAGTCAAACTGCAGAAGAAGAAACTTGGCCTTATAAAACTTCATCAATTTCAGCTTTACAGATCCATATTCTACTCCATAATCCAAAATATAAGCTTAACGGCAACGCATTATCTCGCCATCTATCTAATAGAATTTGTTTTTAAATGAAAATGCGATATCTTTAATACTATATAGTTGAGAAGAACCACAAAGTTCTACAATATTGGTATTCGTTATACTTCATTAGTAAAAATCCATCTCATATGTACATAGAGCCAGGATCGCAGGTATGTTCTGCCTCTAAAAGAAACATGTAGTGGGGATTAGTCTTAATTGAGTAATCAGAGACGACGTTCGTATCTGATCGTTTGTAAGGGCGCCAGGACTAGTTAGTTCAATACAATATCAATTTTATTAGTGTTTAATGTAGAACTGCGATACACATATAAAGTATATCGAACGTAATTCTAGAGTTATCTCAGCTAAAAAAAAAATATCTAAACAAATATTAATGTACTTAACAGCCCAAGCAACATTTTAGTACCCGCAACGTCCCAGCTGCTAGTGATAGAAATGTTCCAGCGACTAAAATGCTTCTAGGGGGTTGCTTTTTTAAATGATTTTACCAAGTATATAATTTTATTTTTTAAAGCTCAGGATCACTCTTCTCTATCTCGATATACAGTGAATTCGCCCTTAATGGTGACGTTTTTTAACAGGGCATCTCTAACAAGCCGATATGTTTCCAATTTTATTGACTATGGTTTTTCAGTAAAGTGTTCAATGATAAACAAATGACTATGTTTATTTAAACTGGCCACTTTATGTTAAAACACGATTCAAGTTAAACGAGCTTTGGAACTATAGATTCTATCATATAATAATTAAAATCAGCTAAACTTGAGTTTTTAATAAAGTAATTAAAAAAATTGTTTTCCTTATTTACTTCGATACAAACTAAAATATGTAAATGAAATTACTTTTAATTAAATAATTTGTATTACATGTTTTTAATTTCATAAAATTATTTTTTTCTTCAATTATAAATAATTGATTTTAATTTTGTTTTATTTAAATTTTCAAATTAATTTTCTTGTAACAGAAATATTGGCGTCTTTAACATTTTAACTTTTGATTACAATAAACCAGTTTTCTATTAAAACAAAGTCCACTAAGTTATAACTTTATTAATTCTTAATAATACGAAAATTTATTTAATTTCAATTAAGATGAAATTCATTGTTTTTAGCACATATTTAAGTTAAATAGTGTTTGATTACATTTTTTATTGGAAAAGTTGTTATAGAAAATATGTTTTATATAAAAGAAAATGGAAAAAAAGAAAATAACAAGACGAAAACTTAATGAAGATATCTATAGATGGCTTAAAACAGTTATCATGTAAATTGTATGATATGTAATACGTGTTCTTTTCCTTTTATCACAGAACTTTTGATGGAATCAAATTAAGTTTCATAACTTTTGAAATGATTAGACTAAAAGGTTAGAGAAAATTCATTCTATATATAATATATATATAGTAAATATAAACATAGGCAAACATAATAATGATGAAAGTAAAGGGTTCAAAAATTTTTGCTAGTCTATATCTTTAAATTTTACATATTTGTTTATATTTTATACAATTCTGGTGTATTCTTTTAAACATAGATATGTATATAAAAATTTGGAGTTATAATATTGTATAAATTGAATTAAATATTTTCAAGAGAGAAAACAAAAACTCCAAAAGGAAATATTGTTATGACAGACAAAACTTTTCAAGAAAGTGAAACGTATGGTGAAAATTGATTAAAATTGGTACAAGATAAAAGTTGAATTGAATTAGAAGAAAACTAACAGAAAAACATATAGTAACTGAAAATCGGCCTATAGCCGATTTTTTGATGCCCTATGGTAGAAATGGGACAGACAAACTGTCAAAATTAGCATTATTTCAAGGTTTTTTCTTTATAAGTTTGTTTCCCCTTTCCAGGTAACCTAGGCTAGAATAACTCTAATCTGTAAATTTTATTCAAATCGGTGTATTAGTTTTTAAAGTACATCAAAACAACTTTATGAAGATGGTAATTTTCTCCTAGGAATATTTATTTCTCCACTATCCTTGAACCGATTTGACTGAAATTTAACATGGTATCGTCTATTCATGTAGGTAACCTGTGTAATTAATTTAAACAAAATTGAATCAAAAATTTTCTAATTAAATCCGAAGAATCATAACCAAAAAAATGACAATAGTTTCTGTCCATCCTGGTTATTCCTTTATAACTTCGTTCCTCCTAGATCGATTTTGCGAAAAATACAACATCAAACCAAGTTAAGGAAAAAGCAACTCACATTGTAAATTTCATCGAAATGGGATAACTCGTTTTTAAGTAATCTTGTATACGGATGGGCGGACGGACAGACGGGCATGCATAAGTCGACATAACTCTTAAATCCCGGCACAACCATACCCTTAAAACCTTCCTGCGACAATTATTTTGATGTGTTACAAATGGAGTGACAAAACTAATGTACCCTCTTGTAGTACCTACTATAGGGCATAAAAACTTGTTAGATGGGAAAACTTGTTGGGAAAATATTGCTAGTTTCGATATACATAAATCAAAAAAGGATTCATTTTTTTATACTAAACTTTGTAAGTTTAATTTAATTTTTTAAAAAGAATATTTTTTGTGAATAGAAATGGATTAATTTGTCCATAATAATGGTTTATTCTAATCAAAATTGATATCTTCTTGGCCATTGCATCCAATGTACGTCAAAGAACTATGCTGGCATAGAGAAAATTGTATTTAAAGTTATGCCTTCGATAGTTTATGGTGTTGGTATATACTCCTGGACTTAAGGCAGAATAATAAAGGTTTGTAATATACTATTTAATTGTAGATATAATGTTTAACAACTGATAGTCTAGGCAAAGTATGAGTAATTATGAAGTTCCCAAAGTTAAGGAATAAGCAATTACACCAATCAGAAGAAAGTAGAAAAAGACGAAATTCTTCTTGCAATAAGCGCAAAAGAGCACGGACAGTTTTCAATGGCATAATGTATCAGGAAAAGGTACAATACAATTTTTTTTAACAAAGTTCTCATTGAGCACATTACATGATGTCACAGACTTTTAAAAATCTTATTTTTTTCCAGCATTTGTTTGCTTGTTTATAATTTGAAGTTGTAAAATTAAATCATATTTCTCTGTCACCAATATGTACAATATGTAGCTGTATCTATGTTAGCAGTGGATTCAATTTTGCTCCCTAACTCTAGTACATTTCAAGTCGAAATCGGTAAAAATGTGGATACAACAAGGATAGGGTGTTGGGACACTTTATAATTACTCATATTTCGGTCTAGGCAACAGGCAGAAAGTGAAAATAGTGGAAATCCGAATTTGTATTTTCGATTTTTTGAATATTACTTAACACGTTCGCAGACGTCAATGCTATATAGCATTTTTCACTAAGATGCCAAAGGAGATGAGCCTTTTACTGCCAGCGAATGTGTTAAACAACACATATACTATTAATTTGCATATACCACCTATTACTAGACTTCTATTTACTTTTTCATTTAATTTAATATATTATAAATTTTCCAAGTGCTTTGAACAGTACTATTAAATTTCAAATTTCAACAAAAGACACAAATTAACTTTAATATTTCGAATAGAGAGTTCTATCTTAAATTTTACATATCATTCAGAAATACTTGTATATATGATGCTTTGTTTGAGTAGTAAGCATGAAATTACAATACGGACACAAAACGCAATTAAACATGAAAATAAACTTTTCCAAATCGATATCGCGTAATAGACTTGTCCTATTATTATTCGAAATGGAAAATAGCCCAAAAAAACCATAGATCCATATCATAGTAAACATATAAGGTGAACATCGATTTTAATATGACACAAAAGTGTATTTAATGGAATCCAATACAAAATCGCTGTCTATAGTCGACCAATGGCCATATAGAAATCTACACGTATTTTTGTTAACAACCAATTTCAATATAATGTTCTCAACTTCACATAGTCGTCTTCTATGTTTGTTATTTTTGTGTTCAATAACATCCGAAAATAACGTAAGTACATGATATCCAGGTCCATCGTTTGTTTCAAAATAATATAGAAAACGACAAATTGACACTTAATGGAGAATCCTTTTTGGTCAATGAACAAGAATTTTTTTCCTTTTTTTTTTTTGAGTTCACATTTATTTTTTGTTTTCTTCCAACTTAATTCGATGACCATATTGTGGTCATCACAAAGGATATTATGATCAAAATATTGATTGAAATATCATTGCTTCTATGACATTGCAGATATATTCGGGTTGTATTAAATTTCTAGCATTGAGATGTTATATAAAAGAGAATCGGTTCAATGGATGAAAAGATTGTTTCTTTAAAAGAATCGGCTTCCATAACAATATCGTATTTCATACTGCAATTTCAATTATTTGGTTCGATGATCACAATCAATTTACTTAAATTCTTTTTAAGAAAATCTTCTTTTTTTTTAGTTTTCTTTACTTTCGAATTGGTTACAGGTCATAATATTGATCGATTATTTTGTTTATTACAATGTGTCCGTTCATATTCAATGTTATCTGATTTAATATTTCGAGTTTTTCAATATATCTTTTTCAATGATTTGTCATGAAAACAATTTATTAATATTATTATTAATTCATAGATAGTTATTATAACAATAGTGACCGCTTAAAATATGAATCTAATATACTATACAATTAGTTTGTACATTTATGTATACTGGGGGCTGCAAAAATTTCCAGGAAAATTTGAACGGAAACAAATAATTCCATATAAGCTTTTTCGATACCGACGAGCCTTAAACTGGGTAGTGTTGTTTAAAGTTATTATAGGTTAGACATAGGGGAACAACCCAATTGAAATGCAGGCCTTCATATTTGAGCATTGGTGAGCTATCTAAACACGTATGCATTATATACCATAAAACAACCTTATAGAATGAAAATGAGAAGGAAATCAAATTGTTTTGCACTCAGAGCTTTTATAACGGGATTAATTCGTATCGCATTACTAGAAACTATAAGATGGAAACCACGGTTTAAATGTATCACGTTATAGGATTAGATTAGATTAGATTAGACTTTAGGGTATTCTTGTACTGCGACCTTAAGATCTATTGTACCCCCTTTCTTTGGTGCAATAGTTAAGTTAACCTCCCATTCTATAGCACCTCCTCCAAGCCTATTTCTCTTAGGAATTTTAGTATCCGGAGTGGCTTAAGAGATTGTATCTCACTTGGAGAGAAGCAGTACGCTCCCAGATGTTTCCTTTTCCTACGGAGTAGTGCCTCACATTCGGAGAGAATATGGATTGGGGTTTCTTCGTCCCCCTCGCAGAATCTGCAGGTGCTATCTCAGGGTATCACAGGGTAACTTTGTTGTTTGTGCATAATTCGTTTAATTTGGTCACAAATTCTTCTACCATCTTGGATAGTTGTCGCAATTTTCGCTCCGATGGAAGCCGCTAAGAGATTTGAGTGAACTTAAAAGTTTTTATATTTTATTAAAATATGAACTAGAAGCTTCTGTGCCAATATTTAAAAAAGTATAAAAAAGTATTGGACCATAGCTTGTTTTGATCTTAGTCAACGGTCCTAACTAATGCTGGATTAAAGGAGATATCTTATATTTAGTTTTATGAAAACATTTACGTATCTATTTTACTATAAAATTTCTATTCATTTGAACAAAACTTCGTATGAGCTCGACATTGAATCAGGAGCTCGTCATTTAGCATTTTACCCTAGAAGCTGTGAGATTGGTAACTGAAATCATGTTATACGTCTCATATCAGCCAATTTTACTCGATTCTTTACGCTATACTTTCTATTTGAAATTTTTCTTTTCATATAAAATGCTCTAAATAGTAAAATTCAAAGCTTTTAAAAGTTCTTTTTATTCTGAGAAAAATATTTTTTTTAAAAAAATTGTTTTAATTCAATAATTTAAAAAAAAAACTCCAAGAATTAATTTACATATAAAACGATAACAATATTTTAGTTGTATGTAAAACCGACAATTTTCAATGGTTTTCATGGTTTTTCCTATTTTACAATTTTTTGCAAATAATTTTTATTTTCTGTATAGTTTATTCTATTCTTGTTTTTGTGTCGAGATTTTCCATATTTAATCCCTGGAAAACAAATTAGTACATTCTATGGACTATGCCGGTACATATAGATTTGCATACCAAAACTTAACCGCTCAAAGAGTTTTTCTTTTTTTTTTGTTTCATTTGAAAATTGGTGCGAGGTAAAAACGTAATCACAATTTGTATAGGTGGAAAAAAAGAAACCACAAATTGTATATGCATGCCATACATTTTTTGTACTATCACAAATCTCGTAGTTCCGTAAATACGTAAGTGGATTTGTTTTTGCATATCTGAAAGTGTTATGCTTCCATGAAGAATTCAAATGAAACCGCAACGAATAGAAAACTCTGGATACAAAAAATTATTCTCGAATAAATGGGTCTCAATTTGAATTTTTAGATAGGTGCCCCAGAAGAAAAAAATATAACGAATTCCAAAAAAAATAGAGAAGGATTACTATGTAGTAGAATTGTGAGGTATTGTTGGAATTGCATTTCTATAGTGTCATACCTTTATTATATGTACTTATGGACTTTTTTTTTCTGATGTACATATATCGAAACATTTTCCATGAAATTGTATTACTAGGGGACATCAAAAACTTCATGGAATTATGAGAGAAATGGGAGTAATAATAGTTATTATATTAGTATATGTGATAAATTTTAGTCTAGTTGCGCCAGTGTTTATACTGCCGAAGAAGGAGACCAAACCTGAAGAAAATCCGAAGTATGAATAGAGTTAAATATCATGCCGTCATTAACGTCTTTACAAAACCAGAGAAAACACGCGATTTACGACCACTATTGTCCTAAGAAATCCGTGATTTACAAGCAAAATAGTCATTTCAAGAAAGGCAGATCGTTGTACTCTATTAAGGCTACTTTATCGGATATTATCAAAAAACTTTGAAAAATTTGTATTGGAATATGCCAGGAAGCTTGCAGAAATTTCTTGACTACCACCTGGAGCTATATGGAATAGCCTTCATGATTAACTAGGGATCTCAAAGGTCTATTCAAAATGGGTACCGAGAAAATTCACGCGACTTTATTAACAACAGCAAAATTGCTTTGGTTACTCTTCAGGAATGTTGTGTACAGTTCAGAATTGGCTGACCATTTGATTATTGTTTGTTCCTAAATATGAAAGAACTGCCTCGAGGGAGAAAATTTGTGGTCTACAAAAAGGCTAAAGGGGTAATCTCAGCATTGAAGATTTTTCTTTTTTTGAAAGTATAAATAAACTTGCAGAATGATTTCGAAAGTGCCGAGCGTGAATATATTGAAAAAGGAAAATCGTAAATAGTTTATTTTAGGCGTTCTTCCTCTTAATTCCACAAAGTTTTTGATCTTCCCTCGTATATTTGTATATTAAAACCAAACAATATAAATTTTTCTGATCATTTTCAATCTGTATTATATTTTTGATTTCCATCAAAATTCTCATGAATTACATTTTTATTATCAATTCGATAATAAAACACTATTTTAAAAAAGTTTATTTATTTTGTCTTATTATTGTTGAATATTGTTGAATATTGTGAATTCGACCTTTCGATATCAGAATTAAATTTGAATATAAAAATTTTCAAGACGACATAACATGGATCTCAATTGAAAAAGTGTATCGAACTAAAATGAGGAAGATAACTTCACAATTTTCTGAATAAATATAAATAAAAGATTTCAGTTTATTATTGTGATTTTTTGAAAAGTGTTTTCATACCAAAGATTTGTTGAATAGATGTCAATTGGATTATTGTGATCATAATAACGATTTGAAGTGGAACAAAATAGAAATAGCATTTCTTTGATGTCAGTGTTCATGTGGTATCACAGAAATTCGATTGTATCTCTCACCTAAACTTCATCCTTCGAAGGATGGTAGCAATTTTGAGGTGTATATAAATCGATTTATTCTTTATCTGTTCAGTGCAATAATCTTTCTATTTTTTCGTAGTACTTGATATTTGATCAAATAAGGTATGAAGGTTTATTACAAAATATATCTTGAAGTTTTCGATAGTTCAATTGGGAATATTTTCAAACTTGAAAAGTTAGATTATGGATTGTGGTGTAGAAAGATTTATGGAACAGAAATTATCGAGTTGGTTAAAAGAAAAGGAGTAGAATGCTGTTTCCCTGTGGATAGATTAGAAGAACTGCATTCAATAATATTGTTCTTGAGAGTTAGGGGTTTTTTTTTGGATTTTATAAATGGTATCTGAAAGTTCATTCGCCCATATATGGGATTAATTTCTTTCTCAAGAAAAGACGAACCAACATTTTCATAATTATATTTGGTTTAGTTAGATTTCGTAGTAACTTAAGACTAGATGACATGTTTTAAGAAGGTAGACTAACATATTATATTGTAGATTATTAACTTATGTAGTTATCCATCGACGATATATTAAACTAATTCTTGTTGTGTCGTAATATCCCTACATTCTTTTCTTGTATTATTTAATTTCAAAAAGGTAGTACGTTTCCATTTCAATAAGTTGTAACCAACTGGATATCGACTAATTAAAATCAAAGCTCCATCTTCAATCTTCCCTATTGGAGATCACTGTTGCCTATATTCGGATTGGACATTCTTTGGATATACTTGTATGATGATATTATAACTATACTGATCTCTAATGAATAAATAATAATTTTACGTGTTTCTCCATGGGGTGTATTGTATAGAGGTGTATTCTGCAGTAAATCGCATTCGTTTCTATTAACTAGTTTTATTCTTAAAATATACAATAGAAAAAATCTCTTCTAAGAAAATATATATTGTATCAAAGACATTTTCAAAAATAATCAAATATAATAAGAAAAATAAAATAAATGGGAATTCTTTAAGAAAATGATAACATATAAAGTTTAACTATAATTTCGAAAATGTTTGATAATAACATCAAAAGAATTTATTTATAATGTTTAGCAATTTTCGAACATCGTATATAGTACTATATGAGAAGAAAACGAAATGATAAGAAATCCCCTCAAGTATCAAAATGTAATGGCTATCATAAGTATTAGATTCAATGACAGAATTTCATCTGGTTTTCCTTTTTTTTTTCTTCCCATATAAAATCAATAATAAAATATATAGCAGCGTGTTGTCTTGTAATAGCTTTGAGGGGTCATCAAGACATCAGGTATATGGCCAATCATTATAGAAATTGATTCTTAAAATGAGTTTTACGATGTTGTAATATAATTCATGAAGAATTTTCCTGGTCTTTTTGTATTAGATTTGTAGATTGGAATGATATTAGGAAGAATATTTCTGATGATGATCATTTATGTTTAATTTTCAAATTTTTCCATTGATAAAAACGGCAAAAGTAAATGATTGTAATATTCTAAATATATGACAATTCAATCAAACAGAATTTTAGTATAAGCTCGATGGAAATATAAGAATGAGAGGATTATTTTATCCTAAAGAAGACTAGAGGCGTTTTATTTTGAAGTGTATTAGCTACAGAACGAACACTAAAATAATACCTGAGATACACTGTTATTTTGAATGATCATTGAGTATCAATGATCGTTACCCAAATATCTTGATACATTGGTTGACAATTAATGATCATCTAAATTAGCAAAATACACCCATATCTCGCTTTACGGCCTAGATGCGTTCCGGAAAAGTTGGCTGTAAAGCGAAAAGCCGTATAACGAACCAATTTTTTTTGTAGCAGTGCTGCCTAAATGGAGAAGCTGAAACTAAACAGAAGGTCCCTAAAACTACCATATGTGCAGTATTTTTTTGGCCATTAAATGAAACATTGGGCAAAGGTGCCGTAATTAAAAAAGGCCGTTATAGCGAAATGTCGTGTAAAGAGCGGCAGTATAGCGACGTATAGGTGTACACAGATTTGTTGGTGAAAAATCTGAAATGGATAAAAATTTTATGTTAAAAACGATAATTACCAGAAAAAAGGCATCATGTTTACTCTTGAGAATGCCGAAGTTTATTTTTGAACTAAGAACTAAAAGACATCAAAAAATTATGGGAAAGCTGGAGAAATACAGCTTTCCCATAAGGTTTATACCATTGGCGCTTTTATCTGTGTGGAGTACATGATGCAATGATCGTTCATTTTCAAATTATCAAATCAAAACTTTATTGCAGAAATTAAGTTACGAATGATCATCAATTAACAGATGATAGACTACTAGTTCAATGATCACTTACGCGCAAATGATTGCTGGGCTGTGATTCAATATAATACTTCTAAGTATTTCGATGTTACTTGGGAATGTCTTAAGAAAGAACTGTTGAATGGTTCGTAAATATTGCTGAGAGTCTCTGTCTATAATGATATACTTCCGTGTCCTACCCTTACACTATTGACATATCATAATTTTCATGACATTTATATATTTTGGTTTAGATAATAGAAAATTTATTGTAATATTAAGACATCTACAAACATTACATATGGAAGCGTTCAAATTACTTCACGTTCTTAAATTAATTATCCAGTTTAACATTTTATCGAATATACTTATAATAACATTTAACAGTGTTTATCAAAAATTTTCAACTATCACGTAATTACAACTGTATAATAATTTAAACGTTCATTTTTCGCGTATACTGCCCATTTCGAAAAAAAATTGGATTACAAAAGTATCGTGTAACAAGAATACACCTCCTCTATTTACTTACACTTACTTTGTAAAGTTTATGAATAATTTTTTAAATCACTATCATTATCACATATGAGGTAACTGATGCGTGTTTTTCTTTTCGTTTTGCCGTATGTATATTTTATAGGAAAAAAAAACAGAAAAACTTATGAGAAAGAAAGGTGTCCACCCTTAAACTAAACCCCATTAGAATATCATATAATAGCATTTTATCATGACAGACTTTCCTTTAGTATGGCTCGGAATAAAACGCAGGCAAGGCATAATAGCAATCAAGTTAATGCGACAGTTCGCGTGCAAATATTATTCAACCAAAGTTTTTAAGTTTGTTTTTTTAATATTACTTTCCCTATATGCGAGCATGTTGGGTGACAAAAAGGTTTCGTTATTCCTTAACTGATTTTTGCCTTTTAATGTGAAAACAATATGCTACTGTAACGCGATTAACATATAAGAATTAAAATTTACCCGGTTCGTGTGATAGATTAGTTTTACTATACCTCTGAAACTATCATCGATAAGGAATAGTTACAGAAAATTATCAGGGATTGTGTTCGAAGTGCAAAGGTGCAGTTCTATGTAAGCATTGTTGAAGCTTGAGCCGGAAGCTTGAACTTCTTGAGAATAAGTATAGGTACTTATTAAAACTTCAATTGTTTATGCAAACAATGCGTTCCGTATTAAACTATTCGATGTTCAATAAAATGCACAAACTTCTATATTAGATTGATAAAATTTTGAATCTAGTTTAAGGGGAACACAGCACTTGTGACTTTGAAAAATCGTCCTCAAAATTTCAAATCGATCCGAATACAATTGAATGAGATATCGGCTTTGAAAGAGAAGCATGTGTTACGCAGACTGGAAACTGGAAACTTTAAACGCATTTTTCTGAAAATGGCATTTCTCAAGTCGGTGACCAAAATTACTCAAAATCTACTGAACTGATCTTCTTGAAATTTTTACATAAAAATCTTCGTTCGATTTTTTTTTACCAAAACTTTTTTTATACGGCTAAAAACGGCTGTTTTTTTGGTGAAAATCGAACCATTAACTTTGACTACCCACCATTTTGTTAAAAAAGCATATTTTTTTTACATCGAACGATTAAAGACTAGTTGTTGTTATTTAACTAAATCCATGTCCATTTTTTCTTTAAGATGATCCAGTTTGACACAGTGTTGGTCACTACGAAACGGCTTTTTGAAAACTTATTATATCTGATGGCCATTTATAATTAAACTTTTTAATATTTTTCAATCAAAAAATTCCTAAAAGATCTTTATTGTCTATATTTTAAGATGATGTATTGATATTATAAAAAAGTTTAGCAGTTATCCATAAAAAAAAAGATTCCTAAAAATTACCTATTTTTTCGTGCTACAAGTAGGGTGATCCCTTTACCCATGCATAGGTATAAAGAAAGTAATAGCATTCTTAAATTATTTTATAATTTTTTTCGTCATTTAGCTAAGGTAAAAGAAATTTTCAAAATTTATTTCGAATTAATTTTTTCAACTTTACAAGAATTGTATTACGAATTAAAATTACAGATCTTTCAAGGAATTGTTAATATTGATTACGGTGTAAAAGTTAGTATAGAAGAGAAATCCTTTCCCAAATTTTCAAGGTACGCCTAAAAATATGCAAAACATATAAAATGTTGAACTGGTTAGTTTTTAAAACATAATATAGTAGGTTACTCAATAAGTTCGCGGAACACTTTCTTCAACTTAAATGTTGTGCACAGGGCCATTTGAAATGCCTGCGGCTTCAGCTAACTCTTTTCAGTCGATCGACGATCATCAAAAGCATATCCTGTATTTTTGCGACGATTTCTGGTGTTAATGCACTTTTTGGACGTCCTTGACGTGAATTGTCTTCAAGGCTTGTACGATCACTTTTAAACAAACCATTGGTTTTGAAAGAGCAGATTCAACACATTTACCATTTCGGTATGCATTTCCATTGCCTTTAAACCCTTCTTTACAAAGAATTTAATCACTGCACGATGTTCAATTTTTTCCAGTGTTAAAAATGCACTGACACGTCAACTTTAAATGGCTTGTAAAAAGAATAAATTGACAGATCGAAATGAAATTTTGACTATGTTCTTATGAAAGATGAAATATTGAAATGGCGTTGAAGTTTCAGTTCTACTGTTGACGCATACTTCGCGAACTTATTGAGTAACCCAGTAAGTAAATGATTTATATTTACGTCATGAATAAGTAGTTATAAATAGTATATATAAGGTCACGTTTTTCCTCTTCTAATCATTTAAAAGAAAAAGGGTTAAAATACCTTTAAGGCATTTTTTTTACTTTTATTTTTTTCATCCCAATTAAAATGTTTACAAACAAATACTAGTTAATTATATGTTGCCAGTTAATGTTGTAAAATGCAGGATTTGTATGATATTTGTATGTAATACCATAAAAAAGCACCAAGTAAAATGGTCACACATTTAATGATATCATTTCTTTTTTCTTCTAAGATTTTTATAGTAAAATTTTGATTAATTAAAAATACAACAAAAAAATTTAAATTTCAATTTTATGTTTTCTAATTTTACTTTTTTTTTTATTACTTTAGAAAATAGAAAATTACATTATAAATAAAAATGTTGTCATTTTTAATTTTCTCCCATGTGAATATGTGTTTTTGATTTTGCATAATGAAATTTCGAACTAGACAATGTAGACAAGAAGGATGACAACTGAAATTGAATGAAAAACATGACGCTTTAAAAAATATATATGTATATATTTTATGTTTCCTATAAAGAAAATAACAACGAAATAAATATGTCTCAAAGGACGAAACAAAATATTCGTTCATATATGTAATGGGTGATTCATAGTGAGATGCCATTAACGATTACGTTACGGCCATCTCCATTTTGTTACCAATATGGTATGGACCGATGATTCCGTCAGCCCATAAACCACATCAAACTGTGCATTTCTCTGGATGTAATGGTAGCTCTTGATACTATTCGGGTTGTTCGTTAGCATAAACACAGCAATTTTGCTTATTAACGTATCCATTTAGCAAGAAATGGTTCTCATCGCTAAACAAAATTCTGGGATAGAATAGCGGATCATCATTAAACTCCTCAAGAGACCATATAGAGATGCTTTACCGTGTACGTCTTTCCATAATGAAATGGTATTCACTACTCTGTCAAACTCTAATGACAGCTTCACACTATTCATGCGTGATGTCAAAAAAAATCCCGATTGAAAAAAGTTCCTCATAATGAATCACCCGTTTCTAGAAGGTAGAGTAGAGATACAATGTCCTGCTGTGCACCATCTTTTTTTCCTTTTTTTTTTTAATATCCTTATCGAGTCAAAATAAAGAAAAGTTGTATTTACTTTTTTGACATTTTTTTATTATGAAAATCAAATACTTTTCTAAAATATTCATTTTGGCATATTTTTTTTTTTACTTTAAATATATTAGCTTTTGTTTAAGTTTTTTTTTTTTTTTTTGATAAAGGTAAATTGGGACAAAATCTAGGCTTTTAGAGACTTGAAAAGAATAGAAAAAAATAAATACTATATAACAAAAGTTTATTGTGGTAATTTTATTAAAATAGATTTTTATTAAATTAAAAGATAATTTATATAAAAGGATTCAAAATATTAGTTTAAAAATAAAATAAATAAATAAAATTATGAGATATACATTTTTATATATTGATTAAAATGTATACAAGTACTTTGACGAAATTTGATGAATTTTGGATTTCAATCTTTCTCCAAAAAAATGTCCTTAACATTTGCCTCTTGATATCTCATCAGGATAACTTAAGATGACGATATCATTTTAGCTACAATTGTACAATTAAAGCAGATGTTTAAAAAGGAGAGAGACACGCTTCTAACTTGTAAATAAAAATGTAATCGTCGTCTATATGTTGAACATAATAGGATATTAAGAAGGCATCCCATTTACACTATCAATGTACGCCGAAAAATTGATTTAACCGCTGAATTTACTCATAAACTGTGTCATTGTCGGTATTGTCATTCATACTATCCATCTACGATAGTACGTCGATATTATAATATAAAGAGAAGGAAATATGAACATTTTAATTTGCAAAAGTTGTTTGGCATGTATCTCAAAAATGATATAGTAATAATTATAGAATAGTTTCAGACAATAGCAGCTTTCATTTTTCGGTTTCTGTTAACTAATTTCAATTGAATGGCCAAGGGTTTGAGTAACCTAACTCAAAATTTGGACAGATTTAACAATGAATATCCGAAATTTCATAATGCATTTTATTCACAGTCAACAACTTTGTGCTCTTTTAAAGCAATCTTTAAATCAGGGAACATGTTTGCTAAGTTTTATCGTCTTATCGGTTATATTCAAACCGTCCACGCACGTATTGTCGAAAAATCAAAAAGTCTTTGAATATTTTGAGACGTTTGACAAGTTTGACAACGTGTTTGAAGACATATTTCCTAGCCTAAGACTGGATTTATAGTACTATATGTGACAGGAATCAATTTTTCAAAATGTGCTTAAACTTATGTTTAGAGATACTTTTCCTAAAACCGTACCAAAAGCAGCTAAATTTTTGTTAATGTAACATGCAATGAGTCTTTCTTAAATGTTTCTCACGATGTGCGATGTAACGATATTGATGTGTACACCGAACATTGATAGCATGTCCTTCAGATTTTACCAGATTTTCCTATTTTACGTATGGAATAACATATCTTATGAGGCATTTTCAAAAAGAAAATTAACACCACTTTTTAAGATACTCTGTCATATATAAAAATATGAATATGAAATTCTTATTGATTAGTTGGTAACTTTAGAGAATTTCTAGAAACTCGAAAATAAACTTATTAGTTATTTTAGCGTAATGTAATATCCAAAAAAATTTTCCTTTCAATAAACCACAAAGAACTAAAATATATACTATTTCAATTACTGGAATATGAAAATTTCACGCTATAAATTGTGAAAATATTTCATCTATAAAGCATGATATGAATATGGTTCTATGGAAATTATTATAAAAGGATGAATATTTTGTTCTTAATAAAATTTTGTACGCGATTTTATGCATATTTTATAAAATAAAGATTAAAATTGCATTGCTTTGAGCTGATTCAGAAATTTCCATGTCTATTTAAAATGCTTGAAGAATTTCACAAAACTCACACAAATAATTCAATAATTTCATATTTTCATGATGTCAAATGCTTGAAATTTTCCCTATTCATATGTGGCTAAATATGCAAATATAGTATATAAAATATACGAGATGAATAGCTTTTAATTACATGCGAAAACGATACATACTTTAGCAGCACAGTACATTTCTTTTTGTTTTTCAAAAATCATATTTGTATGAGGAAAATTTCATAATCGAAAATTTTGAATGAATAAATTTTGGAAATACCTAAATGAATCCTGGGTTTTATAAGTATAAATTCGAAGGGATTTTCAAAACTTTGAAAAATAAGTTTTGCATTAATTTCTCCAAAATTGTTTCGAATCTCTATTAATAATAGCTACAATTCGTTTGTGAGCTGTTGCGATTGTGTGCCAAGGTTGGAAGTGGCTGCGCGGTTCCACGGATCCTACTATTTGATTTTTCTGAATGAAATTGTAAAACGAAAATGTCATTTCAATTGACATAAAAAACGATCAAAATCAAATAAAAGCGATCTCTTAAAATCGAATCAAGTTTTGTGTTTGAATTCGTATGGCGTTGCAGCAATACGAAAGATCGCTCGTGGTTGTTTTTACCAATTAATGTGTTTTTGTTTCTACTTAAGTGGAATAAATCTAGAACTAGGTGGCACCAGGTCTACCGTGCTTAACTGGTTTATTTGCCAATGAAAATTCACCCAAATAATGCCCAATCATTTCCGGCTTAATTTCAACCTGATTGAAAGTTTTACTATTGTAAATACCAATTATTGAACCAACCATTTCTGGTACAACAATCATATTTCTTAAATGTTATTTAAGAATTGCTGATTTCTCATTTGGTGGGTCTTCTTTTTTGGCTTTTCTTAATTTCTTAATAAGCGCCATTGGTTTACGTTTTAAGCTTCTGGAGAAACGCTTCCTGGCACGGCTATGCATAAGCTCAACTAATTGCTTATTTGGCATATCAAGAATTTGGTCCAAATCAACACCACGATAGGCGAATTTCCTTAACGCACATTTCTTTTTTAAAGTTTCATCAACCTCAACCATGTTTACTATTGCAGTTTACAAAACGAAAAGGATGTTGCGATTTAGCAATTATATAACATTATTGCTTGTATGCATTTCAATATTATTTGGACAGTTTAATTTCTTTAAATGAATTTCTAATTTCACATTATATTAGTGGAATTCGTAAAATATGAATTAATATTTTATTAACCCTAACCAATTCTGCAAACAGACATATGATATCCTCCTGTCCTGAAATGCGATGTACTGTCAAAAATTTGGTATGTCCTATTTCGGAAACCATACTAATTTGAATTTTATAATATCTCATTCGAATTTGTAGATTTATTAGCGTCTAAATTTAGGATTTCTGCTTAAGGAAAAAGGAAAATTAAAACAAACAATTAGAATTGGATCAGTTTTCCCCAAATTCAAAGAATTTTTCAATTCCTCCTTCTCTAAAAATACCTTTTTTCGACTTTACCAACGATTATTTACCAAAAAAAAAAACAAGGATTCTGTTATCACTATGGTTATGATAATGAAATAAATATTCTGATAGACAAATTCCGAAATTATTTCTGAATTGAAAATTTCGAAAATAATATCACGAATTTGGAAAAGGGTAAAAGCAACAAGGAAGTAATTAGGTTAAAATATTAAAAAAAAATCGAAGAATTTTGTCCTTTTTCTGAAATACCCCAAAAAAAAGGTCATATCCAGTTTTTGGGATTATGATTTTAGCGATAATTTCAGTCAATTACAAATGAAAAAATGTAGAAAATTTCTGAATTATTATCAAATTATTACAGTGAACAAAATGAATGAAATAATTAACTCATAAACTTTAAAATAAGTGACGATTTTCATAATACAGTCACTTTTAATTAGAAAAAAAAATAGAAATACAAATGATGAAAGAAGCTTATTAACTAAAGCTAAAGCTATATCAGCATATGTTCCATTAAAGTAACAAGAAAACGGAGCACGTGGACCCGCCATATTGTGAGTAGGATCAGTATTAAAAATTAATAAAAGTCAGATTAAATTGACAATTATAGAGACTTGTCTGCTAGAACAATTCTCTCCAATTATCTAGGTCTGTTGTCAGTCTAGTCTATTGAGGATTAGATGGAAAGGAGTGATAGTTGTATTGTTCTAGCAAAGACTTGCAGTAGGAGTGAAACGAATTAGTATGTGCTAATGTCATCAAATTGTGCCTCATTAAGGTCTTAAAAGATTAGAAAATTTCCGGAAGCTTTCATTATTAATTCTAAAAAAAGTTTTAAATTACAAATTTTTTTAAATTCATTTTATAAGTTTCAGTTGGCCTTAATCAATGATTTCTCATTTATGGCGGCTTTTATAGACAAACGATTATAGTAGCATCGGTTCTTAGACTATGGTTCGCGAAGCTAAATGCCAAAACGGGAAAAATTCATCAAAATATTGAATTTTTAAATTTCCTCCAGCTCAAAAAATGAGTTACATATGTTTGTTAACAGCGAAAAATAATAAGAGCGGTCAAAAGTCTTGATTGTAGAAAGTGTAGACGCTTCTGGTTTAGGGCAGCTCACCGTCGATGTAGGATACACTTGGTAATCTGTTAACATAAAAACTTATTAGTTAGTATATCGTTTGTGCTTGCGATTCAGTCTATCGGTAATCGTCGAAAAGTATAAACTCGCACAATGTGAAGGAAAACTGTCGCAGTGTATGTGTTCCAGGATCGAGACCGAGTGCGGTTCTACATGGTGTCCGGCGGTGAATTGGCCGCCAACAATAAAGGATAAGTTAAATGTTTGGTTTTAGATTAGATAAAGCATGTAAACTAATTAGGAAAAAGTAACATTAACATGTCGTTAATCAAAAAGACTCTAAAACTTCCGTAAAATTAATGATAAATTTTGAAAAGCTTTTTTAAAGTAGCTTTTAATTTTTACTAAAACTTTTAATTACAAATTGTTATTTTCAATTTGATTCATAAACAAGGTTAATAGTACTTAAAAAAACAATGAATTTGAAACACTTTTTGTATGCTTTTTTAATGAGGTTTTATATATCGATTAATTGAACTTATTTACATGAATGTGTTTTGAATAAAAATCGATTAAAATTGACTTCATAATCGGATTTAACATTTATATTTTTCTTTTTTTTTATTGTTGATATTGATTTTTCTGTTTTCATTATTGTTTTTCGGGAACAAAAATATAAACAAATTAATGACGACAAAAAGAATTCGACAATATTGAAATTTTTTCATTTCAAATTGTATAAATAAACACGTTAATAAAAATAATATCGAATTGATTTTATATTGAAAATATGTTAAATTAATATTTTGATTAATTTGTTTCGATACATAACAGAAAAACAATATGATGAAGAATTTTCGTGATTATTTAATTGAATGGAATTAAAATTTAAATTAATAAATATTTGGTAAAAATATTTTCCATGGAAATTAAAAAAGAAAAATAGTAAAATATTTATTTAAATCAATTACATATGAAGAAATAATAAGACTAGATTTTGTTGAAGTAAATATGATAAAGTTACAATTAATAGCAAGTTATAAATGATTTTCCAAGATATACCGGCGTAAAAGACTTTAACCACATTTCTCTAGTATTATTTTGTCGCTCGAAGGCGTTATAAATTAAAATTAAAATGGTTTTAAAAATGTCCGTCATTGTATTGCAAATAATTTGCAAATATTGTGAACAAATTTTGGAAATGATTGGATATCATATTAAAAGGAAGCACACGCAGCCTTACTTAATAAAGTTTGTCCAAACTGAAACAAGGCAACGACCGGGAGCATTCAAATTTGTCCGTAAAAAAGGTGTATTTCAATTGGAGATAAAGACATACGTGAGACTTCCGCAAGATTTGTGATTTACCTGAACACCTTATCTACTAGGGGTCGTCCTTAATCAAATGTCCTTGTGGGCTAGAAAGAACGAACTTTGAACGGCGATCAACAAGTTGAACGTGTAAATGAAATGAGTAATGGTCATGTTAGTAGCAGTAGTAAGTGCAAATCATGAAGCAAGGATAAACCTAAGAGATGGATGAAAGAAATACATGAAAGTTTCTTCAATTTTATAGCATACACTACAAGTTTTGTTTATGCGGAAAACACTATACCAATTTCCCCAATCAGCAAACATTTGTACGAGGTTTAGGCGTTTGTGTGAAAATTAAAATATTTATTTCTTCTTCTTACAAGCATTTAAATTGAAATCGGTTGCTTCTCCTGACCTTTCCATTTGTCGCAGAACAGATCGTTAGTCCCACTCCCTGACTTTATCGTTGTCACATTTTTATATAAGCAATTGCTTATAAAAATAAAATATTTTTGCTGTTTCGAATGTTGTATTGGAAAGACAGGCATATAACACTATTTTGTTAGTTGCTAGATTGCACTGGATTAGCTTAAAGAGTGTTCTTTGAAATGCATTGTACCTTATATTCTTTAGTGTAGCAGTTTGGTTAAATTCCCATTCTAGAGTACCTCATCCAGGCCTATTTTCTTAAGTAATTTTAGGAGTGGGTCAAGAGATTAAAACTTTTTGTTGGGGAGAAGCAGTATGCCTCCAGATGTTCCCTCCTCCTGTGAAGCAATGCTTTGCAGTCGAAAAGTATGTGCATTGGCGTTTCTTCGTATATTTTCATTTAAAAGAATACAATTCCGGATTGGTTATTTGGTAATTTTTGATATACATATGTATATGGCCTCAAAAGCTTCTGGAATTCACATACATTGGTCATAAGGGTATCAATTATTCCTATTGTATCTTATTTCCTGATTTACTTGTTATTATTTTAAATTAATAATAAGAAATGTGAAATTTGTAGCACACAACAATATTTCACCCAGTATTCAATTAATAGAACCGAAGTTTTGGACAAATTGATTCATATAATCGAATTATTCAAAAATATTTTTTTTTGTTTCCACAATCTTTGATCTTAAAAAATGTAAACAAAATTCAACAACTTTATTTTAACATTGAAATACATAATAAGGTAAACCACCCAACCGTCTAACACCTACACAATATTTCAATTTTATACATATAAGAGGTATTCCCTTACTGTTTTAAAACGTAGTGTATTGTGGCATAGGTGTATGATTCCATATTTTCTATAGAAAACAAAACCGAATTATACAAAAGATACCACAGTACAGGATGACTTACCTAGGTAAGGGAATACGGCAATTATTTGAGAAAAAGCTTATCCTGCCTAAATCATTCATTTTCTCGTTTAAGATGTACATTATTTTTATGGTTGGCTTGGTAATCAAAAAAATTAGCTTAGGGCCGATTTTAGTTTTCCATTTGTGTGTTGACCTTAAGATATGATCATTTAAAGATGAAGAAAAATCGACCGATTATACACAGTTTTCTTATTTTTCGGTTCATTTTTCTTGATGTCATCCTGAACTTTTCATTGTCGTTTAGCTAAATAGTGAACACATTATCAACAATATAAAAACATGAAATATGCAGAAGGACTATATTTAAGTTTCTCCTTTTTTATATATTTCAAATATGCTTTTTCTTTCTTACGAAAAGTCCTCCATATTCAATCTACCTATTTCAAAACCAAATTCGAAGCCCTTGTGTATTATTTTTCGCTATATATACTATATATGTATTTTTATTGTTTAGTCGAGTTAGCTTTATCATTCTCGTAGGGTAGGTTTTCATTTCATTCATATTAACATAGTGGGTGTATATGTATATACATTTTACGTATACAGTATACACTATGTTTATATATATAATACTTTTCCTTTAAAAAAAGAAAAACGAAGAAAAACATAAATACATGAATATACAGTCGCCACTTTCCGTCTTTTTCGCTTTCCCCAAAGCAAATATAAATATTTAAACGAGTTTTGTTATCGTTGTTGTTTCAATTGCCTTTGATAATAACTAAAAATGTTTAAAAATAAAAAAGGAATATTTAGAGAATAAGAAGAGTCAACGTAACCATTAGATGGGAAAATGGCAAAAGAAATATTCTTGGATGAAAAAAACTTAAGATTTCGAAACACCATTCACATAAAGTGATTATGGGTTTTGGGGTTTTCTTCGCTTTCATACACATACAATGACAATATTCATCAACGATTTCAGTACTCATCAACGGAAAATGAAAATACGATACCCATTCAAGATTTTCTTTGAATTTATTTGCATTCAAATATCATATCGGCGTTGAGTAATAACAAAACAGAACTTAAGATGTTCACAAAAAAAAAAGGAAACAAAAACAAAAACAAGAAGCAGTAAAGTGAAAAGTAAAGATAATGAAATGAAAAACAGGATTTTCTTAAAAAAAAAAAGGAAACAAAAACAACAAGAAATGAAAATGTTAAAAAAATATACATAATAACGAAAGAAAGAAAATCTCTAATTGAATAATTTTCCATTTTTATGAGTTATCCCAAAGATGCAGGAAAAGTTAAAAGCTACAACAACAAAAACGAAAATGATAGAGCGAAAGAAAATTTTCCAGGCAAAATAAGAATAGTAGGACTCTTATGAACATTTATCATTAGGATGAAGAAATATCACATAGATCTGTGGAAAGCCAAATGTGGTACTGCGGTAAAAAGAACTATATACGTCGTGTTTTGAAGGATGAATTCAATTATTTTGTTAAGTTTTCATTTTCTTTTTGGGGAAATTTCAGTGAACCCGAAATGAATCAAAGAATGAATTAAGTGGGAGTATATCATTCTTGAAAATGCGCATTCAAGATTTTCGTTAAATTTTTGTATTTGAGGAAATTTCATTCTGTATTTCTCCTCGGAAAATTGCATTTATGTGGAAAATACGTTATTGGGGGGAAAAACTAAAAGTTTGTTTACAATTTATTTCAACAGGTTATAAATTTGAAATATTTTTTGGGGGAATAGTATAAGCGCCAAATGGTTATAATGTGAGAAATAGCGAAAATTTCATAGACAAGAATTGGATTCACAATAGAGTTATTTAGGATGTCGACTTGTTTCAACCAAAATTTTATGATTACTACAAATCTCTGTGCCAGCGCAACTGATAATATTTAAAGAAAGGAATTTTATTGATTTGGTTTAACATTTTCTTCAAGTTAGCGAATTTAACTAATGGAGTTTTTTGTATCAACAAAATTTTTTTT
This sequence comes from Xylophagus ater, assembly GCA_963422695.1. Lineage (NCBI taxonomy): Eukaryota > Metazoa > Arthropoda > Insecta > Diptera > Xylophagidae > Xylophagus > Xylophagus ater. The sequence continues at coordinate 8,144,013 of OY730481.1, forward strand.
CTCTTTACTATTTTACCTCAAAATATTTCACCAATCATCAAATTCTGAACATATCTATGCCTAGCAAATATCTCAAACCTGTATACATCACTCCAAATAAAAGAATTCCAATGTTGTGAATCCTAATCCTTCCTTTTTTTAACTGTTTTGCGTCTGCTTTTGATTTTTTTAGGGGAATGATTATTCTTTTGCCTTTAAATTTCAGGTAGTTTAGATATAAGATAATTTCAGTTACAAACTTATATTTAAAAAAACCGTATCTTAATTTCTTTTTATGCCTACAACAAGATCTGCATCCCAATATTTTTTGACTGCCATTCCGCTATTGGAAAATGGCTGTGATTTACTATAATTAATATACTAGCACAAGTTTTTATGAGTGGTTGAACTAGTTTAGCTTTTAGGGCAATGTTATCAATTTTAGAAATACTTTAAATTATGCGTCTAAGCGTCTAGCGTGATGTATACAAACGAATAGTGTAAGAAGATTTTCCAGCTTCCGAGGACTTTCTTATTGCTTCTCTCATATCTCATATGTGAAGCGCCATATCTTTGTTTCTGAAATATTGATCATTACTTCTAACAAAACAATAGAACTCGATGTTGAATTGAATTTAATGGAGAACATTTTACGTAGACGAAGTATTTTGTACAGGCAGGCATCAAAGGCAGGCGAAGAATTTTGAGTTGGAGGCAATTTTTTGAATTCGAATTTAATATTTTATTTTTAATTAGAAAATATGTTTTTTGACTTGAATCAAGTTTTTCTGAATGTTTATTTCCTTAAACATTCCTAAAAGCTAAGAATTCCACTTATGGAAGTTTGACTCTGTACACGATAGTAGAAGGTTTAATGAGCCCACTTATAAATCCGTGCTTAAGAATTATAACTTAAATTATAAATGTACAATAAAATATATTTGCATATGTCCATATTGTTGTTAATTTAAGTTTTACGGGTTCTATTATCCAGTTTTTGTAATTATTACACATGTAATGGTATCGTGAAAGAAAATATAATAATAATTTCTTTATGGAATCCAAATAAAATGAAATTCAAGTTGATTTTAGTTCAAAAAATTAGCGAAATAAAAACTACATCAACAACTGAATAAGAAATTATTTCATTAGTATTTTATGGATGCCGATTCCCAGCACGTTAGTTAGTAATATTTTATTAAAACATGTACATAATTGTACAGCTCATTATCTTAGAATTGGAATACATTCATACTATATGAAATAATACTAAATTTTGTACCAAAAACAATGGGTTTTACTAAATTATTGGCTTTGCAATTCAATGGAAGTTTCCAAACATACAGAAGAGGACATAATTTCCGGAAGGACATGATAATTTTCTGATAATAACCATTTATTTTATATATTACACTAAAATTATAATAGTTTCACGTCGTTTATTTGAAAATCCAATAATGATTTACAGTCTTCCTAAATTTGGGTTGAAATATGAAAATTTCGAAAACTAAAGTGTAAAAAGTTTAAAGCTTTTATATTAAAAATGTATTTCAAGAATTAATTTTTTAATACATTATCAACGTATACATTTCAGGATATATCAATCGATTTTAACTTGGATTATTTTTAGTTGTCAGGTACCAGTTAAGAGAAGCGACATCTGTAATATATTTACAAAATTATTTTGTAATTTTAGTAACATCCAACCTTTGGATAGTCATAGACAATTTTATGTCCTAATAAACCGCTTTATAAAAAGCATAAGAAAAGCAACTGTGTAAAGATAACAAAAATATCCAAAAGTTTAAACATTGTGGACTCTGTGTTGTATTAAGTCCTACACCAAATAATATAAAAGCACATTCTATACTAGCTTATACAAACTGCAATAAAAGTTACAAAGTAAAAAGGACTAGAGAAGCTTTCAAAATGTCCTTTCAGATGTATAAGATGCCTGCCTAGAATAAAATGCAATTTTCATATTACGTTGACTGTGAAAAAGTTCGTTAATCTGATGTTCAAACTGAAAGTTAAACTTTTTTGTATTAAGTTTACGATGTAACCAATACAAAAGAATTACTATATTTAATGTAATGTACTCTTAGGAGTCATTTGTACATGATACGAGCATCAATATATCCGTCAATCCTCCAGAATATTGTTTTGTTAAAGGATTCAAATAATTAAATTTGGGCACATAACCTGTTGACTATTTGTACATTTACTTACTGCATAAATATATAAATTAATCATAAATACAAAAAGACGTATGCCAGGACAAGTCACATATTACATATCCGTTTTATTTGCAGATAAATTATATGGAAATTCTTGAATTTACACATTTCCCAGGAAGATATTTTACAATATGTATATGTTTTATCCGATTTCATTGATTACTAGTCGCATACACTTGGAAGTACTCGAAAATACTTGTACTTGAAAATACTCTGAATAATTGGGTACATTTGAATAACTTTCTTTAACTTTTCCACAGACTTGTACTTTGGAAAATTGAAAAATAACAAATCAGCTACTTTCCATAAATGAATTTTGTATTTTGATACTAATATCGAATAAGTTTTTATAGAAATGGAACTGTCGTCTATAAAAGCTTGTATCAAAGATTTAAACCGAAAAAAAGTTTTCCAATTTGAATGCTGCCTTGAGTAACAAAATACTCGTTCATCTTCTTATAAAAAATCTTTTGGCTATTTTTCATTTGCGTCTGCCAAACGTCTCATGCCGCAGTTTTTCTTTACTAACCGATGTTAGTCAATGACGATACCTCTAACCGTTTAAGCCGCGAAAATATTCAATGGGCGGGTTTTGATTTTTAATTTTCTACTATAATTAAATAAGTATCTTTCAGTTTGGTTTTCTCTCTAATTCCAATCATAATTAACTTTTGATTAAAAATAGTGAAAACTTTAATAAATAAAAAAAAAGATTATATAAAATATTTCATTTTGTTCGTTAAAAATACACTTTTTTTAAATATTAGATGTTTGTATAAAAAAAAATTAAAAATATAAAAAAAATTCTCAAAAATATAAACATTTAAATAGAACAAGTGCAGTTATACTTAATTAAAGTACCTAAAAATCCTAAACAAGTAATTACCATATTTATAAGCGATTCAATTCTATCCAATTTCTAATTTTTAAATACTTAATCAGAAACATCCTGAATTTTGAATAATGTTAAATTTTTTAGAAAAATTCTTTTTGATGTTCAATTATTAAGTATTTCCCATTTAAAAACGAGATTTTAATTAATGTGTTGTAATTGTGAAAAAGAATAATTTTAAAATTAAAAAGAAAATTCTGACAAAAATAAAAAGAATAAGATTTTATTTAATTTTCAAAAAAAATAATTAACACAAAACTACGAATTTCTAAAATAAAATGGCACCAAATTATATTGCAATTGTCTTTTACATGTTCGCCATAACAATTGTTATAACAAATGGCCTTAAATGTTATATGTGCGGTCAATACAATGAAGGTGTTGGATCCATAACACCTTGTCTGAATTATTCGGATGCTTATAAGGATTCATATTTGAAGGAATGCTTAAAAAGTTCTGAGAGATATTGTGTTGTGAGTATACTTCTGCTTAAATATAAAATTTACCAAAATATTCAGTTGCCCTTTGAAAATTGTTTATAAGAGTTAAAACATTTGTTTTCCCAGATTTTCCAATGAATAGGTCGATTTTATAAATATGTATCTTCATTCTTTAGAACTACCTTTAATGGAAATAGGTTTGCTTTTGTCCTTCTAGACCACAAGTTCTCAAGAAAATGTGCTATCAAAATTGTTAAACAACAACAAACATTTTGGTCTTAACTTTAAAGTATGACAGTAATTTCTCAATTCATTATTTTATAGCATTTTATTAATGAAATCAAAACAGGTTCTGAAGGTGTGAGCTTACTATAATCTTAGCTAAAGAAATACAGAGACTACGAAGAAGTTTATGTAGGAGTTTAAGGCGTTTAGTAATACAAATAATTGACATTGAAAGGCTTACTATTATTATAAATAACTGTTGTATTGTTTGAATAATATAGAATTTAACTTCATACCCGTGTTTGATTGGTCGAAGTTAATGATAACTCGATATTTTGTTTTGCCTGCATTTGTTAATTGTAATCTTTGTTACATTTTAAGATTAATTTATTAAACTGATAAAGTTAAAATTGACCTAAAACCTAAGTTCAAAGTTCAGTAGCAAGATAATCTTTCCAGATGAGGTTAAGAGTAAGTCTATAGTAATATTTTAGTTTTATTTAAAATAAGGAAAAGGTTTTTACAATGCCTGTAAACATTCATTTATTGTTTTAAAAGGTATTAAAAAACTTTGTTGGCGGTGTGGAATACATACTAGCACAAATGGGGTGTTAAGTATCCAATGTGATTAAGTTCATTTTTAGAAAAAAGTTTATAAATCCTTTAGATTTGCGTAAATCGTAATAGTATAAATAATATTTTTTCTAATACCGCAGTCCTAAGACTTTTCTCCGTCAGAGAATCCTTCATTTAATGGCTTATGAATATTTTATATAGTAATTGCAGAAGACAAACCAAATTCTCTCCATTTCTTTCAAAAAGTGACTTAATCCCAATGGCTTCTGAACAGCTGAAAAAATACAATTTTACTATTCACATAAATAACAGAATGATTTGAAGAAATAAAATTAGTAAACAGGCACTGTTGTTAATCCATGTCACCTTAGACTTGTATTTCTAGTATTCCCAGAGAAGTCAATAATCAATGAAGGCTTCCTGTAAATAAATACTAAAACTTTTATGTAAATCCAAAATAAACTAACCACGAAGAATTCTTTGAATTCCTTGGATTTTTACCAATAAAAATGATACCAATAGTCTCTACGGAAATGTTACACTTATATCTTGAACTATGTCCTTAAATCAGGGAAGTTATTTATTCTTACATCTTAAAATTTAAGTTTAACAAAAACACTTTACCATAACTTTTTATTCCGATTTGTCTCCAAATGAAATCATTTCCATAAAAACACAAAAACCGGAAAATATTGGTCGTTTTGATTTGCCTTATTATTATATTTTCTTAGAATTTCTATAACATAAGCTTAGAGATTAAATATTATTCCATAAATATCACACTTCATAAAAGTTTTCGTAGTTTTTTTTTTTTTTGGTTCACCAATGAATAATTCAAAGTCCTATGAAAAATATAAACAAGATCAAATAATACGACTTCATTGTATATTATTTTCTTTTTGGGTTGGAAAGCGTAAGGGTTAGATCCTTTTAATCGTATCTCAAATACGTATATATACATTTTTCTTATTTTCTCCGGCATAAGAAGAGTTGAATTGAGTATCTATTTCGTAAAGTTTTCCACACAAAAAAAGGAGAAGAAAAGAAAAATAAATAAATAAATCCCGGAAACTTTCTTCGAGATTTCTTTTTGACATACTTACTATTGAAGTCCGCATTTTTTTGTTCTTGTTGTTTTCTTCTGAAATTTTATCTTTATTGAATTTTATTAGATGTATCTAAAGTTGTTGAAGGAAAACTATATAGGAGCATTTTTTTTTAATTTATGAACATAATTTTTTAGCTACAACATAATTGAATTAACAACTTTCCACGACATTAAGGGAAAACCTCCAAAACAAGGTGATTTTTAGGAATTTTTTAATACAATGGATCCTTTTAAAAGTCAATTCTTACGTATATAAACTAAAGGAAAAAATTTGTCTTGTTAAGAAAAATTAATTTATTATTAGAATTATAAATATATTTGTCTGGCCCGTTAACCCTAAAGTCGTTTTCTACGTGCAGTGGCTATTTTATTCGTCACAAGTCGTACGAATATAACCTTATGTAGCTACATTAGTTTCTCAAATTTCTTTACAACTAAATGAATATATTCTTAACAAAATAAGCTATTACCCACGACTCCATTGGACTTATTTCAAGATTTATTTTCAGTCGAACTGTAAAAAAAGTGCAATTTTTCGAGTCTCCACAAGACTTTTTTCAGTCCAACTGAAAATATGTCCAATTTTTAGAGTCTCCACAGGAGTTTTTTTCAGTCCGACTGAAAATAAGTATTGAAAAAAGTCAAATGGAGTTTCCTGGTTAAATAAAGCCAAAGAAATCTATTCTTCAGTTAATAAAGGCTTAAAAATTAAAAAGGATCAAAACGAATTTGTATAAATTATTTCCCTAAATTTCATTTAATGTTGTTTAAATTTTATAAAAAAATAATTTAATTAATTTTCTTCAAATAGAATTAGTACATATTTATTATTTAATGAGATTTAATATAATTTATTATAAATAATGAATTGTTGAAGAAAACGTTAAGCTTTATTTATCTCATTAAATCATACTCCCTTCCAGGCACGCACGTATAGATATTAAGTTGATATCTCCCTAAGGTAATTCGTCAGATATTCTGATCTTGAAATGAATACATCAAGTTTTAAATTGAAATAATTTAAATTGGTATAATTTCTCAAACAGTTCTTGAAACATTTTTTTTTTAAATGGAGATGATCATACCCACTTTCACGTATATAGTCCTAAATTTTAACTGAAGATGAATGAGAACTGTCGCTGTATTCTTATTAAAAATAATTTAAAATTTTTTTATGAAAGTAAGGTAAAATCCCTCATCAAAATAATATGAAAAAGATTAGCTCAACAATATTAACCATCCACCAAAAAAAAAAATAAAATAAGAAAGAAAGAAAGTACGTGTGCGGAAACTCTGAACTAGATGTAATAAATTTTGGTCTTAACTTTGTAATAAATATTTCGGGTTCACCCAAAAAGCTATAAAAGAAGCTGAAATTCATAAACTTTATATTTGAAATTTTTATTTAGACTTTCTGTATTACGTCAAATACTAAGAACATTTATAAGTAAATTTTTCGTTTATTTCTGATAGGTAGATGTTGTTGTTTAATAAAAATTCTAGTTTTATTGTTATAGGAGACTATTTTCATGGAACTTAAAATAAATTAAGCATCCAAAAAACCATATCCATATCACAAATACCCAATAATAATCAATTTTCTTATCCAATTGATAGGTTTGCGTGTTAGATGAATTTTTACTTGCAATTACTAATGGAAAAACAAGAGTTAATTATTAGTGCTTACCTACTATAAGTATTGATTTTTATGTGTTCTTAGAGTTTCTTGTACATTACTTTGTAAAACTATTGGTTCTTAACATGAAGACAAACCAAGTGGTTCTTAACGATTAGCCACTTACCATTAAAATCCTCAAAGTCCTATTTTTTTTCAACAACACTAAATATTGATTACAAACCAATAATTTTTGATGTTGTAAATAAAAATAAAAATATATCTTCAAAATTTTAATTAATGATACCATAAAATTGAATTCACCAATTTCGAGACTAATTTCTGAAATTTTGAAAGATTTTCTAGAAAATGTTGACAAATTTCTAATAAGAAGAAAATTGAAAAATTCTTATCGGTTAGACATTATCTTGAATGATTTGTCAACACAAGAAATCTGATTATTTGGTAATTTTTCATTAATAATTTAATATAGGTTATCAGGATAACGAATAAAAATGGTAAAACATGACTTGGACGTAAATTGAAATGGCAATCTTCAACATTGACCACTTTACCGTTCTACTCAAACGCTGGTTGATAGACATCAATCAATTTTGTATCGATACTTGGGTAATACAAGTTTTATATAGGTATTATATCGGGTTTTTCAATTAGAACTTTGTTTTTAAATTCTATGTTAAACACACATTTTGGATGAAAATTCTGAATTTCTTTATTGAAATATGTTGTATAAACTCTACAATTTATGAATGAAAAACAATATCTAGTAAATTTCCACCATGACTATGTTTGCAGACATCGATCCTTTTGAGAACATTTTCCATCAGATTTCTGCATAATTGTGGCAGTTTCTCACGAATTACGATCCAATGATGCTGCTTGTTCATAAAGGACACCAAACAGTGACACGAAATCAATGTAATGATTGTTTAACAATTTCTCTTGGTTTCCCAGAAGACGAAATGTGACAATTTTACTTATTAACATAGCCATTTAAATGAAAATGAGCTTCGTCAGAAAAGATGATTTTTTTTTACGAAATTTGGTTTTCACAGATCGCCAGTTTCGTAATGGATTTGAATTATTTTTATGCGATTTACGAGCGAGGTTCTTATTGAAAAATCCTATATTTTTCGCATCAAATCTTTCTAAATTAAAAGAATTTAATTTTCTTTAAGTAAAATTATGAAATTTCTATAGTAATAATTTTCCCTTCGTTATTTCGCAATTCTTTGTTATTTAATTAGTTCTAATTTGTTTAATTTCCATTATTATTATTATTTTTCCGGGTTTAAGAATGTTTGTTTATTATTTCATATTTATTTTCTCGGATACTAAATACGTGAACAATAACAAATTCATTCGTATAGCGAATTATTCATTAAGGCAATAAAATATTATTTGTTTTGGTTGGAAAAGAAAGAGGGTAATGGTCGTAGTACAGACCCAACTATTTAATTAATAAATATATATTTTGCCAATAAAAATAAATTCTATCTTTATAGTATTGTTATTGTATAGGGTGATCCAATAGTCTGTAAAGAATAATTTACTTTTACTATAACTTTTAATTAATTATTCAATGTGGGAAATGTTAGTATAATTCATATAGTATTGTCTTTCATTGAGTTCTTCACAACTAATATTACAATGTTTAAAAGTACTATTGCTAAATCATAGTACAATAATAGATACTACGCTGTAATAGTGATTTTAACGCTAAAAATATTTATTCATTCATTATGAATGAAGGATGGCTATCAGATGGAACATGAGTCATGTAGGTAAGATGCCTGCATGATCATTGTTGACTTACGTTAAATAAAGGGCTATCGCTAATGCAACCATGTAGTTACAGCTGCATAAGTAATATTTGATGTAGATCCAATGTAAATACGAGTCATGTAGATAAGATGCCTACATGATAAAAAGAAAATAAAAAAGAACGAAAAGAATGCTTTCAGGGGAGTCGAGAGACAACCACGGTTAAGGCAAGAACCTAAAAATAAAGAATTGTTTTCAAAAGTTCATAAAGTGTTTTATTTTCACTATCATTTTTTCTACATGAGTGAGATTGTGCAATTGTTAATAAGGAAAAATATTACTTGGGTTGTTCTAAGAGATTTTATGATTCATTTCTGCGGAAGACCTGCTTTCAAATTTTGTTGGTATATGAAACTTCGTAAATTACCTCAAAATGTAAAGTTTGGTTCTGATAAACCGGGAGAATGTATTAATCTTTAACTGGAATTTTTTTGAACCACATTTCCAGAGTACCCAATACTATTGAAAACAGGGTATTTTGTAACTACGATATGTATTACGTATTTGAGGAGATTTTCTTCAATTCAGAAAGTTAAAAATAAAGAAATTATGGTATAATGAAAAAAACAATCTTAATTTGGGCCATCCTGTGTAAATAAGTTAGTCTTTTTCATAATACTCTTTCCAGAAAATAATAATTCTTCCAAAGCTCTTAAGAGGAGATTAATTTTGTTTTTTTAAATGTCCCCAAAAATGTATTCAGTATTATTTGAGTTCTAATTTAAATAATGCTAGAATTTGCATCTTTATCTTATCTGCAAATAAAAGAACAGAAATTGAACCTGGACTTTTTAAATAGAGATTTTACTATGAATTTAAAATGCATATAATTAAATTTTGTGCATTTTTAAATTAAAATCTTAAATTTCCGTTTAATTCTGATATAAAATAAAAAAAAATTCTAACTTAACTTCAATTAACTTTTTTACAATGCAATTCTCTAAAGCTTTTGTCTTTACTATATTTTGTTTCAAAAAGAACTCTGGACGTATTTATTATTAGCTTTCAACCATTCTAACTCAAACTTTGTTTTATATCTTTTTCTATTGTTTTAGATTAAGCTATAAAAAAAAACACATCTATAAAACCAATCATGAAATGAAATTGAAGTCCTTCAACTCAAAATCACAAGAAGAAGAAACTTAAAAAAATATTTTCAACATGATCTCAAAGGATTTAACTTTAGGTGATGGTCCTTTAACCTTAATCTTTGACGGGTTTTTTTTTCTTCAAATATTCGATAGAAAAAGTTTGTTCTTTATTCGTATAGAATAGAAATAAGATTTCGTAGGTTTGTGTAATCCGTTCCAATAAGGTTCCATGGGTAAACTTTTTTTTTTTTTTTTGGATATTATTAAGTTTATAGAACTGAAAGGGTTAGTAATTGGGTTTGAAAGTTTATACATAGTTTAGTTTATCAGACTATGAAATTCTAATCCGAATTGAATTTCTTCTTATTTTGAAATTGTTGAAAATGCTATTTATCTGGAGATTATTCACTATATATCTGCATTGGAAGGGATTAGATTCGGTTGTTCGATTTATTTATATCGTGTTTAACAGTTTAAGCTGACCCTTATATTGAAAATGTCATAATCCAGAAGTCCTCTTATTATAAGCAATTAGAATTTTTTGAAATAATTGACGTGTTAATGAAAGTAAGCGAGTGGTGAGGGCTTCTATCATGAAAAGAGGATGAAAATGAAAGAAATATGAAAGTGGACATTTCAATTTATTCTTTACACAAACCATTTTGTTTAGGTTAAATAGCAACCACAAAAGGACTTTTAGTGTTAGTTGTTGGATTCAGCTAAATTCGATTATTCTATAGTTGGTTTGTACATTTCCTTCTAATCGCAGCTTTTGGTATACGATAGAAGAAAGTTGTAAGTCTCATATTGAAACACCCCAACCCTATTCTGAATGTTTGTGATTAATAACAATATCTTTTTGATTAAACTATAAAATTCGTAACTAACATAAAATTATACTAAAAAAATGTTTCAATTTAGCGAATTACTCTCGCAATTGTTTGATCAATTAACTTTTCTTATACACTGTCATACAAAAAATGTGTTACAATTGAATTGACCTTTAATACCGGCTATAAAAACAAGTAACACAAAAGCCATAACAAAATGTTACTATTATAAAAGAAGACCTTAAATGTCATTTTGTTTTAATGTCAAATACACAATTTATTTGTATATATCGTAAAACCCATTTGAGCGGTGAAAATGTTTTCCTTTCAATATAGAATTTCTCTATGTCAGGTCCATTTATTTATCTGAGTAAATTGCAGAAGAAGTTTCATCAATCAAAAAGCTTGAATAGAATGTTTAAGAGATGAAAAAAAACCACCCGTTTTTTCACTATACCACAATATTCTTCTATTGTATGTATTATTTATTGTTGAACGAATAGAAATGCCTATCATATAACTGAATTTTAGTCACATTCATTTCTAGCCCTTTTAGTGAGTAGTCGTCCTCTTGGGTTTCTATGAAGTACAAAAAAAGAAAAACCCGTCAAAATATATCTGTATATGAAAAACTTTTCTCTGAATGCGTGTAAATGGAAAAAGTTTATTTTATTATTTACCATACATGAAAATTTTTGGTCTTGGGGAAAAATGATGGAACCAAATGTTGAAACAACTGCTGTGTGAGCTTTTTGATAACGAGGGTTTAAATTCATCAAATATTTGCCTTTTCCCTTCATGTTAAGTTATTTGGTGTTAACTCTTTTATATATACATATATGAAAATACCTATTCGTGTATAACGTTTATATCATTGTCAGTTTAATACGTAAAAATACGATATATAAAAGAATTTTTCGGAATAATTTCGTTCCAACAACTAACCTCCAACCATTTCTCATCTCCATTATCATCATTTTAGGCTAATCTTTGACGAAACGTGTCTATTCAAATGACAAACCGCTTATAGGCACATCTCTTCCCAAAAAAAAAAAATAATATAATATTATATGATATTATAATTTTCATAGGTTTTTCCTTTGGTGAAGGACTCCGTAAATTTATTCACAGAAAAAAAAGGTTACATCATCGTTTATATATGCCTTTTTTGTTAAATTGATATGCTTTTTTGATGTGAAGTGGGATATTATATTACATGTGTAATATGTCCGTAGTCAAAAGAAAAATAATATTTTCAAAAAATAGTAATTTTTTTTTTTTTTAGGTATATACGTATTTAGCTTGTGAGATATTTAGATATGAAACACCTTCCATTAGCCATATGTACATGAATCAGCATTATTAGAATATTAAATAATACAAATCTTTCAATAAAAAATTACTGGTGTAACGAAACAAAAAATTTTGTTTTATATAATATACCTAGGGTAAATGTGCCCAAATGCAGCAAGAGACCCAGTCGCGGCCATTCCACAAAATCTTTAGATCAGTTGCCTAATTAACCAAAATTGAAAATTAACGGACATTTTCTAAGAAGCGTTACTTATTCATGATTGACACCAATGGCACCGATTATGAAAGTTTTGAGCTTATTGGTGGCAACGTAGCCTAAGCAACAGGGTGTTAGGTAGAAACTGAAGAGTTTTTATTGACTAAATCGGTTATGTAATTTGGTTGGTGTTTTATCATTTGTTGAATTGATGTGCTTTTGCAATTGGACTAATACAATAGCTTATTTACTTATATGTACTGTATTGTGTCGGTCATTAGATGCTGGTATTTTCTTATTTTTTCTTCTACCTCTTTGCCTCATTAATTATCCTCTAATTCCATCCCGACACTAATGATGACAGCATATACTTTCGGCTCATAGTTTATTCAATTACCAATTGCATCTTGTATTGCTTGTAATAATCATGAAATGTTCAAAAAAGGTAAAATAAAAATTTACTTTTTTGATAAAGTACCCGCATTTTGGATGCCTGCTATGATTTGGTATATTTACCCTATTTGATACTAAACTTGTTGTAATAAATTGTAGGAGGTTGGGAAGAATTAACATATTCAAGGCATAAACAAAATTCCCTTCTCCAGGAAACTGCTGAATACTACATAGAAAAGATATTAATTCATATTTAGTAGAACTTCTGGCGAAAATTAAAATATCAATATTCAAATCCTTCTTGAAAACTTACATATCCGAAGGTCACACTTAACTTTAATGATCGCAAGCTTAATCCAGCATTTCATTCCTTACAAGAGTTTTAGTAAAAGCATGTTAGCAATCAATCAATTCATCGTGAAAAGAACGCTTTTCATTTTAATTACCAATCCCCATGCAATAATTGAGTACTTTTATGTCAACCTTGGTCTGGTACCCTTGCTATTCTATATAAAATTCGTTATGAACATTTATTTGAAACTCCAAGGTTGCCACTGAAACTGAAAATAATAATGAAATCAATTTTCCTTGATCAAAATTCAGTGACATATTTAATATGAAAATGTTTCCATACTAAATAATAGAAAATTCTTAAAAAAAAAATTCGTCCTGGAACTGACACTTGCTTTATTTATTTCCTAGAAAAACTTCATTCCAACAGCGCCAACTTTTAAGAAGTCCTCATTATAAAAAGAATCTTGTTAGAAGTTTGGTTTCATTTTTCAGTTTAGGTTTATAAAAAGTTGTGGTTATTACTATATTCGCATATTGTAAGAAAAAAAGAGAACCTAGAATTACTTCCTTTTAATATAAACGCGATCCGTCAATAAACGGAACTTAATTTGATTGCTTCATACAATATAATGGACAAGAATTGTTTGTTATCCCTCAGCCATTTTCAATATGTGTTGGAGAACATTATTCAATAGCATGTTTCACATGTTTATGTTGTCCAAGAATTTCCAGCCAATGTCAAATATTGTACAAAGCAATAAATTTCTTTGACGTGATACTGAACATAAACGTTTAACATAGAGAAACAATTCCTATAGGAAATATTTATAATGCATATATTTATAGATTTCTATGCGCATTATATACATATATCCTTTTGATGGAAACATAAATAAATAACATTATAATATGCATGTATATTTCATATACAGCGCTGACAAGGATTTATGTTCATGTTTATAAGCTTTGACATATAAAATTCCATTTCATATGTTTCATGTTTTAGGGAACAACAAAATTGTTGCTTGCCATTTTCTTTTTTTATTAATAATTAATTTTAGCATATACGAAAATTTATATTCAATTATATAAATTAGAAAATTCTGCTAAAATATAACAATTTTTTTATTAAAAATATGAATAGACAAATGTGTTTCTTTTTTAATTTAACTTTCCTACATATTTCCCACATGGGAATTTGGTCATAGGAAATAATATATGACATGTGATGCTATTTATATGCTTTTGGAAGCTTGAAGATTTGTTAAATGCATTCATTTTAATCTAGAAAATGCACTGGCGAAATCTCTTGATACATCTGAGGTATATCTCATTCATCATGTCTTCATGAAAGTTGAGATTTCTATATACGGAACAAGCATAAATCTCGACTAAGTAAAACTTTTTATGCCCTATGGTAGGTACTACCAGATGGTATATTAGTTTTGCCATTACATTTGTAACACATCGAAGTAATCATCGTAGAACTTTTCTACGATGATTAGGTATGGTTGTTGTATGGTTGTGTAAATAATCAAAAGTTATATAGATTTCTGCATGTCCGTATACAAAATAACTCGAAAACGCGTTATCCGATTTTCATGAAATTTACAATGTTAGTTGGTTCTTTCTGAACTTGATTTAGCATTGCATTTCAGCAAAATTGGACGAGGGGAAGCAAAGTTATAAAGAAAAAATCAGAGTGACCACAAAGCTTTGTTGTTTGTATATGATTTTTCGAATTTAATTGGAAAATTTGTGAAGCAATTTTGTTTAAATTATTTACGTGAATTGTCTACATAAATATACGATACCATGTTAAATTTCAGTGAAATCAGTTCAAGGAATGTGGAGAAAGAAATAGTCGTAGGGGAAAATAAGCCTGTTCATAAAGTTTTTCCGATGTATTTTAACAACTAATAAACCGATTTCCATAAAAATTGCAGAAGATTTTAGGGCCCAGGCAACCTATGAATTAGAGCGAATTTGAAAGAGACGAAACAAAGTTATGGAGGAAAGAACTTGAAATATTAGTAGTTATAGTACTTCTTTCTCAGAGTTAATTTATTGAATTGTTGATTTCTTAACTACAAATCCCATTTCATCTATTGGGCTATAGGCCGATTTCATATTACTAAATGTTTTGTTTAACGAATTCATTGGAAGAACTGTTTATTTCTGTGAAGACCACCACTACTCATTCGTAGATATATTAAAATATTAATTGATTACTTGTCTCAGTCTAGTTTGCTAACATTTTTAGCCTTAAATTTATGAATAATCAAAGAGATAAATCTTTATTTCTGCCAAAGAACATACGGACATTTTTTTTTTAAAATATTAATTGATTTTTCATAGACCTTTATAAAAACTTCAATTGATGTCCTTTGTATCAAGTAGATCTACAGGAATTGATGATCAAAAGATTCAATATTTCTAATTATGATGCATATTATTCAGATCTAATTTTATATTCATATTTCTTTTCTCATTTTCATATATAAAATTTTCAAAAGAAAATCATTAAAATAACAACACTCATATCTTTAGTGTACAATTTTCATAAAATCTGAAATAGCTTACATATGTCGGAGTTATTTCTGTTTTTCTTCATTTTCTCAGCGGAAAACATCTAACTAACAAGTATGGAAAACCGAGCCAATTGAACTTAGTATATACTTAGAATTTGTAATTTCAAAACCAAAAAAAAGGGCGTCTTATATATTATGTCAAGGAAAATCCTTTTTGTGCAAATGTTATCTCATGTTAATGAGCTAGTTCACTTGTAAAGAGCTCGTGTCAATAGGAACCCTTTCCTATGATGTATAGGTATACGATTATAATGATTCCATTTATACATATTTTAGACATTACATAAGTTCACTTGGTCTTCATTTATGCCTATAATTTTAAGCACGAAGATGAATGTGTACAGTCAAGGATAAATGGGAAATCTGCAAAATTTCACATTCATATACAAGTTTATGAGAAATACGAAAGAAAAATATAGTAACTAAAATATATTCATTCTAAAAGGAATTGAATTCATTATAACTTAGATGCATTTATATTCTATATTTTTTAATATATTTTTTCTATGTACTAAAAGTAGATTGGATTTTTATATAAATTTTATTAATTATGAAAGTAAATTCAAAGAATAAATAATTTTTAAAAGATACTTTTTAAAATTACTTCATACTAAACTAACTACGACTATGAAACGAAGGTCCAGATCTGATTCTGTATAACGTAGATCCCTTAGATGCTATAGAGTGTATTATGTAGATAGCTTTAATGATATTTTCCAGTTGAATCGCCTAAGTGATGTCTATAAATCAATCCTCGAGGATATGGTAAGAAAAAGTTTCTGAGTTTAGCCTGCTATAAATTATTGCATTGTTAAGCAGCACTCACTGCACCACTGCAAAAATGAGAATTCATCAGAGGATCATCTGAAGTAGAAGTCCGAATAAATTCTTAAAGCCTATATCAATAACTCTGGCCTTATGTTTTATTGTCACTGAAAAGGATTTGGCGATAATTGGGGCGATGATTGGTATTATGCTTAATCAATATCTATAAAATAAAAATTATTACCAAAAATTGATTTTCGTAGAATGGGTCCGATTATAAATAGAATCTCACAAGAAATTTTTGGATTGAGAAAACTAGTGAAAATTTAATAAATACGAAATTATTTTTAATACCTTATATTCTAAAAAATTATAATATTTTTTACTTTAAAAAGATTTCTTTACAAGATACCTTAAACAAAATGTTCAATGGATTAAATCCTTCAATATTAGACACTTAATTTCTATTAAATTCATATTAATTAAAATTCAATTATAGCTCTTTGGCTCGAACTTATTGTATACAATGTTCTAATTAGTTTTAGATTAATATCCATTTAATAAAGTTTATCGTTAGATGAGTAGGAAGGTATATTGAATTAAATTGAAGTTAGAGACTTAGTTATTCAGGCCTTAAATTACATTATGATATTCAGGTTATCTTAAGGGATTTAAAAAGTAGTGACTGGATATTTAGAACAGCAAATTTTAAGAGAAATTTATCCTTTAATCGAAAATGTTTTAAATTTTCTTAAAGTTCAATTAAAAATTTAAAGTTTATAGTTTTCCACTATAACATCAATTTCCTTCGATTATCAGAGATAATATAATCACTATAAATTCAAAATATTAAAAGAGCTCTAAGGGATATTCGAATTGAATCCTTTCAAGCATGTATACTAATTATCCATTGTACAAGGATTCTTTTTAATTGAAAATCTAGACCTATTTTCTCATGTGATGGGACTTAATTAGTGTAACGAATAGGAATCTAAACCATATGATTTTGGAATTTCTAGAAGAATTGTTTCGATTTGTTTCAAATAAATTGAATTTTTTTTAAACGTTACTAAATCTGTTGAGTTTTCGTTACTGGAAATCTGCATCTAAATATCGTTTTTCAAGGAAAATTTAATATTTTATTCATAAAATACACAAATTTAGTTTTATTTATTTTTTTTACGGTTAAATAAAGTTTTTTATATTTACTATAAAATAAGAAAATAACTTGAATTGCTATTTAATTTGAATTTAAATACTTTTCTGAACTGTTATACCAAAAATCAGGATAATTAAATATAGCTTATCGTATTTAAATTATAAACGACCTTTTATTTAACGATAATTGTTAACAAATTCAAGTAGGTAGTTAAAGTAGTTGGATTTAAACGATTATGGAACATTACAATATGTTTGTTGGTTTCATTAGAACTTGAAAAGGATTTGTAGTGTCTGTATGGAATACAACAGGATACAGTAGTATTATGGCACTCATAGATCGGAAGACTTTCTAGAACTGGTAAATTTTTTAGTTTCATTTAATTGGCAATTTTATGTAGTTGGCATAGTCGTGTTGATACAACAAGTATTAGTTCTTCTTGTAGCATATAGAAATAGTAAAAATCTAACATGATGTAAGAAAAAATGTTCTTCTTCTTCTCTGAATTTCAACCTAGTTTCAACCTGGATTCGACTTTTCATATATTTGACTTTAGAAGTTTCAACAATTCTATATAAAATCACTTTCAATATTTCACATTTTGTATACTTTATTATCCTTTGGAAATTAATAAATCCATTACCAAATTTATAAGCTTTTATGATTTATTATGAATTTTAAAATTTTCCAGAAATATGTCAGTGAACTGTCGACAGTTCGTGACTGTGCCACTGAATGTGCTGAAAAAGGTAAATAAAGCTTTTATTAAAATATATGAAACTTTTTTTTGCTTAAAAATATTTTCTCATAAATTTTCCATCCATTTTTTTTTGTGTGCCCAACAAATATAGAAGTCTGGGAAACTCAAACATATTGCTGCACAGAAGACGGTTGCAATGGAACCAATAAAATAGAATCTCCAAGCTATTTAATGACTTTTCTATTTATTATTTTTGCATTAATAAATGTTCTTCGACACTAAAACATATTTTTACGTTTAATTTTAAAAAGAATTATTTTTACAATATTTTGAAATTAAATTTTTATTGCATTTTTAGGAAATCATAATTTTTTTGTTTTTAATTTTTAAAATAAAATATAAATTAATTAAATTAAATTAAATATAAATGTTATATCATTTTTATTATGGTACTATTTTAAATGAGGTTTGTGGGACTTCTTGTTTTGTAAAAATAAAAAAGTAATACTTTTTTTTTAGATCCGCTTAAATAATTAAATATTTTTATCTAAAGGAAGTCTTTAATAAAACTTAAATTGTCTTTTTTTTTTTTTAATCCAGAAAACAAATATGTTTTTGTTAGTTCATCAAATCCAATTTAATAATTAGTTTTTGATTTTTTTTAAATCATTGTAAATGAAAGTGTTGCTGTAGTTTCACCAGTCTTCCCGATATTTTTAAATATCAACAAAATAATTAACACTTATAATTATTATTAATAACTATTTGCACATTTGAGATAAAAATAAAAGGTATTTTGTAACATTTTCTTTTCATTAAAATTTATTATGAACATTTTTCCTTTTCAAAATTTTTGGAAATATTGTTTTTCTTACAAAATTTGTTAAATTATTAGGTTTCGAAGAAAAGGTTAGTTTTGCATAATATTTTCTTTAGTACGCATTTGAGAGAATAAAGCTTTGTGTCAGTGTAAGTTTGTGAACTCGATATTTTAATGAATCTTCACATTTTTAGATTCCCTGGGGACATATGTCTTTGAAAATTGTCAGCACTATTTATTAACGATAACTTACGAACGCATTATGATATTTCAAATAAAATTTGGCGAGTTCATGACCTGTATAAAAGAATAAATCCATATTGTGTTTAGACAGGATTTGATAAAGGATAGGAAGAGGAGATTGATATTTTAATAAAGTAATTTTCCAAGATGTTTTGATGAAATTTTATATCACTACTTATTCAATAATGATCTAATACAATACTCCATAAAAAATGGACAAGACAGAGATGTAGGATACATTGCAAGCAATATGTTCACACATGTGTCCAATCAATATAAGTTCTAATTGAAAAAGTTCCTTCAAATTTTATGTTCAAGAGGAAAAAGCTTATTGACAGCGTTTTAGCCTTTTATACTCGAAACCTTTATTCTAGACTCACCTCCTTTTCTAAAAAAAATTTCTAATCTTGAAAATCATGCAAAACTAACTACAATTTGTTAAAATTTCGTTTTTATTATAAGTTTTTAATTCGATGTGAATAAAAAAGAATTGTCGAAATAATAAAAAAATGATTATAAAATATATTTAAAACCCAAAAAAAATATTTATATATAATATTACTTTTTACCTAAAATGCAATTATTCTAAATCAACTAAAAGAAAATATTATTAAAATTGAATTTATTAAATAATTAAAGAATTAATAATTAATTAATAAAATATATTGTATTCAAGACCGTACAAGAAATTCTAAATAAACAAAAAAATTATATATATTTAAAAATTATTAAAGAAAAACCAAGAAAAAAACGCAAAATTATTATAAATAGTAAAAATAACTTCACTACTAAATTTTAAGAAAACAAATTTTCCAATTAAAAATGATTGAGAAATATTATTTAAAAACAAATGTTTACTAAAGATTTTTCTTTTACGAATCGAAATTATCGCTGAAAAATGCATTTTAATTAATAATTTATTTTAATGAAATTATATCAAACAAAAAATTTTCTAGAAAAAATTATTATATATTAAATAAAATTCCTAAAAAACAAAAAATAGGGTCATCCCAAAAATAAGGAAAATCGAAAAGGCGAAAATATTAAAATTAAATGAAAAACTTTTAGTATTTGTTCGAAACGATGTTGGAAAATTAAAGAAAAATGGAATAAAAATTAATATGAAAATTTTAATTCCGAACAAATATTGAAGAAAATTTTTAAATAATCGAAGAAAAAAAAAAGAAAAGAAAATTATAGAAAGTAATTTCATAAAAAAATAAAAACCAAACGCTTTATTATTAAAAATAAAAAAGAAAAATATAAATTGAACATTTTATAATATCGTAAACAATATTAAGAACAATTTCATTATCAAAAAAAATAAACTTAAATAAAATAGAAACAAAAAAATAACTTTAATATTAAATTTAAATTTAAAAATAATTAATTTGAACATGTTTTTAAAATATGTAAAAGTTTTTAAATCAATTTGAAATTATAACACATAAATATGATTTTCCATTAAAACTGAATCAATTAAATAAATCAGGTATTCTGGGAAAGATCCAAAAAGTAGCGCTTCTACTGACAGAATTGTCTTAAATTTCAAAGTTTAAGACTAAGTTATTCAGTTATTCAAAAATGTCAACATCCGTATGTTAACGTCACAAAATTCAAAAAATTATATCAGTTTTTCTACTTTATAATTCACTAATATGCTTCTATTTTATGGTTGGCGGCCACCTTACCGCCGGGCCCATGTAGAATTACACCCGGTCTTTCTCGAGCTGGTACATTTTTTATACCACATTTCCCGCGATTATACCCTTCGACGATTACCGAATGATTGACTCCCAAGCGCAATAGATACACTCAACTAACCAGTTTGTGTGTTACCTGATCACCAAGCGTATCCTACCTCGACGGTGAGCTGCCTTAAAGCAGAGCGCCTACATTTACTACAGTCGGGGCTTTCGATTGTTCTTATTTTTTTCGCCGTTAACAAAAGTCTGGATTTCAAATCCTGAATTCGACAATTCTTCAGTTCTTTACCAATGGTATAAATACATATGTATGTATTCGTTGATTGATTCATTGATTGGCTTGAGAAAGATAAATATATCTAATTTAAAAAGTTTATGTCTATCATTAATAACCTAAAAATTGATAGAAAGTAAGCTTTGCGCTTTCCCCAAAATCACTAACACAAATTTCAAGTCGATTTCAAGCCAATCTTAGAAATCTGCAAATAAACAAAGTGTATGTTTAGATGAAAGTCCTGGGAGCATTTCGTTGTGAATGTATGAGAACTTTTTTAACTAATATGTATACGCTATCCTGTTACAAAATTCCACTTTAAAGTCGTGGCAGAAGGGAATTAGACTAGAATTCATTACCAGGAAAGGAAATATGAGCTGATAAGTTGAATTTAAATAATTATGGGATAACAAATATTGGTTTATTGGTTGGTTAGAGATTTATTCAAAATAGAACAACGTATATGCCATCAATACTGTGTGTCTTTTCAGTAAATAATATAAGTTGGGCTATCTGTTAATCAAGAGATACTTCATGTGATTTTACCAAATCCTGGATATTCTGAGAGTGTTAACACATTTTTTCATAGTATTCGCAAAGTCCTGACTTTTAATGACTCTCATTCTTGCACATAAATTATAAAATGTTACTATTTAATTGGTTCATAGAAAAATTTAAGATTAATTGAATATAATTTTAGTCAAGACAAACATGAAAATTTCAGTTTTTCTCAAAATTTTCAAATAATAAATATTAAATATTTTATTTTCTGACAAAAAACTTTGTTAATAAGCGTTCATTTAAATAAAAGAAAAAATTTTAAAACTTATTTTAGAAAATATTCCACACAAAAACTTTAAATAAAAGTCAAAAAAAAAATAATAGTTCTTAGTTTTTGAATTAATTAACAAACAAAAAATAAAAGAAATGGTTTTGATGTGATAAAACTAGGATTTTGAAAAATAAAAATTTAGCAAGTCACACATAGACTAAACTTTGTTTTTATCTTAAAATCCCTTAAAATTGCTGTCCAAGATGAATAAAGCACAGAAATTGTTTGGTATTCGATTACATTGTCGACTTTTTGAAATACTGTCATTTTCAGATAACTTGAAAAGTCTTGTATACCAGGTGTGTGAATTAGTTTCCGGGTTTTTAAAATTAAAAATAACATTAGTTTTTATATAGAAAAATCAAAAATATTTTATTCAAAGTAGTCTCTATCGTTTCCTACACATTTTAGCCACCTTTCAGGCAATTAGTGGATACCACTCCAAAAAAAATTCTTCTTTTGATGAAAACCATTCAACGACCCAATTTTCCTATTCTTCAGATGTTTTGAAGTGCTACTCCTTAAGTGCGTGACCCATGGTGCAAATAAGTTGTAGTCAGAAGGACCCAAGTCTGGTGAATAATCTGCATGCGGTGAAACTTCCCAGTTAAGCGCTTCTATCGTTTCCTGGACCGGTTTTACTTTGTGTGATGGTGCATTGTCATGAAGGAAAATCACTTTGTGCTGACTCTTTTGATATTCTGGTCGTTTTTTTTAGCAAAGCACGGTTTAATTCGATAAATTGTTGTCTGTGGCGATCAGTATTAACAGTTTCACCAGGTTTCAGAAGCTCGTGGTACATCACACCCTTCTGAACTTTTGCATAAGATTTGTACTACATGTTTTTAAAATGACAAATATCCGGAAGGATGTAAATCGCTTGTCCCGCCATGACTTTTATCAATTTTCACAACCGAAAAATTAACCCGGGAAATCTTAACAGTGACAATAAAGTTTCAAGTTATCTGAAATCTACTATTCTTACTAAATATACAGAGTTTTAGAACGGAAACCAATATTTTACATTTACAATTTGTATAGTGTTAAAAACGTGTAAAAGATTTTCCCAAAAAGTATCCTGGATATTATTTGTGTTTATGTTAGACATTGATAAAGGACGACAAGGTGAGTGTTTTATTTTTCAATTTTATTGAATTAATTTAGAATAAGAATTAAATACAATATAAGTAATGCGAAGTTTAGTTTCTGACAAAGTTTACATCATGTAAAGGTTTAGAAAATTCCTTGTAATCATATAAACAAGAATTAATTGATGATTAACAGTTTTACAAAACTGTTAAGGGTATTTATTTTGCTAAATCATTTCCCTTTTTTGTTAATCCAAGTTAATATTGCTTACAACTTGTAAGCAATATTTTAAGTTACAAGGGTAAATAAAATAGCCGGTATCGAATTTTATACATATTAAACAAATTTGTATAAAAGGGTTATATTTGAAATAATAGAAAACCTTTTTGTTTTTTTATAATTTCTATATGGTACTTCATATGATGATTTTCACAAGAAAAAACAAATTCCAAATAAACTTGAAAGGTTGGCGAAATATTATTTAAAATTTTGGAAGATAAAATTTCGGTTTTGGAGCACTAATTTTGGCTGTTAATAAAATCTTGTAAGAACTGTTTTGTTCAGATTCCGAATTTCAGTAATGAATTACTTTAATATGAGTATGAAAATCTTATCCTGCAATTCCATTATAAGGCATTGAACTTGGGTTTAAATATGGAATATAAATTAGAATATTCCCTGTTTCTTTTCATTTCTTAAAATATCATCACGTCGTTATCTACATCTTCCCAAAACTGAAATTCATTTTTTCCCGGAAATTTATATTTAAAAAAATCTCCGGGAAAAATTACGGCAATTTAATAATGTTATCATCATCACCCAAAAAAGCTATGCTGTTGACAAGTCCTTTTATAGTAAGTAAAACTGTTGGTTCAAGGATTTTATGAAGTTTAATGAAAAACTTCTGTAGAGTATTTTCTTTTGAAAATTTTGAATACGAATCTAATTTTCCATTTTCTTAGAGTATATCGTCAAAAATTCGATCATCAATTTTTTAATATTATAAGGTCCTTTGAGTATTAACTTTTATTTTCGCTGTAACTTCAAAACAACTAAACTAATTTCATTAAAATTTGATACGTTATATACTTAACCGAAAGTGGTTGTATTACATCAATAAAATATAATTAAGAAATAATAATTTGTTGTATTTAGGCTCGTACTCAATAATTTATGAGGAAATTTTGTTTA
The DNA here is from genome assembly GCA_963422695.1 of Xylophagus ater. Lineage (NCBI taxonomy): Eukaryota > Metazoa > Arthropoda > Insecta > Diptera > Xylophagidae > Xylophagus > Xylophagus ater. The sequence goes on from OY730481.1 coordinate 8,168,418, forward strand.
AAAAAATTTGATGGGTTAACATATTAGGATTTAACGTAAAAATTTCAGGTAAATAACTATATAAATTCTATTTTTCTAATAGCATAATTTGGAAATATGAAATATATTTTTCTTAAAAACATTAATAAAAATTTATGCCACCATTTGTCAATTTGAGAATTGACCATTTTATGTAATCAAATTGATTCAATAGAAATGATATTGATTTGATTGTCTGAAATTAATTGACTCATTTAATCTCAGGTATTGAAATAGATTTGATTTTTATTGATAATCGATAGTACTTTGACCAAATCCTTTATAAAATTAGCATTCGAAATCAATTTAAAACTTAATTGAGTCATTTCAAATTCTTATAAAACTTGAACAACGACAAATTTTCTATATTTAAATGAAATGAATGTTGGTGATAAATGCTGCTAAATCGATCCATCGGAGATTTCGATTATTCTAAATTGGCACAAAAAACGATTTCAATTCAATTTGAACTATCAAAAAAAAGGGAAAAAGAAAATTTGTATTCTTCAGCTTGATTTCAATGGAAATGAAATTATTTCAAATAGTTTTATGCTGATTTTCTTTACGTACTTTTTAACGACGTCAGCGAATACTATAAAATTTTCCATCAAATAAAATGATTTTCATAATGAATATATTAAATTATTTAAATGAGATGATAATAACGAATTAAATTGCGGAAATGTTTTAATGAGATTTTTAATATCTTTCTACAATTATTAAAATGATTTCATTTTTTTTTTGGCAAATACTATAACTTTAATTATTATCGCGATTATATAATTTCTGATTATATATTTGTATGGAATTTTATATTAATATTTACGTGTGGATACATTTTTATGCTATTTTCATTAAGTTGATATAAATATTTCATTAAAAAGTGACATTTAAACTGTCTATAATACTTTTACGTTTATTGCAAAATAGGGAAAATTATTGCTTAATCGGAAAAGCCACCTTTATAGGTTAAAAATTTATTAAAGCAAATAAATTAATGGAAGCACTTACAGTATGTAAAATCAGATAATTTACTATATGCGTATCGTACATAGTTGGCTGGGTATTCTAAAATCGTATGTCTATGTAACCGTAAATTTATATACAGCGAGTTCTGAATGCAAAGTTACGTATAGATGTCCAAATTGCTATTCTAAATCTGTAATAAACTCCTCTGTAGTAGTTGTTGTCATAATTCCGGGTGCAATTTTTTGGGGAAAGTAAAACGATTTTAAAAATCTGCTTGCTTACACCAAATCTATTCTTTTTTCTCTCTAAGAATGTATCACGTTATAAGATTTTAAAAATTTTACTATAAAAAACGGATAAAAAATAAAAATTTGTCCGGAATTAGTGATTTTCTTTCATTTTTATCTGCTTCGAACATATTTTTAAAAAATTTTCATTTCAAACTTCCTTTTATTAACACATATTTCGGAATTTTATGTAATTTTTTAAAGAGTTCCGATCTTTTAAACCCAATCGTAAAGATACCGACGATTTGACAGGAACTTACAGAACAGTTACATACTTGTATACTATATACATGTGATTTCAGAGCAATTTGGGCATTGATCGGATCATTACGCTTACAGAGCGAATTTGCGATTTGAGAATAGCAGCCTTCAAATACTTATAGTTAAAATATCATCAAAAAATTTTAAAGAATGACCAACTTACATATAAGCTTTTTCCTGAAGCCCTACAACGTAAAATGCGATTCGGCAGTAGGCATGATTTTGACCATACTGAAAATCTGAAATCGCAAAATTCAGCAAAGAATTTAGCTTTAAAAGTTGATTATCATAAAAGAGTTAAGTACAAAATAAAAATAGACCCTCAATTTGTAATATAATCATACAAACAAAACGCATAAACTTTGTTATATATTTATGTACCAATGTGTTCCCTATGAGTTCACCATATCTAAGTGGATGACTAGTTTCTGAGATTCAAATTCCCATATATTTCAAAACATAATTAACACTAATAACACTATAGAAAAAAGAAGTTGTTAATCCTTCATGCTCAACGATCAGTCTCCATTCAGTTAAACTACTGTAGTTTGGCTCATTTCTTGAATTTTGATGATAGTTCATAATGTTCTTAAAATTTAAAGTTTAAAGAAAATTGATTTTTTAAATTATATAATTATAATGGATCGTTTTATAAAAGAGAAACTTTAAAAAATTATGAACAAAATTGCAACAGATAAGATTGCAGATAAGTATATTTTTTGTGGAATTTTATCAGCTTATAGCTTATATAAAGTATTAATTTTTAGGTCATCCGTTACTACAAAAAGCCTTCAGTTTTGATATTCCACGTGCGATTCGTTATATAGCAGAAGATTTATTAAATTCAAAATTTTCCGTTCAAGTAAAGTCCGCTTTCATTTATTGCAACGGAATTTAGTTTCAACAGAAATGAAATATATACTTAGTACAATATATTACTACTATTTCTTTTTCAAGTTGAGATTTCACAGATAATCCTTGGCATTTCTCTTCGGATTTACTAGCATAAAGAAAAGTTCCTTTTTGTTTGGTGAATAATACATTTGGATTACTTCGGAGATTTGCTGTTTTTCTTCCCGATTATTCGAAAACTTTAATTTTAAGTAAAATATTTTTTTAATTTTTTAAATTTAATTGGTGTATTAATTTTTGAATATGGATAGTGCAAACTTGAAAGGCAGATAGTATAGAGTCTTATTGTTTTTTTTTTTTTTACAAAATTTCATAAAAATGAAAGAATATGATATAATTTTGTAGAACTACGTCCAGTACACTTTATATGTGTATCGCAGTTCTAAATTAAACACTATTAGAATTGTTAATAACTTGGACTAACTAGCACTGCCGCCCGTACAAGCGATAAGATTCGAAGGTTGCCTGCGAATTCGTTCTACAGTTTGATACGAATTTGTTCGCTTCAGACTATTTTAGGATATCGTTTTTCGTATATAATTTCTGAAAAATACCAAAGTATTGATAGTAAGACATATGAGAAAATATATATATAACAAAATAAATTGAAATAAATGCTTTTACATTAAAAATTGACAAATTTTAATTCAAATTGAAAGAGATTTCTTGTTTTTCGCCATCAGCGATATAACACTATATAATACGAGTATGTCAGTCTTTATTTAGTACACTTAGAAATTTATATTGAAAACAAAAATGGAATTTTCATGTACATTTTATCTTTATATGAAATTTTGCATGAATTTTTCATATGATATGCAGTCTTCCCGAAGTACAAATTGGTCTCATACGCATCGTTTTCTTTCTTCATCTACCTGTACGCATTCTGTAGAATTTCTAAAGATTTTTTATATATTTGATATTTCATTTTTTTACTAAAAGCTTTAACTACTCGTATGTGCTTTCAAACATGGATAATATTTTCTTTTATTTAATATCATTCAGACCGAACGCACTTTAGTTAGTACATATATTTTGTTTTTATAAAAAAAAAATATAGTATATTCCTGTCTTTTCCGTTCAAATTCCATGTTCAGGATACAAATTCGTGTATTTATGGTAAAAGAAATACTTCCTATCATCATTCATGTATGCCTTTTCATATATTAATAAGGTTTGTAATATGATTTTCTTTTTTTTTTAAAAGGTTTAGCATGTAACTGAGTTTGAATAAACGAGTAAGCTTTAAAGAAAAAAACTAAATAGAAATTTAATGAAAGAATTTAATAAAACATAAAATACAAGTTTTTTTTTCATATCAAAATGTTTTTATGTTTATTTAAAAAACGAATTTTTATAAATGCTTCCATTTTGTGTTCTTCAAATCTGATGGAAATTATGGAGGGTAGTTGATTTCCGGATGAGTTAATAGCATTTTATTAAAGAGCATAATTTACATACTTCTATATATATATCTATTCTATACAGACGACAAAGGACACCTTTGTTTTGAGCTGTACTTTGATAACTTTGAAAACTTTGTCTTATGTAAAAAATCGCCAAAATCCCAAAGTAATTAGTATTGTCCATTCTTACTAATTCACAATTTTCGATTCATGTACAGAATAATCATAACGAAATTAGAAGCAGCTGTTATAAGGAACAAAATAAATTAAGGATACAGGCTTCAACTAGCCCCGGCATCCTCTAAGAATCCATATTTGTGAGTTTATGTTAGGCATTATAGGATCTTCAGAAGAACAAAATCTTCGCCTATTTTAAAGCTTTTTTCTGTAAAATGGATGACATATAATATTGCAAATTAATTTATAAATAGTTACTTTGATTTTTTTAAATTTCAATTATCATTGATCTGAAGAGCTGTCATTTTGTTCTCTCAGGGAAAATGTTCTGATTACTTATAACCTAAAATCGTGCAACCAGCTAAAAGATAAAACCATAAAAAAAAAGCTTCTAAAGAGACTATAACCGGACTCATAGGTGATTTTTCTTATGCCAAATAAAACGCGTTATCCGATTTTGATGAAATTTACAATGTAAGTTGCTTATTCCTTAACTTTATTGCATTTCAGCAAAATCGATCCAGGGGAAGCAAAGTTATAAACGAAAAACCAAAGTGACCAGAAAGTTTTGTCGTTTTTTTTGTTTATGGTTTTAATGATTTAATTTGAAAATTTGTGAATCAATTTTGTTTAAATTAATTATGAAGGTTAAATACAGAAATAGACGATATGGTGTTAAATTTTAGCAAAATCGGTCCAAGGATAGTGGAGAAAGAAATAACCCTAGGAGAAATTAACCCTCTTTACAAAGTTTTTTTGATGTACTTTAAAAACTAATAGGAAGAATGAATAGGCAGTCAAAAGAATGTGCCGGAATTGTGTTATAACACATTATAACATAAAGAAGTTAAAGACTTAAACCATTCTATCAAGTCGACCATGATAACTTAGTTAAATCTATAATTAAATTTAATCTAAGTAAATTTATTGAAGTGAAAACTTTATACGAACTTTAACTAATAAAACATGTTTACGTAAAAATTTTAAGACCCAACAATTTCTAATAAATCTTGATACTAAAAAAAAAATAGAAGAGGTATTTTGCCAAATAAAAAAGGCTGAATCATGTTCGACAAACTAATTCAAGCATAAGAAAATTGACATGTTTACTAATACAATTTCGATAAAGTTGCTACGAAACTTCGCCTTATTTCTTATACGTAAATTTTCTTGTGCCGTAAAGAATTTCATCCTCAAATTTAGAAATTATTTATAACAAATATGTCTATGTATGTTCAAAGAAACTATCACCATTTACGAATTACTATATATGTATGTAAAATTCTTGGATAAATCTATATACCTGTGAAAACCAATAATCTTCTATATCCAATTTCTTGACAAACCATAAAAATCAGGATATTTGAAAGTTTTTATTATTTTTCTTGAAAATACGAAAAACTTATTTTTATTTTATTTATTTTCTTACAGGAAGGAGGACACCTAAGTCATCTTACATATATGTATAAGTTTATTTTCTTCAAAAAGAAAAAAAAACAAATTTCTTCCTACAAAATCAGTCTGATTATATTTTTATATTTTGAATTTAGGTTATTTGGACTATTAAATATTTTTTTATATTTTTGTAAAAGCAAGAAAAGGGCAAAGACACTTTATCGATTTTTCAGGAAAAAACAAAAGCAATGAAAGAAAATCTTTTAACACCTTGTCTTCGCCATCATCATCATCAGCTATCTATAATTCAAGGATTTGCAACGAAAACGAAAATTCTTAAGGCCTTTAAATGAGAAAATGGGTCTGATGTTCTTCTTCGTTTGTTATCTTATTTGATAACGATCAACTAGATAAAGAAAAATTGGAATTGGAGGAAAAAGATGAGAAAAAATCTAGAATCATAGAAGAATAATAAAAAAATGTAGCTATATTAAAAAATATAAGAAAACATACAGAAAACTAAACTCGGCCTTTACCTGGTCTGTCGGAGCAATGGCTACACACGTCAATTGTTGTTACTAATTTTGATTGACTTACAATATTTCAGAGTTGAGAATCCTTATTGCATATTTAAAATTTTAATTAAATCCGTCAATGAGTTTATGAGTTACCACTGTCTACACTGTCTACCAGGCAGTGTAGACAATTGGACAAGATGATAACTTTGATTCTTTTCATATCTAGTGTCTTTTTTCTTTATATTGTCTTTGAAATCTAACAACTTAATATACCTTTTGTATTCTTTACCACAAGTTCATAAATATAGCAAAATGAAAAAGCTTCCGTTTTGATTGAAGACTTTAATATTGTGGAAAAGGACTTATACGTCTAAGTAATTGAGCTTAACAATGGTATTTTCGTAGAATTTTGATGTCAGTATTTTGAAAAGATGCGTGTAAAAGTATAATGAGAGAAAATTAGGTACACCATAAGGGAATGTGGATATTGTTGGGAAAACACGAATTTTCGTTTAGTAAGCATTTTTTTCTTAACATTTTTGATATAATTATTATATTTTTCTTTTTAATGGTTGGAGTATAACAGGAAGCTTCAAATAATATATCATCATTATGCCAAAGAAAAATTTTTTTAATTATTTTGATCTTCTTTTTGCATGTCAAACGTTTCCATATTAATATAGAATTTGATGAGTTTTTAAAAGATTCTTTTATTCTGACTTTAGATGAGCTGACAAGCAAGGATGCTGCCATATTGTATCCAAATTAAATTATTTGTTATGAATGGTATCCGTAGAAGACTCTTAAATGATTGCATTAAGTGAAATAATTTTCATATAGTTTTTTTTGTATTGTATGCAAATGCAAGCTAGATAGATGGGCCGGCAGAGAAAAATATATTCACACTAAACTTAAAGCAAACTAAACTAAATCTGAGTTTTGGAATAAATAAATAGCATCTACATAAACTAAAAGGATTTGTTAATAATTGGCTATACACAATATAAACCTGTATAGATATATAGCTGTAAGTATATATGCTCATAACTCAATTCACTTGACGAAAGCAATTTCGACTTTATCCCAAGAAGGAATGAAATTGTTAGCATATGCAATCGAAAAACTTGTCATTGCTAGTGATACGATGACGATAAATCTTATCACATCACTTGAAAGCGTTTAAAACACTCGCTTCTTTCATTAGGACACTTGTTTTCTAAACACTCTTATACATAAAACCTTTTAAGGAAAAATTTGAATTTCAAATGAATGCAATTAAATATGCATAATAAAAGTGGAATGCAAACAATTAATTATACAAAAGCTTGATAATTTTACACTGAAATACTGTCTAATTACTTTTGTAAAAAAGCTTTTAGACAATATCATCTAACTCTTCAAAAAATAATTATATATCACTTTGATTAAATATTTTAAACAACTATAAAATATTAAGATTTTTTACTAATTAAAAACTTAATACTATATTTGAATTTCACCTTTAAGATAATTTCATACTTGAAAACAATTTAACTAAGTTAAATAAAGTTGATTATTTCATTTCAATTTGAAGTACTAGATTTACTACTTTTTCAGATTTATCAACAAAATTTTAGTGTAGGTACTTTTGTGGATGTTATGAAATATGATGAAAAGCTCTCAGAATAATTTTTTGTTTTCCCTAAATATTGGTATTATTATTTGTATTTTGGATTTTAAATTGTGAACTTTTTTTGGGGGGTATTTATAATCAATACATTTTCCATAAAAATAAAAGGAAAAACTTTTTTCGTTTCGCAATGAAAAAAGAAAATATGAGATGGTTTATTACATAACGATGCTTGAAAAGCAATGGTTCTTTTTTTCGGTATATAAATCCATTCACAAATATACATATATATCTTTTTTTTCTCCTATTTTAGTTTATATTTTGAATAGAACCTAGTCTAGGAAAATGTCCATAGAGAAAATGATTTGTGCATCATTTTCTATCCTTTTTTTGCGGCTGTATAATCCAACCAGATGTTTGACTATTTTGAGATTTGTTATATCTTTTAAATGTATATAGCCGAAATATAGAAAAAGGCAAATTTTCCGGTATAATACTTTCAATATCCACAAAAAAAGGACTATAGAAGAAAAAAAAAACGATAAACGAAGTATGAAATGAACCACCAGCAGTTATTTGTTTTTGAAGGATAAAATGAAAATACACCAAAATTCCCACAACAATTGAAAGGGAAAAGAGATTTTACATTGGAATTCACTTAAGTTATATAAGTTTATGTTTTTATTTGAAAGAAAAACCAATTATTATAACTTCAAATAAATAACTTCGAAATAAAAGAAGACGTTTATCGATAATAAATTGATATAAGATGAGATTTTGCTATACGAAATTAATATTATTTTTGGAAAACACACACTTTTAAAGAAAAATTAAATTTAAAGAAAATTAATAGGAAAAGTTTCACGAAATCGATATTATTTATGTCCTAATCAAAATTTTCGGTAAGTTTAATTCAAAAGAAAAAAAAAATTTCAAAAGTTGAATTTATTATTAGGAAAATTTTTGCGTAAATTTGTTTTAAAAATTTTATTAATGTTATTTTTATTTTGGTGGAATTTGAGAAAAAATTTTGCTTGTCGGTGAAAACTCGCATTTTCAAAGAAATGACGTAGTACCATGAACAAAGTATATATTTTTATCAAGTTCGAAAGTATAAACGAGTCTAGAGTACAAAATTATATACAAGATTTATTACTCTTACTAACATAACTATAACCAGTTCAGTGGGCACCAATTGATAAACCAATTTCAAGATTAATTTCAGGAAATTGCTTACTACTATTCTAGAAGGCCACCCATAGGCTATTTTTCCAAACTTTTAAGATATTCCAGAGCTACTGTTTTGCCAGTCATTGCAGATATTTTTAGAGCAAATTGATTAACTATTTTAAGAAATAAATTTGCAACTGAGGAGATTGAATTACTCGTGCCAATGACAGACTTGAGTTTAAAATTTGCATTGATACATTTCGGATCGAATTTTATGCTACAACAACATTCGTATCTGCGCATTCATCTGAAAAGTAGAAATCTCTTTTGATTTCCATTAGGATAAATTAGGAAACTTAAAAAGTGCCCCTCGCATTATTACTGGGATTTATGAAAAGCTTTTAAGGTAAATATGATTTCTGTAATAATAATTATTTTCTGTATAAAATATATTTTGATTTGAATATAATTGTGATAAATTTCATTACATATGGTAATCACATCGATTTGAGTTGGCAAAATTATGTTACAAATGAAATCTGTATATTTCACGTCGTTTATTACATTTGTTACAATTAATCATTTATTCAGCATTACTTATTGGTATAGACACAAGTGCTTCACATATTTGTTATTACCATATGCTCCTATTAAAATCTTCAATATGTGGAAGTCAAAGGTATAGTGCGATTTCAAGGGATATGAAAAGAAAAGTACCTGCAAGAATTGGGCTTCCAATTGGGACAAGAAAGAATCCGGTAGAGATTTTCGTAATCTATTTTTCCATGAAATTGAAAATGATCATATCTGTAGTGCCTTGTTTTTTAGGTGAGAGATGTGTCCGGCAATGTCCCAAAGGATAACATGTAGACAGGCAATATCGAGTAGAAAAATAATTTTCAAAATAGTTATAAAAGGATATCTTTGGGTATAGTTGGTCTAGGCTTACCATAAATTTTGAAACAAACTAATTCACTAGGTTATAATTATCATTTCGAATTCTTTGACTCCTCACTTACTTTGATTTCCTTCCAAAAGATTATAATTTCGATAACTCTGAAAATAGTTCATAGACAAATATGTCCAATGGCGCTCTTGTATAACATATTAATTTCTTTCTTATAGAATTCTGGTAACATTCTTTCTCACTTATTTTTAACGAAATAGACAAAAACATAACATAATGCTGACAATAACTTGTGCAGCATAATTTGGTGATCAATATTACTAAAGATAAATTATTCTTCATTATCATATAAAAAAATATATATTTCCTTTTTTTATCCTACCTTTAGAACTAACAAAAGAATATAAAAGTACATGACTCCACTTATATAAGATCTACCTTTTATATTCAAATTTTATTTACATATATAAGAAGAATCTCAAGAAAACTAACAAATTGCTGTCTCATATCATAAAATCTAAGATACATACATAATAAGACGATGTACATGTACCTAATTTAGGTGAAAATATAAATTTTCATTCAGGGAATACCTAACTAAACCGAAAACCTTCACAAAAAATAAACCTAAAATTTTTTATTTTGCTGGCAGGTAATTCACTGATAGGCGACATAACAAATAACACCCGTGTGCAATATTCAAGGAAACTTCCTACCCAAAGGATAAATATTCCGATATATATGATATGCATCTATTTTTTTTTGTGAATACAAAATTTCTAAAGAAAAAATGTGAGGGAGTTTTGTATTTTTGGCATATTGCCAAAATTTTTGAAATGATTATACAAGAATGCAAAAGGATATTACACAATATATAAAAATATCACATACCAAAATAGTCTTGGTCGTCCTTTCCGACAATAATTTCTATATTTATTAAATGAAAATTCCATATACTGAAAAGTTTTTTTATATATTTATTATTATTTTGGCTAAAATTTAATGTAATTAGTCTGTAGTTTTTCCCAAAATATTAATTTTATGGAACACATTTATAATTATTAGTATTACATTCTCTAGTAGAAAGTTTCCTTTTAAATTAAATTCATATAAATTGTATAACAGAAAACGTATGAACAGTTCTTCCATTGTATCTTATTATGTATTGCTTCTTTTTATTAATATGAACAAGGGTTTGTTTTAGTGTCAGCTTAGGGCCTCGATATTTTTATAGATCTTTATGTTTAGTATGCCGTCAATAGAAAAAACAGAAGTGTTTTCTCTTCGTTGTAAGTCAAGGTATATTCGATATACTATCACGAAGAAGACATCCAATTAAAACGAAAATTGTCAATCTATATATAGGATATGGACTAATCGAGGAAACACAAAAATTGAAAACCAACAGGCCCAAGTGACACAAATTTAGGAAAAGGAATACTAAGACCCATCAGTTGACGTTAGTGATGTGTTTAATTGGCAAAGGGCCTAGTATGGGTACCAATTTGTCAGTGTATCAATCGAAGTTTTCAATTTTTCTATAAAGGGACTATAAATAAAGATTTAGACGTGAAACAATTAACTTTGGTCCATTGAAATATATTGAGCTTTAGTATGTAGAGTTAAAACTAGAGTACAAATATATTGGCATTGAGAGTTGAAAGGATTTATAGAATTAGAATAACTGTTGTATTGTTTGAATAATATAATATTTAGAATTTAAGAAAAAATGCAAATGAACAGATAAATAAACACAGTGTTGAATGGTCAAGTCGGTTAAGACCTCGTTTCTAGAAGCTGATGAGACTCTGGTTCAAATCCAGGTCTCGGTTCTTCATGTATTTATTTTTCTTTCCCTACAAGTAAAAAACTATCTCTTAGTGGATAAGCAACAAAATCCCTATTAAATTTGTTGCCAGTGTGAACTTCCGGAAGTACACAGGTGACCAAAGAACTTTAGACAAAAATATTCTCAGACATCTATGGAGAAAAGTCCGAATATTTAGTCGACAACTAATTGAAAAGGAAAATTGACTTAACTGTATTTTACTTTAAGCTTTTGATTAACTATGAAAATTGGAAAAAAAGATTTTAATTGGTTTCATTCTTTTCTTATATCAATTCGAAAACAGTTCATGTGTTATGTAAGTTAGGAAGTTTCGTTATATGAAAAATTGTTTTCATTTTAAAGAAACAATTATTTTCATATATTTCTTTAAATTAAATGGAATAAATTTCGAATAAAAAATGAACAATAAAAAATTAAAAATAATCCATTTCCTTGAAAACTCAGTAATCAGTCGTAAGAATCTTTACTAGTTAATTTATTTGCAAAAATTTTTCTTTCCAAAAGAAAAACAAAACCAACCGCAATCAAGTTTTTCCGTTCTTCTATTTTCGGCAGCTTTTTCCCAAAAAAGATTTTCATCTGGTTCTTTCACAACATTGTTTTTATTTTTTTTTCGATTTTTTTCTTCCATGTAAACAACGAGATAAAAGTTAATGATGCTAATTTTTTCATGTCTTTTTGTTTTGATAGTTTAAGCAGTAACAAAAAAAGAAAACATATAGTAACTTAAAATCGGCCCATAGCCGATTTTCCGATGTACTATGGTGGAAATCGGAGTCAGGAAACTTTCTTGTTATCCTGGTTTTTCCTCTATAACTTCGCTCTCGCTTAGTCGATTTTGCTGAAATGCAATACCAAATCAAGTTAACGAAAAACCAACTTACATTTTAAATTTCTTTAAAATCAGATAACGCGTTTTTGAACTATTTTGTACACGGACGATAGACATGCAAAAATCCTTTCTGTTGTGTTACAAATGTAGTGACAAGGCTTATATAACCTCTGGTAGTACCTACCATAGGGCATATAAAAGTGAAATTTCACTATTTTCTCTTAGCCATCGACACGAAGAAAATTTCATTTCTAAAAACTTTGCAACAATGTAAATTGAAAAGCTTTTTTCTTTCACTTTTTATTGTGACAATAAAAGGTTTTTATCGAAACTTTTTATTGGCTTTCACTTTAGTAAACATATTTTGTTTCGAGTTTTTAAAGTACACTTTTCTTTGCCTATTTTTCAAAATTTGAAATTTTTTAACCCTTATGTCTATAACAGGGTATGTCAGGGTTATTAGTTATTTGAATTTTCTCTTTCGATTTTTGGGAAAATTAAGTTTTGCAAGAGTTTCACTTCAGGAGTATGTAAACATTTAGCATTTGTATGGTTTAAAATATATTCATTTAGTATGGTAATCAACAGAAATTAATACAGTCTTCAGCGGTCATGTTGATCTATTCACTCTAATTTCTAGCTGACGAGAAATCAGATTTGATACTTATCATCGATTGTTCACATTAATTTTCTTTGGTTCTAGTTTCGAGACTGATGATTGCCAAAAGTCGAAAATACATGTGGTAATAAAATAGCAAATACATGAAACACTCGAGTATCATGATAACAGACTTACGTGGTGTATAAGGTTTAAATCAATATTTCATATTAAACACAGTTCATTAATCATGTTCCCTCATAAATTAATCAAATAACGTCTTTTATTTTGTTATTTTTTTTTTTAGAAATAACTAAAAGTTGGTCCACCTTCTTCAAGGCATTGTACATATATAATCCTTCCAGTTCTAAAAAAAAAAAGAAAATATGTAGAACGAAATAACAAGCAATATTTTCATCACTGGAAACTGCCCAATATTTTTTCATCCTTACTTGGAAACCATGTATATGGAACTCCCAAACTATTCTAATTAGTTAGAAAATTTTTAATTTCGGTTTCCTTAATTTATGGGAATTAAAAATCTTAAAAAGGATATTTTACTAATTTGTTTCTGGAACCTTTTTAAAAGTTAGAACATTAATTTTTCTGGCTTTAAATTTTAAGAATTGAAAATTTGTTTTGGTTTTCGTATTCTGTAATTCATTTTTACTTGAAAATTATTTTAGGATTTAAACGAATTCCAAATTTTGGTGAGGAATTAGTTATAAACAGAAAACTTCCAAAAAAAATATAGGTCAAGTGAATTGTTTGGACTAAAATTTGTTCTAGGATAAAAGGAGTAAGAATTTACATTTATATGATTATTGTGTAAATAGTAAAAAACACAAATAGAATTGATTTGCAGTTGTTTGTAAGATATTCAACCCTTTTAGGAAAATACCAGATTCATATATGGGTCATACATAAACAATTACCATGATTGGGTAGGATATATGGCGACATGGTGACATGTCTTTGGGGGGGGATTTCTCCCCTAGAGAGTAGTAAAATTACGTTCATAAATTTGTGCCTAAATCTAAACTAATTACATTTAATCAGCATTTTCGCGTGTTTCATAAATATGCTTATATAGGGTGTCCCAAATAAAAGCGCAAGATTTGATTTGCGTAACTGAAGTTTGTGTATATCTCGGGTATTCTGCATTTTATAAAAACGACCCATGCCTCATTCGATGATCAATTTAATAAGGAATTAAATAACATTCACCGTTTTCAAAAATATTCCTTTTTAGGACAGGAAACACAAGAATTCTCTTGTATGAAGGTATACGTATATGTCAGGTATTCTGGGTCCTACAGGTATGAATTATACCTCATTCGATAGGGAATTTAATAATTATTTAAATAAAGAATGCTCTGAAAGAAACGCACAATTTGAATTTTGTGGAATTGTCTTTTTGACAACAGTAGGCCCTCGAAACTTGACAAACTGTCAATAATAATGTCGTTCCTTTCTGCAAAGTTCCATGACTATTAATAGCAACAATGGTAGATGACAGATGTGAAGATTTCAGTACTGTAAACTTAATGAAACGAAAATAGCACTATATTTAAATCTGGAGCTATTATGGAGACACCCTTTATATGTATATTAATATCTTCGAATGGAATTCGCTTAAAAACTTAACTAATTTCCTTTTACTTGTATAAATCATTACGCATAATTTAAATTACAAATTTTGAAATATGTTTTTTATCTTCATAAGATCCGCGGAAGTTTTATGTAAAAACCATAAAAATATCACGTCTTTCAATGCTAAATCACGTTTATTGTATGCCAATTGGGATTTGAATGAATTGCATTACTATACATGTGTATGCTAAAAATTATGCTCAGAGGCTTGTAATTACTTAAATCAACATAAGAAATGAGTAATTTTTCATAAAGTTTTCGAACTAATTATAAAATACGAGTATTTTACGTTTGTTTATGTAAATATATTCAAAAATTTACAAAAATTTGAATTTTTAGAATTCTTACAAAGAGAATAACTTTTCGAAAGACAATTCGTAATATTAACATTTCCTAAAAGAATCCTTTTACATTAGAAAAAAAGTACATATATATTAAATTTTTCAAATTTTTCATATAAAAATCTAAAGCAAATTTTTGCCTATTATTTGCACCGTTGTCACTCAAACAGGATATAGAAATCCTCGCGAGACAATTATGCAATGTTCGGCGCAGAAAAAAAAAGGAAAAAACAAAACGTCAGCTGAACTGAAAAATTATTTTGGCTCTTTTCCAAAACTATATCAATGGATCACAAGAAAAGATTTAAAATACTACAAGAACCGGAAAACAAAAGAAGAAGAAATATTACCAGTTTTATCTTTTAAGGAAGAAAAGTTGACATGTAACAGTGGTAATTAAAGAAGAGGGAGTTGAATGAAATGAGTTTTAGAAGCCAAAACAACAATACGAAGAAATCTGTATCATCTGTACTTTGAAAGGATTTGAAAGGACACTTCAGTATAGCAAAAAAAAAAAAAAAAACAGGAAATAGATGTCATTTCATGAAGAATTAGTTTGCTCTTATACTTTTGTACTTTTCAGCTTCAACCCGTTATCCAACCATCCACATTTTTTAAATTCTAAATATAAGTATACGAACTAATTGAAAAAGTTCTTGTCCTTGGTGAGTTGGCGACATGAATTGTATTCGTGGAGAAAATTATAAATTGTGAAATTTTCTAAAAATCATTCTAATAACAAAATTCTCTATGGCTTGTTTATATTTGACATTTATTCACCGAATTGATTGGAGTCTGTTCAACGTAGTTCGTAGTTCGATTTGTATTACGTAACCTTCCGTGGAATGACCTCTTTCTACTGTCACCATACCTTGATAGATTAAAACTAATAGGTTTAGAGTCCTTAGAAAGGCGGCGCCTAGTAGCGGATGTGATTTTCGTGAGTCAAACCCTGAATGGTGCTATTGACTTCCCATTTTTGATGGAGAAAATGCATCTTAAGATTAATACATGGTCGTTGACGAAATATTGTATTTAAAATTAGTCACCATAAAATTGAGTACGGTAGAAACCAACCGGTTTCCCGAATGCTGAGGTTGGCTAATGATAACGTCAAGGTGTTTGATTTTTGCCTCAGCAAAAAACATTTGAAAGGCCTTCTATAAAATTTCTGTCTAACAATTGACTGTTTAACACTTTTACGATTTGTCTGAGTACCGTATTTGATACGAAACCAGAATTTATGTCAAGTGTCAGAGAATTTGTTTCGGTGTAGAAAAATATCAGATATAAATATGACCTTAGATCTTTAAATATGGATTTTCATATTTATTTTTGTTCCGAAGAAAGTGGTTTAAAGAAAGTTTAACAAAATTTTTTATTGTAACCTCATCACTTAACAAAAAACAAAAAAGTATTAAAATCCTTATTCAAGCACGTATATTTTTGTAAGCCTCTTGAAAATATTTCATAACGATAACAAAACAAACAAAAAAATTCAAGAACTTAAATATTATATATTATAGTTGAAAACTTATTTTTTTCCCGCCCCCAATAAGGTATAATATTTTGAATTGTGGAAAAAAGCTAAAAAAGACTTATTTGTTTTTCTCATAAAGCTTTGATCCAACATTATCCTTCTATACTTCGTGTATGTGTATTATCATCAATTTTTAGAAGATTCCCTTGGCAAAATTTTATTATATATCGTTTTATATAATATTAAATTATGTAAAACATAAAAAAGATGATGTATAAAAACGAAAACTTTTTTTGGGGCTAGATACAAAATAACCAATATTTCGTTGAGGTTAGCAGAAATCTACTTTCAAAAATATAATGTTATAACACATTTTCAATTTGTTAAATTTTTTGTTTAGTATATTTAATATTTTGACGTGTATATAGATTTATTATTATAATATTTATTAATATTAAAAAATTATAAATTAAAGTACGCTACAGTAATCTTAGAACGCATTAGTAACTACAGTGTTTTGTTCAAATTCATTCCGATATGTATCCTGCGGAATGTATCTTGCAGCATGTATCCTGAAACATGTGTCTTCGTTTTTGATCCGAAGCATTATTCAGTCAGGAACACATTACCCTTACCAAAGGCAGCCGATGTATCTTCGCGATATTTCTGTTCAGTTAATTGTTGTTATAAATTACTTTTTTCAAATCAGTGTAAATTATTAGTGGTTCAAGTTTTAAAAGCATTTTTGAATGATCTTTGGAATAATGAACCATCCACTGACTATAAAACAACAACAAGATGGATCTCTAGGAAATTTTAGATCAATCGTTTCAACATTTCAATTTTAATATGTTCGAAGAAACAAATATCTATATGAGATTTCAACGATTTGTCTTCTTAGAAAAGTGATAAAGATTGGCACAATTCATTGAAGTTTCTGTTAAGGGAATTGTCTAAGAGATATCAATTATTTACTAAAATTTTTTGAAATTTAATATACTCTCAAATTTACTAAGAATATTTTAATATTTGTTTCTTCATATTCATAGAAAAAGCATAAGTAACAAAATGAAAGTATCAGAGCTTTAATATGGGTTCCGATTCGGGTTCAGTGTGTTCAGAGTGTAATTTTGGTTTGATTTGGTTAGTTCAAACGACATAAATCATTTTAAGTTTTCAAATAAACACTCTTTATGTATATTTATTGTAACAAAATATAATAAAAACAAAGAAAAAGGCGCAACTATAATCGTATCTTCCTCACTAATTATTTGTCATTATTAATGTGCAATTAATCTCATAGAATCCCAGAAGCTTTGTAATATGTCAACTAATAAATCTAAACAGCTTTGTTATAAATATGTTTGTCTGGCAGGTTCGGATTATATTAGATTATTCACATTAGGATTCAGTTTTGTTTGAAATTATAATTTCCAAAAATTCAACTCCAGCAAACTGGTAGGAAAATCATTTTGCAAAGAATCAAAAAAGAAAAAAAAAATATTCCAGTTTAAACAAACTATTTAAGTAATTTTTTTAAAAGGATTTTTGTACTAAAAATCCTTGTGAAAGGAATTTTTCAATTCGAAATAAATACATGAATAACCATTTTGAAAACACTTAGTTCTCATTTTAAATGGCAATGTAAATATTTCTATTTGCTAAATTCTAGCTTTACATTTATTGCTTTCTCGAATATTTTCTTTTTTTTTCCGCGATTTTAAAATATTTTTCTTGGAAAACATATCAATTTCAAATAATTGATATTTTTAAATATTAACACAGTAATTTTTCAAATCCACTAAAAGTGATTTCAAGAAAACCATTGAATCTGTTATTTCAGAGCAATTTGCATTTAACTAAAATATTTATATTATTTTTGATTGGTTGAAGATCTTAAACTATATATATATATATTTTTTTTTTATATATTTATATTGAACATATAGTATCAAGAAAGTATTCCAATCAGTAATCAATATTTTATACATATCGGTGGTAAAGGCAAACATGCATAATGAAATTCGACTCATATATATTTCATCCTGAAAGAAAAAGATTGGTAAAAGTATTGGAAAAGTATATGGAAAAAGAGCCACCACCACATATGTTCATAGAACGTTCGTATGAATTGAATTTGATGAATTATTCAATAAATTTCACACATGAACAACGGCATCTAGACATATTGAAGGATCAAAGTTTTTCTGTGGTAATGATCCTAAAGAATTTCAGAATCTTTTGAAAAATTTATTCAAAGTGTGGCATCCATTTTGGAGGAAATTTCTCGATAAATACTTTATATGCAAATTCATTTTTGACGAGAAAGTATTTATATTTCATTTATTTATTAGTATTTTTACTAAATTTAAGTTAAAGAATGTTTATAATTATAGAACAATTATGAATTTATACTAAACGTCCTTTTGAAATTCAATATTCTAGTAAATCGGAATGCAGTGATTCTACGAACAAATGATATTGTGCTTATTATATACAATTCATCATTTGGGAGTCTTTTATATGAAAATTTATGTTATTTATGATCAAATTTTCGTCAAAATTCCCACAGGACATTATTGACTTTTTTGTATATAATTTGCAACTATAAAGTTTTCGAAAAATATGTCGAAAAAGAAAGTTACTAAAATTTTTCTCAATTTTATATACAATTCCCAAAAGTTTATTTTCTTCGATAAATATTTTTAAGTTTACAAGTTTTAATATTACAAGTAATACTTTATAAATGTAATAACATTTTTAAAAGTTTGGATATTATGTTTATGTCACTTTAAATACAAATACTCCCAACACAGGTGAAATCCTTGCTGTGTTGTAAATATTTAAGTATTTGCTTAATATTTTAATCAACAATTTGAGCAGAATAATAATTTTATTTTCTTTACTTAAGATTTAATTCATTACTATTTATAAGTCGAGACTTTAAACCAGGTTGAACTTGGGTTCAAATGGACACGCTCGATATTTCAACCCACTGTTACGTGAATTTCAACTCAATCTCTCAACTCATCGAATTTATGACTCTCCATGTACTTAGGACTTACTTTCTTTTTAAATTTGTTATAGCCAAAAGTTAAACTTTTAATTGATGAAGAAGTCAATAACGTACAAAAGTCCAAGTGATTTTCATAAAATTAATAGCACTAGTTTGAAATATGAAATTATAAATGTAATTAATCTTTTCAAGTATTTATCCTTCAATACAAAATTTTCTTTTGCCAGAATGTACTTATTTCCTTCCATCACAATTTCAAATTGTGCTAATATTTTTACAATTAAATATAAAGTCTCGAGAAATTCTGAAGAATGAAAATGCTTCCAGCAAATATTTCTTCCATTTTGCTTTCAAAAAATAAAATAAAATAGTTATAATAAAAGTAACTATAAAGAATCTCTTAAAAATTCTTAGCTTAACGTTCAGGGATCTATAATAAATTTAAAAATCAAGAATTTCGTTTCAAAAGGTTTCAGAATTTTCTCTTCAAAATATGAAAAGAATAAAAATATCGAAATAAAATCTCATCAATTTTAAAAATTTACACATTTGTGAACATTTTTCTGGATACAGATTACAAATGAACTTTTTTTCATTGCTTTTTCTAATCCTGCAATACAATGTTCTATGAATTTATAAGATTTTAAATTCCCATGGTCTTGTACCCAGAATGACGTGAAAATATGACATGAATGATAAATATAAAATATCTTAAACTATCATTCATGTTGGTCACGTCAAAACCTGGAATTTTTCTTTTGTATAAGCTTATAACCCTTTTAACTGTGTCCTGTTCATACTGGTATATTAATCCAATTTGAAAAACTTGAATTCATCAGAAAGTTTTTATTTTTTTCAACTTAAAAGGAATAAATGGAAAACTCTTTGAACTATATGAATTGTTTTTGATGAAAACAAAAAGATTATATTATTGAGTGTTTATTGTTGCATGAACTTTTTTTCATTACTGAAAAGGTTCTATGATAGCCAATTTTTCTTTGTTACACTCTGTGTTTGATGCGCTTCAATAATCCCATTTAATTTTTATATAGTCTGGACATCCTTTGAAAATGAACTTCTCATATTTTGTCATTAATTTGGAATATCGATGACTAGATCTCACATGACAAAGCTTTAGGTATTATAAAATTTAGTTCTATTTTCTTTTGTTTCCCAATATTAGTACACACATACTAAAAATGTCCTTTTTAATTAAATTTACTGGGTATTTCTATATTTGGAAAATATAAATAAACTAGAAACTTTTTTGTCAGTGCAACTGGCAATATTTTCAAAAAAGCTCTTTGTTAAAAAAAATAGTAATAATACTAATATACTGTATGCCTCTAGGACCTAGAGTCTAGGTAGGTTTGATCTCAAATTATCTTTCATTTAACGATCTTAACTAATGGAACTACTTCGCCCATTTTCTTAGGTTATAACTAAATTATATGAGAGTATTAAAATCATATCTAAAATTTCCACTTGAAGCTTACAATGGAAATTCATTATTTAAGGTCATCTGAATCCCGAATTAAGTAGGCGAATGTGTTGGCATTTAAATGTCTAAAAACTGTGTATCGCCACTAGTATGTAACTCGAGAACGAATTGCTCAATTTGATTCAAATTACGTGCAAATATCATTTAGAATAAGGAAAGAAAATGATTAGTACATACTAAGCGGAAATGTAAAACTGAAATGGTTCTTTTCGACTGAGAAACATATTTCTAATAGGACTAAGAAACTTAGATGGTCTTTCCATACCCGATATTTTATTGTAAAACAAATAATTATCGAAACATAAAAGGTATTCTTCTTAATTACAGATTTTACTAGTTGATTTTCAAATTCCATATCCGAAGTCCATTCAAAACTAAGATAATATACACAATAGACTTCTGATTAAACAATCGATAGTTTGTTTAATTACCTGATCTCAATAATATTTATGGAATTTTCACATAACTTTAGGGCAAAATTTTCATTGGATAACATAATTGAAGGGAATGAGAAATTGTATGTATCAATTTTTGTTTTCTGAAATCCCTTGAGTCAACTTACAGAAGTTTAAATTTTCCGATTAGATATACCAAATTTCATGCCGCAATGCCGTAAAATAGGGATACTTTTCATAATGTTATTAGGTGTTGTATAGATAAGTGCGAATACATCACGGATCTTGGGACATGGATATATCTATAATATTTTGAATGTACCGATAATATTTTACCTTTTGTTGATAATAAGCTTTTTACCGAGATTTATACAAACATACAACAAGGACGACATATGACATACTTTTCAGACATATTAGAGCTCAATCATTTCTATGTTATAGTTTTGAATAAATTGTTTGAAAGAATATGGTTTGTCTCGGTTGAAAAGAGCTTTAAGGTAGATATTTTCTTTAAAATTGTAAATTTGAAATAGTTACTTTAAATTTTGTTTTATATTTTATTGATTTTTTTCAATATTTTTAAAGCTTTAAAATACAAATTCTTCATTTCAATGCAGTTTTTAAAAATTCCATTTTATTATGCAATAAAATACGTTGTTTCTTGTAATTGCTTTTTATTTTTTTTTAACTAGAATTTAATTTCTAATGTAATCCCAAAAGTTATCCACTAAAGTTGAATAGGAACTTAACACAAAACTTTAATAATAAATGATATATAGGAAGGAGCACGTACATTGGTCAACCCTTATGAATAATTTGTTTGGTCATAAAGTGAATCATAGAGAAAGGCATTAATGTTATCGTAAACATCTCATGAGAATACTTTGTACTATCTTAAATGGGAATTGTAAGAAGAAAATTTCTTGGGTATGAATTATATCAAAATTGATCAGAAAATATACACTCCCCGATCAATAAAAATACTTATGCCTTTTCTATGTTTTATAATATATGAAATTCGCTATTCTTAGTAAGGGTATGGTCCTATTTCGATGACCATTTTCTGTAAGATATATGTTTTTAAAAAAACATTACGACAATTTTGCAACTTAGACATAATATAGAGAAAGTAGTATAATAAACAGTTTTAGTGGTTGTAAAGTGTTTTGAATATTTTATTATTTACAATTTATTTGATTAAATATTTTCAACAACTTCAATAAAACGAGAAAATAAAATATATTTTCAAAATAATTGTAAAACAATAAATAATAAAAGCTTAGGTTTTTTTATGGTATGGAAACTTTTTATTGCTATAGTTTTGTTTAATTTAAACTTATTTATTCTTTTTAATACTAAATAAATTTTGTACTTTATACATTTTTTAGTAACTAGAATTTTTCTTCATATACATGTAAAATATTTAAGGCTATTATATTTTGTGTTTTTCCTTCAATTCGAACGTAAAAACACTAAAAATAAGTTACAGTAATGAGGAAAAATAATATAATAAATAATATATAAATACAGGAAAAGTACAAGTACTAATCGTTAAAAACGACAAGGTTGCTCTCATTTTAAAAGAAATTTTTAAGGCACCAGATCCACTGAGCCTACCGAAAAAAAGGTGTAAATTCAAATTGATTTTTTCTTAGAAGTGTTCGCAGTTAGTATTTTAAAATGTAAATTTATTAAGATTTTTAAAAAATTATCAGCTTGGGTGGTGGATACTCTTTAGCTCAAACGTTTCATTTGAAATTATAAACCAAAGCGGATTATTTAAGTCGATAAGAGCGACGGATCTTTGAAGGCCTCTAATTTTTAAAAGTCATAATTTTTTCATAATTATTCAAAAATAGAGATTAATTTTTGAAAAAAGTAAGAAAGTGAAGTGAAAGTTTGCCAATGATCTGTCAACCATTTTTTGAGAAATGAAGTCCACCAACTTTTCTAAACTATATTTTGACAAAAATTTAAACATAAAACCCTGACTGGTGTAAATGCAGACGCTTCTACTTTAAAGCAACTCACCATCAGGGTAGTATACACCAGGTGATCTGGTAACACAGAAACTAGTTAGCTAGTATATCCTTTGAGCTTGCGATTAGGTCTATCAGTAATCGTCGAAGAGTATAGTCACGCGCAAGTGAGTGAAAGCTGTTCCGGTGAGTGTGTTTCAAGATCGAGACAGACCGAGTGGGTCTGCAAAGAGTTGGTCGGCAACCATAAAGCAAAAGACAAAAAGTAGACAATTTTGTGTTAGAAAAAGTGTCTGAAAATAGTGACGTTAACAATCGGATGTTAACAGGTTATATATGGAACTTAAGACTTGTACCTTTCAGAAAGTGTAAAACTATAAAATTCAATTTCATGTTTTTCTCTACGTAGATCTGGTCCCTTAAATCGAATTTATATATTTTTGTTATACAACACATATTTTATAGTGATTTTACTGGTTACAGTCAAATAAAAAGTAATCGGATATAAATGACAAAATGAAATGTATATTCGGCAGTTTATTAAATATACTTGAAATTTGATTTTATAAAATAAAATAAATCTGATTATTGGATTATATAAAATATCGGGAAATTGAATAGGCTTATACTAGCCAAAAAAAAAACCATGATATAAATTGATTTTAACATTCAAAATGGTATATTTATTATGTAACAATACTTTTGGAGGTTTACTGGAAACTCCAGAAAACAAGAATTGATTTAAACAGATTTACCACATTTTCATTATCAACAGCATTGGATATATGGAAAATTCAGTTCATTAATGCAGACGAATGCAGGATGGTTTAAAATTAAATAATGTCCAATTGTAATTGCAAAATTTCATTGTATTTATTAAAACAAATAAGAACTTAAATTGACAACGATAATAATTAGTTTTTAAATGGATATTAATGAAGTAATTACTTTTATTATAAATGCAATAATTTTAATGAAAATTCGTTTCTTTTTGGAAAATGTTGCAATTTATAAAATTTAAAATATAATTTTTTTGAAATTAAAAATTTTTAAAAAATGATATATATTCAATATAAAATAAACCAAGCTTTTATATTATATGAACCATTAAAAATTATTTTGGTTTCTTAAATTAATAAACTAACCTTTTTCGGAGAAGAAGCTCGCAGCTTCTTTGCTGTAAGAAAAAGAAATAATTTGTATTAATCCAAAAGAATCTAATTGAATTCAAATAAGTTTATTTACCTCTCCTTTTGATGTTGATCAACGATGGCGGTTCCACTTCCTTCTTCCAATGAAGCTGAGCACAGCTTGACACAAAAAAAAAAGAAAAAATAGAACCAAACCGCTTTTACAAAAATATTCAATAAAGGAATTAATACCCGAAAGAGACCAGATAAAAGATAAACCGCGCTATTTGCCAACCAGTTGCCTATTTCAAACCTCGCGAAAAATATCAATAAATATGACGTGTCAAAAAAATCAAAACACAAGCACAAGAAAAAAAAACGAAAAATTAAATAACAAAAAATTGAACTCGGAGTAAATATGGAACACGCCTGGTCACATGGCTGGCCACAACTAGACTGACCAAGCCACCGTTTTTTTTTTTGTATTTTGATACTTGTTTTTTGCGACATGCCATATTTTTTTTTATTTCCAGGGTTGTGAAACCCGATATTTTCAGGGCTCTCGGTTCAACTGAAACCGAAACGAAACCGAGCTGAAACCGAAACGAAACCGAAACGAAACCGAAACGTAGCCAAAATTAACCGAAATGGAACCGAATCGGAATCGAACCGAAACCCAATAGGATCGAATCGTATATCATATGTGGTTAGAGTCTAAGTTATATATAAAAGACTCCCAATCGATTTTACTTGTACAATTCTTTTTAGAGAGTTTTTAGAGAGTTTTTAGATTTTCAAAAATTTAAATAAATCAAAAAGTTTTTTTAAAAAAAAGAAAATTCTATTTTTATAAAAATAAATTATTTCTATTGGAAAGATTTATCGTAATGAATTTTGTCAAAAAATCATTCAGAAAGAAAATTATACAAAAGTAAAGAAAAAGTTTTTCCGAAAACATATTTTCCTATCTCAGAAATATGAGTAGGTCTATTTGACTTTTATTTTTAGAAAAAAAATCATTTTAATTCCCAATGTTCCCAAAGTCAATATAGAACTTTTGGTTTATTTTTGATTATCTATTCCGAATTAATTTCAATATTTATACGACAGATTAGATTCACTCCAGTGACTTTATTTTACTAAATGTTATACAATATTAGTTTTAATAGTTAAAATGGTTTCAAATATACGTGATATAAATATAATAGTCAATTTGATTTGAATTATCAATTATTTACCATATGGGACTTGGCTTTCAATTTTTTACATTACCCAATTCATCTATTTCAATCGAAAGGAGGTCTTTTAAATATGGTAGCAAGAACATAAAAACATCATATGAATGTCTTTTCAACCCTACTAAAGGGTACCTCAAAATATAATGAACAATCCTTTTTTTAAACAAGGATTTATTAATAGTTACTGGAATAGTCTGAGTAGATAAGTCTTTAGGTTGAATTAGAATAAGAAGAAATAAGGTAAGTAGTTACAATGTTTATAGCCAAGTTTTTGTTAAATTTGATTTCGGTTTCGGTATGTTTAAAATATGCAAAGCAATTAGTAGATTCCTTATGGACATTTTGACAGTTGAATTGCAAATATTTTTTATGAAAATTAGTTTTCTAAACGATTTCATCTATAAAATTCTTTCAAGGCTTACTGTGAAGTGCTTATTCTTGCTTTTGTATATCTTTTATAATCGGTTGAAGGAATTTATCGTACATAAGCTAGCATTTGTTCAGTTTTCATTTTCGTATCCTATGCTTCGCTCTGCCTATTATAATTTCTATACCTTTGATTAAAAAGTATTTCAATGCTAATTTAATACATAATCCCTTAATGAAAAAAATCCTGTATCTCAGACTCACATACATGAACCTGCAAACAAATAAGTTCTATTATTAAATGGTATTATCCGCTAATGATATGCGAAGAGTATACATTACATAATGAAGTTACTCAGAAATTTTCATCTGATTTATACTAGATTTTGAATTGAATTTGTGCAGCGTACGACATTTTCCTGAGAAGAAAAGGTTACAATTCATAAAGTAGTTTTTATGGCTCGTTTTTACTATTCTAATATATAACTTTAAATTAAGATAAGTAATAAGTATTTATTAGAGGTACTTGTATAAAAAAAAAATATAATAACAATTTATAAACAATTCTACTACTATTTATAACACGAAAATTTCGTGTGATTTTCAAGAGCTTTTATGGTAGAGACAGATTACACTTTGGAAAAGTTTTGGCTTATATAACTAGGTATATTCGTATTTAGATTTAAAGAAAAATGAAAATTTTCTACAATAAAAAAAAAATGCACTGTTCTTCTACAATAAAATAAATTTTAAATCTTATACATTTCAACACCTTTTTGCATCAATATAGTATCAATAATCTCAAATCTGATATTGAATCGATAAATCCGAGTAAAAGAGTCTGCAAAGTTTTACTATACTTTATAAAATATAAGCTTACTTTCAAGTGAAAAACTTAGAGTTTATTTTCTATTTAAATGCAAAATTTTAAATTCCCTATAAAAGAGAAAATAATTCATATTTTTGAACTTTTAAGCTTTCAAATAATCGAAGTTCAATTGAATATTTTATGTTTCTAAAACAATAAATAAATCATAATTGCAAGAACTTTTTATTTTGTTTGCTAACAAAAGGTAATAATAGAGTAGAAACAAATCGAATGAAAAAATGAAACTTTCTAAGAATTGAAAATAGTTCCTTTCTCGTTTGTTAAGTTTTATCATTGAATCAAGTTAGATCTACAAATTCCATTCAAAATTTATCTGGAAATCAAATTCTTCACAAAGTTTAAATAGAATTTCTTCTATTCTTTTTTTTTTTGAAGAAAAAAGGGTTTCGCCAAATTTTTTCTCGAGTCGCCTCCTTTTTGGGGTTGATATGTACATATATATTATTTTCACTACCATATCAAAGTCTGAACATATAAAAGCTATTGTTAAAAATTTTGTTAGTTTGTCTGTTCACGATAAGATGTCGAATAGTTTTTGGCAATAATCCCACTAGAAGATGATTTATGATCAGGTATTATATACTTTCAAACTGAAATACTTGAAAGCTGAAGTACTAATATGAAATTGGCGTTTAGAAAATAAAATATAATAAAGAAATGGGAATGTTACTTGCGATAATATATCAAAAGTGATGCTGGAAAAAATTGAAAAAAAGAAGAATTGATATTCAATTACATTTAAATATATTTTTAAACTTGAATTGAATTTTATGTACATATATAGTATAAGTATAGTATAATTTATTTTGTAACTTCTTCAATCATTGTTACTTAAGAGATGAACTTATTTGTCGCTATTCCATTGAAAGTTTATCATTGAATATGTCCGCATTTTCCTTTGAATTGAGTTACCTAAAATTTAGAATTAAAAAAAAGAAAACTTTAATGAATATCTAAAAGTATGTGTAACAAATATCAAGTTTTGTTAGAACATCAGTCATATGAATGTTCCATGTTTCCATGTTCATGTATCATCCGATAAGAAAAACTCGAATTATGAAGACAATACTTTGTGTGAACTTCTAATATATGACAAGCTTTTTACTACTTTGCTAATAATTATATTAATTTCAAATTTTACAATTTTAATGGAATAGAACTGATATCGAGAGTATATTGGACAACTAAAGGTCTTCTTTAAATTGTCGAAATCGCAACTAAAATTAATTTACATATAAGACAAGAGCTCTAGAACTCGATTTTATCGAAATTTTTCTTAACATGAATTCTCATATATTCAAGGGTTTTTTCACATCATCGTATCTGATGACTACATAGATGACAAGAGGTTTTATATATTTTGTATAGATGCTTCCATCCAATTAGTAAGTTTTCATTTTTTAAATTCAGCAAGTAGGGACTCATATTTGTAATCATTTTATAATTCAGAAGGGAATATAGTAAATTAGGTCATTTACATTTTTCAACTTAATTAACTTTATTATATTATTTTTTTTTTTTAGAAAATTATTGCTTAATTCTGCAGAAAAATCTAGCTAAGTTTGTATTATTATTTAGCATAATTAATTGAGGGAAAAAATGCAACGTTCTCTGAAAATAACGACAAGAAAAACTACAATGTAGAATAACGTTAAAATAGGGATCCGTATATACTATAGTTTTAAGGTTTTTAGTTGTTCGTGATTTATTTAAAAATTAAAGGACGAAATGATTGTGAACTTCACAAAAGTTTTGTAAAGTTTTCAATTTACTTGGGTTTCCTCCTCATGTTGATTACAGGTCGTCGTCATCTTTACCATCTTTTGATGGTAATTTATAAAGAAAATTTAATTTTTCATTTTTTTTTTCACAGAAATGAGAATAAAATTTTACTAAAAATGGATTTAAAAGAAAATTAACCGATTTTAAGATATTCTTATTAAATTTTTCAAAAATTCCAGCTTTGGGTAAACAGACAATAAGAAAACCCTAAAAATGATAAATTATTATTAGCTCTAATATATTTAATAAAATACAATATAATGAAATTGTGGGTAATAAAGGATGAGCGATTTTTCTTTTAAACTTTTATTGTTTTCCAGAATAAATTATCATCAATTTTCTTTTTATGTATATATTTCCCTCAATGGAAAAATATTTTCATTTTCATAAAATTATTATTAGAATAATTTATTGTAATGCATTTAAGAAAGAGAGAAAATTACAATAATAATCGTTTGTTATTATTCTTAATTAAATGAAACAATCTCTTTTTTCGAGTTAAAGCTTTTTAGTTGGAAAATTTCTATAGAATATCGAAGAATATAGAAAATTTATTGACTTTTCATTTTAAAAATTAATCAATGCTATCAGAAAAATCATAACTTGTTTTTATAACTCCTTTTATAAACTTTCATAATGGAAAATAACAAAATAAATATACTTAGCTAATTGGTTTAAATTATTCGAAATTTTAAAGGGCAGTGCACCCAATACTATGTTGATCATTATTACTTTCTTATACTTTTATATTAGGGTAGAAAAATAATAAGAATATTCCAAAGCCTCGACTGTAGTAAATGAAGATGCTTCTGCTTTAAGGCAGCTCGCCATCGAGATAGGATACAGTTGGTGATTGTGCTAACATCATAAATGTTTATAT
The DNA here is from genome assembly GCA_963422695.1 of Xylophagus ater. Lineage (NCBI taxonomy): Eukaryota > Metazoa > Arthropoda > Insecta > Diptera > Xylophagidae > Xylophagus > Xylophagus ater. The sequence goes on from OY730481.1 coordinate 8,197,979, forward strand.
GATATGTCATTTGGGCTTATGATTCATTCTAAGATGATAATCGCACTTAAATTGAGTGAAACGCTATTACCAGTGAGTATGTAACATGATCGAGATCAGGTGTAGTTCTACATAGGGCCCGTCGGTGAGTTCTTCGCCAATCATAAACGAAATGATAAATATTGGTTTTAGATTAGATATGCACGTACAAAGTTATTGAAATAATCCTATCAGTATGGTATATTTTCATATAGGAACAATAATTCAATGTTTAGGAATTCTTTACCTTAAATTAGTACAAATTTATTCTTTTGCATTTGGCTACACATGTTGTAGCTTCTGTTTGGAAAATTTTACATAAGCTTAAAAAAGCAAGAATTCCGACTCAACAAAGTGGGTATAAGAAAGTTGTGTGGTTTACTGTACTAGAAATTTATTTACCCTATCTTCATAATTTATAACATTCGATGTAGTTGTATCCACACCCATTAGTCCAATGCAGTGTCTAGTCAAGTGCATTTGCAAAAGTGAAATTTTGTTCACACCGTGGAAATAGAACAACATAGTTGCAGATGCGAAAACTAACAAAATTTATTTATCATACTTGAAATAAATTTCCTTCTTGTAAGTTTCCAGTTAAAACCTTTTAGCCGGTTAAGGTTCTATTTCAAAAATAACATTAAAATATTACATTAAAATGTAATGCACGAATTTCGGTTAGAACAAATTTACTGAATTTAATGAATTTAATGAATTTATTTATATGTTTACTCAGAAAAAAAGGTTCAATTCGAAGGTGTTATCAACAAAAACCAAATTCTATCCAAATATAAATAAAATTTACTCGTAAATGTGAAAATTATTCGATCATTAAAAATGATAAGCTTTTCACCAGAAAACAGAGACCTCATATTATCAAACAAACACCCTTCATATGGAAATTTTTATCTTAATTTAACTGAAAATGAGGAGTTCAAAGTTTATTAAAGGCAAAAAAAAGGAAGATACCATACATTTTTTTATCTTCATTACGTGCTTTAAACGGACTGAAAACATCATCAGAACCGACAATATTTAAAGAATTTTCACAAAAACATTCCCTTCCAAAAACATTCCCCACACACTTAACGTTCTTCGTCTTCTCATCATCATGGATATATCAGAAACGGATATTATTTCTACTTAAAGAGATTGGTAAAAACATTTTCCCAGATAAAACACGTTACCATTTCAAGTCAACGCGATAAAAATTGTACTTTTTTTTATCCATCATAGAGGATATGAGTTCCTTTTTAGATATCATCCTGAACTCATATAGAATTGAAAATCATATAAAATGCAGTCAGTTTTATGCTTTACTAATGGAAAATCCTATCGCTAAAAACATTTATGCATTTTAACATGGATTTTGTTTGTTTCCTTTTTACTATGCGAGTATGTTTTGATACTTCGGAAAACAATACTGAATGAATATCGAACATTTCCATTCTTTCTTCTCATAAAAGCAGTATTTATTGTTTGATGAAATGACTTCCGAAATAACAATAAAAATATATATAAAAGCATATTTTTGTAAATAGAAAAATAGGAAAATTTTTCAAACAATTTAAAATGCTTGACATTTGACGTGAAAATAAAAGAAAATGAGAAAAATCAATTTACAAAAATTTACAATGGTATTCAAAATATTTTATTCCATATTCAAAATATTCTATTGAAACATATTTTCTTTTAGAATTTTATTTGATTATATTCCAAATATGATGAAAACCTATTTCCGAAGAAATTATTTCAATTCCATTATAATAATTTTTTGCCCAAAATTTGGTTGAATTTTAAAGTATCCGAAGTTTCTATCCCTGCCGTGCCAACATTTTTACCTATTTCGACGGGAAACGTACTAGAGTAAGGAGGCATAATTTTCAAACAATTTTTTATCCACTGCTAACATATTGTATTACGTATGGGTGGCAGAGAAATATGATTTCATTTTTTTCCATTTCAAATTGTAAACAAACAAATACATGCTAAAATTTATACACCTATGAACAAATACTAGAAAAAATAAGAGTTTTAAGAGTTTGTGACGTCATGCCTTGTGCTCAACGGGTAGATTTTAAAAAAATTTCATTCTCCCTCTTCCTGATACATTTAGCCTTTGAAAACTAACCGTGCTCTTTTGCACTTATTGCAACATGAATTTTCTTTTGTGTTCTTCTTTATTACTTCGCTCCGATTGGTGTAATTGTTTCTTAGCTAGCTTATGGTACTTTAAAATTACTTATTCTTTGAACATACGTCTTTGGTATGGTCGGCAGCTATTCGAACGGGTGTCGATAAGTCAGTTTTTTATTTCATCGAACATTAATCTACATATGTTATCTACTTTATCTTCTGAAATAAAAAAACGAACGTATTTTAAGAGCTAATGGTCAAAATTTGATCCGGCACGCTTGTAGTCGCATGATAGTGGTCTGGAACCATAAATAAACCAAGTAATACGTATAATAATATTTATTATAACATTCCTGAAAATCGAAAACTTGTCAAACAAACAGATTCTCAAAAAATTTTACACAGTCTGGTTTTGTAAAAACTTTAAAATTAAAAATCTAAAATTCTAAAACAATATGCTAGGAAAATATTGATTTAAATTCAAATTTTAATCATAAAGCTTTTTTCAATTTTCCTTTTTTTATTGTTTGAACTTTTAATAGAAATTGAAATTTTATTTTTATTGCTTGAACATCACATGGTATTATAATAAAAGCCAAAAATTCTTTTCTTTCCTATATGAAAAAGCTTGGATAACGTAAGTTATTCAAAAAAGGCCATATTTTCAAATATTGAAAACCACTTTTAATTACCTTCTCTTAGAAACCATTTTTTAGAATATGTTAACTTGAAATTTCTAAACTTTTTCCCGATGCTGGTCAAAAGGTTTTCAAACAATTACATAAACATACTGAATTTTGTGGTAATAATAAATGAACAACTTATATCTTTATGAAAACTGTTAAAATTTCAAATTCGTTTCTAAGTTTAGAAGTTTGGAAAATTCCTATCATATCTTAAGTTGAATAATTAATTTCATTTTATATACAATATAGAAACTATACATCGTGTCGGTTTTAATTATTCTCTAAATCTTTTCAAGTCAGTTAACAGAAAGTTTTAATATCACTATACAATAAGTTTCCATAAGTTTTATACGAGTAACTATTTCAATTAGTAATGATTTTGTTCATATTAGAAACTCCAGAAAAGATTCCTTAACTAAAGGTATTCAAAGTGATTTTGTGTTACTGGATTTATATAATCCAATTGAATTAGATTTTTAATCCTAAAGTTTTAAAACAAATTACAGAAAATTTCTTGAGTATTAAATTATGATAAAGTTGAAAGAAATACCATGTCGAAATGTTATTCATCACCGAAAATACAAGATCTGTTTTAGACTCTTTTTTTTCCATAAAACCACATCAATGATGACAAATCCCATTGCTCCATTATATTGTAATTTTCTCTAAATCCAAGTTTCCATATCTTTAAAATTCTTCCTTTAGATTTGTGGTTAAAGGGGTTAAGATACTGTGAGAACCTTGGAAGCAATGTAAATTTTTGAACACGTATTATTTTAAGTCAATTTATCCATTCGAAATCTGAAATTTTGAGGAAAATGTGTTCGAAATTTTACTACTATTACCTGCGGAAATGTGGGGATTTCTTTTTCCGCTCCAAGGGCTATAACTCATTTCGAATATAGACATGGAAGCTTCTATATATAAATTTGAAGAGTTTAAATTATTTTTTAAAGTTATGAAAAAAATTTAATTCTTAAAAATGCCACTCACAGTATTAGAACCCCTTAAAGAATGAAATGCATATAATAGACATACATCAGCAATTGCAATTATAAATTAAAGCTTTTCCTAGTGTATATATTTCTAGAAATTTTATTCCTCATGTAATGGTTGGATCGTGTTTTTAATACTAAGTTCTACTTTAAACTGAAAAATAAAAAGAAGAAAAACAAACTTTGAAAATGGGTCCTGGAGTAGAAAAAAAAAATCTCCTTGCAATTTACTACTGCAATAATGTACAGCAAGTGTGCATCCTAGTGGTTGATGTTTGTGTATTTGGTGGTTTCATAATGGGTCTATGTATAAATTTAGCAAAAATATGTTTTTACTATTTCTAAAGTTGAAACTTTTTTCTTTTAATAGAAATTTCATGTTTCTAGTATTTTTTGTTGTTATTGTACACTTATGGTGCAGAGGATTATTGCTGTTTTCTAGTAGTATGACTTTTACAATTGCTTAAGCAAAATAGTGTTTATATTTTCTTTAATAACCTACATTATTACAACATGAATTTTGTATTTGAATTCACAAACATATCAAAATCATGAATATTATAACTTTTTTTTTTAAAAACATAAAACAAAAACAACAAATTTTAGTTGTATTTCTAACATTTTATTACATTATGCAAATCATTTATTTAAGATTTAAATATTTATTAGTTTCACTTAAATTGTAGAGAAATGCATTTAATTGCATTCAGTATTAATCTTTAATTAATATTCAGCGAATGTATTTACTTGTATAACGAGCGAAAATTGAAATAATTCTATTATGATTATTGCCTTGTATAAGCTATTAAACTTTACTACAAACTTTAGATTTTCAAATCATTTTCTTAAGAGTTATGTACTAACTTTAAATACTAATTGTGTAAAGTCTTAATTTTGGAAATGTTTTATTGTGTACTATGTTAAATACAATAAAGCTCTTAAAATCTGAAGAAATAATTTTTAGAGTAATTTGATCCCACTACTCGAACTTAAATTGTATTTTTCAAAAATGAAAATAAAGAAGCGCAATTGGGCTTATACAGTAGACGTACTACACCCTTTAATCCAGTGTATTATTTTTAATCTAGATCATGCGACACATTCTGTTTTTCTGGATTAAAAGTCATTCTCAATTATTTTTTGAGATTTCTCAAAACTTTCTATACATTTGTTTGTGGTTAGGAAACTTTGGAATTTAAAAAAAAAAAAATAATTTATAAATATGCAAACATTTGGAATCTAAAAGAAAAAATTTAAAAATAAAAAAAATCATTTCCTTCACAAAACCCAAAAAATTTGGAGCCGCCAAATTCAAATCTGTCATTTTGTTCTACGTTTTATTCTTACTTTTTCTTTTTAGAAGATTTAACAGGTATTACTAGATGAAAAAAACTAAATTTCACAATCAGAGACCGAAAAGTTCTCAATTATTCAATTATTGAGCTGAAAATACTCGGTTAACTATCGTCAATAATTGAGAAAATCTTTTCCATTATCGAATTTTAATCGAGAATCGTGAGATAATCTAGATTATCGCTTCTAATATGTCTTTAGTATAAAGCAGCGATAATCCAGATCTAGACTGGATTAAAGCGTGTAGTATGCCTGCGGTATTAGTATATATCAAAACGTAACTTCTTTATTACCGAACGTATATAGTAAAACTTTTATTGTCATCAAATATTTCCTTTCAAGGATTGTCAGCTTAGGACGGACAAGTTCATGAATACCAATAGAAACTTAATTTTTTCCTAGATTCAAAAAGATTTTGTACGAAGTCTTAGTTGTTGTACTCCTTTGAGTAAACTGCAGTAATGAATTATTCCTGAATATTTATTGTCCGAATCTGCCACCATCGTGACTATTACAAAAAACCGATTTAAGCGGGAATTATTTTAAAAGACTTGCGCATACTTTGGCGGCTCTGCTTGCTAGCTCCAATTAACATTTTTTTTTAAATAAATAAATAATTCAGACTGCGGAATTCAAAATGAAAATCAAAAATCTAGAAAGAAAATACTAAGTAAACAATTTTCAAAGTTTCTCTTTTATTTTGTAAAACTTAATAAATTCTAGAATAAAAAAACTACACAGGTAAGTTGAAAATAAACTTTTTTGATTGTTTTCAAAATTGAAATCATACAAAATTTCGAATTAAAAAATTTCAACATCAACTTCGACTACACTAGGTCAACTTTTAATTTTAAACTTAATTTAATTAAATGAATATTAAATTAAATTCGAAAATACGTAATTCAAGTTACGTTTGAAAGGCACTTTATTATACTTATTTATTTTCGAACGAAATCATGTAATGATGTTCATTTTTGTAAAATTTAATCAATCGAAATTTTCAAAACAAAAGATTTCAAATAATTTTCCGACTTCTTGTTTTTCTTGGATATGTGTGAAAAGTGGTACAAGATAAAGTTTAAAACAAAAATCTTTTAAGAGTTATAAAACTTTTTCTTATGCTTTTCATAGATTAAATTTGTTTGTTGATTTCTCTTGAGTACAAAAGTGCATCTCTGACAAAATTCTTTGAAATTGAAAATTAAACTAAAAAGAATTTTCCAACTTTTCTTCATTTTATGCTTGAATTTTTAATGAATTTTTTTATATAAAATTTAATAATAATAAAATTAATGCAGTAATATTAAATTCAGTCTTAAAGAATTTATAATAAAACATTTATTGTTAATAATTTTCATAATTAATTTCATTTAATTAAGGGGACACATTACTTGTCAATAAGATATGCTTAAATCAAGCAATAAGATTGCAAAGACTTTGCAGAATTCTCATTTAGTCACTATGAAAGGAAAAAGATTTAAGCCGGAGGCGGTTAGTAGTTATTGGTTGATGGCTAGTGGTTAGTAGTTAATTGCAAATTGGTAAAGGTTGGTGGGGACAACTACATCCTTTTCAATTATGCAACAAATAGGAAAACAAAGCAGGTTGGGAATTCAACTAAAAAATTGAAATTAAAATTTTTATTATGGAAGTAGCGAGTGCTAGTACAGTGATGAACGATTTAATAAGAGTAATTTAAAAATTTTTGTTTTGTGAAGCCAAAAATTGCTCAAAATTTCCTTGTTCCAAAAATAATGTTTGGTAATGGCTGCCAGAGAACGGTTTGTCGACTATTAAAAAAGAATATGCATTATTTTTAGGAAATTTAGGAAACGACTACGTCAGAAGTAGCATTTTCTTAAATATGTTTTTACAAGCAATTAAAAGCAATTTTCATTAATATGACTGAAATGCAAGTTGAAATATCATACTGATGTAACCCCTTAAGGAAAATTTCTAATTCATATCAATTTCTATAGCGCGAAGCTTGTGTGTTTATTTAAATTTTATATTGTAAGGAAAATGTCTATCAAAAGTGAGTGACAAGTTAATGTTTAAAAAGAGGTTACTACCATTACTCAAAGATAATTGGATTTTTTGTTGCTCTTGTTTGTTTTTATTTTACAACTTAATAACATTTATTTGAAGAATAATTTTTCTTATGTAATTAGATCAGGTACATAAGAAATGAACTTAACTTAATTTGCTAAACTCGAAAATATGAGTACTATCTGATGTAATAATTTTCTTTAATATCCTGAAAACATTTTCTAGTACCAAAAGTATACACGAACTTGGAAAGTTATAATTTATTTACTCGTAATATGAAGTTAAAAATTATATGTCCGAAAATTTCCTGGTACTAGAATTTTGCACATTAATATAAATTGATTGTAATTAAAACAGCAGAGTACCTGTTAAAGTTAGTTTTTTGTAGAAAAGAATAGTACTTAATTTGAATTGATTATTAGAAGTTTAGACTATTAAATATGAATTAAAGTTGAAACTTATCTATTTTATTCGGTCCTAAGAAAACACATAGAAACGTTGATACCATAGCAAGTCGTAGTTAACTAGTATAGTATATATTTGAATGCTTTTTTCTGCATAACTTTGTTTTCTTTTCCTGGAATTTGTTCTAATTTCGGGGTTACTTGGAATCATATAACGTAGCTTTTGATATTACTGTCTTGGAACCATTTGGGAATTATTATTTCTATGCGTAGTAACAAAACTAACGTACCCTCTGGTATAGAATGATAGAGGATGGTAATTGTAATTAAAAATTAATAGAATAAATACACAAAGTCTTAGATCACTTCAGTACTGCACATAAGTAATCCCTTTGCAGATTTAGGTCATTGAAAATTCTTTCAATTTCTATAAATTTATAATAATTTCTGAGTTAAGTTATGCAAAATTTCATTTTAAAATTTGATGTAATTTTATGCAGAAATGAAATACAAAATAGGGTTATTCAAGAACTTATAATTTGAATAAAATATGGACTTTTTGAAAATTGAAAATTTTGACAGGAAACAATAAAATATGCACTACATGTGTACATTTGTAATGCACTATTGTACTTTTTTTTTTCTTTATACGGATATATGATAACTTCAAGATGTTACCACGAACAGTTCTTTATGTTTACGGAAACTATTCGAGGAAAATATCTCAACCAACATATAAAGTCCTATGAAATTGAAGAAAAACGTTTCAAATAAATTCATATCCCATCATATGTATTTACGTGAATTATATGTTTTTTCTTTTCCATATTAATATGTTTTATGTGAAATTCTCAAATGTTTCTTATTTGATTTCCTTTCAAAATGTCTGTCTGAGATCCTTAAATTTTTCAAATTCATGAATATTTTACAAATTTTGTACAAATGCGTTTACATGTCAGAGTGGTTGGTCAATAATATTAATGTGAATAAAATTGCATTAGAATAAAATACTATGTGAGAATAATTTAAATGATTTTATATCAAAAATTCAGAAGAAATAATTGGTATATAAAAGTTAAAATTTATTATATTTAGTTAAATAAATATTTATTCTGAAATAGAAATTAGTTATTAAAAAAACTGTGTGGAAACTAAAATAACTGAAGCTTCTATCACCTGATGCCTCAAGTCTATATGATCCGGATCTGAATCAAAGGACATTTGGAAACAAATATTAAATTATTCATTAGTGTAATAACCTTACATTGCAATCAATTGTTAGTACTGTTCATTTCATTTTCAATTAAACCTGAGTGAACTTCTAACGAGACTCCCAAATTTATCTGAAAAACATATAGTAACTTAAAACCGGCCCATAGCTGACTTTTTGATGCCCTATGTAGATATGGGATAGAAAAACTGTCAAAACTAACATTATTTCTAGGTTTTTTCCTCATAACTTTGTTTCTCCTTTGCAAACTTTCTTCTAATTTGTAGGTAACCCAGACCCTGATAGCAGAAGTCTAATGTGCATAAGTTTATTCAAATCGGTTTATTAGTTTTTAAAGTACATCAAAAATTCTTTATGGACACACTTATTTTCTCCTAGGATTATTTGTTTCTTCACCATCCTTAGACCGATTTGACTGAAATTTAACATGATATCGTCTATTTATGTACTTAATCTATATAAACAAAATTGGTTTACAAATTTTCAAATTTAATCCTAAAAACCATATGCAAAAGAAAGATAAAACTTTCTGGTCACTCTGGCTTTTTCTTTATAACTTTGTTCCCCCGAATCAATTTTGCTAAAATTTAATACCAAATCAAGTTAAGGAATAAGCAACTCAAGTTGTAAATTTCATCAAAATCGGATAACGAGTTTTTGAGTTATCTTGTATACGGACGGACGGACGGACTGACCGACGGACATGCATAAATCGATATAACTTTTGATTCCCTACACAACCATATCCTTAAAATCTTTCAGCGACGATGTGTTACAAATGAAGTGAGAAAACTAATATACCCTCTGGTAGTACCTTCCATAGGGCATAATTAGAATATAAATTAGAATGTTTGCAGATTGTTAAGATAATGGAAGTAACTAGACTTATTGTTCCATATATACATTTATAGTTTTCAAAATTCATTGATAGTACGTCATCCTAATTGAAATCAATTCAAAATATCAGAATATCAAACAAAAATGTTCGTTAAAAATTGAATTAAGTTTTTATCACTCTTTTTTTTAAATGTAATTTACTTTAAAATAGAATTTTATCAGAGATCTGTGACACCTCATCAGATATGCAATTTTTAAACATTATTAATAAAATATGTATATTAGATAAAACCAAAAAATCGGTACTTTTGGCATCTCGCCATTTTATCGGGAAATCTATTTTTTTACGTTTTACATATTCTAAAATTCGATCGATAGATTCATGAAAATAAAACCTTTTGAAAGAATTTCTCAATCATAAATTTCATTGATATCATCCAAAATTTATTTTAATGGATTTTTGTTTTATAATACCAAAATCTATGATTTTATCCGAAAACAAATAATTGTGATAGGTTTTATGTTTTATTTTAAAATAATGTAAATTCGATATTTTCCAGGAAGAAAAATATTATATTAAAAGTTAATTTTCCCATACAGATAATTTAAAAAAAAAAAAATTGAGTACGTAAATTGATGACATAAGGTATAGTAGCTGAAAATCGGCTTATGGCCAATTTTTTGATGGCCTATGCTAGAAATAGGACATGGTACAGAAAAACAGCCAAAACTATTATAACAATATTTCAAAGTTTTTTCTGAATAACTTTGTTTCTTCTCTTTCAAATTTGTTGTAATTCATAGCTAGCCTAGGCCCTAGCAGCATAAAATAAATAAGTAAATTTTATTCAAATCGATACATTAGTTTTTTAAGTACCTTCAAAATACTTAATGAACACACTTATTTTTCTATTTCTTTCTCAATTTTCCATGAACCGATTTTAGTGAAATTTACCATATTGTCGCCTACTTATGTAGTTAATGTATGTAAATAATCTATATTAAAGTATTTTACAAATTTTCGGATTAAATCGGAAAGACCATAAAAAATGACCGGATTGTCTTGCCACCCTGGTTTTTGCCTAATAACTTCGCTCCCCCTAAGTCGATTTTGCTGAAATACAACATAAAATCGTGTTAAGGAAAAAAAACTCATAAAAAACTCACTCAAAAAAATTATTTCGAATAAAGAAAAATTACTCAAAAATCACTCATAAAAAAACTCTCTTAAAAAAAACTCCCTTAAAAATCGACACATCTACCCCCAACGATAGTTAACTTGCGACTAGTGTAAGGGTGAGATGTGTTCAATATTGTTTTCGAGATATTTTTATGCCCTATGGTAGGTACTACCAGAGGGTATATTAGTTTTGTCACTAAGTGTGTAACGCATAGAAATAATCATCGCAGAAAAATTTCAAGGGTATGGTTGTGCTGGGAATCAAAAGTTATATCGATTTATGCATGTCCGTCCGTCCGTCCGTCCGTCCGTCTGTGGACAAAGTTTTGTCGTTTTTTTGGTTATGGTTTTTCGGATGTAATTGGAAAATTTGTCAATCGATTTTGTTTAAATTAATTACATAGATTAAATACATAAATATATGATACCATGTTAAATTTCAGTCAAATCGATGGAAGGGTAGTGGAGAAAGAAATAGTTGTAGCCTAAAATAAGCCTGTTCATAAAGTTTTCACGATGTATTTTAAAAAGTTATATACCGATTTCAATCAAATTTACGAAACGTGTTTATGCTATTAGAGTCCAGCACACCTGTGAATTTGAGCCAATTTGAGAATGAAGAAACGAAGTAATGGAGAAAAAAACCTTGAAATTTTGAGTTAAGTAGAAAGTTCGTGGTGTTTTTTTTCCAATAGATGGCTTTAGAGTCGTATAACTTTAGTAGTTATAAGCCTATCAAGATATGTTATAGCGCGCTTAAAAGGTGATATTTTATAGAATATTTATGAAAATTGTGAAATTCAGGCAGAACTAATTGGGGCAATTGGGTTTTGAAAATGAGCCAAAATTCCTAAAAAATTCCCTATATTAATGCTCCATGTTAGGTACTACCGTCCGTTCGTGGACAAGATGACTCAAAAACGCGTTATCCAATTTTGATGAAATTTAGAATGCTACTTGGTTATTGCTATAGTGGTTTTGGTATTGCATTTCAGCAAAATCGACTGAGGGGCAGCGAAGTTATTAAGGAAAAACAGTGGCGACCATAAAGTTTTGTCGTTTTTTTTTATATAGTTTTTCGGGTTTAATTGGAAAATTGGTAAAGCAATTTTGTTTAAATTAATTATATTGGTTGACTACATTAATAGACCATACCATTGTAAATTTCAGTGATATCTGTCTCAGGATAGTGGAGAAAGAAGTTGTCGTAGGAAGAAATAACCCTGTTCAGAAAGTTTTTTTGATGTATTTTCAGAACTAACGCACTGATTTGAATGAAATTTGCAAATTAGACTTATGTTACCAGGGTCTGAGTTACTTACAAATTAGAGAAAATTTTGAAAAGGGCAAAAAAAGTTATGAAGAAAAAACCTTGATATATTGTTAGTTTTCACAATTTTTCTCTCCCATTTCTACCATAGGGCACCAAAAAATCGGCTATGGGCCGATTTTTAATTACTTTATGTTTTTTAAACATTTTTTTTTTTTCAAATAATTGTTCACAAAGAAATAAAATAAACCAAATTTTTTCAAAATAGAATTTGAAACCGAATCTTAATTATTTGCGTTCGTTCGAGTTATTACATACACCAAAAACAGAAAATCTTTTGATTTGAAATCCTTTCGAAAACTCGCCCTAAATTGGGCTCTGAAAATTTATTAAATTTTATTAAATCCTTAACAATAAATAAATTTACATAGATCTCTTTCCCTCCTGAAAGCGATGCTGCACGATATCATTCTTTGCGGATCTACCATCAAGTTCAATTATCGTACAACAAATATAAGAATGCAGCTGATTGGGGATGGACAAGTAGTAAATTTGCCCTTACTCCAATACTTATGATGAACGATCCTGCACTCGAAGTTCTATTAAAAGGGATTTCATGTAAGTGTAAAAAAGGATGTTGGATATGTTGTTGTAGAAAGGCAGGCTTAAAATGTTCAATTATATGCGCCATTTGCACAAGAATTCAGTGTAATAATATTCCGGAAATAATACCCGATTGCGGGGGTGAACCACCTGAAATCAATCAATTTTTGACTTTACAAATGCCAGATGATTATGGTTATGATCCTGAAGAGCAAGAGGAAAATTCTCATGGAGAGTCGACAATCTCTGACGAACAATATTCTTCAACATTAGCTGTTCCAGAACTTCAATGAATACAAGAAGCTTGCAGCAGTAATTATCTTCAACAAGATGATGAATGCTTCGTGGATTATGCCTACTGGGGATACCATGGTGGAAAAATGCGCCCTATTACTCTACCTCTATGGTGGTGTGCGAAGGGGTAAAATATAAGGGTAAAAAATTAATAAACGGTGGGAAATTTCGTTCAGAAATAAAATTTTCCAAGAAATTGCTCACTTTCTACGCGCTGTAGCTTCAAAACTATAATCTTTAGAAAAAAAAGTTTTAAGTAATGTGGAGAATCGTACGCTCTATATTTTTTGTATGGACCTCAATCAACGTATCTCGTACAGGTAATGAGATAATCGCGAAAAGGCGATTTTCCATCCCTTTAAGCTAGTATAGGGGTGCGAGCGGCACCCCCCAATGTCGAAAACTTGGAATTTTAAATAACTTACCTAGTTGAACAATCGTACCAAATATAAAGTTTCCTATACCTTTTGCAGGCTAAAAGTACCCATTGACTGGGCTATACACAAACGAACCGATCGATATAATTTTCATAACCTACCCTTCTGGTAGTACTTACTATAGGGTATAAATATCCTATTTAATTAGTTTTACCGTTTAAGATAAATTAACATATTTAATATTCTTGTTATGAATAAATCAAAAAAAAAAAAAACAATATCATTTGATATTTCAGTAGATCAATGAAATTACGTGATATTAAATTGAATCACGTATTAATAGGGCTTTTGTTAAATGTTATTAAAATAAATTAGTTTATGTTGATGTGATAGATGAGAGGTTTTAATTAGTATCATTAAATATTATTTAGATGGCGTAATAATTCGTAACGAGCATTGGCCACTTTTAAAACGATAGAAATTAAAAAGGGATTTTTTTATGTTGTTTAAATAAATAATTATTTTCAGACTTAGGATTTTCTTATAAGAAAAATATTTGGATGAAAATTCAAGTTTAAAAGAAGTGAACATATTGTAGAACTACGCCCGGTACACTTTATAGGTGTATCGCAGTTGTACATTAAACACTGATTTGAATAGTTAATAAATTAGGCTAACTAGCCTGACGCCCTTACAAACGATAAGGTTCGAACGTCGTCGTCGAATGCTCACATGAGACTGCTCTCCACTACATACTCGACCCCCGTTATCACCAGAGCTAGCTGCCCCCTATTCTTTTAGAGGCCGAACATATCTGCGATCCTGGCTAATAAGACTTTTCGGTGATGTACCAAAGTATAACAAAAGTTTTAAATCAAAAAATATGATAATGTATTTTAAAAAGGTAGTCATATCAAATAGAACAATTAAAGACAACTGAAGTACTCCCTGCCCTGCCGATATGGCTTTGGGGCAATTAAAAGGCTACAGCTGGGTCAAATTTTGAAGTTTGATTTCTATGATGATTCAAACTATTCTCGGTATTTCAAATTTCAATGAGGAAATAGGAAAAAATTGATTATTTGAGATCATAAACCATCTTCAAACTAATCGTATACCTGGTATATATTCGGGAATATAAAGTCATATATGAATTAAAATGACTTCATCTTCATACCTCTAGTACAGTCAAATATGGAAGCAGAAAAGAAGTATTAAATTAATATAATATAATCTAATTATTCTAAAAATAATTTTCTATTTAATTATGATTTTCAATTAAATTATTAATTATTCTATATAATTCAAAATTATATTCAATTTTTTGATTGAATTATTCGATAAAATATATTAAAATTTATTTTTAGTATTATTTAATTAAATCAGTTTTCAATAGAGTTAATCGTTTACCAGAGTATGAAAACTGAATATTTTCTTTTTAGTCTTGTTTATGAAATTAATTAAAAATATTGTCTGTGAAATCGAATTGAAAGGATTCTGTGATTTAGTAATGTTGATTTTAATACGTCTGACAAATTATTAGTAGAAATATGATTTGACGAAATACATATATGGAAAACAGAGTACCCTACATGAATATAATTGAATCAATTCGTTTTGAAATAGTTACGAGAATCTCTAACAAGAATAGGATAGTGTCAATTTTAGTTGATCTAGAGATATGCTGAGGTCGAACAAATCTCCATGAATAATCACATTCTGTACATATTGTACAAATAAAGAATTTGCATTTTACTTAATATGAAATATGAGAGAAAATATAAAGTTTTTTTTTTGTTAAAGGAAAATGTCAACAACATACAATTTCTAATTAAAAGTTTGTGCAGGAACTTTATTAAAAATTCGTAGTGTATTTGAAATTATATATATGTGCTATTTCAAATATGTATGGTTATTGTCTTTCGAGAGTAGAACTGTTTTTCCAGAGATTAGTTTTGTAGTTCTCAATGACTTGGAATTCGGTAGTGTTCAATAAAGATAATAATATATAGCTCAAAAGGGTCTACATATAATATTTATGAGATATTAAACTTTTTTCACCACTTGTATTAGTTTTGTACCCGATGTTAGAACTTTTTCAAAATTATTGATTTTTGCTCTCGAAATGGGTATAACAATTAGGAAAAGGTCCAAAAATTGTTATTTACATATTTCTATCAATTTTGATATTGTAAGGAATAAAAATGAAATACAACTGATTTGGTTGAACAATTGAGAGGTTCTAGAAAAAACAATTGTAATGTTTGAGAATATTAGTGAAAAGGCAAATGAATAGACTAGTAAGAACAGTATAGAATGGTCTAGTTGGTTAGGACGTCGACCTCGCCTCTAGAGACTGATGAGAGACACAGGTTCCAAATCCAGCTCTCGATTTTTCGCAGTTTTACTTTTCTATTGCCTTACAATATAAGTTTGCATCTGTTGGCTTAACTATTATCATAGAGCACAGAGTTCTCAATTTTTATTAATTTTTGATCATGTCTCTAGTCTGCAAATCATGCCTCCTTGTTAATATTTTAGTATTACACAGAGTTTTTTTTTTAACAAATTTTATAATATTATTATACTAGTTGACATACTACCACCAATTTAAATTAGGTTTTTGTCTAAAACTAGCTAAAAGATTCTGGTCTGTCACAACTTTTAGTCCTAAAAGTCATTTAGATTATTTTCGTATGGTTTCATTTGACTTTTTTCTCTATAAAAAGTTTCTCATAAATTATTCTATCATTTTAGAATCCACTTAGATCCTTCGATGGTCAGGGAAAACATGCAATCTTTGAATTTCTTAACGATTTTAATGATATTTTTTTGAAATTGCATTTTTTTTCTGTCCTTTTAGATACTAAAAAGTAATTTCGAACTCAGGCTGTGATACATAAACCAATATTTTGCCAGATAACCGTTCAATATCTTCAATTTCAATGCCATCATCATCACAAATAATAACTTATTCGATTTAAAATATTCAAAGGATGAAGTACATATATTTTATTGGTGAATTAATGTTTAATTCAAATTTTCTTTTTTGGTCAAAACATATACCATCTTTGGGATATTATAAGAACTTGTGTCTTTATGAAAAATTTCATTTTCTCAAAGTTCTTCTCATAAAATATATGTTTTTATTTTCTTCAAAACATTACAGAAAATATTACTTTCTTTTTATGTTTCTTGCAAATAATTCATAAATGAAAAAGCTGCTTGTAAATTCTAAGTTATAACTCGTTAAGTATGGAAGCATATGTTCAATAAATCGATACATTATGTATGTTAGATCGGAATAAACATAAATATGAATATTATTATTTATTCGTTTTATTTGTTGTTGAATACAATAATGTTCTTTTAATATTATTAACTTGAATGAGAAAAAATCAACTAACACATAATATTCAAATGAATAAAAGTTCATTTGAATAACTTGCATTAATAATTTACATCCTTGTAAATATTTGCATTAAATTGAATGAATTGAGTGAATAAACATTAAAAGACCAAAAATAAGATAAAAGTATCAAAGAAAATTAAATAAATTTTAAAGAAAATTGAAAAAAAAAAGAAATAACTTAATTCAAAGAAAAGCTTGTTTTAAAAACTTATTATTTCATCATATAAATAATACATCAAGGAAATTTTCTTGTAAAATGAATAAATCCAGAAAATTTCATTTCTTTTTGATTTAAAGAATTTCGTTTTTGTTTTTTGTGTAAAATTAAATTTCAAAAGGAATTTCCTTTTGGCGTTTTGAAAGTTATGATTTAATTTTCTTGAAGGATTAGGGAAATTAACAGGTATAAAAAGCTAGCAATTTTTAGTGTGATGTAATTTTTGAAATAGACACTTATAGTATGTATATCAAATAGAAATTTTAAGAAAAGAAAGTACACTGAGAGAAAAAATATCATAAGCTCTTTTCAATGCTAGTATTCCATGGAAATTGGAAGTACATTTGGTTCTTTCTAATAATAATTCAAGAGTTACAATGATATACTATATTTGTGTTTTCAGAAATGTTTTAATACTTGGCTTGAAATGTACAAGTATTTATCCGAAACATATATCTTTGGATTGCGATAACTAAAATTATTATTAGATGGTACAGAATACTGAACAAGTGAAAAATATAAGAAATTGAACTCCAAAGCACTCGATACTAGTATGAGAATGTACCAACTTATCCAACGTCTTCAATTATTCAATCAATTCACTTTCATCGCCACTATTGTTTTATATTCCTATTACTTCAATAAATGGAGCCGATAGAGTAGCTGGAAAGCTTTTTGTTTAGTAACCATTTCAGTTTTTCAGTTTCTCTAATAAGGTATAAAATAGAAATAGAAATGTTTATTTTATTGGCTTTTGAAATCAGAATCATTTCTGCCTCAGTGTATATATAAAAGAGTAGTTTAGAATTTAATTACTTTGGAAGAAGTTGGAAATGAAAACGTTTGAACTTATGAAGAAAATCACTTTCAATATACAAAAAAAAAAACATCACTATAACATTGTAATTATGAATTTCTATAAGAAACTAAATAAGCTTTGACTTTTGTTTTTCATTTATAAAATAAATACAATTCTCAAAATGAGTATTGCTGATCGTTTACCAATTTGTCCAACGATGGGTGAAAAATATCAATTAAAAGTAAAACTAAATGGTTTAGAAAGAGGTTATATATTACTGAAGAAGAAATCAGATGCACTTTTAATGAAACATAAGCAAATTTCTACTGAAATTAAAGACACAACAGTTGCTCTAGAAGAATCTTTAAAAAGTGCCTATTTTTCATTAGCTTGTGCAAAATTTTCCGGAATTAGTTATTCACATTTTTCATCACAAGAAATAAAATGTGCATATGTAAAAGTGAAATGCAGAAATGAAATATTAGCTGGACTTCAGTTACCAAGATTTGAAATCATTAAAAATGGTAATGATCCATTTACACTTTGCGGTTTAGCAAGAGGTGGTCAACAATTGGTAATTGTTCGTAATAATTTTCATATTGTCATCAAACTTTCAGTACAATTGATATCAGCAAAAAGTTCAATTTCAGTATTAAATAAAAATTTGAAAATTATAAATCGACGTGTGAATGCCATTCAATTTGTATTAATTCCAATTGTACGTAATACATTGAATTATGTTACTACGGAACTGGCTGAACTTGAACGGGAGGATTTCTATCGTTTCAAAAGAATACAAAATCTAAAAAAGAATACAGTCATGAAATTAACTGCTCAAAAATCAACTTTTAAAATATATCAAAACGAACCTGTTTCGCTACTATTTCAAATGGAAGAAGATATTTTATTTTAAAAGGATTCGTTTTTATATTCATAAATTTATTATACACTATAAAAACCGAATCCTTCAAACAATTTTCAATTTTCTTGCATTTGAATGCATTTTAATGGTTTTATATTTTTTTTGCTGTCAAATATTAAAATCTGATAAAAATTAATTTATGAGCTTTTATTTTCAATAGAATACAGTTTTTCATATAATAAATCTTGATTAAAAATCTATTATTCGTTTAGAATTATATCAAACAAAATAGAGGATTCGCTGTTTTTTGATTCCTTTTATTTTTCTATCTCAATTTCCCGGAAAATTGATTTTTGAACTCAAATTTCATAATAAATGATGAAATGATTTTTTGTCAGGGAATTGATGGCACGCTATTTATGAACAGAAAGATAAATATAGATCTAGATTTTATTTTGGGAAGTGTTGCATTTTTATGAAATATTTCAAGTCAGCCCTTATCTCGTAGGCCTGACTTATTGTTGACGAGATTACATCGAAAATTTTTATGTCGACATATTCAGTTTTGTCAACAAGGATGGATAATTTAAAGGATGTGTGCATATGAATAATTCTGAGAACATGGGCTTTTTCAATATCGAACATTAAAGGATAACAAAGCATAAAATTAATAATTTCTTACTAATTAAATATATCCTAATATCATATCTTATTGCAATGAATTTGTAGAGATTAAGAAAACTATTTGTAAAAGGCTTTTGTTGTTTTCGTGTTCTCGTGTGTATACAAATATTTTGTTGAAATATTTTTTGGTATCTTAGTCTCTTTCACACCTACTCGTTTGTGTCTTTTTGAATGATTGTTGAACGTTAAAAGCTTATTTATTTTGTATCTTTTGCAAGCTTTTCAGAATGTATCTTAAAAAAAATTGGATATTGAAGTTTTTTGTGTAGAAGTGATTGCTTGAATTTATTAATTATTAATTTATTAATTTTCAATTCACACCTTTGTTTCTTATACTTGTATTATTGAAATTATCGATTGAAATGCGTTGCTGCATTCAATATTAAACAATTGACACAAAAATATTTGATATTCTTTGAAACAAATTCAAAAACTTTTTTTTATACAAAAATTCCCTTTAAGTATTTTTTAAAATCTTAAATTCAATTTTATAAGAATTTGCCTTTTGGCATTACATTATAAATGCAGACTTGAAGTGGAAAATCTTTTCGTAGAGTATATGAAATTGGTTCCAGGTGATTCAATAAAAATCATTTTCATTTGAATAAATTTTTGGTTTTTTCTTGAAATTTCTATAATAAAAGACAGTCACTAGAATTATGAATATATTTTGGATATACTTGAAATTCTATATCAGTAGAATAATTTAAAAATCTTTATCAAAAATAATTTCAACAAATAAAAGATTTTTTTACATATGAATTTGTACAAGCTTTTAAAGTTCGATGAAAAATGCAAATTGAAGTATGTATTTCTGATGAAATATTTCTAAATGAAAATTTATATTTTTAAATTTTTACTTAAGACTCATTTATCAAACTTACAATTGAAAATTGAAAATAAAAATGTTTAACAAAAGTTTTATAAACTAGCAACTTAAAGTGATGCTGTCGTTAAGTGTAATTGTTTGTAATTTTCTTCATAATAAAACCGATTGGAAAAATGCCAACTAAAATTTTGATGCAAGAGATAGTGGACACTATTCTTTACAGGTTTCCGTTTTCTTATTGTTCATTTGAAAGATGTTTCTTAAAAATTTGCATTGTGTTCAATTGGTCGGATATATATTTCATGGACAATATTTAATGGGTATTCTAATGACATCCTTCGATGGATTTTTAAAATTGTACTTATGTTCTTTAATGTACATGAAAATCGCCTCAACTGAAATTTATAATCGTTATAAATGCTTCCAATTTAGTTCTACCAAAATAATTTATCTTAAAATTGTTTTTCTAAAATATTTCTTCAATAAAAAAAAATATATTTATTGAAAAGAAATGAATGCCACAGGATTAGAAATAAAATGGCTTGAGATGAGCAAATCAATACCTCAAAACTCTGAAGTAATTTAATAGTATTATTTGATAACATAGTAACAAGAGTTTCCCTGGGAAACAGATCATTACAATAAAAGAAAATTCTGGGAATTTATTTTTCATCATTTTTTGGCATTCATCATCGAAATCTGATATTTAATTTCTGATAATATCAAATAGCCATTATTTAATTAATTTTTTTTTATTTATAGAAGAGTACTGGAGTTTTAGGCATGGACTGATTTACAAAAAGTACAAATAAATTTTGTATTATTTGAATATTTATTGAATTTAGAAAATGGCAAATCAACTGATTAATTAACGTGTCAGAATGGTCGAGTGCTTGAAACTCGTTTATGATAAGGGTCTGATTCGAATTCTGATTTTCAATTATTTACTATTTACTTTTTCTTTGCCTACATGAATATGACTAGAAGAAATTTTTAGATCTATCACGCTAAACGAACGTTTATATGGTAAAGTTTGTTATTAAATGAACTGTAATAAAACTCTAGTTTCTCTAACTAAAATGCCAGAAACATTACAAAGGAACTATAATATAAAAGTACTTTTAAATTCTGGGGAAAAGGACGAACTTTACTATAGTTTCATATTTTTACACAACATTAAATCGTTCTCATTAAATTTTTCCGCTATTGAAACATTTAAACAAATGTGATTTTATTTTTCATTTGTAAATAACATATCCCATTTGTGATACTCTTATTATTTTCTTGTTATACAAAGAACTTCTTTTCTTTTTTAAGAAATAAATAAAATTGTCTCACGTTATTCCACAGTAATAATTTTATCTGTTAAGAAAAGATTTATGGAGTTTTTGTGTAAATATCGACTTTTAGGTGAGATTTTCTATATGTTTAAATTTTAAACGAACTTCTTACATCCATAAATTATATACAAAATGCTTCATCCAATTATAAAAAATAATATCACGTTTTTAGATTTAAAAGTTTTATAGAAATTTTAATAAGTCAAATTAATTGTAAACATTAGGACTAATCCTAAGGCGAACAGAATTCGAATGGATCTGAAATAAAACAAGATGCATAAAGTAATCGATACCTGATAATACATAAAGTACCCAAAAAAATAATTAATAAAAAATGTACATATATTAATTTTATACCTGAAAAATTAATTTCTCTGCTGATTCGGATATTACTTTCCAAATACGTGACTTTAAAGAGAATTTTAAAATTTTGTACATTACTTAAATTATTTTATTAAAAAAAAAAAACTTTTTTATTATCCTGCATCCTTGGGGATTACAGAATGTTTAAAAAGTATTTCTTTTTTTCCTAGGCAAAGAAACAGAAATGTAAAAGGTGCCTAGAGCTCGTCTTTTCCAAACTGAAGTAGTTCCAAACTGAAGGAGTTCCAAACTGAACTAGTAGGCAAGTATATATTTTCACAATATTAGCATTACATAACATTACAACAATAGTGGAACATTTAGTTCATAGTTTTAATTTGTTAATTAGTTTGTAATCATTGAATTTGGGTATGCAATTTCATGATTAAATCATCTGACAGTTCCGTGATTTAATATGAAATAATTGAATTTCGTAGTTCCCAAATCCTACACTGAACTTTTCTAACTATAATTCTAATAAAATTCCTTGAAAATTTTCTTTGGATTTGATAAAAACAGTGACTTTAAGAGCACCCTACAAAATTCCTGATTTAAAAATTCAGTGGAATTTCAATTAAATGAAAGGATATTTTTTTTGTTTGTTTCTATAAGATTTTGTCTTTGCATTAAAATGCAGTTTAAAAAAAGGAAATTTAAAAATCCACCAGAATAAATACAATATTTTTAAATGAAATGTAAATTTTATTTACAGGAAAAACCAGCCAAAACCAGAAAATCTGAAATGAAAATAATTCAAAAGTTTTCCTGCATTTTTTTAACCATGAAAATGCACGTAGTTTTTTTTATAGGATTAAATTCTGTGCCGAATTGCGGATTTTTTATCCATAAAGTAAAATAAATGTGTTGTACGCGGTACAACCTAAATTACATAATGATGAAAAATTGCACGAGTAAAAAATGGATAAACATTTTACCAAAATGTAAGTAATCTGCACTTTGTAGATTAAAACCAAAAAAAGCCATCGTATTTATGATAGGAGAGAATAGCTTTAGATTTTCGTAATTTTTTCTTATACTACATAATACGCGGAACACTTAATCCTTATACTATGTTTATCTTCGTGAACCAAACATGAAATGAAATTAATTTGTACAGGAAGAATTTTCCATTTTCTTAAAAATTTTTTATCCAAAAAATTTCCATAAAATATATTTCTGTGAATTTCTGAATGACTGAGTTTGGAGATCATTTACTATATTAAAGTGTAAAATTTAAATTTCAAAAATGCATTTTGTAATAAATTAACTGACATGTACTGTATGTGTGCTTTATAGAATTTCCACAGTAATTATTTTCCTGGTATCAGTATGTCAGATCCTTTGAACATTTTTTTAAATGAATACAATTAGAATGAAAAATGTAATTAAATTTTTAGTTAAGTTAAAACGTGTTCCATATAATTAAATCGTGATATTTGAACGGATTTAATTAAGTACGAATACCATTTTTTTATTATAATTATTTTTACGGGAAGTAATTTTAATTTTTATTTATAGTACCTATAACTTGTAGAATAAATCAAAGAAGTTTCTTTTGGACATATTTTGTGATTTAATGTTAAAGCCGGGCCGAAATGGAGCCTATAATGGAGATGTATTGAGAATGATACACATATAATTTTTCTAGGATTCAAATTTTGTACTGACTCAGTTGATAAAATGGCCCGAGTTGACTGTAAACTTCTTCTTCGGGTTCTACCTATTGGAAAAGGATATTTCAAAATCATAGATGATGCATACAAAATTTGTAAAATTACTTCGAATTTTTATCCTATGTCTTAAAATATCTTATAAGTCTCACTCTTATGGATCATACGGATGACACCCGATATACTATTAATCAATTCGCAATTTGATTAACGAATTTTACTGCCCAAACGACACATTTGACATATGTAAGACTTAACGACGCTTTATATAATAGTACATATACCGTCACAAAGTAGTAGCTTAAATTTATATGCGGCAAATCTGCTGTTTGAGTGCAAAGAAATCCCTATGGCCTTTTGAAATTAAAATCACTTATTGAACAATGAAATCTTCAAGTAGTGGAAGTAGTGCTCTTATAAAATCTATTATAAATAAAATTCACGTTTAATTTCCTCTTAATTTCAATTCATTTAGACAAAGTAAAGTAAATCTTTGATTTAATTATTTTCTCAGGTATATACAGAGAATCAAGAAGATTTTCTTATTGTTTACACAAAGGTCAGGAAACGTAAGGCAATCAATATTGGAAGTCTTCCGGAAATCTTTCACGTATTCTAGAATAGAAGTAGTTAATAGTTTTTCAATCATTTCGAGTTTAATTAAATTACTTTCGTTAGTTTATTAAACCCTTTGGTTTAATTTTCGCTTAACTCCATGAAACAATAAGAAAAACTCGTAGTTTTCCAAGCAATAAAATTTACCATAGAAATTGATGATAATGTGAACTGTCCATTTTCAGAATAATTTGTCCGTACTTATGTGGACTTTCATATCTGGGTGGATAATTGAGAAACGTGTTATTCTACTTTAATAATTCTGATGGAGGATTGTAATGGAAAAAATCATTTATTCACTGTTTTAATTAACTAGAATTTTGAATAAATATCTTCAATTATAATTTAGTTTAGCAAAAAATTGAACTTGAATAAAAGTGGTGTATAAGAAAGTTAAGCAGTTTTTATAGTACCCAGATATTTATGTACATAACAACTCAATTAACTTTTCATTTTAACGTAATATAGTGAGAACACGTCTTCTCATATAAATCAATCATGCCTTAAGAAATTTTATAATACTTACATATTTGCACATTTTCAAGAAAATAAAGAAAAGAAAAACTAAACTACATATTTTCAACATCAATAAAATCGTATCTATTCTTACTTATATAAAAGATCTTCTTCAAATAAATAAAACTAAGACATTTTGCAATTCAGCATTGACATAATTCAATTTGGCGAATCGATTTGTAGGAAGTGTATCATGTATAAAATGTATATCAAACTCATTTCCTTTTGCTCTCACGAAAAGATATAAGTAATATCCTTCGATATGAGTATATTCGATAATAAGATAAAATTGTACACTAGTTATATATGAAAGGTTAAGAAAAAGTGATACTATGCTGCAATTTCCAATTTAACAAAACTTTTCAAGTATATCTAACAAACTAACAACAATTTCGACTTTGTTATAACGTAAGAATCTGTAGTAAAAAAATTCCTTATCAAATGAAAAAAAAAAACAACAACAACCAAGAAAATAATATATTATTTAGGTTTTTTGTTGGATACGTGATCCTAGTTCTAGATGCTAGGAAGTTAGTCAAGCTTTTCGTCTTTTTAAACTTCAAAATAGATAAACTTCTTTGAATTGGAGAGAAAAATTTGCTATTCCTTTTTTTCTTTTTGTTTTGGAAACAATTTAAAGAAATCCAATTTATCACCACTTCTTTAAAACCGGAAATATTTTATTAGATGAATAAAATATGTTTACGTAATTTATTTGAAAAAGTACTAAACAAATTATATTCTTAGATTGCCAGTAATTTCCGTTAAAAAATTGAATTATTAGAGATTTAGAGCTTTATGTAAAATTTCTTCATGTCATTATTAAGTAATTCATTAAAATGATTGATTTTTAAGTATAAGAAAATTTTCAAAAGTTTGAATTTAAAATTCAAATCATTTGTAAAATTTCATAGAAGTGTAGTAGAGTCTATAAAAAAAAGAGTATTCACAAAAATAGAGTAATAAAAGAATATATTTTCCTAAGATATTCACATTAAGATTATCTTCTTTTTTTGGCAATTTTCCAAAACGTAACTGAGACGAAAATGTTGAAATAAAGCTTAACCTTCTATCATACAGTATATATAAAAGGATATTTGATAAGAATCCTACATATGTACATATGAAAGCATTCTTGGAAAATCTATATGGGAATTTAATAAAAGGAGAAGAGAAAAAAATCGAAGAAAAGAAATAGATCCTTCATCGAATATGTAATAAGAATTTTCTCTGAAGAAGAAAATTCATAAAAGGAATATTTATAAGATTTGATATATAGAAAAGGTGATAAACTAGCTTATCAATTTTATAAATACTATTTTATAGAAATCAGTAGGAAAAAAGTCAAGAATAAAATATATTTATATTGAGAAAAATATAAGGCGATTTTGATTAAGTATTTTTGATCGATTCAAATTTCCTGAGCCTGATAATGTGTATTTCTGTTGTATCAAATCGTTTATTGAATTTTTAACATTAGTATAAGATAGTAAAATAGAATGAAAATAGGCTAGGTTCCAACAAAAAGCATACAATAATGAGAGTTTCCTATTTGGGCAAGTCTGCAAGTGCCTCATTATTAATAGTATTTGTTAAAATGACTCTGTGTGATATAAATATTCATGTATTTACAGTCTTTTTTACAAATACTATTAAAAATGAGGAGAGCTTTGCAGCGCTGCAAACGTCTCATCAATTTATATAGAAATGATTACATGTGGTTCCACTCAACCTTCTAGTCTAGACTTATGAAAATTTGATGCTAATTCTAAAGACAACCTGAATTTTAATAACATACTATTTCGGTTAATTGTGTTCTAATCAATAATAATACAATAGGCCCTGTAGGAGTATAATATTACATAAATACTGAGGAAGGATTTTTGATACTTTTTTAAGTTATCTGAAGGAAATCTGTTCATTAAGAAACCTTAGTACACTCCTTCGAATTATACATTCCGGACAATTGGTTGTTTTAAACAAGAAAAACGAATAAAATACAATAAATTTATATTTATGAATTGAATATACGCTTTCTATGATTTTATACTCCATCTGTTTATATGCTAAAAGAATTTTAAAATATCGGTATATTATTTTGTTACTCAAATCCTGACTTAGGGTAAATATTTTGTAATCACATTAACCGTAATTTATATAACATATACTTTTAATGAAAATTTAAAATAAAATGTTTAATAAAGTTTCTTTAAAAGAAATCCTGTCAACAATATTTGAAATTTGTTTCAAACAGAAGTTCCTAGTAACATTTTCTTACAATACCAAAAATTCAATTTCTTGGTTAGTTAGTTTAGTATTATACTAGTAGTAGTTACTTTAGTACTTTATGTATTTTATTAAATGTACATTTAAAAACAGGATAATTCTTCTAAGGAAAATAAATTCAAACTATTTCCTTTTCTAAGAAAATTTTATAAATGTGAATGGAACACGAATTTTTCCCATAACATTTTCGTATACTATATACAATCCTTTCCGATTACAAGACCAGAAAATCTCTACTGCAATAGTATTGTAGTTATGTACATATATCACAAGATTTCCAGAAAGGATAATTTAGAAACTGCAGAGATATTATGAATTTAATCCATTTTAAAGTATGAGATTTTAAAGTAAATTCCTTTTAACGAATTTTTATCATTGCTAGTCTCATTATCAGTTTGGATCTTCGTTATTTTTACTTGAAAAGCAGATATGACATAGTTGAGTACGAATGTCTTGAATGAATATTTTTGTAGTTTAAAATTTCTTATGTTTTATTACATGAAGTAAAGACGGAAAGTGATTTGGAAAATGAGTATTTTAATATTGCGCTACATAGATGAGAATTCTAATTGGAACGTTAGTAGTACCTGCGATCTAAGTTTTTGGTAGTAAGCATTTTTTAGGTATAACTTGTTTAAATCATCAAATTTGTACAGTATAGCGAAGACAGAGATTGGTCAAGAACAAATTCCAAATATACTATATTATGCTAACAGCGTTTAAATTGCATTAGACATATAGCATTTTATAAAAGTAAAATCATACAGAATGGGAATTATGGGAATGGTTATATAAGTAAATTTGATGGAAACAAGAGGTATGAACGATAAATAAATGAAATACAATATATGTATGGTCTAACTTTAGCTCAATGAGTCATGAAAATGAAATGTTCTAATATTTATATAGGATTTTCGAGTAATATTTCATATAGACATTTTCCAGAAGCAGCAAGTGACAAGAATATATACCTATATTCATAGAAGGGTTGTTAAATAGTAGAAACTTGAATAAAATGTCATGTATGCAAGTGACTATTACTAACTTAGCAAAATGTATATAAAAGAAATTCTTTGTTTAGAAATATCAAATTTAATTCCCCTTTATTCTGAAGAAGTTTTAAATATTCAATATTTAAATTAACTTCCATGGAAACTTTGAATATTGTAAACTTAAATAAGTTCAAATACTTTCTATTGTTAATTTCAACTAGTATGACAAAAAATTCATGAATATTTCCTATTCTTACATATCAAAAATATGTTCTGTTCTAATTATAACAGCTATATTTGAATACTATATTTGATATGTACAATTTTCACAAGAAAAAAAAGGAAAAGGATGAGAGTTAAAATTTCTGGTTTTATCATCAATCATTTTACTGGTAAGGTTGCGGTGACATATAAAAGGGGCCATTTATCATAGTTCTGACATATGATTTAGTGAGGCGAAACGCCTGTTGAAGTTTTATAAACTTAACAAAGGAGTGATTTGGCAAAAAAGCTCATGATTTTTTTTTTAAACATAATATGTTATGTTATTTTATAGTATGTAACTTCTTTTCTCATTTCATTATAAAATTATGAAATGGAATAAACGAACGAAAGTATGTAAGTTTATGGAGTATAAGAAAAGTTATAAATTCGTTATCAAATCCTGGAAATTAATTTCAACTTTAAATGGCAAAACATTTTCGAATTGAGTCAGCTAAATTTCGGGTTTTGGAAATGTGTTTTTTCTTTTTGTTTCGCCAGATTTTTGATAGAATAATGTAAAATTGAAATTATAAATTTTATTATAATGTTAACAATAGAACAAAAGAAATTTGATGGTAATTAAAATTAAAGACATAACTTCAATGACTTTTCATTCATGATTTTCAAGAAATTTTCTTAATATTTTCTCAAATTTTCGTATTTCAATATTTTGAAAATTTAAATAATGGCTAATGAATATAGAAAGAGTTAGATTAAAAATATTAAACTGAAATGACCGGACTCCTTTTCAACTGAGTACACTTTTCAGTGATATTTAAATTGCATTAGAACAAATACACATATTATAGTTGAAACCTGCTAAAAACCAGTCGTATGTAATCGAGATTTCATGATTATTGGTTTTAAAGCCCCTAAAACAGGATCTAGAAGTATGTTTTTTGAGTGGCACAATTCTATTTTTTATATATTTTAAGGGTACTTCCAGCACAAAGTTAAAATCCTTTTGATTTTTGAAGCAAACAAAATTTAACTGACAGATAAAATAATTTCACTAATTAAACTCAACTTAGTTGTATTAAAAGACATAATCCAACATGATAAAATTTCAAACTAGCATGAAATTTTTTTCTAGTTCTCATTAGTTAAAATTTAGTCTAGTTAAAGGTTTCTTCAGGAAATAGTCTTATTATAAGGTACTACTATCCTTAGAGGATTAGTAACATAACGACTAGGAACGTTATTCATCATTGTCACAATTTCTTTCATTCTAAACCTTCCAAAATTAGAGCATAAGACTATTATTTTCAAAACATGAATGAATTTTAGTGCTTTAAAGAAATTCAGATGGTTCTTTGAGTCCAACCATTTAGGCTCTTATAAGAATAATATTTTTTCTTTTAGAAAAAGCACTTTAAAAATACATACCTACTTATTTTGTTGTTTTAACTTGTATATCGTTTAGAAACTATATTTTTTTTTCATTAAAGTATATAAAATGATAAAAAAAATATTTCATTTCGAAAAAGTAAACTAAAATGTAATTCATTTTATTGATTTTGTTATCAACCAATAAAAGTGTAGGCTCTTCAAAGATATTTTATTTTTATTTTTTTCATATGTACAAATATTTGCT
Organism: Xylophagus ater; assembly: GCA_963422695.1. NCBI lineage: Eukaryota > Metazoa > Arthropoda > Insecta > Diptera > Xylophagidae > Xylophagus > Xylophagus ater. Next base: position 8,227,855 of record OY730481.1, read on the forward strand.
AAACAGTACAATATTGAAGAATCTAGTAAATGGGCCATTTTCCTCTTATATAGTATTCTGTTATTTATTCTTAACAAATATATATTTTTATTCACAGTGTATAATATTCCACTCTACCATATGCAATGGGCTTTATATTTACATGTAAAGAACGTATTATTTACTGAACATATTCAAGTGAAATGATATAACAGTCATTGCATGTAAGGAATGCATAATGATATAAGACTGTTACTTCGTTTATATGATCTACTGAAGTAGATTTCAGTCCACAAATCGGTAATATAAACATGGGATCGACTTGAATTTGACTTGAGTCGATCCGATCACAAAACTTTTTCTAATCGACTTAAAAATTTCATGTAGACCCAGATCGACTTGAGATTGACTTGAAAATAAAAATTGGAATATGGATAGAGGCGAAATTTAAATTAGAAAATAAAAATTTGTTTGTAGGTGTCTGTCAACTTCAAGCCGATTTGAAGTTAATTTCAAGTCAATCTTTAAATCTGGTAAAGCTAAAAAACATGGAGTGAGTTTCATGCTGATCTCAAGTCAATTTTTAAATCGCCATGTAAACGAAGTAAGTGTGCCGAAAATAACATATATTTTGGACTTATAAAATTTACTTACTTATCTTTAAGAATGAATATCGAATGTTTCTTAAATTTATTGACTGTATTTAGATCTTTATTTTAAATCCTTACGACGTAAAACAGGAAAAAGCTTTAAGCTGCCGTTATAAAGTATTTGTGGATATTTGAAAAACACTAGTAATGCATACAAATACCATATGTACGTGTTCTGCAGAATAGCATTTTTAAAAATGAATAAAATTATGGATGTTCAGAAATTTCACACGCACAAAAATTGAAAAGTTGTTGCCAAGTTGTGACATCTGAATTTTCGTTGCGAGAGCTGAAAGCTCAGTTGTGAGAACTTAGTTTTAGTTGATGAAACTTCAGAATTGAAATTTAGTTATCCTAGCTTAATTTAAGTTGTGAGATCCGAATTTTCTGTTGTGCTAAATAAATTTTAGCTGTGGGGACTGTTAACTCAGTTGAGACAACTTTTGAAAATTGTTGATTAATACGTGCAATTCAGGCAAGCACTGTTTATGTGCTGCGTTTATAAATATTAAAATAATTTACGTCGTTATATAGAGAATTGCATTCTCGTAGAAAAAAGTCCTTGGTTTATATCTCTTTAAGATTTCCTTGGTTTCAATAAAGGGTATAATATCATAGAAAACTACCATTAATTAAGCTCGTACATTCGTTGCATAGGAGTTGTACTATAAAATAGCAATTTTAGAAGTTGTTATTGCCTTGCAATTACAATACTTGTATATATATAAATAAGTTTATTTTCTAAAATTCTACTTCAATTCAAATTTTCGAAAATTATAATAGAATTGTCCGCGAGAATTTAATTTTCACCGAAATAAGAATTTTCTTCTCGCTATTTTAATATCCACAAAAATGAAATGGAAATTCAAATTCTATTTAAATGTGAAAATTGACATTGTAAGCAAAAATGTAAACAACCTGTTAACAGCATATAAATGAGAAATTATTTTCCAATTTTCATTTTTATTTGTACTTTATTACATGCTGTGAATGTGAAATGAAAATTGCAGTTTTAAAGAATATCGGAATCAACTATTTTCATAGTTATTTGGGTTTTTTTTCGTATGGATATAATATGTCCTGCACGAATGTTATTAAAGAGCTCAATTCTATAGAACTTAGGATTCCGTAACGAATTTTAGATATTTTCAGGAAATTAAATACAAAAAATGAGTTTAAGAAAGTTGTGCCAATGTTTAAATTCATTTCAAAATTTTCATTTTCATAAGAATTCAGACACTTTGTCGGAATAAATTTTAGAAAATAATTTATTTACTTTCCTTTGTAAGAATTCAGTTTTTTTGTGGAAAATTCTTATTATGAATTGATAGAAATTTTTCGTGATAAAGAGAGACAATTCGCAATAAAGGAAAAGATATATAAAAAAAATACAATAACAAGAACATAAATAAAGTAAATAGAATATAAGAAATCTTTAATCTTCTCACCAAAGTAAATCCACTAATTAATTTTGGCTTATCGACTATTTCCCTTTCGTAAATATACCCTATGGTAGGTACTACCAGAGGGTATATTAGTTTTCACTATATTTGTAACACACAGAAATAATTATCGGAGAACAGTTTCGGCTGTGAAAGTGTAGGGAAATGGTATGTCGATTTATACATGTCCATCATACTGATTAGGACGGACTACCGAAGGATGAGAATGTTGATGGGACTCGAGCATGAAACCTTTAGAACCATTGTGGGCATTGTAACAGGACATTGCTCCTTAAACTAACACATGTGGAAAATAGGAGTGGCCGAGAGTCCGATATGCGGAGCCTTTCTGAAAGAAAATGGGTCAGCAGAACATTTTTTGTGTGAATGCCAGGCCTTTTCTAAAATCAGACTTGCTACACTGGGTGCGTGCACCCTGGCTAAGGAGGGTTAGTTAACTTGGACCTAACTACGGTGCTGACCTTCAGTAGAAGGACTAACTGGTTCGGGGAAGAGACCTAGCCTCTCAACCAGCCTTTCAGGAGGAGGTGCAATAGGCCAGTTAAACCTACGTGCTAAGGCCTGCTACTGTGCGGGTCCCACCAATTCACTGCGATATAATGCATGTCCATCCGTTCGTCTGTTTACACGAAAACTCAAAAATAGTTTGTCGAATTTTCATGAAATTTGTAATAGAGGTTGACCATTTCTTATTTCGATTTGGTATTGCAGTTTAGTAAAATCGACAAAGGCCGAAGGAAGTTAAGCAAATCAGGATGAGCGCAAAGTTTACCCATTTTTTTTTTTTTTTCAAAACATTTGTGTATACAAAATTTGTGATCCGAGTTCAATGCAACACTTTTTTGTATACTTCATGGAAGCCAAACTTGAAGTAGTCGGACTTAAGGCAGGTCTGGCAAATTTTGCATCGAGTTTTAATGGAGGCGGGACGAATGCGAGATTAAAGGAGTGAACTGAGGTAGTGGAGAAGTGGGAAAGTAGGGAAGCATAACCGGATGGGCGGATGGGCGGAGTGGCATGAGAACTGAGCGAGTTTTGAAACGCGAGCGCAAGAAGGCATTCAATGACATTATCCACGAAGTTCTATAGCGCTTAGGCCGGAGTAGAGAAAACCGTAAACTCACTGCTATGGTTTGCTTTGGTTACTTTTTAAAAATATATTTGTATTTTATGTACTTCAGGTATTAAATCCTTAGTTACATATCCAGTCCCGAATTTTACTTTATAAATTGAAATTTAAATAATTTATTTGTGCAAAGTGATAATCGAAAAATAAGTACCAAACAAATTCTATGACAAAAGCAAAAATCTACTTTATGAATGTTTTCACTTTCTTACAAGAATACACTTTTGATATTTTCACAATTCAAAATGAATTCTATTATATACAATATATTATATATAAAAAGCAGATTTTGTCAAATTTTTTCTCATTTTCATAAAATTTTAATAAATCTTTTTAACACTTCAACACCAGGTCGAAAGTTCGCATTATGTCAATATTTTATGAAGATGATGAAGAAAAAAAATGGCTTTAATGAAAATTCATATACAAGAAAATATCAAAAAAAAAAAAAAAATATTATATAACATTTTATATAAGAAAAGCTTCATAAAAAAAAAGCTTCATACAAAACATTTTTCATAAAAGAAAACTGTTGGGTCTTTAAATATAAGCATCACATTCAGAAAAGGATGTAATGATGAAAATTTGTTTCCCTTTTATGTGTGATATATATTTTTCCAAAGGTTTTTCTTTTTTTATTCATAAAGATTTTTAAGGGTTTATAATAAAATATTACTTTTGTCTATCATTTTCCTATACACAATAATTGGCCTTCAGTTAGGAAAATGCATTTTTTTTTATTAAAAAAAAAGGAAAGAAAGAAAATTTTCTTGGAATTCTTCTATATGGATTTGTTTATAAGAGATATCCTTATAGACGTAAACTCAATTCTGTTTTTACCAGGCAGATACTTTCCCGAAAAGTACGTGTGAAAATGAAATCTGTGTAAAAGAAAAGAAAAATTTGTTTGTTTTAAGTCGTATAAAAAGAAAATTGGATTGTTTTTCTCGGCTGTCTTAAATCAATTCCATTTAAAATGTATATTCTTTAATGTTAGGCTTATATGAAAAATATTTCGGATTTTCTAGGCCACCTACCTTGTCTGTTACTTTCTTAGAATTTATGTTCGAAATTTATTAAAAATGTTAATAAAAAATGTTATGAACAAGAATTATTATTAATGTTTTTGTTATTCCATATTATACAATGTTTTGAAATTCTATTTAATTTATTATTATTTAAAAGCATTACGACCAATATATAAAATTAACTATTTTACATTTCACAACAATGTAAATTTAATGCAAATTATATATTTATGCCCTATGGTAGGTACTACCAGAGGGTATATTAGTTTTGTCACTAAGTGTGTAACACATAGAAATAATAATCGGAGAAAAATTTCAAGGGTATGGTTGTGTAGGGAATCAAAAGTTATATTGATTTATGCATGTCCGTCCGTCCGTCCGTCCGTCCGTCCGTCCGTCCGTCCGTAGACAAGATAACTCAAAAACGCGTTATCCGATTTTGATGAAATTTATAATTTGAGTTGCTTATTCCTTAACTTGGTTTGGTATTGCATTTGAGCCAAATCGATCCACGGGGGGCAAAGTTATAAAGGAAAAACCAGGGTGACCAGAAAGTTTTGTCGTTTTTTTGGTTATGGTTTTTCGGATGTAATTGGAAAATTTGTGACCCGATTTTGTACAAATTAATTATGTAGGTTAACTGCATAAATAGACGATACCGAATTAATTTTCAGTCAAATCGGTCCAAGGATAGTGGAGAAAGAAATAGTTGTAGCCTAAAATAAGCCTGTTCATAAAGTTTTTCCAATGTATTTTAAAAAGTTATGTACGGATTGGAATCAAATTTACGAAACGTGTTTATACTATTCGACTCCAGCCTACCTGTGAATTTGGGCCAATTTGAGAATGAAGAAACGAAGTTATGGAGAGAAAAACCTTAAAATATTCAGTTAAGCAGAAAGTTCGTGGCGTTTTTTTTCCAATAGTTGGCTTTAGAATCGTATAACTTTAGTAGTTCTAATCCTATCAAATTATATTATAGCGCACTGAAAAGGTGACATCTTATAGAATACTTAGAAAAAAAAAATTGTGAAATTCTGGCAGAACAAATTCGGGTAATTGGGTTTTGAAAATGAGCCAAAATTCTGAAAAAAATTCCCTATATTAATGCTCCATGTTTGGTACTACCGTCCGTCCGTTGACAAAATAACTTAAAAACGCGTTATCCAATTTTGATGAAATTTAGAATACTACTTGGTTATTGCTATAGTGGTTTTGGTATTGCATTTCAGCAAAATCGACTGAGGGGCAGCGAAGGTATTAAGGAAAAACAGGGGCGACCATAAAGTTTTGTCGTTTCTTTTTATATAGTTTTTCGGGTTTAATTGGAAAATTGGTATAGCAATTTTGTTTAAATTAATTATATTGGTTGACTACATTAATAGACGATACCGTTGAAAATTTCAGTGATAGCGGTCTAAGGATAGTGGAGAAAGAAGTAGTCGTAGGAAGAAATAACCCTGTTCAGAAAGTTTTTTTGATGTATTTGCAGAACTAATGCACCGATTTGAATGAAATTTGCAAATTAGACTTATGCTACCAGGGTCTGAGTTACTTACAAATTAGAGAAAATTTTGACAAGGGCAAACAAAGTTATGAAGAAAAACCTTGATATATTGTTAGTTTTCACAATTTTTCTCTCCCATTTCTACCATAGGGCATCAAAAAATCAGCTATAGGCCGATTTTAAATTACTTTATGTTTTTAATTCAAATTTCTACTCAATTCAGCAAAATTTATATTTAAAGAGACAAAACACTAACAATTGTTTTCCCTAAATAATAATCTTTAACTGAGAGAAATTCAAACAAAACTTTATGTATGCAATAATCTTTTAATGTTTCTATGAAATTTACATATACTTGCGATATTCGGAAAATGTTTCTCTAATAATGTATTTTAATCAAAACATACTCATTTACATAATAGTTTTAAATTCCAATGATAACAGATATCAAATGTTTTGCAGAATTTCATTTTAATTTCTATCAATTTGAAGCAGAAATTTTGAATAGTTGTTAAACTAAGTATATTAAGATTTTCAATTGAACTCTAAATAATTAGATTGTTAAATAAAATTTGAACTAATTTAAAAATTAAATAAATTTAAAGAGTTTTCATGTTGTTCTTCTGTTAAACATAAGTATTAGGCGCGTTTTATTTACGTTTTGCTCTGGAATAATAAATTTGTACATTGAAATCAAGAATCGTTTAGAGCTGGTGCAAAATTTGCTCCAGATTTATAATATAGCCCTTTTTCTTACATGACGTCGTTTTTAAATCCCATATATATTTTGGAAATTAAAGGTATTCACAATGTACCTAGTTGTAGTTCTAACATATGTAGCTGTTATTAGTTATAAAAGGTGGTCAGTGTACAAAAAATCATGGTTGATAAGCAATTGAATTGAAACTGGTTACTGCTCCTGGTAGAACAAAACATGATTAATAAAACAGGCCGATAAATATAGAGTATATCAAATTATGTAAGCTGGATAAGATCTGTTTGTTGATACATCTGAAGCACATCGTAATTAAATTTATTAAATTATAATATTGTTTACCTATTTACCTAATTATCAATTTTCCTGCTTTCTTAGGACCTTCTTAAGCTTACACCTTTTTAATTAATATTTGCTAATTTTCCTTTTTTTTTTAGAACAAATTCAAATTCTACTGAGATGAGAGAAATTTTCAATTTAACCACTTAAATTTTCGTAAACATTTCTTGAACGTTTTTTTAAAAAGTCTGCGTTATTTTTACTTTCTAGGAGGTTTTTCCTTTTCTTTGTCTTATATCCTAAAATTTCTTTAATTAAATTCTTTTTTGTGTTTTTAATTTTCTAGAAGAATGTAAACTTTTCCCTTTTTTTGTTTGGGTTCTTACCTTTTTATGCTTTTGTCACTTTTAGGGAAATTTTAATTTTAATTTTTTGAGGTATAATTTCCACCATGAAAAGTTAAAACAGAAAGAATTAAAATTAAAAAGGATATGTCTAAACAGGGAATCTAACAGTATTACAATAAAGATAATTGGGAAAAGAAAAATATGAAAATCATTTGAGTTCGTTCGTTTTATAGGAGATTTTCTTTTAAATAATTAATTTTTTGAATAGGCTTCTACCATAAGAATACATATTTGCAGAAGATTTATCCTTTTTTTCTTGGAATTTCTGGTTTTTATTTCAATAACCTTCAGGTATATTTCGAATTATGAAAAATCATAAAAATATAAAAGAATTTTCCACCTTGTTTAATTGTTATACCAATTATTCCTTTAAAGAAGGTTTCCATTTTTCTGGCTATTCTCGAAATACATTTTTAATGAAAAATTTAATAATACTTAATTTATTATTTGCCAGATTTTTAGGTTTATATTATGTTGTGTTGTATTATAATAAAAATTTTATACTCCATCTTTTCTAATTTCTTTTGTAATAACATGGAAACCCATTAACTGATTTGTACAAAATTTGGAATATAAATTGAGTAAATTAGGCTTTAATTTGGTATTGAATTTGAATAAAATCGGGGCAGTACAACTAAGGACATTTTTTAATTATTGCGCGACAAATATTTTGATATTAATATTACAAATTTTTCAAAATGTAATGAAAATTGTATAATTCCGTACAAGTTCTAAATCAATTTGGTACAAATTTAAAAAGTCTATATTTTCCTGACAATTTATAAACAATTCTCATAAAATTTTTTAAGTGGATTGATGACTTTCTTCTGTTGATTTTCGTTTCTGGTGAGTTTATGACTACACAGAATTGTCAAGGAAATAAAAAATCACTACCAAAATTTAAAGTATAGAAAATGTCGTTAAAATCACACTAAAATAAACTATGTACAGACGATACTAAAAGTATTCTTCACTTAATGTAGAAAAATAGAGTACAGGAAAAAATTTTATTGCAAAAAACATAAAAAAACAATTATTTTATCATCCCTTATTGGGTAATTTTATTCGCGATAAAAATACCAGCCACTATTGAACAATATAAATTTAAACTGCTTTTTTTTACAATAGCACGAAAAGAATGCTTTAAGGATCAGGTATCCTGCAAAAAATATTTAATTTATTCTAACTATATATTTCTAGGCAGTGTTTGAATCCTTTTCCAAGGATTCAACTAAGATAGTATAAGTACCAAAACACAAGCAAATTCTGCGAATGGTTAACTAAAGAATATCACGAAATACTCCAAAATATTATCAAATCAGTCTTAAAATCATTTCTTAAATAACATGAAAAATTTGGTCTGATAAAAATAGTTTTGATAACGGCAAGTTAGTTCGAAAGATTAATGAAGTTTTTTTTTTTTGATTAAATAAATATATAATATGAAAGCTTTCAAGCATCTTCATGGGAATTTGAAGAAACTAAATTTATATTCCGTCATATCAAGATATAAATGTAAGTGTTCCTCTTTAATCTCGTTCAAATCCTTTTGTTCTTATACGAGTAGTTCTACTTATTGTTAAATAAGATTCCTTAACTTTGTAAATATAAAATGTAATTCAATTTACCCGCTAATAAAAACAAAACTACATAAATATGGCAGTTTTATGTGATTATAACATTTTTAAGTACATATTATTTTTACTATATTTTATCATAATTTTATTTTATTTTTTTGTTATTGATTTTATGTAACATAGCTTAAATTTTCCAAACTTTCAGCTTTTTTTTGTTGGTGTAGTTGAAAGATTGTTTAACGGACCAAAAATTTATGACCATCACAGGACCTGACCTCAAATAATTTATGTTCCATACTATTGAACAGCAATTGTTTACTGGTTTATTGTGCTGGTGGGAACTTTAAAGAAATCGTTTTTATCTGTAAAAGAGTAAAAAAACAAAAGCTTTTGAATGAAACCCTTTTTGACCTGAATTCGACTTTTAGTGTTAATCTTAAAATGTAATTAATTTTAATTTTTTTTTATGTTATTATTTATAAAATTATAATTAATTTAAAAACACGGATTTCTTCCAGAATATTGAAAATCTGTCAATGAACTTGGAAAATAATGTCCGGAAGAATTTCCTGAGACAAAAAATACGATACAAAAACTATTATGATTTAATTAGTTTTAAGGATAAGACTAAAAAGCTTACCAAGAGTGGGATATAAATACCATATCGAACATGTCTATCCAATTGTCGGAAGTTTATATTTTTGACCAGTTTTGATATTTCCTTTTTACCAAAAGAAAGCTAATATCAAAATTGAGGCATATCTTAATATATCCATTGGGTTTTCTTATTCTACTTCAGAGAAAGCCGCAAATAATACACGTCGCCTCTATGTAACCTATAAGTTATTCTTAAAGTCTTCCTCTAATAGCATATTTGTTCCAATTCAACATTCGTTTTATATATAAATCCCGAATTCTCAGGTTTTTTTTTATAATTATAATTCCCTCACTTAAAAAAAACGCGATTTTCTTCAGAAAAACGAAATTTTTTAAGATTTTCATAATCAATAACATTTTAGTAAAAGGAAAATATTGATGCAAGGTGTGTAAAATGATCTAAATATATTATCTCTTAATTAATTTCTCTGGTATAATTAAAAAATTCCTAAATTTTCATCTGTCAACGTCAACATCATCGGATGTTTCTGACATGATATCATTAAGGAAGTTGCATATCAGATATTATAAGAAAATCAAAAGAAAATCAAATTCTACATGACAAAATATTCTTGCGATAAAAATTTTAAGTATTTTTCAATTTTCAAGATATTGAAAATCAATACGTATATATCTAATTATTCCTTTAAACTGAAATTAGTATACTGATTGCTAATTAGTTCATTTTCTAATTTCAATAACATAGAATTTTCACGACGGTGAAAGAAAAACATAATCGAAATATGGGCGTCGTTAAGACTTATTGAAAACATCTTTTCCTAATTTGATAACAGAAAGATCAATAGTAATTATTTCGTGTATAAAAGTGTTTGTGTTTGACTTATACGTATATGTAAACAATAAATCCGTATCAATCCATATTATAGAAATCATTCGAAAGCTCTTTTTATATTATATATTATTGGAAACGAGAGACTTAGTTTAATAAGTCTTTAATAAGTTTTCAACAACTCTAACGTAGCTAATTTTGGAACAGCCCTTTTCAACTGTACCACTAAAATTCTAGGCACAGTCGTTTTCCATATTTAATTCAACAATATCAAAACTATTTGACACTATATATAAGTGTTATAAATAGAGTTTTAAAAAACCTATTAATCATGGATCTAAAAAGAAAAGCCTGTCTTAATTCAAAGTTTCTTTTTTCTATTTTTTTTTATATACTTGTAGTGTCAATAAATCAAATATGAACTAGTTAGTTTACGAAGGATGAAAAATTTCCTTTTGGTTTATATATTTAGTTGTAAATGAATATAAATAGTGAATTATTTTCCTTGAAATAGGATTTTTATTTATTTCTAAAAATAAGTTTTTCTTTAACAAGAAATCTTTCTAATCATTGCAATCTTAGTACGTCATATATGACTATGTGTAAACGATGAAATATATATGTTAGCAACATTTTTACTAGATAGTAAGTATATTCTTTTCAACATCTCTAAAACAAGGTAAATTACATATGTCAGAATGAATTTACACATTGAATTTCGATTACATCAAACCCAGATCATGTTTTATTCGTTTTTTTTTTTTTTTAAAGACTTTTCCAGGAATTCCTTTTCCTGTTATGTTGATATCTATACCCGGATTATATCACGTTAAGATTTATAGACGGTTGAACATTTATCTTCTGTTATTCTGTTGTCCTCCGCAAGTTTGGCATATATCCAATTTTTTGACTACCCCACTAAAAGATAGAATATATCAGTAAAAGAAGAATATGGAAGGATACATTTCTCCTTTGTCTATTCACAAAAGACTATATTGTTTCTTATAGTTTCAGTCTTTATAAAAATATCCTTTTTCATGTTGTGTTTGCAAAAATATCACTGCCCAAAAGAATATCTTCCATATTATGTTTTTCAAAATAATATTCTCGTTCATTTGATATTCAATATGATTTCTATGTGAAAATATTTCACAATATTTTTTCCTTTTTGTAAATATTTAGAAAGATTGTATACAATTCCTATTTTAACATGTATGACACCATGATCTGATTAGACCTAAAGTGACATTTCAATAAGTAGAACTGATTTCCCACAGTGGTTAACATGTCAATAAAATGACTTTAGGCAGATTATTATTGTCAAAATAATGAAAATCAGAATTTCATTTTCTTGAGAAGTGAGTTCTAGAATTGTTTTTGTGTATAGGAGACCTCTTAAGTTTTGATAGTGCAATTTCAGATAGTTTAAAACTAATCTTAAATTTAACAATTACAAAGGCTAGTTTCTAAATTAGTGTCTAATAAAAATGATAATAAATCTATATGCAATACAATATTATCATAAGAAGGGATGCGATAAAATATTGCAAATGAGCTGTAGTAAGATAACCTGCGGAGCCTCTCTGAAAGAAAATGAGTCGAAACAATATTTTTTGTGTGAATACTTGCCGGCTTTTTTCGGATTATTCAATTATTATAGGCTAGTATTATGTTAAACATTGCATAAACAAGCTTCTTGACTAAAATAATGAATTGTCTTCAAATTTCGTCACGATTCTCAGAAGATGACGTTTGAAAATATCTCAATTACTGTTCTTGAAAACATATAACTTGTACGTACTATACGTATTTTGAAATAAGACATTTTAAAGCATCTTTGAGATAAATTGATTCATGTCATTTTTGTAGCCTTTTGAAGATGAAAGACAACAAAGTGCATTTTAGGTACTTCAAGCTTTTTTATTACCGCCGAAATTGCCTCACTAGCAGCGGAAAAGATATACTATGTTCCACTTGTTCAGGTCTTTGATAAAATTCTCTTCACGGCAAGAACTTCAACTCTTTTTAAAAAAAAATTTATTAAATATATTATCGCCTTGAGCTGTTGTCTTCGGAGTAATTTTTCTAGAGATGATAATCACCATATCCCCCGTCAAAACCTCCGAATCCTCCGAAACCCTCACCAAAACCACCATATCCCCCGTCAAAACCTCCGAATCCTCCGAAACCCTCACCAAAACCACCATATCCCCCGTCAAAACCTCCGAATCCTCCGAAACCCTCACCAAAACCACCATATCCCCCGTCAAAACCTCCGAATCCGGATACGTTAAAAGTCGCACAAAATTTCAGGCAGTTCAGACAATGTACCAATGACCCAATTATATAAATTATATAAATTCTCTTATAAGACATCAAAAAATGAGTACTAAAATATTTCTAAAATCTTTACATTTCATGGAATCTGAAGAATTTAATTCATTTCAAAGCTGTAAAAATGTAGACGGTTTTCAAAGAATTCCTTTCTTCCAAATAATTGAATTCTTAATTACTTTAGTGACACTTGAAAAAATAATACAATACCATTTTCAAGCCGTCAAAAACGTTTGATATTTACTTCTAAGTAGTTTAAATGACAAATTAATTTTCAATTTATTTTTTGTGAAAATCGTGTTTGTTCGATATTTTCGTAACCTATTTTTGAACCCCAAAAGAATTTTCTTAATGATTCCAGCCAACAGATTTCATGATAAATAATGGAATTTATTGACATTTTAAGGTTTTCTATAAAACTAAGGAAAAACTTTAGAACAATTGAAATTGTTGAGAAAACAAAAGGAAAACGTGATTATGAATTTTTCATCGAAATGTTTAAATTTTCACCGAAAATTTCGATTATCTGAAAAACAAAATCTCTGACACCATAAGTTAAACCTTCTTTTATCTTATCAATTTAATGCGGTTACCACTTTTAAAGTCTTGCTAATATAAACATAAATTTTCAATGGAAATTTCGAACGTAAATATTTAATTGGCTTTAAAACAATACCTGGATTTTAGTGTCAAGTTAGATTAGCTAAACCCGATGCCTGTAATATAGTATATTTGAAAATATGTACTTGGAATAAGAAATGTATATCTTTACTTGTATATTCTACTGGAAAGTATTACATAAAAACTATACTTCCTTGGAAATTTCCTTCGTTAGATGATTTCTGCTTAAATTGGGATCCTTTTAAAGCAGTACTTGTTTTATTTTCTGGCAGAGTATGGTAAAAAGTACTGAATTATGGATTTCCTTCGTTTTGTTTATTCATATTTTATTAATCGATTCTACTGATTCTATCGATTTCATTGGATTTTGGGAAATTCATAAACAATTAATAATTCCCTGATATTATCATGTCTAGTTCTTTAAAGACGATTAAGTCAAAAATTTATTTCATGGCACGAATCTTATTAAAATAAATTATTTCGGATTAGATAAGACTTTTGATTATTATTTTTATTAGCGCTATATTTTACACTATATAAAATGAATAAAAGATAATTTAAAGGACCATCCCAAAATAGGTACATTTTGGAATTGTCCTTTAAAGTGTCTTTGTAGTTATTGTAATTAGACACCGAATCTTTAGGGAATTGTCTTTTGGACCAATTTTTCTTCATTTTACCTTTTTGTCCCCTTTTTTGAGTTGAACAATTTTCATTTGGTTCGAATATATGCTATCAACATTCGAGTTTGATGCAGTTCTAGGTCTTTGCAATTTTTTTTTACACTGGCTACTGTTATTTGGAAAAACGCGAGAATAAGATAAAACGAGCCTGGGAATTCCCGGTATATATGTAAATAAATTATTAGTTAAATTTCTTCCATTTAGATATCATTTTGAGTTTGTGACTCTTTTTAGTTATTTAAAAAAGTCAATTTATACTAAACTTAAAAACTTTTGAAATTTAATGTACTTTTTATGGCAAATTTGTATACAACTTTTAATGCCTTTGTTTTACTGATTTTTTTTTCTCTGTAACGGTTTTCTGTTCAAAAAAATAGTTGCACAAATATTTTAAGATTTTGTTAGTCGATCAAAAGTATTCTATTAGGATGGACGTGTTTTTACTTTTAGTTTCTGTACAAAGTGCAATTCAATTTTAGGAAACGATCACTGAGAAATAAGACCAAGAACGCATGTGCTTTAAGTGGACACCAATCATGTATGAGTATGATAAAGATAAACTTCTGGAAATTTCCTTTTTCGAAATACCAGTAAATTATTAGAGAACAAAGGTAAAGGTTCTACAATATACCGCTAATTTTTTTTCTTTTCGATAAATATAGAAGGAAAGCCACGAGAAAGAATTTTGGTTGATACCATATAAGATTGATTCAGTATTTTGTATTAAATTTGGGAAAAATAATACTAGATGAGGTGCATGTTGTAAGAAATAATAAAAGACAATCATCCACTATTGATTTCAATTTGAAAGCTAATCGATCAGGTATATAGGGTACACTATCATGGCCGAATAAAGCAATCGATTTATATTTATTATTTAACAAGTTCGCAGACCATCTGAATTTGGGTAAAGGTCTGGTATGAGTACTCTAAAAAAAAGTTAGTTATTTTAATAAAAGGAAATGTACTGAATCTGCAGTAGCGTCTTTAACTTTAAACTTTTGTAAATTTCATACTTTCCTAATATTAAATTAATAATCTAGATGGAAAATCAAAGTAAGAGGACATAGGACATAGGATACCTAAAAGAAATCTATTTACAATTAGTTTTTTCATGATGATATGAGGTACTGATTGAAGTTAAGTTTTTAATTATCTCTACTTCAATCAGTTCCTTAACTTATCGAAAAATAACAACTAGCGGAAATAGTTAATAATTATTCTGGTTTCATGAAAAATACAAAACTCATAATAATGCCTTCATTATTATGCATCCAATGTTTGCAATAATGCTCAAAAGTTTCATGAGATTTAAACATAGAAAAAGATGTTAATCTCATTAAATGCTAGTGCTTTACTTATTCCTGGATGGCAACAGATTTGCTATTGCAATTATGACAACTTTGTCGCCATTCTGAACTAAGTAATGCGGTACAACCGTTTAAATTTTAATTTTTTTTATATAATAAATAGAATATTTGCATTTTTGTTTCATGATTTTATATAGATTTTCATAGTTCGAATAGAAGTGAAAAATTCTATTTTTTTCCTTCTATTTTTCCAGTGACAGCAAGCAAGAATAGAAAATTTTTTCGAAATTGGATTTTATAATAATTTAATTTAATTTATTGTTGAAATTATTATTTGAATAATAATCAGAACTTTTTCGAATTTTAATAAAATTTTTATTTCTAACATTTTCATTGTTTAATTAACTAAATGCCTTGAATAATCCGGTTCTGGTATGGCACCCTGCATTACCTTTGTTCTAGATCCAATTTTCGCTTTTTCCCACTACCTATTGGATACTGACTACCTAGAAAGTACTTATGACTATTTCACCTTCTTTGTAGTGTAATATTTGGTCTTTGTTTTGTTCAAAACAATTCATCTGCATTCAGCCTTTTTAGAGCCTTGGACATTTGTCTGCGACACTTGGTTGAAAAAGTTCTGCTTGCCTATTATGAGATTTGGATTAATTTTCTACGTAAAATTTATCTTTTGATTACTTTATCTCAATTTTTCTGTTATAGAACGGTTTCTGACCATTTTTATAATAGATCATAAATTCACAGAAATTCTAAAATCATTCTTTTGCAGTTTTATAGAATTTTTCGCCGTTTTAAATCATGTTATATTATTGCCTAAGGATTCGGTCTGTGTGGGAATTTTTTTGTATTTAATTTTTCATAGAGATACTAACTAGGATTCCTGGGAATGCACTCGTAACTACTGAAAATTGAGAAACTCCTTATAAATAGTTTGTAGTTTCCAAGAGTTGGCATAACAAATTTATAAGAAAGACTAGTTTAATTATACAGTTAAGGTTTGGGACTCGATATATAGCGATATAAATATTCAATTCATATATTACATAAGGGAAAAATCCTTCATAATATATTATTATAAATAATACAGCAATAAAATGTTGTAATATCTAAATTATTCCTTCTATATCTTTATTCATAATAATGTTCACCAACTATATACAAAAAGCATATTCTATTCGAATAAGTAATGATATGACATGTGAAATGAATGGGTACTCATTATATCATTGATATCGCTAGTTAGTCATATATAATATGAAATTGAATTAATATTCAAATTAGACTTTTTATATATTATATTTAGATTTCGAAAGACAGTGAATTTATGAAAAATATTTAAGGAATTTTCATGAAAAGAAACTTTTTCCGTATAATTTCTATAGAAAATTTTACAAGAAGATTTCCTTTAAGAATACATTTTGTGAAATTCTACTTATTTTCATTTGATAAGAAGTTTTTCAAGTAGTATACGATGTATATATGAAACTTTAATAACAGCACATAAGTGAAATATTTCTTTATGAATGTGGAATTTGATTCTGTTATGAGAATTGTAACATCTTAACTAATTCGTAGCACGAAATGAAATGAAAAGAAATATACAGTTTCCAAAGATTATGAAGAACTGTTAAACCTGAACGTAGTTTAATTCTAGAAATTAGTTCACAGACGCTTCAATTTACGGAATTTAAGACTTACAAGATTCTTTTGGCCCTAACTTACTTTCTGAAATAAAACTCTCGATAATTTTCTTTTCCTTTCGTATCTTTAGGTAATGCCAAAATAAACCTGAATATTTATTACAATTATCATTAAATATGGATAATATTTAAATTAGATTAGAATATCAATATAATTATTGGGAATTCGACTGATATAAATGTGAATTTCTCTTAAAATGTCTTCATATTAAAAGTCCCATTAATCAATAATATAGAATTTAGGAAATTTTAGCTTCCGTAATTTCCCCAAAAAAATTTTAACTTTCGAAATTAAAATCGACATATTTTCTTCTTTTTCCCAAAATATCCAATTAAATATAATTGCTTTTTGGCATTATTGCATTAATATTTATCTTATTCCTGAGATTTTTCCTTCCTTATAGTTTATCTGCACATAAATGCAATTGAATCGATACTAAACTAAATGTTTAGATATGCATGTATAAACGTTTCGATACGTACATTAAAATAGCAACAATTTAGGATGTTCAAATGGGTTTGAAAGTATGAAAAGACTTCCAAGCTATTATCGTAATAATATAACTTTTCCATTATGTTATAAACGACTATTCTTTAGTTTGAAATTCTAATAAATATCAGATAATCCTGAAAATTATATCTTCTCTGCCCAGCTATACCAAAAATCGTTGGAACTATGGTCTATGACCAAAGTTTATATCATTTTCCGCTTTTAATGTTTCAACGAAATTAAATAGTAATTATTTTCTTGATTTATATTATGCTTAAAATAATATAGAAGTTATTTACTTCGAATTAGAAAACTGTATTAGAGTTATTATCATATAAGTGAAACATGGTTCTTTTACACACTCGTAGTGGGATATGGTTGCAATTTTCTGTACCTAACTAAATATTATTTATATGTAAATACATTCAACATATAGGAAAACATAATTAACACTAAAATATTCTATATGATACTGTCAAAGGATACATACATATGTGGCCTGGTTATTAGTAAAGTTTGTGTGATTTTTTCTACTATAAATTTATGTCAATCAAAAACCAGATTTTAGGAGCTTTATAGAACTTGTAGTATAAATTTAATTTACATATATGCGAATATGGAATTTTTGATTATCGAATTTTAATACTAATCTAATTTTGCTATATGAATTTCCACACAATAGACTATGATTAATTTTATCTGCCATATGATAAGTTATGCCATTTTTACCCCGAAATAATTAGATAATAATTAAATGTCAGTAAGACTTTAATAATTATTAGTCCATCAAGAATGAAGAACGACTAGAAACTACAGTGTTGAAGATATCCTATTCAGGGTTTGTATCATATTTACAGTGTTTGAACGGAAAGCTTTCTCTATAATATAACCAAAGATATTAATAAGGAGAAGATGTGGAAAGTTCTAAAAGGCTTTTATTTAAAATAAGTAATTCACATTAGGTCTTATGGAAAGAGTTGTAAGGTTCTAAAAGCTCCTCCCATAAGATATAATGTATCTTACTCATGTTAAATGAAAGCTTTTTAGAATTTTAAATATCTTTACTAATTTTCATCTTGGCATGTACTATCAGAAGTGGATTAAGAGTTTTGGAAATAAAAGATATTCGTCAAAATTTACACTTAGTTTGCATATTTTAAAGTTAGGTCTGTTCAAGATATTTAAAATTGCTTGATGTCAGTTTTTCATATTGTAGCGTTTTAGTCTTTCGGTTCGATGTTATTAGAATGATAACACTTTTTATTTATGTGAATTTAGCGTATAAACTTTATTTGTACTTATTTCTGCTTAACAATTAGTCTTAAAAATATTTGTCTTTCAATAATTTAATTATTACAATTATTTATCACAGTTTTAGAGCTTCACTATTTTAATTACTTTTAAGATCAGAGCTTTAGTTTTACTCCGAATATTTCAAGTTCACAGATCGGCTTTCTAATTTGAATTGATTCTCTACTTGAATCCCGGCGGCTATTTATATAAAATTGGTGTGTCTCGGAATATTCTCGAAAAGCCTGGTCGTTTTCTAAAAACTAGGTGGCAATGTTTACACAAAGAAGATTTCTAGAATATTCAATATACAAACAATAGTTCTAGAAAGCTCTAATCATTGTTTAGGTTTGTGCCAATGATCTATTATTATTTCCTCCTAAAAATATCTTTTGTATGTGCTATGAGTCATTGCTATTGTATTCTATCGATTGTGTAAACAATTGCATTTTGGAGTTTTCTGGAATAGATCTTTTGTACATTAGATGGCGGTATTTCCCGAATAGTCTGGAGACATTTCGTGGAAATCGTTTTGTTTGTTTATAAATAAATTTTTCTCGTGTTTTCTGGGTTTTTCTTTTATTAAGAAAAACTCAGCAAAGTAATTAATTTGTGTTAGTGATTTTTATAGTGCAATATATACTAAATAATTCAAACCCTATATAAACAATCTCAACTTACTTTTGCCTTATGTAAATATAAAAACTATTGTCTAAGGCTAAAATAAATTTAAATTTTGAATTTACTTTAACCCTAATAATTATAATAATAACCATATTAAGTAGCTTATTTTATCTTCATCATTTAATTTATGGTATTAGTACGTTAAACCAGTGGTGTGGCCTATATAGGGTGTTCTGTTTGAAGAATATCTATGTAATTGGACAAAAAGTTGATCTATTCATTAGTTTATATATTTCAAGAATAACTACCACACTGTTAGAAACATATATCCATAATTTGCGGTCTGTCAACTATTCTAAAACCACTGAAAAAGCCAAAGACTACCTATTGTTGGGTTGGATTTGTACGCCACTGCATAAAACATAAAAGGCCTTTAATAACCTTACTTACATAGTATATGCAATTTCAGGCACATGTTACAAAATAACTATGAAAAAAGAAAAACTTTCCTACTGCAAAAGTTTAATAAATGACCTCAATTCGCATGGAGCCTAAGAAATTAACTGCTCGTCCTTTTCATTATTTATTACATTAAAACATATGTCAACATAAAAAAAATCTTTGATTTATTGAAGCTTTGTGAATGATATAAATCATAAAATTTTTGTCTTAAGCCTTTCCTATATTGGATTTCTATGGAAAACTTCTAAATATGGACAAGAAATTATAGAAATGATTCTTTTCTTTTGTAACAAGAAGTTATTGAAATCTTTTAAATACATTGATGAATAGAATTCATTAATTTGCTAAAGTCTTTAATAGGAAATTAGAAATAATATGAAATATGTTTTATGTGGTATATTTAAATGTGGACCTCTTTCTTAGTCTATAACTAAAGTATAATTAATTTTTTTGTATGAAAATGATAACTCGAGAACGGTTTATCCAATTTTGTTCATAGTTGGTATAAAAAAGAGACTTTAAAAAAACTAAGGAAATGAAATTAATTTAGAATAAACAGATTCTGAACTAGAAGAAAGAAATGACTGGTTTTTGATCGGAAATCATAAACTGGATTCGGTTTCTTTTATGCTTGTCATTATAATCAAGTTCAGCTTACATTGTATGTATTCTAAATCCTTACTGCTCATTCTGAACAGAAATCATATCATCAGATAATACACGGTCTTGTCTGAAAATTTGAATCCTGACATATCAAAAAGTTTCAACCATTTCGTATCTGTTTTTCTATTTTCTTTTTTACTATTGTAAAATTTTCTGCATGAAATTTATTTCAAAATGTTATCGGATAAAAGTTTTATCAGTAATTTGCATTAAAACATGAAATCATTGTTCAACAATAGTAGCACATTCAAGTTTGTAAAATCCTGTAAAACCGAATCCTTTAAATCCGTTTACTCCAATTTAACATATGTATGAGAATTAATTAATTTAGTCTAAAATGCATTATTCGGAAAAACTTTATGGGCACATAATGAAAATCCATCAAAATTGGACGAAAGTAGTTCTAAAATGATAGATGTTTTTACAGTGATGGATTTATTGATCGACAAACACATATAAATTTTCATTTTGAAGGAAAACTAATCTCATTTATTGGTATTTTTTTTTTAAATCACACTTTATATAAATTTATTTTAATTAAATAAGTTTCGATAGTGTGAATTTTTAATTTTCTTTAAATTTCTATTTTCTTACCTAAAAATATATTTGAAATTTTTTTGCCAGTTTTCTAAACAAATATCAAATATTAAATTCAATTAGAAATTTTATTTTAAAAACATTTTTGCCATATGCAAATTTTAGTTGGGAAATTCAATTAGAAATTTTGTCAAACGATTTGATATTTGATTTTGGTAGGATTTATTAAATCAACAATAAAAAAATTTATTTTATGGTTGCATAGACTCATCTTCTATGACCTAAATAACATACGTAGGCATTATGATTGGATTTGAAATCGCATGGTTAACGTTTGTTACGTTTTTCGAAAATAGACACCGAAAACCGACTTGATATTCAATATTTTGAGCCTCAATACTCTCGGAACTTTCCATCAAATATTTCGTGTAATAATTGAAATTGCAAACAGATCCTAAAAAAGTGAAATTTGAAATTTTTTAATGTGTAAAACCAATTTGTATATAGAGAATAACAATTATAAATACTCCCTCTTTTGTAAATTATATACGTCCTGATCGCTTCCAATACCACTTACTTTTTAGAATATGAATATTAGCTAATTACTAAATAGTTAGTCCTGTCTAACTTCAAAGTTATGAAAAAATTCCTCGTTCTGATTTCTTTTTTTAGGAATGTACTACACCAGTATTGACGAACTCTGCTAGTACACTGGGCTCGTATACTCTTATGCCATGCATCAACCTTTTAAATAAGAAATCGTAATTTTAATGTGCCACTACACGGAGTAGTTGTTATTTGAAAAGGTAAATAACCTTGCATATTTTAATTCCAGATAAAATTTATTTATTTTAAATACCAAATTTAATAATAACATATTTGTAACTACAGTCCAGTCTCCTATAATCCGTTGTTTTTAGAACTCGATTTCCATATAACGCGGAGCGAAAAAACGACACCTCTCCTATAACGCGGTCTTCTTAAAAAGCGTTTTTCATACAAGAACACTCCAACAACTCAAAAAAATTTGGAAGGAGACGACAGTATTACTTTTTTAAATACACAGAATTAAAATCATTCGGTAATAATTGCAAAAGAAAATTATCTTATATTTTGGAAATCTTCCAAACATTTTAATGATTCGATAACGACTTGAACTTACGTGCTTGAAATAATTTTACCAAAGATCCTATAGTAGTATGTATACGATTTTTGATATTACTTTAAGTACCGATAAAATGTAATTAAATCACAATAATTCAATCTTTCGATAACTGTCCTACATTAATTTTGTTGGATATCTGCAATTTATGTTACCTAATCTGGTTCATTAATTTTGTAATCATATTAGATTTATTGTTAAAAAGTTGATCATAAATCATTTAATATGTATTAAAATAACAATACATATTATGTTAAACTCAAAAATATAGAATGTAAATAATGTAGCAATATTGTAATGCCATTTAGTTTCTGCAAGGTAATTTATCAAATTTAATACAGGGAATTTCAATTGACACCATTTTGAATCTAAATTTATTAGAATATGGAAATAAAGTTGGATAAGAACCGGATAATCCTATATGCTGATGCAAAGCTATGAATTTTTGTTGACTTCAGTATTTCAGTTCTTCATATTGAAATTGTAAGAAAATTGGGCATTTGTGTACACAATGCATTTTTATTACTATCTAGAATAAAGCTTTGTGTCCATAATATTATAATTTTTTGATTTGTAGAGGTTTCTCTGACAAATTTATAATAAACTAGCTGGTTTACGCGGCTTTACTCCCGTTATTCCTATAACATAATTTGAAAGTAAAATCAATTTCAATTTGAGCGAATTCTTTAAGTTGCTCATTCTTTTTCAGTTGACCTATCCAGAAGGTTTATTTCAAGTTTCATGAAAATCTGCTTATTATTGATTGAATTAGGAAAATTTTTGTATTCCCCCTGCTTCCCTGCAACCTCCATCGAAAGTTCAATTATCCCATACTCTAAGTTGAAGAAACATCCACATCTGTACCAAATTTTATTAAAATCCGTTTGGTAGTTTTCGAGCCTATGAAGCACAAGAAACATACAAACGTTCAGATAGATGTATTTGTTCATTTATATGTCGTTTATCTGTTAATCACTCTATATGTGTCTATGCGGTACCCAACGAACTAAATAACATAAAATATGGTTAATTTACTGAATGGGAACATTCAGTCTTACTTTAGAAGTCACTTGGCAAATAAAGTGACGTGACTCTCAGAATAGATCTATTCAACTAATCTTAAGAAATCTAAGCAATATTTTGACTACAAACACCTATGAACACAATTATGAAAATCCTTCCAGTCCACTTTGAATGGAAATAATAACGTATATCACTTTTCCCAATAAATTGAGAAACTTAGTAATCTATTTTTATTTTCAAAAAACAGAAAGTTTTTTATTTACCAAAGTCACCTAAGCGCTAACAAACAAAATTTTTATTTCAAGGAATAAGAAAAATTGTTTAATTATAATAAATTAATTTCTTTTTAAATAAAATTTCATAATTTTAATTTTTCTATCAAAAATGGAAGGAGAAAATATTCAAACTGAGAATGTTTCACTAACTCAAAAGGTAATTTTCATCATTTAATAGGAAATTAAAGTTTTTCTAATTTTGATTTTGTTTAGTGTGAATGTAGCGGAACAAATTTAGCAACAAATGAATTATCAGAAACTCCAACAAAATATCAATTACCAGAAGAATTTGGCCAACATAATCTTCTATCTGATGGAAAATCGAAAGTACTTGATAGTCCAAGTGAAGATGAAGCTCCACGAGAGGCTGTTTTAACGGTACAATTTTCTAAATAAAGATAAAAGTGCAATATCCTTACCTATATCCACATTTCTAGATACACAATTTTGAACGTGGCGATGAATTGAAAGCTTCACCATCCGGAAATCGCAGAACAGTATAAATTCCAACCAAAAAATGTTCTAAAGCGAAATATTTATTTTTCTAATTTAAAAATTAAATAAAATTAAATTAAATTGTTTAGTGTACATTTTTTATATGAATAAAATTTTGAGTCCACATCAATTTCCTTTTTTTTCAAATCTTGAACTCCTTTTTCCTTTTTAATTGATTAGAGAAATATTTTGATATTAAAATAGTCTTCAATTCATTTATCTTTTAAAACGTCTACGTCATGAGTATAATTGGGAATCTTTAGTTTATGCCCCAACTTTCAAGATAATATCTATTAGCTGCAAACCTGTGTAAGGATTTGGTGAAAGACATTCCAATTTATAGACTGCTACATGTGCATCTCCACACTTCCTCATGGCTACACTAGGTATTTATTTGTAATGATATTGGTTTTGTTTGAAAATTTTTATATTTATTGATTATCCAAAATTCTTTTGTGAAAGATTTTAGCAATAATGCAGCGACAGCAAATTGTTGAAACTTTATTTATAGTTTGGTGCAGTATAAAATAATAAACTTTAAAAAAAAAACTAATTTTCTTTCTTTACAGACTTTCTGTTTCCATTAAATATGTTGCGGAAAAGTCCGATAATATTGAAAAAGTGCATCATTTTAGCAAGTGGTTCTTGACTGAAAAAAAATGATGGTTTCTGAATTATATATTTTAATCCAGTTTGATGGCATGTAAATCTTTCAATTATATCGACTCTGGTTATACATATCTAATAACAAGAATATATAAATAAAAAGTATTAAATTTGACAACGAAGCTATTGGAATCGATTCAGACAACAGACGCTGTGCATTGTTTTCCTTCAAACTCAATAATAAGATCAGAAAAAGTATCTAATGTCAATATAACACTCAAAATTCTGGGACTCATTACTATATCATGTGTAAATACTAATCGCGATTTTGATAGGTAATAACAGGATATTGTAGAAAGTTTTGTAGAAATCCTAGGAAAAGTTTAGCCTGAAATTAACGAATAAGTTTACAAATCCTTATAAAATGGTGTCCTTTATTGTTTAAACCAAGCTAGAAGAAATTTGTAAACGGTTTTCTAAAACATCCTGGACAACTCTTGAAATCTAAATGCTATATAAATATACCCCACTATAATCCCATTTTCCATGCCATTCTGAAGTACAATTTTTGTGCCTTTTTCTTTCTTTTAAATCTCTTCTAATCATTTAACACCACATATTCCGTATTATTCGAATTAACAAAACTACTATACTATAAATTAAATGACTGAATGTTAAAGAAACCGAATTAAAACTCTTCTTTTGACAGAAAGAAGATGAAAAGCTTATTAAAAAAGGATTCTTCAAAATGGTATCAATTTGATGACAGCCATTAAAAACATTCCAATTGAATTTCAATTCAAAATGCTTTAATTAAAGAGTTTCTCTTCACAGTACTATTATTAAATTTGTTTAAAGATCAAATTTGTTTTCCCTAAAAATTTGATCAAAATTCGGAAAATGCCTTAATATTGAATTTTTTAAACCATCAGCAAAAATTTCCATTTTTTTTTTTAAATTTTGATTCTGATTTGTTCAGATAGTGTGAAATTAAAAATTTTAACTGCAAGTTATTTATTTATGAAATTTTCTTTTCGGACTTTATAGTTTTCATTTCCACTGTAAAATATACTTATTCGTTATTTCCAATAATTCATTGAAGAAGCAAATATTTTTTAAATTAGATTTTCTGTCGTTACCTTTTGTGGTTTTCTCGAAATTATAAAACTTAAAGGGTTATCCTACTTTGTGGACCCCAAAGGTTATTATTTTTCAAAAACTATTAAATGAATTTAAATGGGAATTTTTAGTCGCGAATTTCCATTTATCAGAAATCTTTTGTAGAAAAAGGTGGAAACATGGTATCCAAATTCGAAGAACAAACCTTGTAAGCTAGAGAAAGGAATACTAGCCTTAATAAATAATAATTGAATTAAAGATAACAAGGAATGAGTTCATAGAACTATTTTAAAATTGTTAATTGAAAAGTTCAATCAAATATCTAATGTAGATTTGTTCTAATTCGTGTTATAGAATACCATACCAAGTTCCAAAGAAAAATACTTTGTATTAGCGCCAACATTTCCGCCCAGCTTGAAAAATGTGTAATTTCAAGGAAAATGGCATCAAAGTTTAAACTTCCGCGTGTAATCATGCAAGGTGCAACTCGATTTGAACCAAATCTTATCGAAAAGCCGTAGGAATAGTAATTCATTTACGATTCGATTTCTCTCGTGATTATTTCTATACGCTACTTAAGTTCACGGGCTGTAAATTGTAAAATTGTTCGCATTTTGACTAAAGATTTTGAGAACATACTCTCTTGGTTTCATACCAACAGAATACACAAAGAAAATATTTCAATATTTTCCTTTCATGCAGTATAAAACCCCCTTAAGCCAATTATAATAAATTTATATGTTTTTATTTAAATTGATATTAAGCTACGAGTACCTTGATTCCAGTTTTTTTATTACCCACTAAAATTTCATTTGAACGTAATTAAATGTTTCTTTAATTAATTTGTATTTAATGAAATTCTTAAGTATAATTTTAATTGCTGCAAATTTAAATACCTAGAATTGGTAATCATCTAATTTGCGTGATATATTTTTCTAGTTGAAAGTTGAACTTTTTAAAGTAATTTACATGGTAACCAATTTATATGATAAAATCTTTTTGTATATTTAATTATAGCTCTATTAAATAAATAAAATGTTAATGTGGTATACAATGTCGTATACAATGCATATTAACAAACAAAAATTATTATAAACTTAATAATTAAATTTTTGGCAACATTTTGAAGAAACTTTAGGTACCTCTAACTATATCCAAATTTTAATAGTACTTTTCTAAATATTTTCTAAAAAAACCAGAACTTTTAAATAAAACTATTATTTCTGGTGACATGAAAATGTTATTAACATTATGAAAATTTGTTTCGAAATGTTAGAATTTTTTGAAATTATTATTATTAATTGTAGTTTTCAAACAAGTAACATGTTTCTAAAATTTTAATAATGAAAGTTCTACTAATATATAAAAGGATGAATTATTTTCTTGAATAAAAAATAATTTATATAATCAGCAAATTTGATGGTTTCTTATATAGAAACTAGGAGGTTACCCGTCCTAAGACGGCCTCCTAAAAATTTCAGTTTATAAATCACTGTAAATTAACAAAATTTATTCAAACTTAGCATCTTAATTCGCAACATTATGGATTTTTTACCCTATTCCCATAACACCACTGGAGATATATTTCATGTCCGGCATAAAAATCTTAATAAGATTGCCTCAGGTCAGAATCATGTCCGATATATATTTCAGATTAATGATAAATGAGGTTTTCCGAAATGAGCTTTAAAGCCCCCCTTATAAAACCCCTCCGACCCCTAATCTCCCCGGAAACAAAATTTCTCTACAACATATCAGAATGTTCAGAATGTTCAACATCAGGAAATATTCTTTTTATGCTCTAAGGAGCTTGAAAAACTCGGTCGAAATCAGCTTTAATTTCAACCTCTTTAGAAAGTAATCCCGGCAATGGTAACAGAAAATATATAATGAGAAGGTAATTTTAATTTCCGAGAAACATGGACAAGGAAACGATTTTTACATGATCGAGTAAGTAAAAAAAGACTTAAGATCTATTGCGAGTTTGCTGATATACGGAAAATAATGTTAAAACATTTTTAAAAGCATTATATAAGGTTGGAAAATGTATTTACTGAATATAAGTCTTTAACCATTTTCTCATTAAAAGAAAATCTCGGATTTAATTTTTCTAAAAATCTATCTCCAAGGGTATCTTACAGAGATTAGAAGAAACAGTGACACCATGATTTTATTTCTTTACGATGTTATTAAAATTTTAAGCTCTTTGGTAACTATATTCAAAATAGAGATTCCATCAATTCGTGACATTCACAGAGTTTAGGAGATTTATTAGAAAAACTTTATAAATATCTAAATATAGTATGATAAAGGAAAGGTTTCTCTAACAATAATTTCTTTCGGGTAGTTTCAACAAATACATTCATGAAGAATTTCATTCATGTGGCTAAAACACTATAAGACAGTAGTTTTTGAGAAATTAAAAAAAAAGCGCAGTGATAAATTCATAGAAATGATGCTAATTTCTTAAGATTTAATCTAATTTTCTTCCATCGGAATCTTCTTTTCCCATATATTATTTCTTAGTTACCTGTATTTGTTTTAGGATTTATGTTTATATACCTTAAATATGTATAAGTACAGTT
Source organism: Xylophagus ater (assembly GCA_963422695.1). Taxonomy (NCBI): domain Eukaryota; kingdom Metazoa; phylum Arthropoda; class Insecta; order Diptera; family Xylophagidae; genus Xylophagus; species Xylophagus ater. The sequence continues at coordinate 8,256,033 of OY730481.1, forward strand.
AATTCTCAGGCTAGGACTAGTTAGAGCAGTCTTTAAATATCTTCTCGAAATGACTATTTCGGAGAACAAACAAACATGATTTTGATGTGAATCTTGATTATCTGTTATTCACATAAATTCAATTTTGTGGATAAAAAAAAAACATGTCATATATTTTTGTTTAACTTTTTTGTTTCAAAACAACACAACGAAATTAAAAGCTTTCAGTGTACTGACTAAATGAGATTTTCTATATTATTAAAATTCAAACAACGCCAACATTTTGTAACATAATTAAATTATTTGCTTGAGGCGGAAATAATTACTTACGAAAATATCTTTTTAAATTCAAAAATTTCATTTTTGTTAAATTCAATTTTCCTGACAAAAAATGAATACAGAAAAATTTGTTTCTTAAAAGCTTTTTAAAGACTTTTTTTTGATTGTGTCTTATTTAAATTAATAACCAAAGTTTTTTTTTGTTTTAATTTAAAATTTTTGATTAGATTTCCATTAAATATTTTTAAAGCAATAAGAATTAATTATAAGGATGATCATATTTTGGAAAACCATAAAAGAAAATTATAGAAAATAATTAGGAAATCATTATAAAGAGAATATAGTAAATGAAAATCGGTCTATAGCCGATATTTTCAAATTTGATCTAATTCACAGGTAACCTAGACTGTAATAGCATAGATTCTGAAAATTTTATTCAAATCGGTGCTTTTAACGTACATCAAAAAACTTTAAGTACAAGTTTATTTTCTCTGACGACTGTTTCTTTCTCTACCATTCTTATACCGGTTTTAATGAATTTTAACAAATTATGGTCTATCGTTTTAAATAGGTTTTCACATTTAAAACGCGACAAAACTTTCTGGTCATCCTGATTTTTGGTTTATAGCCTCGCTCCCCTTCGACAGATTTTTCTGAAATGCAATATTAAAGTTAACAGATTGTAAATTTCATCAAAATCGGATCGAGTTTAAAAGAGGATTAGATTCTGTGTACTTTCGGACATCTACAATCTATACCAATTATTATATAAGATATTAAGTAATGATTTTTATATGTTCACTTTCGGAATTAATTCACTTGATTATGTTTTTGTGGAGAAAATTCTGCTTCTTCTTGATCAACAGCAGAAAACATACAAAAAATGCAGGATACTGTTTTGGAAGATCGACGAGTGACTGTAGATTAGATAGCTGACACCATTGGCATCTCATGTAGATCAATACATCACATCTTAGCTGAAGTTTTAGGTTTCAAAAAGCTTTGTGCAAAATGGGTGCCGCATTCGCTAACAATGGAACAAAAACTCCTTCGAATGCGACTTTTTCAACAACATTTGGACCGTTTTAAGAAGGATAAAATAAATTTCGTACACCCATTCATCACTATGGATGAGAGTTGGGCCCACCGCCATGATCTTGAATTGAAACAAAAAGTTAAAAGAGGTCATAACAAAATATATTTCATTTACAAAAACAGTGTTTTTCTTGTCGAGGCTGAGAAATTATTGTACACCCTAGTACTATTATTTGAAAGTATTTAAATGAATCTTTGCTTTCGAAGAGACATCAATCAAGTGTTTCTTCATGACTACTATATTTTAAAAATAAATTTTTCTTCATGAATAATGAGCAAAATTAACAAATAAATAATTGTAACTACCAGAATCCTTTTAAATTTAAGAAAACTCAATGTTTCGAAAGGAAACTTGACATAATTTCTTAATACGTATATTAGCTTTTAATATATGAGAATTTAATCGTAATCCAAAAAGTAAAACTACACAGGGAAATAGTCATATCATCTTGATTTCAAAGGATATCGATTTTCAAACATGACCAAAGAGAAATTTTTGAATAGTAAAGCAACTTATATGTTTGTGATTTTGTCTAATTAGAAATGTGAAGAAATCTTTGCAAATTTCAATTTTATTTTATAAAAGAAAAATTCTTTATAATAGCAAATGCGTCTTGGTTTAGAGTTAATAGAAAACTTTTGTGGTAATTAGAAGAAAATATTAAAAAGAAAATATCACGAAAATTTCTTTAGTTATTATTATTAGAGCGAAAGATCTTAACTTAACACAAAATACTTTGAAAAGTTAATTAAATACATAAGTGGAAGATAAAAACCTATTTGCCAGAGTATCTTCAAAAGTGATGTATCTAATTAACATTTTCCAAGGTTTCTAATGGAATCGCTAAGATCCAGTTAAACATTTCATTTCAAAAGATGTTATATGAGGCGTGCTGTTTTTGTTCTGTTCCAGGACAACTAATAACAAAAATACACATTTTACTTCTCGCAACATAACTAGTGGTTTTTTTAGAGCCCCTTTTGGGTACTCAAAATATTATTTTTAATATTTTAGAAGATAACTAATATTTTAAGAATTAAAGCAAGTTATACAGGAACAAAATCAAAAAATTGGTACGATACATATTTCTTCCTTTAAATTTACTATCTAAAAAAAATATTCAATATTCAGTTCTAATAAAATCTCTTTGTATGTTTAATGTATTATTATTCCCAGAAAATTCAAGAGATTTCCTTTATTTTCTGAAAGAATTAAAAGAGCTTTGGTTCATATTCCACTTCATCTCCTTTAGGTAATTCGAATTTCGTTTTCTTTATAGGACTTCAAAGACCTTAAAGTATTACATGTTTCTTCCAAAATAATGGTTTTATTAATTGTAAAACGGTTTCTTTTCTATCATCATTATCAAGTTTTTAAACCAAATTTTGAAAAAGGATTTAAAATATTATCTTGGGGGTGTGAAATAAAATTTTTTCAATAAATTCTGTAGAAGACTCCAGAAATATTCGCGATTTATTTTATGAAATCTTAACGATTTCAGTAGTGTGAAACTTACTGCTTGATTTATATACACTTTTGTTATTTGACTTTATATCTAATGGAGACGGATAACAGATTGATCCTTTATAGTCCGAGACAACCTGATAAACTTACTATCTTATACCAAAAATCTTACAATTCTGATTCTGATTTGGGCACGTCTGCACACGCAATGATATAAACTTAAATATACTATAGTTACAGTCTTTTTAACAAATCCTATTAAAAAGAAAATAAGCTTTGCAGTGCTGCAATCGTCTCCAAAAATTTATACACCAAAAATTGCATGTGCTTATTTATACTTATCGAATCATGTAACTCACATCAAGACTTCAAAATAGTTTTTAAACAGACAACAAGAAATACAAAAGCTTTACATTTTACTAATTCCAAGAAATCTACAATTATGCAAACTTAAATGAAATAATTCTGTAATCATATTTCAAGCAAAATGAATTCTAAAGCTTGTTCTATTATGTAATTTTCATATCCTTTATGTTAATGAAAAAGTATTTAAAGACTTGTTGTACTCTACTCCTTGACCCGAGAAAATAATTCATTTTCAAAGGTAGTAATGGTAACCTATGAGTACATAGTATACTTATTTTAATTTGTTAATTTTTGCTTTATTATATGAAACTTTGTTGCAATTCTTATTGTTTATATTAAAAGCAAATTAAACGACTTTAAAGCTAACTGAAGCATCAACAGAAAAAAATAAACTGGTATTAACAATTAAAAGGCATACACAAAATGTTCTTATGTTGTACCACTTAACCTTTATTTTTGTGTTCTAGTATGTATAAATCCTTAAGCATCCTTCTGGGTACATTTAATAATATACAAAAGACGGCATATTCTAATTATAAAAAGTTTATGTGTTTAAAAACTAGAGGAAAATTCTAGATGAAAATAAAACGAAACGAATTTTAAAGCAATAACACTATGTTCACGTGAAAAATGAATCTTCCAAACCAGGAAGAATCCACAGAAGATATTCCGCAGTCATAAAAAAAACGATTGCAGAAATTTATATGTTAATAAATTGAAATTATGTTTGTTCTTAAAATGGACACCTATATAAAATGTTAAATGCACATTTCGGGATGTTACATAAAAGGACGATGATTTTGATAGGCCGATTATAATTTTGTTTTAGTCGTATGTACCAAAAGTATTTGAAGAAACTTTTGTGGTAAACTGATTCAAATGAACACAGAACTGTTGTAGCCATAATTGATTCATACATGCATTTCTAGCTAAATGCTACTACATCAAATCTAGTTTTAATACTTTCTTCGTTTATTTTCTCAAAATTTACGAATAAATCCAACCAGAAACTCTAGCGAGCCCATTTAGTTACATTTTGCGTGGGTCTAGTTAAAAAAGTTGATGAACAAAAAAAACTTAAGTACTATATTATATTACCTGGCGTAGTCAAAACGAACAGTCTCCACATTCATATAACTTGATATTTTGCGTTTTCCGTGGCATGGAAATTACATGAAGGTTTCATGAAAATTAGAAGATGGGTGACAAGCTTCATCGAAAATGGAGTTCATTAAAAAACTTTGGTCTCAAAAAATACTTCAAACACATGACCCTGTTCATTTTGACTATCGTATATCTCTCCTACCACCTACGCAAATTTCTTCAGTTATCTTTGGATCACCTTATCTAATGAATTTTCTTTCCATTGTTTCTTACAATCGTTTTGGGTATTTTAAAATAAATGAAAATAATTTTTTATAAATTAAGAAATTTTGTGTTTGATACTGACTTGGTGTATGCCATTTCAAAGGATCGCGATGAACATTTTATTTAAGAATTACCAAAAAGTATATATATTCATTATTATTTGAATTTTATATCAGTTCGTTGTCTGCTTATGAGAAAATTATGTAAATCGAATCAAAAAATGGGGTTGTTCATTTTAATAAATTACAAAGTCTTATGATTGTTTGAGACCATAAAAAGGTGGAATCCTAAAAATACCCTTAGACATTCATTTAGGTAAAAGAAAAAGTTAGTACGAAACGATCATATATGCAACTAAATTTGAATAATTTAAAGAAGATCTTTAATCGACCGAATGTATATGAAATTAAGAGGAATTTAATCAATACAACATTTTCATATCTCTCTATTGTGCAGTTGAACTATTCCAAAAAACAGCGAAGTATTAGGCATCTATCGGGAAATAGTAAAATAATTTATAGGAAGAAATTGATTTGGTTCTGTTCTAGGATTTAACTGATCAACGTTTTATTGAAAGTGTACTCGTAAGTAGATTTCACATTGATCAGTCATTACTGCCAGTCGTGTTTGATAGAAAGCTGATTTTTCACGAAAATTTTGAATAATTATTGAGTTTGGCAAACCATCAGTTTTTACATTCACACCTGGTCAGTTTTCTCTTAGTTGCTCAAAAGCTTATGAAAAACTGATCAATGTGAGTCCTACTTAATGTTTATAAGAAAAAACTTCCGAAAATTTTTTTTAAAAGACAAGTTTTTCAAATAAGGTTAACAATTGAAAAGGTCTAAATATGGCAGAGAGCTACGACAAGCCTGAGGCAAAGCCCGTAATAGTAATATAAAATCAGTAATTTATATATAATAATATGTCGAATAAGTTTTCTTTCCTTTCCTGTCGTAGGCGATGAATTTCTTAGGGAGCTTGTGCTGCGTTCTAATTTGTAGGTAATTGAAGTCCCAAGCAATAGCTAAAGTATTCGAACTAAATATCGTAAAAAAAATGTCTTGAAACTATCTCATTTCCATTATTATATTTCATAAATAGTTTCCACCCGAAAATGTCAACTCAGAAAAGGACTAGAAAAAGGACAGACCACGTCGAATATTTTTATTTCAATAGTTTCCTTATATTTCCCTCATTCAATTAGGCTCACTATTACGAAAAAAAATATATGGCGACATCAATATATTTTGTTATTTCTCATAAAAAGTACATTTTTGGACTAGTATTGATTGTGAGAGGAAACAAAAAAATCAAATAAATATCCAATTATTTATTGATAATTCATTTTATTCCTCGATGATAAAAAATATAGTCAATGATCACGTTGATAAGCGTGTCCATGATGGTTTCCTTTTCTGTTTTACAACCAATCAATTTGAAGAAACTAAATTACATATCGAATAAAATTGCTTTTATTAAATTGGGAGGTCAATAGTTACATTCTGAGGATGTTTCGTTATACGTAAGGATAATAAAAGCAACACGCGAATGCACAAAAAATGATAATCAATTAAATTTATATTAAATGTAAAAGATTCTGATTGATTTTATCAAGGAAAAATTAAAATTAAATCACTAAACTAGTTCGATTAGAAGTGGTTGTTATCCTTAGACCACATATCTACTCATTATTTTCTTATATTAATATTTTATTTCTGAATTTCTGGAATTAATAACATCCCAACACGTCCAAATATGTCTTCATAACTTCGTAAGATGGCAGATAGGCTTGTTTGTATTCCAAAGGGTTTATCTCAATAGCTATTAGTGATATTTGTAATAAGATACTAATAAATTAATTGTTATTTCAATAAATTATGTTTATTGAAGATAAATTGAAGGGACGAATATAGATATATGTGTAGCCAACAGATTTGCTGGATACAGATGGAGTATATATGTAGTTATTGCTCAAATTGAAAAAATGAAGAATGTAAGAAAAAAATAATGATTTCTAATATTTGTGTGGAAATTTATAGTTCTAGATGTCATTGAAAGCTGGTCTACAAATATGAACCCAATGAATATTATGAAACCTATTTTGTTACAGGAGAATACCTATATAATAAGTAAAATTGTTAGGATTTGTTATATAAATGGTATGAAATATGGAATTTCATTTGTCATATTAAATAAGTAAGGATACCAAACTTTTTATGAATAAAGACTCTTCGAAAGAATAGACATATCATGTAATACGATGATTAGTAACCGAAAAGAGTGGGATTTAAGATTTGGTATACCAATATCATTGTGATATGAAGGGTACCGTAAAGCATCCCTAGCCTAGAAGAAGAATCCCTTATAGATTTCTTATTTAAATGCTTATTATTTAAAGTTATAAACAATTTTAAGTAGTTTAAAAATAATATGAAATAATAATTTGTTTTGAATCTGGGAGAGTTGAAAAGCTTTTTTCATGGAATACATCAAGAGATGTACATCCAAACTTGCCCAAAAACATAAAATTTGTATGGAATGGGAAAATTTTGAAAAGAGAGTCCTCATATAAGTGTTCCAGTAACTAGGATTAAATGTTTACAAGCTGACATTTTTTTTCTATGTTTAATTAATTTTTTATAATTTAGTTTAAAATTATCCTCAAAAAACATAATCACTTTATGCTTTAGGCAATGAATTTTTAAAGTTAAAAACTTATTACTCTTTTTTTTTTACGTATATACAAAAATATATGCAAATTTTTTATCCAGGAAAATAAAAAATCTAGGTTACCTTCCTGAAAACTGAAATAATTATATGAAATTTTAATATGAAAACATTTTCTAGAAACCTTTTTTTTCGGAACCCTCACAAATTATGAAAATTATTTAAAATTGAAACATTTTTATATAAGTTTGTAAAAACTGAAAAAAAAAAATTAATAAGAAAATTTTTGCTATGTCCTTTATAAGTTATTTTGAGCCAAAATTTCATTAAAATCGAAATTCATTTTCCGGGAAAACTAATAATATCTACTATTCACTTTATTTCTATTAAAATGAAATGTTTCTTTCTATTTTTAGATGTAATTTTCAAATTAAACTATTTGTCTAAAAATCCATCAAGAAAACTAGGTCTTCCAAAACTATGGGTAACTACATTCTGCAGATTCTTTCTCTTTCCATTAGAAATTGAACTAAATTATTTTTGGCATTTGTAATAAGAATATTGAATTGGAAATGTAATCACATGTATTTCGAAATACGCCCTCACATATCCTTTAATTATGATTAATTAAAAGGTTTTTGCTGAAAGAACTTTATACTTGTACTTCGTAATTTGATATACTTTTATAGAATGAAATTGGATTATTTTGGTGGTAAAGGTTAAAAAGATATTCTGAAATTAATTCCAGCACTTTGAATGTTTTATAAGATATGTGAAATGAAAAATAAAGTATTTCTATTTTTAATTTTTAGGGCAAAAATCTGAAATTAAAGTAATATAAAAAGAAACGAATTTCAATAAAGAAAAGGTTCCTGATAATGAAAAAATCTGCAATATATAAAATAATAATAAATTGATTGATTTAAGTCGAACAAGTTATGAAGAGTCTGTACAAAATTGTTTATAATATTCTGATGGTGAGTGATGACCTGATAAGCAAATGAAGTAGTATTTTCTCAGACGTGTGTGGCTTATATTGAAATTGCGTACCAAAATTTAAACAGGTCTATATGAATTCTTAGATCTTAAAACACCCTTTATAGTATACGAACGAATATTTCAATTACACTTAAAAATTTATTATAAGTGAAGCAATTACCTACTTTGCTTTAAGATCATTACTGATGTTGGCAGAAGTGAAGCGCTTTATTCTACAAGATAGTAATAATCATCATCATTACTAACAAAAATTAAAGTATGCTATTTCGGTTCAAAAGGAAAGTTCCATTAGAGTTTGCAGTTGGCTCCTAAAGGGACTACATCTAAAAGCTGACAACTAGTCTGCAGTTATCTTCTGAGTCACATTTAAAAGCTATAGACTGGTTTTGCAGTTGGCCTATGAAGGGAAAAGCTACAAACTCAAAACAAAGTATTGCTTTGGCCAAAGAAATCTTTATTCCTTTTTCAACCTTTCGTGCATAACCGTAAATAGGCTCTAGAGAAACAATAGTTTTTAAAAAACTACAACAGAATTAAAAAAAAAAAGTTCTATTATTATGGTCCATCATACTAGAATATAATAGAGGGCCCGCAAAATCTGGAGGTACAAGATGGATGGGCCACGTGAAGTGAATGACGTCCTAATTATGTAATATAATAAATAGTGAAACGGGATTAGTGAAAAATTAATACAGCAACCTGAAGGAGAAGATCTATAGACCAAGACAACTGGAGAGGAATGATGATTATTGACTTTCATAAGTCAGATTTTCGATAATTTGATACTAAATCTGTTATTTTAATTGAAACTTTTGAATAAGATATAATTTTTATTAGATTCCTTCAATTTTAAATATCATATTAAAATTTTATTTTAAATTAAAATTAAGTTTTCATATTTCTTATCTAACTTATATCTTTTTATATCCTCTTCAGCTTTATTTCTTATTCAAATTTTGATTTAAAAACTCATTCTCCATGAAAATATATATCAACTTTTTAAAATACATCCAAAGTAAAGCCTATTTTATTCATATTTAAAAAAGAAAATATGAACTTAAATACCACAAAAATATTCCATAATACTATAAAATGTTATTATTTATTTGAATATTTTTTTTTCGGAATGATCTGGCATAAAATATCATATTTTCTGATCGAATTTTATTGATTATATACTTTGTTGTTTTTATTTATATTTCGATAATATTTTCTTTACTAACATTTTTCCAAAAAAGGACATAGCAGTTAGTGAAATGAAATATATTCTCGAGGATATTGTTTCTTCTTCCATAGAATCTAATTTTCAAAAGCCATAACATATTATCGTTGTTGTTATGCTTTCTTATACAGATATTTTTCTAACCTGGATCGAATTGGTTTTAGCAAACTAAATGTTTAAGGGTCTTTATATATATTACTACTATCCATTTATATATGTTCTAAAATATATCTGCTTTTTTTTGTTTTGATATGTAACCTCTTTTAAATCATCTAATTTTACATCAATACACAAGCTTTTAGCTGAAACCCTTTAAATATATTGAATAATATCGAAAATAGTTCGGAAATGAATTTTTCTTCTTAATCTTGGGTATTTTTTTTATGAATTGTAAAACATTTTTCACTTTTCCTAACCTTTTTCTTAGAATATTTTTTGATGACACAAATGAAATAAAGGATCTAATTAGTTTTTCATGTTTTTCAAAACTTTACATCTCACTAGTTTTTGAATTTGCTAAAAAGTCCATTATGATAAATCAAAAATGAATGATTTAAAAAATAATATAAAATGCTTCAAGTTAGTGCTTAATTAATTAGGCTGGGATTAGCTTAAAGGCACATTCAAAAATACAACAGAGCTGCAATCAAAAATGGTGTTATAAGAATGTACATAAGAAATTTCATCAAATCTAGAAGGATATTAAAGGTATTTTATACTAAAAACTATCATAAATATTCATAATTAAAGTGTAAACTTTAAAGCTTAAAGATAACTGTTCCTAGCTTTAATTTTTGATGAAAAAAACACGTTATTAATTCAGTTTATTTAAAATTTTAAATTTATTGTTGAAACTATTTTTCCGCCCTCCACTCCACTTAAGTTTAAATAATTTCGAACTAAGCTTTCTTTGAAACTTATTCCGTATAGAAAAATGGTTCTGAATTTTACTTTATAGTAGCATTTTATAAGCTTTAAAACTTTTTATAACAAAAATGAATTGTGGAAGAAGAAAATATCGATTTTGTGGATTATAGCAGAAACATGTTAGGGGAGAGCTTTCCAATGAAAATCCGCTTACGTAGTGTACTTCAAAAGAAAATTTCAAAAAAATTTTTGTATTTTAAAATGCAATTTTATTTATAATTAAAAAAATAAAAATCTTCCAAAAACTTAATATTAGTATTTTCAATTTAAAAAAACATAACAACGAAAAACATATATTTTCGTTGATTTTCGAGATGGCTTCATTTACTTCATTCTAATTGTAATTGTTTTTGTTTCCAAATAATTTTCTAATCCATCTTTTCCAAGTTCTCTGCCAATACCAGATTGTTTGTAACCGCCAAATGGTGCTTGATTAATAACAGCATCATAACAATTAACCCAAACCGAACCAGCTTCAACATATTTGGCGAATTTCAGTGCCCGATTCAAATCTTTAGTAACAACTCCGGATGCCAAACCATAATTTGTATTATTTGCACGTTCAATAACTTCCTCAATTGTTTTAAATTTGAAAATTGATTGGACAGGACCGAAAATCTATTAAAAGGATTTTTATTTAAAATGTATTTTACGATATTAATAATTTTGGATTATGTAATTTTACCTCTTCTTCTGCAATTTTCATATTATCGGCGACATTTGAAAAAACTGTCGGTTCAATAAAATATCCAACATTTCCGATTGATTTTCCGCCACATTCCAATTTAGCACCTTCTTTTTTTCCACTTTCGATATAGGTCAAAACTTTCTTAAACATATCCTCATCGACTTGTGCTCCTTGTTGAACGCCAGCTTCAAAAGGATTTCCAACACGACGTTTTTTCGCTAATTCCGTAGCTTTTTTAACAAATTCATCATAAATTTTTTCTTGTACAAATGTACGACTTCCAGCACAACAGTTTTGACCATGATTTGAAAATATTGCTTCATGTGCTATTGCAGCGGCTTCATCAATATCGGCATCATCAAAAACCACCAATGGACTTTTACCACCCAATTCTAATGAGACTTTCTTCAAATTCGATTCAGCTGCTGCACGCAAAATAATACGACCAACTTCAAGGGATCCAGTAAATGCAACTTTACGAATATCATTATGATGAGCTATTGCGGCACCTGCTGTTGGACCATAACCTGGAATAACATTGACAACTCCAGCTGGAAATCCAGCTTCTTTGGCCAGCGCAGCAACATGAAGTGCTGATAATGGTGTTTGTTCGGCTGGTTTTAATACAAGTGTACAACCGGCTGACAAAGCCGGTCCCCATTTCCATGCTAACATAAGTAGTGGATAATTCCATGGAATAATTTGTCCAACAACACCGATCGGTTCTTTTCTAGTTTGTGAGAATAATGCATCCATTGTTGGAATTGTCTCACCATAATATTTATCAGACCATCCAGCATAATATCTTAAGGTATCAACAGAATAACTGACATCTAAAAGTGCGTCCGTAAATGGTTTTCCATTGTCTAAACATTCAAGATTAGCTATGGTATTTGTATCTCTTTCAATCAATTCAGCAAGTCTATGTTTTGAAGAGAATACAAATTAAACTAGTTTAACTGGTTTTTAAATTCAACATACTTAAACATCAATTTGCTTCTTTTTGTTGGATCGGTTTTTCTCCATTCGGATCCAATGGCGAATGCTTTTTTTGCTGCTTCTACTGCAAGATCTACATCGGCCTAATAAGTATATAAATGAAATTAAAAATTTTATAATATAATTTTCATGAATTTTACCTTATCTCCTTCACTAATATCAGCGATTTTTTTTCCTGTTGCAGGATTTGTTGTGGCAAAAGTTTTACCAGATTTCGCATCAACGAATTCATTGTTAATGAATAGCTTAAATTAAAATAAAATATTTTTAAAATTTTTATTGAATTACAAGAAACTGAGCTCTCAACATGTATTCACTTTTTGGTGATGTCATGTATGGTAGACTAAATCTATGACCAAATTAGAATGCAAGTTAAGTATTCTCATACACGATTTTTAAAAATAGGAATAGAAACTAGAAACCTCTGTGCCAACGAAGCTGACAATATTTAGAAAACGATATTTTATTAAAAAAAAAAAAAAACAGCTGAAACACCCACGCAGCTGGGTTTAAACTCAAATAACCTTCCAGTCAACGCTCTTAAATAGCTTTATAAAAACGATTAAAGAAATATAACGCTTTCACAGATGGTTATTTCTGCATATTTACGTCACGCGTAAGTTGAAATGTATTTTTAAGTTTTTATGACGTCACATGTGACTTTAAAATGGTCGAAATGCGATAGATAGATGGATATTTTTAAGTTATATACAAGCAAGGGTAATTAGTAGAAACCGGTAGATTGACCTATTTGTTATAAAGTTTTAATTTGATAGAACGAATTTAATTTACTTATCAAATATTTATAATAAGAGTTATTTCTTTGAAACTTCGTACAAATTGTTATAATAAAATTTTTGATACACAAGTATAGAAGTTTCAAGATTTGTTCATTTCTCTATTTTTATGATCTGGTAGTTCTGGTTTTTGTTTTGACAAATTTTACTGTAAAATCAATGACGTTCCACACAAAAAGTAAATAAAGGCAATTCGAAATTGTTTCTACCGGCAAAAATGTTATTAAAACTTTTTTTATTATTGACTCAAATGTTATCAAATAATTACAAAGCAGTTTTTTTTATCGTCGACCATTTTAAGAAAAACAACAGATAAGACTAAAATCTCTATCCAAAAATAGAACGCCCCGAAAGTTGCTACCTCCAAAATTCTTTTCAAAATTGTTTTTTCTTACTTTTGTATATTTTATTTCTTGATTTGGATTTGCCATTTTAGAATAATTAATTTCAATTAACTTGTAAAACTTTAAAACACTTTTAAATCGTTAACAAAACACTTAAAACCCGAGCGTTATTGAATCTAGTCACGCAAAGAATAAACTTCATATTGTGCCGGGAAGTCTTTTTATTCAATAGAAATCCAATACATTAACAAATTTAGTGTAATTGATTTTGATTACATATCAAAATTGTACTGAATAGAAGTACAGAGAATAAATAAAAGAGAGAATTTCTTCATAAAAAGTGCTTTACTTTCTTTTCCATAATATTTTTGACATGAAAAAGCGACATCTAATATATTTTTATATATCGGTTTGAATATTGGATTATTTAAATTCCAGTGATGGGCAACAATATTGTAATCAAAACTATAGTATATCGCGTGCCACTTAAAATTTTGTATATAATTTAATTTTTTGTTTAGAAATTATATAGCCAGAAACATCACATTAAATGAATATTCACTGTATGGTGGAACCCAAATATCTCATTTTATACTAACATGGTCATGGGGAGTCCTGTTGTATTGGAGTCCACGGACGGGATAAATATTAGCCCAGGGGTGAACAATGTCATCGTTTCACCCCCTCCATAGATCGATCCGTTGTCCGTTGAGGGTTTTGTAATCATATAATTGATTCCCCTCTTTCCTTTATCTGGTAAGCCTTGTTTAAACTTTTAGTTCACCTAAATCTACAAGTCTTTTAAAAAAATCAGTTTTATCTTTTTTTATATACCCGCTGATGACATGAAAAGGTGTGCACGTAATAAAACCACTTCTCCAGCCTTTTTATCAGCCCAAATCATGATACACATGAAACTTTGTGTAACACCGTGATTAGTAGTAGAAGGCAACCGTCCACTTAGGTGTACCTTTTCTTGGCTGCTTTCGGCTCTAGTACCACTACGTATAACTGATACGAGCGAGTTATAGTTATTTTTAGCAAAGGATTACCATGTTAGGAAATATTCTTGAAATAGTATTGAACTGTTTTTAAATAAATTGATATATCTTTGATAAACATATTATCAAATTTATGATAATCTCAAGTAGTTTCTAACATAATCAATAAAGAAAATTTCATTTTTTGAATGACTTTCATAAAAGTGAAATACAATAAAAAATATAAACAAAACAATAAAAGTTTAATAAGTCCGGGCATAAATAATCACCAAATTCGGACTTCCCCATTTATTATTGATATGTTTAGTTATCATAGACAAGATATTGGTAATACAAAAGCTGTTCAGGTGTGCCGGTTTATCTTATTAAAATCAAAAGAAAAAGTTCACAAAGCTTATGTTTGACTATTTAAATTATCCTAAACTATCTCAAATTAAATCCAGGAATTAAGTTTTCCTTTTTGCTAACCAGATATTCATATTGGTCGGTGGCACTTTTCTACGACTAGTGATGATATGCAAATGAGTACCTGTCAAGTAGCGGATACTGAAAATATTAGTTAAGCTGAATTCAATCAAACAATTATCTGTACTCTGATTTTAGTTTTCTGTATTCCAATCAAATTATATTATAAATGTGTCTCAGAAATCGCTTTCGCGGGTCATTAGCGGATGGTTATCAAGTGCAAAAGGAATTTTTCATAAATAATAATAACATTTCTTATCAAAAACAAAAAAATTCTTTTTTCCAATTAAATGTTTTTAATAATTCAATACAATGTAAAATATTTATAATTATATTTTTAATTAAGTTTCATAAATCATTATTTCGAATATATCGATTACCTTCCGAATTTGTGCCAAGATACTTGTAAGATGTAACTCCATAAGTTCCTGAAAGAATATTAAGTATGAAATCAATATTAATATTAATAATCTAATAATAATATATAATATTAAATTAGACTTAAATTCTATAAGACAAGATTTTAAACTAAATTCAAAATAGAGAAGGAACTTAACTAACTGGGACTCTAATGCTGGAAACACATGTGCAGAATTTTGCCTGCAGCGAAATTATAATACACAGGTTTATATGAGGCCGAATACACGTAAATTCTGCATGCAGCACGGCGCTGCAAGGTGTCTCGATTTTAACTTTTGCTGTGCAGAAAAAGTGTTCCCAATTTACGAAAGCATAAATTCGCTCTGCAGCGCTGCATGCAGAATAACTGCACATGTATTTCCAGCATAAATATACATATTAATGATGATTCTTAACTAAATTCCACAAAATCTTACCACAGTGATCTCCAGTTCGGCGAATATCTTTTGGTAATGGAGTATAAAATTCATCTCCAGTTCTTCTTAATTTCGCTAAAATCATTTTTGGTGAATATTTTAGAACCTTTGTGTCCCTCAACAATATTGAACCAACAAATGATCGCTTAACTCGTAGATGATCAAGAAATTTCAAATTTGGAAATAATTTAGTTAGTTGTTCTCTGAAAATTAAAATGTTTAATTGCATTTTATGAAATTATAAAAGAGTGTTCCAAAAGTTAATGATAATAAATTGTGTACGCAAATAAAACATTTTACTGACATCTTTAGTCCCAAGCTGACGACATGCATTGCCCACGATAAATTTGCGGGATTACTGCTAAAACTTATTAGCAGAATTTTTTCAAAAATCTAATTAATTTTGGAATATTTTCTTCAAGTTTTTGTTCCTAATTTAGTCAGCCATGTGGAAATGGTCACTACTTTAGAACAGTAGTTATAACATGCAAAAAATTCCGGTCCCCAGTTCAGAAAAAACTTAATATGTTAGTTTAATATCGGTTTCTGGGAAATTGAGTTTTCCCCAGTTACCTCACAATATACTATATTTGGAACACACAATTTTGTAATATCTATTATTTACGTTTTTCACGATAATTTACTTACTTGTAACTGTCATAGCTTAAAGTGTTACTTTTATTCTCGGTTAATTGATCCGGACAAAGTGGATTTCCCAATAAACTTAAATGTTCTAAATTTGGAAAATCATTACTTAATAAAAGTGTGATCAAATCAAAATTTTCTAACTAGAAAATAAAAAACAACATGAAAATTAATAAAATTAAAATAATTTTGCACTACAAATTACTTGATTATTATTCAAAGATAATGTTCTAATATTTTTAAAACATTTTCCATTTGAATTGGTTGAATTCGATTTCAAAAATTGTTCATCATTTAAATTATTATTATCCAAAATAATTGTTTGTAAATTTGAAAATAATTTTAAACAATCCAAATTCAATAATGAATTAAAACTCAAATCTAAATGTGAGATTTTATCACTATAAAGATTTACGATCGATAAAGGAATTATGAATAAATTTTGGCTTATAACGCTCAGCTACAGCACCACCCAAAAAAAAAGAAGAAAACATAAAAAATATCTTTTTAAAAATAAGTATAGATTAAAAAGCAAGAAAAAAGTAAATAAATATTAAATTTCTTTGATAAGAATTTCAAAAACAAAATTTCTTATCTAAAAAATTTCTTCTTAAAGATTTTAAAAACATTCTTATTTTACTTTATTTTCGTCAGCGTTATACAAAACTTTATTCCAATCAATTGGATCCATTTCGACACATTAGAGAACGTTAATCGTGGCTTAAATTGTTATATTAAACTTGACTCGTTTAAAACGAATTTTTTATTACAATATTTTTTTTTAAATGCCTTTTTGAGTTTTAAAAGTTCGTAAAAGATTATTAAGTCTTGAGCTTCAATTGTGAACTGACGGGATCAGTGATAGCGACCAGAAAATTCTCATAATTTCTATTCCAATCTTACAAAAATGCATTATGATGCTGACTTTTCTGTATCAAAAAGTTAATGTAGTACAATGCAAAAATTAAACAGAAAGAGTTCCCAAGTAGAAGAAAATGTGCAGAGCTTCCAGATTTTGAATGCTTGTTTAATTTTTCTATAGTCATACCAAAGATATTAATAGACAGTTCAAAAAAATATTTTATTTAACATAAGTAATTTGCATTTGGTCTTATGGTAAGAGCTTTAAGCCCATACTACAAGGCCTAATTTAATTTTACTTATATTAAATAAAAGCTTTTCTGAATTTTACATATCTTTACTTATTAATATCTTTGGTCATACAATTGCTTTCGTAGTGCATACTCGAACCTTTTCTTAGTATGGGTTTATAAATTGTGTAGTTGTACTTATACTATATGGCGTTGATATCATTAGAACGTGATATATTTGAAATTTAAAAATTTAATTTTGGAAAACTTCAATTAAACTATATTCTATTATTTGATTTTCTACGAAAAGTACTTAATTTCGTTTCAAATATCGTGCAATCGTTCTAAACATAAAGGATTTCTGTCCGACATAAGTGAAATACTGGTTTTCCAATTACTTGTACCTATTTTATAGACTCCTATGTATCTTTTTAAATACCAATATTAAACAAATTTATTAAAATATCGATATTTCTTCATTTTATTGATGCTCTGATTAGTTTGATTGCAAATCTGAATGAAAACTTAAGATAAACTTTTAAGTGAAGTTTATATTTGGTTGATCTAAAGTTATGGTATATCCAAAATTTCTGACAAAAACTACATTTTTCCCATATTTCTAGTAAAATTAAAATCGATATTTCAAATTTTGTTGTTTATACTTTTTATTGTTTCAGAAATATCGTTCGATTTATGTTAAATTTATGATTCTATACTGACTGCATTGCAGGAATTTTTTCTACAGTAACTTTGGATATGCTTCATTCAAGAAATCTATAAATTGGTGGTCAGTCTGATGGATCGATTAGTTTAATGAATGTCATAATGGAAGCTTATCATTAATTTAAACATTTTCATGACCAATTTTGGACAATAAGTGTTTTCTACTGAGTTAAACACCCTATAACTTTAATTCTATACACCTTTAATATCAATATCAAATCGTATATATGGATTATTCGGAAAAGGATTCCGAATTTAACAAATTGTTAAGGAGAATATCCTTTTAAGAATGAAAATCATCACGCAATTATTAATTATCTGACAGCTTCATTTCTTCTGAGGACATATGACTGAATGAAACTATTCGAATATTAAATTTCAGTATTCTTTGATTCTTATATTGCTGAAAATATTAAATTTTAACATCCTTTGATTCTCATATTTCTGAAAATATTTCTTAGCTAATCAGGATGCATCAATGGATACACGAAATTCCAATTTTGGATGATAAGATTGCTCATCATATGAAACAATACAAAATCGTTTTCCATATAAATTCCCTAAATGAAAGGATATAAGAATGTCGCAAATTCATGAAGATGTAAATTACTTCCCCCAACAAGGATATATTCTTAAAAACATTAATAGTTCAATTTAAAGGGACTTAAACTGGCAAATTTATTGATTTTAAAGCAAAATAATCGACTTTGAAAGCTTTCCTATTACGAAATATGTAATTCAAAAACCACATATATGATGTGACTATATAAGAGAGTTGGCAAGTTTCCATGGATGTGGTTTCATATGAAACTCATCAATAATCTGAAAAGACAACTTCGATGTCTTGTGAAATTTCTTTCATGTAATTTTCAATTTATGAAAAATAGTTTTTATTATACTGAAATGGCATTACTTGGAAATGTACATGCAATTTTTGCAAAAAAAGGGTAATTTATAATAAAATATCAAATATCAAATTGAATTTTGGGAAAAAATATCATCAGCACGAAAGAACATTTTATACGAAATAGAATTTTTTTTTCTTGTCCTTTAAAAATGAAAATTTAGCAAACTGTAAAATAGATTATTTTCACTGAAAAGGAAAAGTTTTTCCTATTTTTCCTATTTTTTGTTTGAAGTACAGTGGTTGATTTTATATCATTCTATACCAAAACGATATCTTAGTCCTCTGACATATAGGAAATTGATTTTCCAATGAAAAGAGAGAAAATTTGAACGTTTTTTGTGTCACATGTTTTTTTTTATAATTAATTTTTAATGATACTATTCAGAGAAAATGATTTATTTATTTACTGGTTGAGTTATTTTATCTGGAATTAGGCTGACGAAAGGTTTTTGAGAAGAAAAAAATTGGTGGCTGAAGAGGAATTCATTTCGAATTTCCACAATGTTTACTATCTAAACGATAAAATTCATACGATTTATTGATATTATTAGATTAGTTCTAATATTAGCTTCATGATTATGCATTTTAAGGTGAAGAAATAAAAAGTTATATGCGATATTAAACGGAATTTATTTATTTAAAGGCGGGAATAAACTGAATTCGTGCTAAAATAAATGAAAAAAATTCCGTTTATTGTATTCGACATTAAATTCCATCAATCTTGAACAAAAATTTCTTCAATTAAACTGCAGTGAAATCATTTCACGTTGATCTCATAAATCCATAGTGAAAGAATTTTATAATAAAATTTTGTCATTGCGCTTGAAAATGAAAGTTGTACTTGTTAATTATGTATATTTGCAAAAAATAAAAAGTTATTTTTTGGCAAAAGAATGAAAGTAATATGATTACAGAAATAAAATTTAGTGTTCATAAAAATTGAATTGATAATATCGAGCATAATTTTTTTGTAAAAATGCATTTCCAAAAAATTACCTGAAAAGCTTTTTCTTTCACCTGAAAAAAAGCTTAATATTGTATAATAAATATTATGAAATAAATATTCATTAAAGAAAGTTGTTAAATTGCCCTGAAAACATTTAAGTTGAATGTAGTTTTAAGTAAGGATTCTGTTTATGCGCTATGGTAGGTACTACCAGTCCATCCGTCCGTCCATATACAAAGTAAGTCAAAAACGGCTAATCCGATTTTGATGAAATTTACCGTGTGAGTTGGTTCTCCATGAACTTGGTTTGGCATTGCATTTCAGCAAAATCGATCCAGGGAAAGTAAAGTTATAAAGGAAAATCCAGAGTGACCAGAAAGTTTTGTCGTTTTTTTGTTTATGGTTTTTCGGATTTAATTGGAAAATTTGTGAATCAATTTTGTTTAAATTAATTATATAGATTAACTACACAAATAGTCGATACCATGCTAAATTTCAGTCAAATCGGTTCAAGGATATTGGAGAAAGAAATAATCCTAGTAGAAATTAACCCCCTTTATAAAGTTTTTTTGATGTACTTTAAAAACTAATACACGGATTTGATAAAAATGTACAGATTATACTTATGCTATCAGGGCCTGGGTTACTTGCAAATTTTGAGAAGAAGAAACCTTGAAATAATGTTAGTTTTGTAAGTTTTTCTGTCGCATTTCTCTCATAGGGCATCAAAAAATCTGCTATAGATCGATTTTCAGTTACTATATGTTTTATAAATGAAGATATTTAAAAGAAAATAATTGGGTAAATGTTCGTAAAAAAAGGAAACATGAGGTAATTCATCCGAACAATACTTGCGGATGGTGAGTTATATAGTTTACAAACTACTAAGTTTTTACAGAACTATTTAACAATTTCAATTGTTAGTTATTGTAGATTCCACATGTTTCCATCGGAAAATATTCTTCAAATACTAAGAAAATAATCAAGACGTAGAGTTCGTCTCTCAATTGTTTGTACATCTTGTTTGTATATGCTTACTATATTTTCTGAACTCCCATTTAAGGTGAACACGTATGTTTGCTTTACGTGTGCTTATTTACCTATGAATAGAAAATATTTTGTAGGATTTTCATTTCCTAGAAAATTTTTCCTGTAAATCCAAAAAGAAAGAATACATAAAATGGGTCTGGTCATTGAGTGAATTAGAAAGGTATATCAGTCCCATTTTTTATTCTATTATAAATTTCAATTAATCTGTTTCTAGAATAACGAAGAACCGATATAGAACTTTGATGATGATCAAAAAGATTAGCTAGTCAAATTGAGTAATTGCGTTCAAACGATTGGGCAGTGAGTGGGTATCCATGTCAAGTATACTATAGTATTGCCAAGAGCAGTGCATCATCACAGTTTGTATGTAAATATAATATAAGTAGGAAGTTCTAACTTTCATTATTATTTTTTGTAAAAAGTCACCAAATTTCTGAGATAAAATGAAATTAGAAAACACCTCCACTCGAAAAGTTCATTTATTTGTAGTAAAAACTGTAACTGTAACGCCTTCTGTAAGAAGTAATTTATCTTTCTTTCTTTTTTTAAATCCATTTAATATCAATAAATTTGGTTTAATAATACATTTTTTTAGAGATGATAATGCTTAAACCCTTTATCAATCATTTCAAATGAGGATTAAATTGAATTTTGGGTATCAATATACATATAAAATAGTATATGACACTTTTTCAAGTTCGTATCATAGCATCTTCGCCTTTAAAATTTCATATAAAAGGAAACTGAATATTGATTTTTTGCCCCACAGAAGACAATGCTTTTTAATAAAATAATATTATATATTTATATTATTTCCTTAAAAGCTTTGTTATTAGTTCGGGTGTGCTTCATAATAAAGGCTATCTATGTATATTGCATGAACTTATGTTATTGCTAATATTGTAAGGTTTTTGTATTATGAAAACTATAGCTTTAAATACAGTTGCTACCAATTGTAAGAAATTTGAGGGAAGAAGTATATCTGGACCGGAAAATTGAAATTTTTTAAAAAAGAATTTAGGAAGATTTTAAGTATTTATTATTTACAAAACTTTAATTTGTTAATTGAAAACATATAGTAACTGAAAATCGGCTTATAGCCGATGGCAGCCCTATGGTAGAAATGGGACAGAAAAACTGTCAAAATTAACATGATTTTTTTCTTCATAACTTTGTTTTCTCTTTTCAAAATTAACTCTAATTTGCAGCTAACCCAGACCTTAATAGCATAAGTCTAATTCGTAAATTTTATTCAAATTCGTGTATTAGTTTTTAAAGTACATCAAAAAAACTATATGAAGAAGGTTCTCTTAGGATTATTTCTTTCTCCACTATCCTTTGATCGATTTGACCGAAATTTAACATGGTATCGTCTATTTATGTAGTTAACCTATATAATTAATTTAAACGAAATTTTCCAATTAAAACCTACAAACCATAAACAAAAAATGACAAAACTTTTTGATCAAGGAATAAGCAACTCATGCTCCAAATTTCATCAAAATCCGATAACGCGTTTTTGAGTTATCTTGAGTTATCCGGACTGACAGACGGACGGACATGCATAAATCGATATAACTTTTGATTCCCTACATAACCATACCCTTAAAACGTTTCAATGACGATTATTTCGATGTATTCCCTCTGCTAGTACCTACCATAGGGCATGAAAACGTTTTCAGACAAATTGGTTCCGCAGATTTTGTTTGGATCTTTTTAATATTTTAAAATTTTAAAAGTTTTCCTGAATTCATATGGGACTTTTCTAAGTCCGACCGTAATATTTTATTTTTAAATAAAACATACAAACTGTCTAAGAACCCGATTACAAAATTTAAGGACTCGGTATGATACTGCATAGAAGTTCATCCCTCCGGGGAATAGTGATAAACACGAACTTTATACATATCTGAATTAACAATTCGATGAATTATACTACATAACTTCCGAGTTTATTGGCCACAAAATAAGGAAAACTCTATTCATACATAAAATATCAAGATTTAAAATATATAATAATCAAATTAATCTTATGCTAATCGTTTTTCTCATTATTTAACATGTCTTTTTTCAAATTTATTTATTTTTACCTTGTTGAAAAGGTAACAAATCAAATTTATAATGTTGCTATTTTCACCTTTTTTTAACAAGGCATTTAGTTGACGCTATTTCCTTTTTAAATAATCACTTAATTTACTTCAATAAATCTTATCTAACTCACGAAAAAAAAACACCGATAAATTCATCATTTTTCTACCTTCTTCAAATGATTGTGTACTAAATCCATCAACAACAGGTGATAATTGGCGGTTAAAATTAACGTGTAAACGGAAGGTAAATAAAAGCAAATAGTCAATTTTGTCATTCAAAAAGTAATAAATAAAGTATAAAATATTGCAAATTTTCTCAAAATTAAAGAAAATTGTTAACCACTAGTTCGTAATCGGTTAAAAGATACTAAATCTTGTTTACACCTGACCAAAGAAGAACTGGTTGTACCCAGATTTGCCAGTTTTGGATCTGATGGGAGTATTCAAAAGAAAAAAACATTACGAATAAAATATCGTTGAAGAAACTTTATAAACATTGATCTTAATGTTTTAAGATGGTGGAATCCACTATAAAAAATCATTATAATTTGTTTCACAGGGAGTTTTACTCAATTCTTTGAGAAAAACATGTTAAAAATGCGTGCATCATGGTGCGGGAACTTCCCACAATTGAAATTATGAAATTTTAGTTAAAAATGTTCAAAAATTGACCGCTTTATGAAAACGTTTTTAAAAACAAAATCGAAGACAGTGAAAGTGACGGCATTGAAAGTGAAATTTTTATATAGTATTTTGTATATAGAGATGATATCGGGTCCAATATATTGAATTTTTGGATACAGACCAATTGATTAACAATCAAAAATTGGGTATGTGCGAGTTCCGTTAGTGGAAAAAATTTATAATTAATGAAAAATTTCATGAATTCAGTTTTTATTAATGAATTGTGTGATACCCGCCAATTTTTTCTATTATTATTATTTTTTTTCTTTAATGAAAGACTGTTTCAGATGGTTGTAAAAATTTATTAAGAAATTTGGCTATCAAAAAATAAATTTATTCAAACATTAAAAAAAGATAGGTGAGATGTACCATGTGAAACATCTCAGATAATCTATTGTTATGAGTGCATCACTGGAGGCTTTCATTAACTGATTTGTGTAATGTAATAAAGATACGTATAGAAGAACTATTTCTTCTATTTGGACAGGTTTGAAAATGAAAGAGTTGCCATAAAACTTTTTCAGTAGTAGTTTTTTCAGTTAGTTTGTTAATTTTAACTAAATTGACACAAAAAGAAAACAAAAACGGTATAAGACCTATAAACACTTCAGATATATGCAAAAAGCAAGCATCACACATTATCATTCATAAGGCAACGATTAGGAGCCTGCACACGTTCAGTGTTACTTGTCAATGTTACTTGAATTACTCATATTTCAAGTAACATTGATCGTTTGGATGCTCTTCAATGCTCTTGTGTGGAGGCAACTTCCATCAACATTACTTAACGAAAATTTTCATCAATACTACTTGTCAAGTAACATTGAACGTGTGTAGCCTCCTTATCGGATGTACTATTCCTCCAAAAGAACGACTTCTTATGTATGTGTCAAGGTGTCTTAATAAATGGTGATAAGGCAAATTACGAATTTAAATGGATGGCCTCGATTTACCCAAAAGATTTAGCAACATAAAAATGGGTTAGAAATATGCATCACGTTTTTCTCAGCTTTAGATCCTGATAGAGACAAAATTGCTAGCATTTTAATTACTATGCAGGTTTTAAGTTAATGTCCTAGTATAGTCTGTCTGATTACCAAATCACTGAACTTTTATTTTAAAAAATTAGCGGGAACAGCACACACTTGACATTACATGGACTAATTTTTGAACAGTGTATTTTCACATCATGCTTTAAGTCGACTTTTTAGATAACAAATCATTATTTTAATGTACGAAGTATTTAATGGAAACCTTTACTATATAGGATGATTTTCAAAGGTGTTAAAACAATTGAATTTTTAGTATCTGACTTTTATTTATCTTATGAAATAATTAAGACAATAATTACTTTGTGAATAAAAATTCCATAATCTAAAGTAAAATTAAGTCATATTTTATGAACGGATTAAATATAATCATATTTTAACCTTCAATAAATTTGAATGGTGTTGGTTTCTTTTGGTAAATGTTCAAAGTCAACAAGATTCTTTACTTAAATTTTGATTTAAAATTATTTAATACAACTAAATGAAAGTATGTCACAAAAATTACCCCGATATCCTCCTCCAAATGATTAAAAATCGATTTTTAATAAATTCTTAAAAAAGGAAATTCTTATACGATTAAAATTCTCCAAAATTTCAAATAAACAAAACTACATTTTTTTGTAGATTTTATTTTAATTACTATTTTTTTTTGCATAATCTTTCAATTAAGTTAATTTTGATATAAAAAAATTAACATTAAAAAAAGCTTTTTATAAAATTTTCACGTATAATAAAAATGATGTTAATGCAAAATTTTCTAAAATGATTCTAATTTACATGTTTATGAATTCTGATATTTTAAAGGAAGTGTTATTTATACAGTTTAATCACACTTGAACTATATACATTCCGGATCTCCAATTAACACCAGATGAATTTAGTTAAATTACTAGACGAAAAAAAAATTTGCCAAAAAAGACAGTTTAAATTTAAATATAAGATTTTGTGAAATTCATAATAATTTTGCCGTACTTAGAGAATAATTCGCAAGGTAATTTTAACACTTATACAATGATTACATCGTCTTCTTGAAAAACAATGGAATCATTCGTTATAGTTCAACATTTAGCATGAGCATTTCATTTTTCCCATCTAAAAGAAAAGAAAAAAAGATACCATTTGAAAATTCAGAAAATTCACAGGAAAATTATGGTTTTTATTTTTTTGTTTTTGGGGTAATCTTGACAACGGAAAAAAATTCTGTATAAAATCTGAAGTAAATTAGAAAAATAGTATCATTTCAAAGTTATCTGTTCACTAGACAACAAACAAACGAATAGCCAACAAAAATGTGGATTATTTTAAGTTTATTCTCATCGTTATTAATTGTAAATGCTCGCCCGGAAGCTGGATATTCATATAATGGACCAAATCAAAATAATTTTGGAAATAATTTTCCAACTGGACCAAATCAACAAAATAATTTCGGTGGTAATTTTCCAATAAAACATAATCAAGGATCAAATTTCGGTGATTATTCGACGGGTAAAGTAGAACAAAGTCGTGAAATTGCATTTAATTCTGGATCAAATCATATTTCATCCTCTGGTATTTGTTTTTTTTGATTTTGAAAATATAATCTGATTAAATTCAAAATATAATAAAATATTTCAGGATTTGGACAAGGTAACAGTGGACATGGACATATAAATAATCAAATAGGAGATAGTTATCAGCCGACAGCAGTTGATTCTAGTTATAAACAAAGTGGTGTTACCGATGCATATGGACCACCTGGATATACTGGACATACTGTTCATAAACATGTTTATGTGCATGTACCACCACCAGATACTGATGAATATAAACCACCACGTCCTATTAGTGTTGCGAAATCACAGAAACATTATAAAATTATTTTCATTAAAGCACCATCTCCACCACAATATCATGTACCAATTATTCCAGTTCAACCACAAAATGAAGAGAAAACATTGATTTATGTGCTAGCTAAAAAGCATGAAGAACCTGAGGATATTGTTATACCAACACCAGCACCAACTCAACCAAGTAAACCAGAAGTTTACTTTATTAAATATAAAACTAGAAAAGAACAGACTGGACTATATCCAAACAGTGGACAATCGGAGAGTAGTTTCCATGCTAATAATATTAATACATCTGGTCCAGCTGCTGTTCCACAACAAAATTATGGTCCACCTGGAAATTCTGGTCCATATTAAACTATTTAGAAGATTTTTGTAAAGAAAAAAAACCATATTATTAGGATTATTATTATTTTTTGCACGAGAAATTTTTTTGTTTCTCAAGATTTTTGGAAATTATAAAAATAAAATCATTTTTTAATTAAGAAGAAAAAAATTTAAGAAATATGTTTTTTAATACAATTGAATTAAAAATGGTGAGAATTTTTAATTTAATACACAAAATAATTGCAAAATTTTATTTTAATTACGTAAAATGTTTATTTCATTTGTAAGTTGCTTTTGTCTTTTCAAAAGCATTTACCATAAATCCGATTTTTCTCTTTATTTAGGCAAATAATAGAAGAAATCGTGAAGAAAGTGTTAAAATTGGCAATAAATTGGCCATAATTAGCTACATTTTTAGAAGTTGTTTGGCTGTATGTTAGAAACATACAAAATATATATGATACTTAAAATAATTACTAATTAGTCACAAATTAGCCATAAGTTCGTTACAATGTGATTTTATTCCTGTGGTCACGTAAGATCGATTACCAACGTCTATTAACAAAATTCCTTAAAGAAAGTATTGTTAAAACTCATCTTTTTAATACTAATGAGGATATTACAGATTTTCGTCATATTTAAGACAAAACAAAAATATTTTTATGGCAAATTTGTTGAAATAAATTCCGCACACATAATATGTGCCACATTTCGGAAAACACTCATATATTAAGTTCACTAACAAGAATATTACATAAGAAAATCTGGCACATAATATCGTATAACACCTCAGTGAATATTCCCGCCTTTCAATTATACATGTAACCACCACGATGGACATTAAACAATGGTTGGATTCGTCACCATTCATCTCTTGAAGCTTTCTTTTTGACCAAAGACATTTTATTGAATTTTTGTGTATTTTTCATAATAAAAAAAGGTTTTCTTTTGGAAAAGTTGTTTCAAGTCCACTGAATTGATCCAATAAGACACATATGCATGAATATAATATGCATTTTTTAATAAGGCAGATATATATAGATATATATGGGTTAATATTGAAAGGTATAAAAACAACATACTGATCACTGGAAAGCTATCAGTTTAATATTATAATTCTACAAGACACAACACCAAAATGAGAGCTCTCATTTTGATTTCATGGATTACATTGGCCGCAGCTCGTCCAGAAGCCGGATATTCATATAATGCACCAATTGCACATGATGGACATAATGTAATAAGCAATGATGGATTACATGGTAGAATATTAACAGGAAATATTGAAGGTGGACACTCTGAAGGTGCATAATTTTACAGAACATTTTATTTAATATTTCTAATCACTTTATGTTAATGTTAGGCTTAATTTCCGGTCAATCAATTGGAATTGGTCATGGTCATGGAGCAGGATTAGTATCTGGTCCAGGTGCTGATTTTGTTGGATCATCTGGCAGTATTGGTGTTGATATTAGCCAAGGTCATGGTGCAGGGTTATTGTCTAGTCATGGATCTAATTTTGGTGGATCTGCAGGTGGTATTGCGGTTGGAATCGGTCATGGTCATAGCTCAGGATTAGTGTCTGGACATGTAGTTAATTCTGGTGTATCTACTGGTATTATCGGTCATGGTCACAATAATATAGGATTAGTATCTGGTCCAGGTTCTGATTTTAGTGCATCTACTGGTGGTATTGCTATTGGTGGTGGTGGTGGTGTTGGTAATAGTTATTCAACTGGTCATCTTATTAGTGGTGGACAATCTTCTGTTCATAAACATATTTACGTTCATGTACCACCATCAGAACCAGAAGAACAAAGACATCATCATCCAATTCATGTTCAACCACCACAAAAACATTATAAAATAATTTTCATTAAAGCACCATCTCCGCCACAATATCAAGCACCAATTATTCCAATTCAACCACAAAATGAAGAGAAAACACTGATTTATGTTTTGTCAAAGAAACCTGATGAACAACCGGATGTTATTGTTCCAGCAGTACCTCCAACTCCACCAAGTAAACCAGAAGTTTACTTTATTAAATATAAAACTGCGAAAGAACATTCAACTGGACATCATCATGTTCATGAAACTGGCGGTCAACAAATCGAAGGTGGAACTGGTGTTGGTTTAGATGTTCGCGGTGGTGAAATTAGTGGTAGTGTTGATTCATCACATTTAGTAGCACCAGCTGTTAATGTGCCATCAACAAATTATGGTCCACCTGGCCATTCTGGACCTTATTAGGAAATACCAATATTCATAATTTCGTGTACTAAACAATCACAATTTAGTATTAGTAAATTATTTACTATGTGATTTCTGTTGTGTACTTTTGTATATAGTTCGATTTTAATTTTTTGTTAATAAATATTATGTTTTTTTTAACTTCTTTTTTTTACTTAATCCAATTTTTTTTATTCATATTTCTCCCAAAAAAACTTTCATTTCAGCATAATCTTAAAATCTTAATCAATCAAAAGGCAAACAAACAAATAAATTGGCGCCCGCGAGTATTTGAAATGAAAAGTGAAAATTTCTTTGATGTCAAAGATTATTTTAAATAAAAGAAGAAAAAAAAGAAGAAAAAAATCGATTATGAAACAATGTAAACTATTGGGGTATGTATGAGGAGGTTTGAAAGCTCTTCTATTTTAAAAACTTTATTCATACTGATGCTTTTTTTGTACGTTTCTAACGTGATTAATTAAGCCTGTTACACCGGATTAGTGTTATATAACTAAATTACATATTATATTCAGATTAATTTGAAGCTTTTACATCGTGTTAATGATTCAATATAATTCGTACATTTTTATTAATTTTTAATAAATATATTCAGATTTCTTTTGAATTATCAAATTCATATAATTTTAAGTTAACCTAAAATTGTTCTCTCGATATCACTTTCGATTTCCTGGCGTAAGTTTTAAATTGCAATAAATTTAAAAGATACAACTTCTACTCCTATATTCCATTTCAAAAGTTACATTTTAAGCTTAACATATAAATGACTTTAATTCAAAGTAATTAATTACATAATCAAAGGTGAGCCAAGTTAAAAGAAAGTCAAAACAGTCATTGCGGTTTTAGCTCAATTATTAAATTATTCAGTAATTTTGAAGTTGAAGAAAAACCGGATTTTTCTTTATTTTTAAGAATAATGTTTTCGACTTATTTTTTTTTTGGGTTTTTAATTTAAAAACCCTGACCAACTAAATTTAAATGGTAAATTGTTTTATAAATCGAGGTCCAATCGATGAAAAGAGTCATAAATATTTTATATGAAAATTTTATTGAATTTAGAAAACAAATTTTTAATTATTTACTAAAAAACAAAAAACTAAAGAAAGCACATAAAATTATTGATGAATTTTTATATTCATAAAAGTTTTTAATTTTGATGTTCATTAAAAACTATATGAAAAGTTTTTAGTACAAAACTTTGGAATTTAAATGTGTTTTTAATAAACAAATTTTTGTTTGGTTTAATCAAATCCACTTCTTCAAAAAATTTTATGTATTTCTTCAATGGATTTTTATGGATCGTCATATTTTCCAAAATAAAAATTTGAATTTATTAAAGTATGATAATATATTTATTTTAATTTCTTCAAAAATACTTGATTGGAGTATAGCCCTAGTACCCCAGAAAAATATATAGAAATTTTTAAATTTGCATATCGCTTATTTTTTAAGCTTGATGGTGGACGTTGGACTCGTACTTAATAAATAAAAAAACAATTTAAACAACCAAAATAAAGTTCATAAGTTCTTTTCTGCAAAACTTTGTTTCGTTTTCTTAGATTTTCAGGACTACCTGGACTCTAAAACTGTCAATTCACTTTAAAAAAAAGTACTCAAATCAGTCAATTCTTAATTGAATTAAATTTGAAAAATGATAAAACTTTGTGGGCAATTAATTTTTGTTATATAACTCATTATTTCCTTCGGCATAGTCCTTAGATCAGGATCACAGTCCTTAGACCAGTTGACTTTATTCAAATAGAACACGCAATCGAGATTAGGAAGGAGCAATCTATATTTAAAATTTCATTAAAATCATACAATATGTTTTCCGTACACTTCTTGTGTTTTGCTCTCTGTTGGTAGTCCTTTGAAAACCAAATTATATACAAATTTCTTGCCATAACATTTTGGCAGCACGTCAAGATATCTCTGAAAATGGAAACTACAAGTTTTGCTCCATTAAATTCTTTAATTGAAGATGCTGATTAGAAAATCTTCCTCAAAAACTTACTTTATATTCTGCTTTTCGAAAGTACTAATGAATTTTTTGAGGGATTTTATAAATCCTCAAATAAAATTTTATTGCGAGCCTTTAAAATTAGTCTTAATTTAATATGTGGAAGGTTTTTTAAATACCGTTAAAAGATTTACGTAGTTTATGCGAGTACTTCAAGAACGACGAAGTTTACAACATAATATTCTAATGTTCATCAAATTTACATTCCTAGGTCTAGTCTAAAGTACCGGCTTTGAACTAATTAAATCCTATATATGTAATAGTCTAATGATTAATTTTAAAGAAAATCTAATGTGAATTAATTTAAAATCATTCAAGAAACAGAATTTAAACTAATTCCAATAAAAAAAAATCAAAATCATAATTAAAGAAGTTTAATTGAAAATTTTCTATTGTTTTTCTCTTGAAAAATATCCCTAAGAATATATTTTCGATTAGATGAAAACTTTTCATTAGTTGATTTCAAGAAAATACAAAAGTTTTTTAATCTATAGTTTATATGAAAAAAAGAAAAGCCTGATAAAGAAAAATCTACGCCCTTTTAAAATGTTTTGTTAATAAACTTTTCAATTTTCATGCATCAGAAATTGGACAAGTACCGGTTTCGAATAAAGTTTTCCTCTTCAGAAGAGATTAGTTTTCCCATCATTGACATTTAATTTTAATTAGTTTTCTTTTTCTTATAATATTTAAAGGTGATTGATTTTATTAGAAAAATAAGGGTTTTTTCTTGTTGGAATATTTGCAATTTGTGACTAATCGATGTTGGCTACTTAAAGTTATTAAAGATCAAGAAAAAATGGATTCGAAAAGAAAATTTTTTCCCACTTAGGGACTATGTTCTATGTTGACATTTTACAGAAATTTAATTTTAGTAGGCCTTCGGATTCGTTATCGAACTGAAACTTCTAAACCTTTGATATTTGACACATATATTTACATATTTTTATACAAATCATTCAAATTTTGAATGAAAGCTTAAGTATTTATATTTATTTAGAATATCCTTTAAAATTAGTTTTGTAAACAAGAAAAGTTTGAATTTATTGAATTATCCAGAAGTGTATGGAATTGAAGAAAGAAATATAATTTAAGGGTAATAATGTTTGTTGAAATTGAATTATAAAAATTTTTTTTTATGTTGAAAAGGTTTTCCCAGGAAAAACTTTGTATCGAGAGTTCTATTAGTTTCCTTTAAGAATATTTATTTTATTTCTATATTTCTTATTGTGGTTAAATTGTATTTTCTTTTTTAATTCATTATTTTTGTTATGAATTATAAAATCAAGTTTCGAAATATATATGACCGATAAACTGGAAACCGTTCAAAGTAGATTTGTTTTCATTCTCAACATTTTCATGCTCCCTATCTATAGTATTTTTTATACAAAATGGATCTAAATTCTAAAATTAGTTCGTTGAGATCCGGAGTTATTTCAAATCAGTTGCCACCGAACTGACTATCGAAAGAAAGGTACAATCTTCCAAATGTTGCTCGTGATAAATGCAAATATACAAGATTTTGGCTTTTTCCTCAGCAAAAGTATGAACTGACAAAACAATGAATGATTTTTATTTATTAATTTCCCGTTTAAGGCATGATTTGAGTTGTTATTAACATAAAATAAAAAAAAATATTTAAGGTTGGGCACAACATATTGAACCAGAGTAGGAATCAAATATCTTTTATTTCGGATATACCTTTCAAAGGTATCACAGAAACTCTTAGTTGATACTTATATTACAATGTACTGATTTCTGAAATTTCTAATTTCTATTTGAAAATCATAACTGATATAGAGAATAGTATTAACCTACAAGAAAAATGATAGAAAACATGAGTTATAAAAGAGTATGTTCAACATTAATGCAGTTTTTATAGGTAATAGAGTGATAGAAAAAAAGGGTGGTCAAATATATTCTGGGTTATTTATTTTCCAGTTAAAAGTTTTCACAAATAAAAATAGGAAAATTGCATTTAGATCTATAAATATATATTAAGTGCACATCCAATTGGATCTTTTTCCAACAGTTTTATCAAATTTTAATGATTTTCTTATTTCGTCTTTCAGACTTTTAGGCTATAATGACTTTTGAAGAACTATTTACTATTTTCTAAAATAAAAGTCTCTAATCTACAAAATTCCCAATAATCATGGCAAATTCTAACCTTTCAAATGTTAAATTAGTGCGTCACATAAAAAAATTCCAATCACAATTGTTGGAAGCAAAAAATGAATTTCTGGACAATTGGCAAAAGGAAATTACAAAAGGTATTCCAATTGAAAATATGGAATTTTTAAATATGATTGGATATGGAGCTTTTGGAAAAGTTGTTTTGGTAAAATAAATAATAATATGTATACAAAAAAGCAAAAAAAAAAAGATATTATATATAAATTACTTTTGGGATAATATTTATGGTAAATTTAACTAAATAAATATCATTACTTTCTTGGTCGATATTTACATAGGCCCGGAATAAATCAAATCGAAATACTTTAGCTATAAAAATTCTGGAAAAACGATACATTATTAAAACATCACATTTGAGACATTTTAAATATGAAATAAAATCTTTGAATTCAATTAAATTTGTATTTATCACAAGAATGATATATTTTTATATCGATAATGTTTATGTTTATATTGGAATGCCTTTTGTAAGCGGTGGTAAAATTGTCATTAAATCATTTTAAATGGAAACCTATTTATATGAAATTCTAAATTTTTAGGTGAAATGTTTGAATTATTGAAAAAAGCGAAAAAATTCACTGAAGAACAATCAAAATTTTACACAGCACAAGTTCTATTGGCCTTACAATATCTGCATTATGTTGGACTCATCTATCGAGATTTAAAACCTGAAAACATTATGATGGATAATGATGGATATATTAAATTAATTGATTTTGGATTTTGTAAGAAATTATCAAATCATCGTACTTACACATTATGTGGTACACCTGAATATTTAGCACCAGAAATTTTTCTATCAAAAGGTTTATAATTCGAAAGCTTTTATTGTATCTCAAAGGTTGAATGAATATAATTAATATGTTTCATTTACACTTTACAGGCTATGGTTTTTCTGTAGATTGGTGGGCTTTTGGTATATTAACATATGAATTTTTAGCTGGTTATCCACCATTTAAAGGAACTGAAATGAAACTGTTTGAGAGAATATCAACGGGAAAATATACTTGTCCGAGACATTTTACAAATGAAATGAAAAACTTCTTATCTTGTTTGATAGTAGTTAATCCATTGGAAAGGTTTGTATATGAAGTTTAATAGAAATTTTTGCCAAAAAAAATACCGAAAACTTTTATTTTAGACTTGGGTCTCTTAAAGATGGTCCAGATGACATAAAAAAGCACGAGTGGTATAAAGGTTTAGATTGGGATGCTATTTTGCAAAAAAGTTTAAAGGCACCAATGCAACCGAGACCAAATAGCGCGGGAAATTTATCAAATTTCAAAACTACGCATGTCGGAACTTTACGACATGCAACGAATAATGAATTTTCTGGAGAATTCCGTTCATTTAATATGGTCTAAAACGATATTTTAGATTTTTAAGATTAACTACCTTATTCACCAACCGTATCAACAAATTTTGTGGTTCTTTACGTAACGATAACGACCTAAAATGCTATTCTCTGTAGTACAATTTCTGTGTAACGTATGTGTTATCTTATAATTAATTAATTATTCCTCTTGAGATCAAGGAATACTTGATCACAAATAGCCAAATCTAGAAGAGAATACCATTTTATTGCTGCATATCGACATAAACTCGTAGTCGATATGGTTGGAGAATAAGGGCCTAGGTTTTTATGAAATTTTAAAATACTGTAATTAATAGTGTTATTCTCCGACCGTGTATGTAAATTTATTTATCGATGTAGGTTTTGTGATCGCTATTTAACGACAACAACTAAAATTGCTATTCTGTAGTACAACTCGTGTGTAATGTATGTGCGATCTTAATACTTAAAGCTTTCGCTATTTGCTGTCACATATATGTGACACACCGTTTTGTTAGCAGAGCCTAGCATCACATATGTGTGTCAATTTAAAATAATGTTTATTTTACTTTTTTCAGAATGTTCTTAATATAAATACGTAGAGTCTACTCCAATTGGTGTCATATAATCCTGAAAAAAGTTTTGGGTTGAGGTGGATGTTTTTCTCAGGAGACCCTGGTAGCGAAAGAGTTAATATTTTTTGATCACAAAATTTGAAATTTTAAAGAATTTTAAATAAGGAAATTTTTCTACGAGAATGCCATTTTTTTACTTTGTTTTATGTCGTAACAGCGAAAAATAAATCCCACTGAAGACGTAAAGTCCTAGTCGACACGGTTAGAGAATAAGGACCTAAATTTCAATTATAAATTAAACAAGATTTTTTAAACGTGATTTTATTTTATCTTAAGAATAGGTTTGTTTTCTTTAAAATAGTTTCATTTCATTGAGTTTAATTTGCAAATCATGAATTCAACTCAATTAGTTGATTCGAGATTCAAGGTAGACATTATTAGCGACAATAATTAGCATTGGTTTATAAATTATGATAATGTTATTTTGTTATTTTGAAGCATTACATGGAGTCTGTTGAAAATTATCTTCTTCACAATGAATTTACAAAAGTAATTCAATCTTCTGTACTAACAAAAAAAGGTAAAAATCCTTTTCTACTGTTTGAAGTAATCACCAGTAGAAATTATTACGGAGATAACTTGAGGTATTTCTTTCGTTGTATCTTTAATGCAAAGGATTTCTACGAATGGATATAATTTATAAAGCGACTAAATATTTAGAAAAATGGGCTGCGGTAGTAGGCATCATTTTAGACAAACGACTGGAAATTATCTATTAGATGGATAGTTAGCTAGGGATTAACGATCTATGTTCTTTAAAAATATTGAAAAATGTCCAAATATTCGGTTTAATGACGAAAAAATTAACTATTATTAAAATTTTATGTTAAATTTTAGTTTAACTGGACAATCAACCGGTTTCTAAGATTCTAAACTAAAGAAAGTTGGAGTATTTCGTGGTCGGTCTTGAATATTGATGCACTTAGAATGCGCATAGCTTAGCTAATAATTGGAATTTTGATTTCTACCTTGGCTGAAACTATTTTTAAGATTTCAAGCTTTAAAATGGTATGATATTGACTTAAACTTATTTAATTATACAAATGAATCATATCTATTTTAAATTTATCTTAAATAGGAAATCTACATTAATATATCAACAGAATTATTATTGATTAAATAATATATCTCAAGTAATAAATAAACTAATTTTCAGTTGATATTAATTATCTCATTGTCCGTTTAAATATATAATAACTTTGCTTTATTGTTCAACAGAAATTATTGTTAAGCATTGATAACATTTTAAATTAATAGCTTTAAATCAATTATTATTACTTCTAAGAAAATTAAATATATACACAAAAAAATAGGTTCTCAATAATTAAGATGTTTTCCTATAAAAACTGGAAAATTTAAAATTCATTCAAAAATGAAGCTATTTTTATAATAATGGAAAACCGTAAAGAAAATTCGCATGATTTATAAACAAAAGCTTTCAATATTTTTAACTAAATAAATTCTTTTTTAAAACTGAAAATTCTACGAATAAAGAAAATATTGGAATAGGAAAATTGTTGTATTTTGTAGAAAACTCATTAATTATAAAATGGAAAAATAAAAGATATATGAACCCACAACCAGATGTTCTCCACCCATTTAAAATAATGATCATATCTGGAAAGTACACACAATTCGGTTATAAACAAATCTCGTTTTGTTTTGATTTCCGAATAATTTATTCGTATTTTATTTCCATTAAATCAACAAAAATCGAAAGAATGTAAGTTTTTGAGTGAATTACAAGCTATTTTGAAAAATCATTAAATAAAATTTTTAGTATATACTAATACAATATTCAACGAATTGATTGATTGAAACTAATACTTATTTTGATTAATTCCTTAATTTTAGATTGACATCTTTTCGTGGGAAGAAACTGCTGAGAGAATTACTTAAGATTGATAAGCTATTTGGTATAGTAATTGTGTGATAGTTGGGAAATGTTATTGAACTTGAACATTTAAAATATTGAAACAAAGATGAATGATATCCTATTTTTAATCGAATGTCGAAAAGGGTCTAGACATGGAATTGAGTTAAAACGCTACAATAAGTCTTTTTCAATTGACACTTAAACAAATTTGAGAAGTGATCTATTTTTGAAACTTTATCTAATCCATTACTATTGATAGTTATCCTTGAAATACACATCATATGAGTACATAAGAAGTGTAAATATTTTAATATTGGTCCTTCAAATTCTTATAAAAGGGTAGGCGTAGTCGACGGAAACATTACTTCTGTTTTTGACATTGAATCTATTCAAAGGATGATAGAGAATGAAAATGACAAACGGCTGACCTTTTTGGAGGCTTTCCGGAAAGAATATGATCCAAAGGATGGGGCATGTAGTTAACACCTTAATATAGTTCCATCGATAGTTTCTAGGATATACTTTTGTACAAAAAGGCAATACAAAGCTCAAGATGAGAGTATGTACTAAAATTGAGAATCAATAATTAAAAACACACAAAATTATCAATTCTTTCTTATAGATATATGTAAAAATTTACAATTTGATCCTCGTATGTATAAAAAATACTGAATCCCTACAAAAACATTGTACTCAAGAATTTTTCGAAATAAAATTTAATTATTTATTTATTTATTATTTAACCCGCGTTTTTATTACTTTTTTAAAAAAAATTCAAGTGCTTTAATCTCAATCAAAAAGCTTTCAATTTAAAATTTAATAAAATTAAAATAATAATCAAAAAAAAAAATGAAAAGAAAATTTGAAAATTTATTCTAAATTTCAAGGCAATAAAACTGAAATGAAAGTGAAAATTTTTTACATTTAAAAATAAAAAGATTTTCCTTTAAAATTTCCACCAACCAACCAAAAATCCAAAAAAAAGAAGAAAAACACCTAAAATTATGAACTTTATGATATAAACAAAAATCTCAAGAAAAGCACGTGTTTTTCATAACAAAAATTAAAGGCTAATTCACAATAATGAAAAATTCTATCAAGTTTTATGTAGAAAAATTTTTCTCAAACAAATATATTTGTCCTTTTTCGATATGAAAACTTTTCAATGTCAATGTTAATCTCAAGAAAAGTTCCACACTATATACAACCGGAAAATTGTTGTTTATTTTGTTGGTCCGCTATTTCATATAACATTTATTATAGAACTTGCGCAAAATGAAAATTCTTTTCCATATGGGTTTATTGAAGGAAATTTCAAGCTTAAACAATTTGTTGAGAAAAAATATTTCAGTTAAAATTTGGTATTCATAGGGAACTTATGTGGAAAATTTTTTGTCAATTTTTCATCCGTTTAGAGAAGTTACAGAGTTATAGTTAAAGTGCCGGTTACATATTTAATATAATATGTGAATTTTCTTACGAATTTATTTTAAAATGAAACTAATTTTCCGGATTATGTTTACTGGTGTTTATTAAATATCAATTTCTTATTTTTAAATAGAATTTTCTTTTTGAAAAAGTCTTTAAAAAATTGTTAAAATTCCAACATTTTGAAAATCTTGAAAGATTTTTCTATTTTTCTTTTTGCCTTTTATCGGAAAATGTTTTTCAATTTATTCGTTGCTTATCTGGATTTTTTGGTGATTTAAAACCCACGAAAAAATTTATTATTAACGACTATTTTAAAGTTTCTCAACTTTCTTTACCACAAAAGTTCAGTCTCAATGTGATTATGTGGCGTTGTTTATTAAAGGTGTTAATCTGATTTATCAAAGAAGGTGTGATTTATAAAAAAAAGAAAAATATTAATTAAATTAGATTATAATTAAAATTTTGTTTTATTTTGTGATAATATTTATTGAAGGTGGAATTAAAATTTAAAGAAGAAAGGTGTTTATTACACATTAGTTTTGAGGGAAATTCGTTTTTAATTAGTGTTAAAAAAAAAGTGTAACAAAAAATAAATATTATGTGTTTTTTTTAGTGTTGTGCACTAATCTTTTAATATTTCCTACATGAAGCTATAGCTAGCTACTTAGTTAATTCAAGCACGCAGGGATATGATAAATTATCCAGATTTTTAGCCAGCAGCAGGAGAGAAATACGTCGTTATGTATGTAAGAACAAAAAAGAAAATTAATTTCCATTTTGTTTATCTAATTAAAATTGAAATTTTTATTATCTAAAAATGTTTTTTCGTACTTTAATTTTACTATGAAGGTTTAAAACTTTCCAGACTTACACGCAATATAAAACGTTTTATTTTGAATATTTAGTTTCCTTTTTTTCTTCATTTTCCAAATTATACAAAATTTTCCCATGAAAATGTATACAAAAAAAAAAAAAAAGAAAAAAGAATTTCTTTATTTGACCTTCTTAAAGAGTGTTTATCTGGAAAAACCAGAAACATAAAATATTTCAGTTTTTTTATGAGTTTTTATTTCATGATGAATAAATTCCAAAATGAATTGGAAAATTCCTATTTTACACGATTTTCTTTCACTTTAGTCTAAAATGTCAGTCAAATCAACTTGTTGATGGGCTCTAACTTTTCTACAAATTAAATATAAGATCAACAAGAATGACTGGAATAACGAAAACTTTTCCTAAGATTTATGTAATAAAATCAGAAATTTTCTTTGACATTAATGCATTTATCTTTATATACATATTAATATAAGGAAGAAAATTTTATGCTATGAAAAATGATATAACAGGTGAATAAATTCCATTTAGACACGAAAAGGATGATGATGATAAGAATTTTTTGTAAGCTTAGGGAAAACTTTGAAATTTCACTTTACTAGTAAACCGTCGGTGAAAACAGAAACAAACAAAATGGAATTTAATAATTGTATTTTTAATAACCTTTAATATTAATTATGAAAAGAAAAAAGAAAAAAAAAACGTGAGGATCAAGAAAATGTCTATGTCTTAAAGCCTGTCCAAATAATTCTTTTTGTAAAACGTGAAATATTTAAAAATTCTTTAGACAATAAGAATGTTTCTTTGATTCCATTTTCTCGACGTTTTTCTTAAGAAAATGCTTATTTTGTAAAGAATTATTCATAATGAAAATGTTTTTATACTTTTGTTTATGAATTTTTATTGTGTTCATCATTTGAAATGGAACTTTTACCGGTTCTTATGGGTTTTCTTTGCAGAATATAAGAATATAAGAATATTGTACAGAAGATAGTACTTAAACTTAATTTGCTTAGGCATTTAATAAATAATCAGAAAATCCGTCATTATTTATTATTTTAGAAATAATTCGAAAAAATGCTTTTTTTCATGGTTTTTGATATGATATAGAATTAATGTTATTAATTCAGGTATTTTTGGTGTTTTTTCTTATAAAAAAAATGTTCTTTTCTCATTTTCAGGTTTATTATTATTTATTACGTGAGGTTTTTGGTTCATTCTTCTTATTAAATAAATGTTTTATATAGTATAGAAGCTTTGTTTTCTTTTCAAGTTTTATTTTTGTATTCATTGAAGGAAAATAATTTCGAATTAGTTATTTAAAAGACTTTTTGTACGATATAAATTTCTTCTTTGAAATATTGATTAGAATTAATGAAAAAATATTTTTCAGTAAATTACACTAGGTTTTCGGATCCATATTTAAAGCACCTGAGTTTTGTGGACGTAGCTCGTAAGTAAGACCTTAAATTTAATGCTTTAACTACTAAATACTTGAAACTTAATTGTGAGTTCTAGCAAACAAAATAGAATTCTAGTACTGCTCTACTATACTACCCAATTTTGCACTTTAGTGTACTTGGGAAAGTTACTTAAGGGGTTGGTACCCATTAGAATGTTTGTTTATTTTTCACATAATACAATAAAGAAGTAAAAAAAGTAAGTCTGGTTTTATAGTATACAATTTGTTAAAGTTACCGCCATTTTTCTGGACCTCCTTTTTATTGAATTATCTGAATTCTGGGCAAGCAGCCCTGGTATTAAACATTAATTTTTTTCAGTGTTTCTAAAAACAAACCGAAAATATCCTACATCAGTGCATGTGGAATCTTATTAGGCATGTCCATGTTAAATATAAGAATTAAGAAAACGTCATTTAGAAATTAGGCTTGTTGTTTCATTCAAGTTGCTAAAACGTCCGCAATTTTTAAAATGTTTGCATCTATAATACTTTGGATTTAAATATTTTGAAGAAAATGACTGGCTATAACGTCTTCCAAATCGAGCCTAAAGGTAAAAATTAATACTTAATAAAGTCATTGATTATTAGTAATTAGATAAAAGTTTTCTCCGTTCATATTTACTGAGGCAAAAGTCAAAAACTTTTGCACTGGCATTCACCAAGTTTAGTTTTTATCAGTTCACTTCAAGTTTGTAAATAATAATATGCCTATTTCATCTAAATTTGGAATTTTACCTCATGAAAAATGCAGTTAAAGTTAAAGTCATATGTTTTCATAGTTTTATATGAAAATTTTATTAATAAAATTTGCCACAGGTGTATTTCGACTAAGTTCTGATACATTTATAGTAAGTATTTGATTAAAACTGGTTCTATAAAAGGAACATATCTATTTTCATATGTGTATATTCTGAAATATACACTGTATGACTTTTAGGCGTAATATAAAATAATCAGCATTGAATGGCTTGGAAAAAGTATTGAATTTTTAGAAAGGCATATGAATAGCTTAATAACTATTCTTGGGTAGTAAAGTTGTTGGTAACTGTAGAGATCTCAGCTCTTCAGTATTACTTATTTTTCTTCACCCAAAACACTACAGTCCTTGTAATAAGTTCTTATTGGAAGCTTGCAGTATTTTGGAGGTTTGTCAAAAATAATGTATGAAAGTTATTACAAAATAGACTGAAAACTAAAATCATAAGCTTCTGACTCATCTCGTTTAATAGCTGAGAAAAGGCTTCCGTGTACACATTTAGGCTAGACTGACATTTCGTGTGATGAATTTTAATTCATTTGTATATTTCAAAAAAAGTACTCGTCAGGAGAATGATAATTATTTTTACAATCAGCGATTTCGGAATTGCTTTAGATAAGATTGAGTTCAGATTCTCTTAAACAGTTTTCAAAATTCAAACAAAACAAATTCTTTTAAAGTTTTCAAAAGTTTTTAATTTTTTTAAGTCAAAAATATGTTGATTGAAATAATCTTTGTCTAATTTGATTGATTTTCTAAAAATAAAAGCACTTTAGTGAAAAAAATAACAGAAATTTTGGAATTTCGGAAATTTTTGTAAATACAATTAATTAATGAACATTAAACGAATTGATTTTAATAACCAGATTATCTCAAAAAATTTACAATAAAAATTTATTTATAACATATTTTGTTGAAAGAAATCAAATTTATGCTTTTTATTTTCTTAAAAACTTGTTTAATCATAAAATTTACGAGAATAAATCATAAAAAAAAGAAAAAAATTATTAATTTTCTCCTAAAAACAAAAATTTAACTTCATCGTTTATGATAAAAGTTTTTGATTGGATAAAAATCTTGAATAAACATAAAATTTTTCATTTCTTCCTTATAAAATACAGAAAATCCATTAAATCTTTAAAGAAAAAAAAAAACGCGAAATAACATTTTCACAAAGAAAATACATTATAAAAGGTGGAAAGCCTAAGATATCGTGAATTGGATTATTTATTGCATCTTTTAACTTTTGTATAACAATTCTTGCTCACACCCTTCCTGGGTACACGTATGGAATGTGTATCATTCCAAAGTAATATGTTGTATTGTAATTTGGAAGAATGATTTATCATGTGTTACGTGAAAAAATCCGACATCACATAAATATTTCCAAATTTAAAAATAAAAGAACTGAGTTAAGTATACCTTTAAAAAAAAAAAAAAAACCAATCGTTTACGTGGGAAATCAATATCACCTACTTTTCGATTCAAATAAATACCGGAAACTTTGTTAATTAGTAGCCAAAATATTTTTATTTTAATTAATAAGCTTTTTGTTACGAAATAAATCTTGCCCAAAACGACATTAGGTCTGTTGTGTCCGATTTTATTTAAAAGGAAGTCAATTTGAAAAAAAAAACAAGAAACAAGAAACAAAAAACCTTTCCAGATTCATGTTTTTTGTTCCTGTTGAAGTGGGATACCTTTTAATTCTTTTAATTAGACGAAAAAAAAAAAACGGATACCATTTTTAATTAGTATTAAAGTTATTAAAGCATCATTCGCGAAAAAATGCTGTAGCTTATTTAAATATTACAAATGATTCTGTTTCTAGAAAATATTCTCAATTTTTCACATCATTTTCAGGTTTTGTACTAGATAGACGTATCGACTGTAAATGGCAGTTGGCATAAGACCCTCGATTTGTACTTAGAATTTAAAA
Source organism: Xylophagus ater (assembly GCA_963422695.1). Classification (NCBI taxonomy): domain Eukaryota; kingdom Metazoa; phylum Arthropoda; class Insecta; order Diptera; family Xylophagidae; genus Xylophagus; species Xylophagus ater. Next base: position 8,299,607 of record OY730481.1, read on the forward strand.
AGTAGGTAAAGTGTAAACTCGATTCGGTATACCAGTTTTCAACTGTATAATAAAAGTCTGAAATATTTCGACTGTAAAAGTTTAGACTGATTTAGTGCCTGAAAGGCAGACAAATAAAAAGTTTCGTTAGATTTAAAACAATATAGTAAATAACGCTAGTAATTATTTAGAACTGGATTTTCGGGTATTCGGCCATTTTTTGTACGCGAATCTAAATTTCGAACAAATGTAGGTCAACTCTCAATATATGGGAATTTTTATAGACTAAAATTCTCGAAAACACGATCTTTTTAATCTACATATTTATATTTGACATTTTTAAACAAAGAGTGAAATTAAAACCACAACTATTGGCTGTAGCCAAATAAGCTTTTTTTTAAAAATTCGTATTAAAAGCATGTAGTAACTTAAAATAGGCCGATTTTTCGAAGCTCTATGGTAGAAATGGGAGTAGTAGTTAACAAATCTACCTTAGTAATATTAGCAGTATTTGCTACATGCCAGCTACTTATTAACATTTCACTACTAGTGGCAGGGTATAGTTTAGTGAATTAACTCGGATAAAAAACAACCAAAACATATAATATTTCAAGGTTTTTCTCCAGAACTTTGTTTCTTCTTCTTCAATTCAGAATTAACCTGAACTGTAACAGCATAAATATCTTCTACAAATTTTATTCAAATCAGTTGTTCAGTTTTCAAAATACATCTTTAACTTTTTAAACAGGCTTATTATTTCCTACAACTATTTCTTTATCAACTATCCCTGGACAGATTATATTGAAATTTAACTGGAAGTAATTAACGGCATACAAATAAAAATAATAGATAAGAAATGCCCAAAATCTGGTAAAATTCAAAAATCTAAGAAATTTCCTGTTAATTTCTGTTAATTCTGTGTTAATTTCTAAAACTGCAATAAAAATATTGTGATTTGTGCCATCTATATTTTCAATATAACATTAAATAACTCAGTCAAAAATAAAAAAATCATGCTTAAATAAGCGAGTATAAAATGTATGTTAACGATTTTTAGTTTTCTAAAAAAAAACACATTTGTGCATACGTAGCCCCTTAAACTAATATTCTAGATAGATTTTCAATTTTAATGATCACTATTACTCAATCGGTCATTAAAACTCGATAATGATCTTTATTTACATAATAATGATCAATTTTAAGTATCTATTTCAAGCATCATTACTTTTTTAATTTTAAAATGAAACTGTAAAGATGTCCTAAATTTTTTCCTCACATTGTTTACAGGGCCATCTACATTTGAGTATATTTTAAAAATTTCATCTGGTTTTTACATGTTTTCTTTTTCTGATCGCTATAAATTGAATAGTTTCATTTGTCCACAAATTTAAAATGTCCTAAAACTTCACATTATTAGTATAGACTTTTTATATTTTATTGATCACAACGCTATGCCCATAAGTATGAACATTTTTAATTGTCAAAAAATTTATAAACATTTTGGAATGTCAAAAATAATGATCATTGTGAAAAAAAACAAGATGTGTCATGAGTCATCCAGAAGTATCATTAAAAAATAATTACTGTAATTAAAATCGGAGATCTGTCTAGAGCATTCGGTAATGAGATGTCATAAAAACACAATCGAGAGTATACCGTATTTAAATTTCTACCAAAAATTTGTATATAAAATTATTTTTTTATTTCGTGGCTTTTAAAAAGGCAGGGATTTTGTAATTAAATTTTGCTCTAAAAGAAGTAACTTAATGTTCCCAATTAAGATGGTCTCAGTAAATATTTGTCGAAAAATTTATAAATGGAAATTTACATTGAAATACATAACTCAATTCTAAATTTAGAACTTTCTTTAAACTTTAGCACCTAATTACCCGAAATAATTCAATATCTTTAAAAGAAAATCGAAAAAAGAAAAATTACTAATAAATGTTCGTTGAACTTTTAAAATATCTTAATTTTTGAATTCATTTGTATTGGATTTCATAAACTATGTAAATTGTTTAAAACAAATTAATTTAAATTTTAATAAATTACTCTTGTTGTTAATTTCGCGTTTTTTTCTTTCTGTTTACTTGTTTTAAATAATTCTTCTTTTTTTCATTGAAAGCCTGCTGTTTTATTTTGTAAAAATGATATAAATTACAAAATGTTAAAAGTATGATAAATTTTTTCTTAAAAAATGTTTGCAATAATTTATTTTTTTGTATTTGTTTGCTTAGACCAATTTCATACCTAAGTAAATTACATAATAATTTATGTAGACGTCCATATATATGCTTTTTCTCACCAAAAAATTAAGATATTTCTTTAAGATTTATTAAGCTTTTTATCCCGCTGCGGTTAATACGAATTTACGAAATGTTCAATTTTTTAATAGATTTTTCACAATGAATTTAATTATGTATATTTTATATAGTTTTTTTTTTGTTTGCTTGCTTGGAATACACTTTACCAATTTAAAAAGAAAAAGTATATAATTCATTTAAATCGCCCATGAAAACACTTCTGTTTGGGACATCAATAAAACTTTTCCGAATTTATTTATTATTTTTCTTTTTTTCTCGAGAAAAAAGAAGAACTGTACTCAAGACTAAAAAGATGGCTCAAAAATATAATGTTGCTAACTTAAGAAAATTTTGGCTGGGATAACATATTTCTTGTTTTTAAAATAGATCACAAATTTTTGTAGCCTTAGCTTTTTATATACTAGTATAATAAATATAAGAAACATGTTGATTGACAAAAAACGGAAATTTAGTTTCTTTTTTTAATTTAAGAATTCAATTGAGAAAGTTTCTTTGGGATTTCCAGAAGATGAGAAAGTTTACGTTGAAATAAGTTAGAAAAAAAAAAATAGCATATGATATAAAAATACTTAATAATATTGAATATTGAAAGTTTATTGATTTTATAAGATTAATGATGTCCTATTGAAAGAAAAATGTGTACAATTTCGTGGCTGAAAAAATAAGAAAAAGAATTTTTAATGGTTTACGAATTTCTTGAAAACTTTTAATTTATTTATTTTTATAATAAAAAAAAATTATCTAGTTGAAGAAACCAGAATCAACTTCTTATGCCGTATGGTAAGGTACCAAGGAGTATATTGGTTTTGTGACCACACTTGTAACGAATATAACTTATCATCGGAGAAAGGTTTTAAGGCTATATCTTTAGACTGTAGAGAATCTAAAGTTATATCGAATTATGCATGTCTGTTCGTTTGTCCGCGCGACCGTTCATCAAATTTTAAATTTTCAGCATAGATTGGTTAGTCCTTAACTCTATTTGATATTGTAGTTGAGATAAATTGGTTAGAAGGGAGCGAAGTTATAAAGTAAAAACTTGAACAGCCACAAAGTTTTGTCGTTTTTCAAATTTAGCTGAAAAATTTGTGCAGATTTTTCGTTTAAGCTTATTAATTATGTTGCCCAAATAAGCGATACTATGTTTAATTTCATAAAAATCGATATAGGGATAGTGTAGAAGGAAATAGTTCTAGAATAAAATTAGCCTGTTGTCCATGTTTTGTTAACTAAGACTCCCATTTCTACTATATGGCATCACAAAAAATTTTCTGTATGTCTTATAAACAACTTTTTATAGTTCAGTTTTCTCCTAAACTACATATATGAAAATAATGGCAATATGACATACCCACGCTTTCCTATTACAAAAGATATTTCTTTTGTACTGGCGGAAAGGGAAAATTTCGCGTATTTTACAAAAATTAACAAACCATTTCCTTCTGGTTGGCTTTTGTATCTAATTTTATTAACATGGAGCTTTGCGTTATCACAAACTATACGACACACTTTGGTCTTAACTTTTCCACTACTTTTTAAGAACCTCTCGGGATCAATTCGGATAGTACATATCTACACCACAAAATATTTTCTCATAATCCCGATTAAAATTAAGTTTCGAAAGGTAACTTTAATTTTCTGGGTATGAAAATTGTTAGAAAATTTTCGATTAGAATCAAAAAGATACATTTTTTCTTGACAAAAATAAGTTCTTCAAAGAGACTTTAAATTTACTTTAATTTGCAAAAAGAAAATTAGTAGTTTGAGTGAATTAATTGTAAGAATTTGCGTAAAACCTGAAAGTATTTGAAATTCTGTATCTTTAATTATTTAGATCATTTCCATTAAAGTTGTATAAAGTTTATTAAATTCTCTTCAAAGACGTGCTTGATAACTTTGAACTTATATTTCTAATACTTTTAAGGAAAGAATTTCTATCTTCATTTTACTTAGAGAAACCAATTTATTTCTGTTTCTTAGAGGAATATGAATTTATGTCAAGAATTACAGTTTTTTTTTTATCATCTTAAGGAATTTTTCATCAGATGCCACAAAATGATATCAACATTCATACTTATTTCGGAGCTTTTATATTAGTTCATTTTCAATTACTTCGTTTGACAGAAATCCAGAAAAAAAGAGAAGAAAAACAAATCGTTACATAAATAATCCTTGGGTTAGGATATGGTCGTTATAATACTTTCCTAACCAATAATTTATATGTTAAATAAACCGCAATAGTTCATGATGACAACAATAGTAAGAAGTATCCATAGTATGCTTGTAGTATAGTACCAAATTTAATAAAGTTGTAAGAGAATATGATATATAGGGTAAAGTTAGTTTACCCTTGTCTAAAATTTTAGACTGACCAAATTAATATGGGTAGACCAAAAATTGTATCGGAGAAAGCCTAATGACCGAATGGGCAACATTTATCTGTGACCAATATTTTCCAAGTTATGGGAATGTGCAATTTAAAATTCTGAATTTTCAACTTTTGAAAAATTATTGCAAATTCTTTTATCATCAGTATGTATACCGAGAATACAATACGCACATCGATTTGCATAGAATCTTATTAAGACTACACGCAGAAAAATTACAAAGCTTTTGCTTAGTTTTGCCAACTGAATTTTCTTTTGTGATAACTGACTTTTTTGTTGAAACAACTAAATTTCAGTTATGAGAACTGAAAACTTAATTATGAGAACTGAAAACTCAGTTGTGGCAACTAAATTTTAGTTGTGAAATTTCGAGAATTGAAATTTAGTTGTCACAACTTAGTTTACAGTTCTCACAACTACAATTCAGTTATCATAATTGAATTTTCATATCTAACAACTAAAATACAGTTGTCAGAACTACCCAAAAGCTTTATGATTTTTTTTTATAGTATCTCCTTTCATCAACAATTATACAAATTATAAATTCTTTACAGGTTCGAAGTGAAAACTGCTTTTTAATTACCTTAACTATTGTTTAGTTGAACTACAGTTTAACTAAGAAGAAATGTTTATCATTTACAAGTTTCAAAATCTTTGTGGTAGTGAATAGTAGCAAAAGTAGTTCAAATAATTTCTTTAGTGTAGAATTTGTTTTGAATTTTATGTAATTAAATTATTTTTACCTTAATACCTCGCTAAGAACAAAGCATAAGTACCTACTTCGTAAGATCTGATGTAATTAAATGAAGTAACAATGCTATACACAGGTATTATACTTATTATATCAAATAGTGTACTTTCATGCTTTAATTAAAAACACAATATTTGAATTACTTAAATTATTTTCTAACTAATTAGTCCAACAACTAGTTCACATTTTTTTCCGGTGATATGAAATAATTGGAAAAATTTGACATATTCTAATTATCCATTTATAATTAATACAAATTGATTTATTATTATGTAAGGTATTAGTTAAGGTACTCACCCGAATTAAAGATAACATATAATATTTGTTATCTCATGCTTCTCTAATCACCTGAATATATTCCCTAACTGTCACTACCCTACGTAGATGATTTCACCTAATATGTTCATGTTCCAATAAAAACGTTTTAATCATCAATACTGTCTTTAATAGATATTATCTTTTCATAAAGAAAATAACATGTTTCTTATATTTTTATAATTTAATATTTATTTAAGACATGAAAATACGCAAGATCTTGACTTGAGTATTTCCCGGAGGCCATATCTACATATGTATACAGGTATAGTTTTTCTTTCAGTAAATAGAATATCGAACCTCGAAAGAAAAAAAAAGAAAAACAAATAAAAGTCTATAACATTGAAGTGTAACTGATATACCTAAAATAAAACTAATGGGAAACTTGATCCTTAGGCCTATCGAAATAATTGGTCCCGACAGACAAATTTATGTGTCCATTGTGAATATTCCGGAAGAAAATCATTCCTCCTTGTTCTTAGAATATTTATCAGAAAATGTTTTAATGTAAATTCACGAAGGTTATATATAGTCTATAGAATTAAAAGAGGACCTATATTACATAGTTGAAGAATTCTTTGGTTGTTTTTTTCTTTTACACCTTCATATAGCACCTACTCATATATGGAAAAGAATGTTGCTTGGAATTTCGATTTCGGGATTCAAACAAACTAATTTTCAATTGTTTTGTCGAATGTTATATGTGACCTTTTTTTCTTACACCCATCTCGTATTTTATGCTTTTATCAATGTTTAATGGATCGGAAGGATATTTTAGAAGAATTTCTAAGAAGTTTAACATACATATATGAAACAAAAGTTGTTCATCCTTTTTGTCTATACTATTTTAATCCTAAAGAAGCATTTATATGCTGTTCAGGACTTTCTTTAAAATGAAAAAGAAAATATGTTAAAGAATCAAATGTCAACAACATTAGGGACAACTTCAATTCTTTTAGAAATAAATCCTTTTCATGAAGGTTATGCGATTTAAAGTATAAAATTAGGCTGATTTTTTGAGTTGATATATGACTGTTTTGTTAGCTTCGACTATGGTGGGAACATGTCATAAAAATGTTCATCTTTCATAAGAAGTTTTTCTGTACTTTACATATAGTGGCATATTGTTGATGTAGTGAAATTCTATGGTACATGAAACGGAATATTTTATATAAAATTTTGTAAAAATTTTCATCTGCAACAGACTAAGTCAGTAAACCAAAAACAAATAGAAATTTACAGGAAACGTGTCTTCCTTTTTGGAGGTAATAAAAGGAAACAAATAGTACAGGGTAATACATTATAATGTCTATTGAAAATTTGCAAACATGCACAATCCAAATTTTGCAATCAATAACTGGAGTAAGCATGGATCAAAGTTCTTGTGGAATTCTAGCTCTGATTTGTAAGTTTTTACTACTAGAGTTAGGTTCTTAAACTTCCAAAATTATAAATTTGGAAACAGTTACAATAATTTAGATATGAATTTGATACATATACATAGAGAAATCAGGAAACTTGTTATGTAAGTAGATATAAGATTTGATCAAACTTAGAAAGAGTGTCCATAAAATTAAGTTAGCACAAAATATCGGAACCACAAGTACTGTTTTCGGTTTATGAGACATACTTCACTATACACTTAAGATTTATAAAAAGCTTTCTTAATGGTCTTGTTTAAGCTACAATGCTACATTGTTGAAGAGTTCATTTAAATAAACATGGATAGAGAAGCGCATTCCAACATAAGAAGAATAAGTATGCAAAATATTTCTTTTTCTAAACGAGTTCATTTCATTTTTAATCACTCAGCATATATTATCCTTTATATTGGCATTTAAATTAAGTATCATTGTTATTTACTGAATTACATCTATTTTACTCTTGAGCTTAATCAGGTCATTCCTAAGGTAAAATATATACTATATTGTTGTGGATTCCATTGAAAGGACTATAATTTTGTTATTTAATTGGCAGAAGAACTGTTTTTGATGTTAAATTAAACCACACACAATTGTGACATAGAACATTTCAAGTTTTACAACTTTATTTAAAAAATGTATTTTCCATGTTTAAAAAAAATTCAATATAAGAAAATAACTAATAACTTTTTCTCAAAGTGAATGTTTTGTATTGATTTTGTTATAAAACATTTCATTGGTTTTCTTTTTAGAGAAACAATTTTCCTTCTATTTTTCTGAATAATAAATTTTTCAATTTATTTTAATTGATTTCCTTTCATGTATTTTTTTTTGTTTAAATATTGTTTACTTTTATTTTGTTTAATTTACATTTAATTTATAATAATTAATTCATTTACAAAATAGATTCTTTGAATTTTCTTTAAAAATAAATCTGAATAAGAAAATTTATATTAATTTTAAATAATTGTTTGCAAAATTTTCCAGCATTTTCATTGCTTTCAGTAAATGTTTTTGAATTTTGTGTAAATTGACTTGAATTAGATTTCATAATTAAAAATATAAAAATATCATGAAATCATTAGCAAGTTTATTCCGAAACTCATTAGAAATTACTTCAAAAAATCGGATGAAAAAAATTTTCTACCTAAAGAAAAGCGTTTTTTGAATAAAATTTTGGAAGATATTTCTTTTAACAATTTTCCTTATTTTATAGAAGAAGGTTCACTTGAGGACAATTCGACCCGTGTCAAATAAATTTTAAGTAAAAGGAGATGATAATTGAGTCAGGAAATTCTATGGAAATTAAAGTATTTTTAACAAAAAATCCTTTTCAAACCAAATTTTAGATTGAACAAATGTTTTACAAAATAATGAAACTCTTCAGAAAATTAAGAAAATTTTTTTAATATTAAGAAAGTGTATTTAAAAAATGCTAATTTTATATATATTAAATTTCCATAGGAAAAGTAATCACAATTTTCCCAAAAGTAGAATAACTTATTTTGATAGACGAATGGAATGAATATTCTTAATTCGTTTAAAAATCTCTTCTGGAGAAATGATTCTAGTTTATTATAAAATTCTTAGCTATTTGTTTTATTTTGAGCTGAAATATGAAACTCGTGCAATTCTGATTATGGAACAAGAATGCAATTATCCTATGTAGTCTATGTAAGGAAGGTATATCCGCATTTATTTCCTTCAATATTGAATACTTTAAGGAGAATCATGATATATACTATTTATAAAAGGATGAACGAATATATTTCCATTGACGAGGAAAAAATCAATTTATTCAAGAAAAACGGATATCAAATTAGAATCTTCAATTTTCAAATGAGTTCAAAATGTTTATTTTACTTATCAACATCTTTTAATCACGGCTTAACACGTTCCCGCCGACATGTACCACTTGAGGACTGTCTCATTGGACGGCTTGTACTATTGGTAGTACGTACGAAATTGTTCCATCGGGCGGCATGTACCATTAGGAAGAAAGATATCAATTTAATGTGTATTTTTTGCTAATAAAAAAAAAGGTTTGCAAATGACCATAAACATAAACATATATATTATTATTACAGAGCCGTCAGACGCCGAGAACTACAAATTCGGCCGCCGGTGAGAACGTGTTAAATCGGTATTATTCCAACGTTTCTTAAAGGTTTTTCCGTATAACATGATTTATTGACGCCTTGGAAATAGGCTTTTGTTTCAGATGTGACTTCATTATTTGATGAAACCTAGAAGCAATTAGTTGTATTTTAAATTTCATTACGCATATTTTTGGTGCTATTTAATTCTTTAACATAAATTGTGTAAAAATTATGTTCACAACAAAAAATTCTATTTACATTATTTGAAAAATCTGTTGTCGATTTTGTTGTGATCATTAATTTTCCTTAACTGGCTCAATAAATATATGATTTCTATTATCATCAAAATAGACAGGAAAAATGTTAATTCATAAATGAAATATTATTCGTCTTCATTATTATTGATAAAATCTTTTCACAGAAATATTTCAACAAAATTTTATCGATATTGAACGTGACTTATCGAAGCGGACATAAATACCACAAATAGAAGAACATCAATGTGATACAGTAACATTTTCCTCAAAACAATTTTCCCTTATCTTAGTGTCAATTTCTTTCATTCTATTTTTCATATTATTTTGTTCATCATTTTCTTGAATTAAAGAAACCCTTCAAGCGAATACGTGCAAGTTATCAAGTTTTTCTCTTCAACTTACTCCCATAGGATTGTTTTCTTTTTTTATAACTCAAAATCCTTTCTAAAACCGAAATTGATATGGTATTATATTCTCTGATTATTGAAGAAAAGAAATTTTCTTGAAGTTTATATAATATAAAAAGTTATAGATTATGTTTATTGAGATCCGACTTAAATAAAACGAAAAAAAAAGGACGTAATTGCGCGTAAAATATCTATTTTATTTTATTCGGTATAGTACAATGTAATTGAAAGCCCCTAAGTCTATATTATGTAGTATGATTTTCTTTTCTCTCAAAAGGTCATGTTGTAAACCTATATTTTGTAACGAAATGAAAGAAATAATGATAATCATTTGAATAATTAAAAGATTTCATTTTGAATTGGTCTGTAATTAAAATAAATCTGCAATTTACATCTTAATCAGATTCGAAGGTAATTTAAATTGAAACTTTTGTTAAAAAATGACTAGACTCTTTTCTAGGTATTAATTAAATCGCATGCCAATTAAATATAATAATTTTGAAGTTTCTATGAAAGTAATAAGGAAATAATCCTTTCTTTTACAAAATGACGAAATTACGCCATGTGTAAATTCAGATAGCTTTAGAATAGTGTAATTCGACCCTTTTTATTAATTTTTTTGAAAGAAAATTTTTTATTAGCTATGATGTCCTAAGGAAAAGTAAATTATCCAATTCCTATACTTTTAATCGAATTAAATTTTATCGCTGTTATTTTTAAGTTTAATCAAATTTGAAAAAGTAATTACGGTTTTAACTATTCTAACTAATATGGAGAATTTCGGACTCAAATTTGGTATTTACTTTATGGGTACCAGAAACACAACCAAATTCTAATACTGTCAACTAACCAATTTTAAAATTTCTCCTTTTTTTCCACCAATATAAATCGATGAAATTTATTATGTGGTTTATCCTTTTTCTTTTAACTTTTTGCTATAGATTAATTTTAATCCAATCTCATTCCATGGCACTAGAAAATTCTATGGTCTGAGTTGAAGTGATATAGCCAATAGGATGGTAGATCTTAGTGGTTATATATTGTACAATATTTTTCATTCCTCTAAATAATAATAAAACCGGAAATTCTTTTGCTGATATCATCGAAAATCTTATTAAATGAATTAAGACCGTTTAAGTTTAATGGAATATTTAATTAAAAAACTAAGTATCAGTACTTTATTAGATTATATTTGAAAAGTTCTTCTTCGGATTAAAATATTTTCCGCATAAAATTTGAAGATCGAATCTTTTCATTTGTTCCAGTTAAGTTCATTTATATAATTCCGAAAAGTAAGGACAATCTTTTATTTGGAAATTCTTTTATAAATTCAATTTCCGGAAAAATAATTTAAAGATTCCTAATAAACCCAAAACGATTATTTATGTTTTCAAATTTATAAAATTTTTTTCTTTTGAATTAGTAAAACTATTATTTCCATGGTACAGTCGTGTTTTGGTTATTTGGTTTTGGTATTTATTAGGCCTTTAATTTGAATTGAAACTGTACATATATTCTTTTCGCTTTCAAATCTGATTTTCCAATAAGATCGATTCTAAATTTTTGGAGAGAGTATTATCAATTTATTCCATTAAAATGCTAATTTAGTATCAATCGAAAATTAACTTCTGTATAAATGTGTTTAAAGTGCATTTGATTAATGTATGAGCCTTACTGCCTTCAGGAAAAAATTCAGCATACTAATATATTTAAATCTAGAAGAAATAATATGAAAGGCTTTAATTCAAGACTTGTGAATTTTCCTTGAGATCGATAGTGTGTTCAAGGCACCAATAAATTAAAATGCGTGTTCAAATACATTTTTACAGAACATAAAAAACGCCCCGTCGAGCTTATTAGGAAGAAAAATATTGATTATAATAATAATAAAAAAAACATGTAATTAACTTGCCAATGTGTCATATTTCTAACTTACTTCCGGTTGATTTGACTTAATTATCATTTGTGTATAACAAGAAAAACATACAGAAAAATAACATCGTCCTATGCCCAATTTTTCGATTCTGTGAAAATTCAATAAGAGGCATTACATCAAAGCATATATAATTTCGATATTTTATACTATAAGTCCTTTAGGAAGTATACAAATTATGAACTAAATTAGCATAAAATTCCTTGAAGCATTAATTAAAACAGCATATGCTCAAATGAGTGTAAATACGATTTCCAAAGAAAAGCAAGCAGCCTTAAAGTAACATTTATTTTAATGTTGATACAATCAGAAATAATAGCTATGATTTTTTATGAGAGAAATGCTTTAAGATATTAAAAATCTATAAGAGGAATAGAAATTTCTATACTATTGTATATGAATTGAAAGTCAAAAAGAATTCATTTAAAGGATTTTTGAGACCAAAAGCCGATTAAATTTTATGTAAGTAAATCGTCTTAAAGAAGATTGTGATTTTTTTTTGAAAGGAATACGACTTGAAAATATTAAGATAGGAATTTAATTTAGAAAAAAGCATTCTGTAAATAAGGACACCCAAAAAAAAGCAACTTGACAACATAACTCCAGTTTTCGTTCATTATTTTATTCATTTGGTTGTATTCCTTTTTTTGTTCTAATTTATCTCAAAAGTAAATAAGATTTAAGACATGATTCTAAGAATTTTTATATTATTTTCTACTTTAATGCCATTGATTAGTCCTTATAGGATGTGACATTTTTATATATTCTAACTTGATATATATGCTAGTAATCGTGCCTATTTGAGATGTTTATGTGTTAATCCAGTATATTTAATTCAATTGAAAGCTTTACAGGTATATAAGCTTTTCACCTATATATAACACATTTTCTCCCTTTTATATTTATATCTCATATCTTTAAGTTAGTCCTTAATCCTGCTTAAATTTCTTCACGTATAGAGGAAGTTCTTTAAAAAGAAAGGATGATAACACTATCTGGTATATAATTTGTGATAAAAGTTAAAGAACCAATCTTTGTGAGTATATGTACGTGCCTACAAAAAAAAGTATACAAAAACAAAATTTCATCAAGATTACAGGATATCGAAGGTGTTTACCTTACAAGTATAATGATTAACGATTAAAATATAATATGTTTAATACAAAATTTATGAATTCTTACTGAAATATTCTAATGAATACTTTTAAAGGATTTAGTAATTTTAACTATGTAAATATTTAAGTATGCCAATCTTTGCTTTTATAATCTTCTTTTTTTCTAACAAAGTTTAGACGAAGCTAGAGTGTTTATGTGAATATATCTGAATAATATTTGACTACATTTTAGGAAATTCCAGATTTATTTTCTTCGAAATTTAAAAATGTTCTTAAAACTAGAAGCTAGTAAATTTCTGACAAATAGATGGCGAAGTGATATTTAGCTGTCAAATTTTTTTACTATAGTGTAGTATATGGCGGTGTAAGTTGCAAATTTTCTAATGGATTTTGTGAAGTATTTATGATCTGAAGTCAAAAGAGACATTTGGGAAATGTTTGCCTGCTACGGTGTTTTTCCCGAAAAAAGGCGAAAATTCTGAACTGGTTTTGATATGGTTCTTACTATCATAATAGGGACCATAGAAAGAAGATAGGCTGTCTACCATTATACTATAGATATTAATAGATATTACTGTGCTTTAGCAACTATTTGTGCTTCTAAGAATTTTAATGTTGCATGGGAAAACTTTTAATTCAGATGTAACTACTTTAGCAATTTCATATTATTAAACTGAAAATATACGAAAATATATGTTATAAGATTTTTCTAATCGTTTCCGCATCAAGTGAAGTCATTTGTATCACCCAAAACTGATCCCTTTCTGGTATAAAAACTCATGACAGGTTTAGCTTCTTTTTGGTTGATTTCAATGATTTCTAAATCGAAAATTTTTCCAATAAAAATAAAATACCCAATTTGAAATCATGACCTTTTTATTATTCTACCTATTCCTACTCTTGAGTATTTCATTATTGACAGAATGCCTTAGTTTATATTAAAATAGAAAAGTTTTGTATTTATTTGTATTAAAGTTCGAAATTTAAGAAAAATCCATGAAATAAAGACAAATCGAAAGCTTTATTTAAATACATAGTCGAATTTATTTAATGAAACCTGATACCAATATATCATTGGATCCTAATTTTCTTTAATCGGGATTTCCACAATGTTTTGAAAATAATTGTTCTACACAAGGATGAACTTTCGTAGGAACTAAAGGTAATTGTTTGATTGATATTACTAATCGATTTTGATTGATGAAGACTAATTTTTTTGGGTGTGTAGAATTTGGTAATAGCCGATTAATTTTTGTAATGAAAATTTCAAATTATTTTAGGTGAAAATATAATAATTTTTTTTTTTTTAATTTTTGGAAGCACATTTTAAAAGTATGAATAAATGTTCAACTTTACAGTTTATTATACTATATGGCAAATATTTTATTTTGAAAATATTTTTATATTTCTCACTCTAGAAACTACTCATTTAAAAATAAATTTAATTAAAACTATGTGAAATTGAAAGACACCAACGAAGCTGTATAGTTACCAGCACGAGTATCGGCAATGCTATTATTTTGTATATAATATAATTCAATTTTCTCAAAGGACACGAATTCATTAAAATAAATAGTAGAATTTTATCATTTAATGAATAGAAAATCTTGAAACATTTTAAAAATTTTATGCATAAATATTATGGACTTGAGTTGAATATGCAGCAAAACTTCAACTCTACTAAATACGTCTTATTAATTTTATTTCTATTTAATTTATACATTTTAATATCAAAACTTACCAAGCGTAATGAACTGATATGAAACAAATAGACATTATTATTTACGTAAATTATAATCGATTTTTGATGTTCTATGGTAGAAATGGTACTTATAGTTAAAACATCTATCTATACATAATATTTCTAGTTTTTTTAGGCATAACTTTGGCTACGTTGCTTCAAATCTTCTCTAATTCACAAGTAGCCTGGGCTCTATTAAGAGAAATATCTTTTACAGACAATATTTTCTTTCAATCGGTTTGCTAGCAAGTCAGTACATCGGAGAGAAACTTATTTTTGTCTCCACTATTCTTGGGTCAATTTGATTGAAATTTAACACAGCATCTTCTACAAATGTAAGCAATTCTTGCAAATAATTTAAACGCAATTGCTTAACACATTTTCCGATAAAATTCGAAAAACTAAAACAAAAAAGCCAAAACTTTGTGGTCACCAATATTTTTAATTTATAATTTTGTTTCTACTCGACCGAATTTAGTGAAAATTTCAATTTAAAATTTGTAAGAAAACAATATACTTTATAATTTCTGAAGAAAACTCAAGTCTTCATACTGTATTTACAAACTTTTTCATAGAAATCTTTAAATTAATTTAAAATTATTGATAAAAAGTCCAGACATGTGAAGGCTCGTTTACGTTTTAACACGGTTGACTTTCCTATATTTAGGGATTCTTTATACAAAAAAATACGTACTTTTTAAAAATTTCAGTCACGTTATTTTCAATATCTTTGATAAACCAAGAAACAGCTCTTAGTATTACACCTGAACGGATTTGATTGCCTATTCGTGCGGTCAATAAATTGTGATACGGATGGCGTTCGATAAACTTATTTATAACAAACTTTTCTAATATATATAAATAATATAATACATTTGCAAATAAATATATATTCATAACTTTCTTCTTTTAAATGGTTTTTAAAATTGACTTAAGATTTTAGAATCAAAATACGTATATAATATTTAAATCCTTTTCTTTCTTCACAATGCATGAACAATTAAAGGAAATCTGAATCTGAACTATCTACTATAGATGACAAATAAGAAATTCTTGGCTAATTTTTTTCATATCTGACATATTAAATTGAAACAAAACTCGATGAAATATTTTGGGTTTAAAATATTTATTGAATTCAAATTTTTATTGATAAAAAATTCCATTGGCAAAAATCAATATAGTCAAATATATTTTCAATCTGCTACAAACGTAATATCCGGTTTCAATGGTTATATGATATAGTTCAGAATCGGAACAAATAGTTGTAATGAATATTTTCCATTTGACTACTACTAAATTTATATTTTCACAAAATAAACAGTTTATTGACATTCATTCTCAGAAAACCCTTTTTAAACGATATCAATTTCCTATCAAAATTTTCCAGCAATTCGAACGAATTCATTTAAACAATAGTTTTGATATGAATTCTATAAGTTAAGATTTATAACATGTTATTGATTTATAGAAGATTTAATCTGATGAAATTTAGTTTGAACAGTTTGTTCGTCTCCTCGAGTCTTAAGATTCTTTTAAAAGCCAAATTTATTATTATAAAGTCTTTTATTCGAGAAGATTCATTTTAGTCTATGGAAAAGTTCACTTAAAGTTCACTTTATGAAATATGAAAACTAATATATTTTCATCTATAGAATTTGTTGACCTTTTCCAGATACATAAGCACTCATTTATCATATTATTTTGAACTTTTATTTCATATATTTTCTAAATCATATAACATACTAGCATATGTAATAAAACTTTGAAAATGACGATTTATATAAATTATTCAAGACGGGGAATCTCTTCTGTTATCAAAAATCATATATTTTAAGAAATATTTTAAATAATTTCGTATATCATTTCCTTTTATTTAATTTATAATTCGCCTAAAAAAGGTATACTATATAACATCCATTTAAACTATTTATATTTTATGATCTAAAACCGAATCGGAACCATAAAATATATCTTTAAACAGTTTAGAACACGTATATAAGGATATATTTTCAACAATGACATTATCTAAATCGTTTTTATCTCATACTTGATATGATATGCCTTCTCTCTAATGGCTCTGATATATGGTATAAAAACAAAATGATGATATAAAAAAGCGAAGGAGAAAAGAATTGGGCAAATTTACGAGTTCTTTCTTATAAATAAGGATTCCTTATACTTATATATATGCCTATTAAGGATACCGATAACAACGAAAACAAATATCCCTTGCTATCATACGAATTATTGAATAAAGATGTAATATGTATCTTTATATATTTCCTTCGATACACGCACGAAACACAACACAACACAAAAAATGGACATCATATGGTGGAGACGAAGATGTCCATAATATGCTTCTGATTATATTTTGGATGAAAACAGCAAAAAAAGAAAAAAATATGAGTGTAATTTTCAATACCTTTATAACAGCCTCATAGAAGCTCATAAAATAAATTTTCTTTCGAAAATATCGATGGTCGTGTATACATAATTTACACGTGCACGCATAAAGATTCTCTATAAATAAACGATAGACCCAATGAAAGCATGATTACATATATTTAAAGAACATATATTCCCTAAAAGGAGAAAAAAAAACGAAGCTTTTTCGCTTCAGTTATGATGATATGCTTGAAAAATAGGGTTTTTGAAGTAATATTTGGTTTTGTTCAGAATTTCAAGAATTAACCTCAATAATGTTTAGATCCTTTATAAACAACTCATAAAAACATATGTTTCAGAGATTTCTGATAAAAATCTCATATAGCGGGTATTCATTACAAATCCGCATACCATTCGCCTGATGTTATGATATATGGGAACTTTAGGGAACTTCTATATACTATTCTTAAAGCAAATATTATTATATAAATATTGGATAGAAGAAAATTTTTCATTATATATTTAATTTTATGACCAATTTTATAAATTAGAATTTTTAATAAGATTATTTTTTTCATTTTTCTAACCTAATTATTTCAAAGATTAAATTTTAAAATCTTTTTAACCTTAAAATTACGAAATAATTGAACCCATTTTGTATTAAAAAAAAAATTTAACATTGCATAATTATTTTGAATTTTGAATAATTTACAATAACTTTTAAATACCGGCACGAAAATCATTATTAAATAATAGATCGAACTTTTTATGGTTCGCGACATTGGAAATGATGAATCAAAAAATGTTTGGATAAAATCATGAAATACACGTTAATAAGAAATAAAATCAATCTTTTTAAAAGCTCCGAAAAATAAAAGATGCAAAATTTGAATATAAGAGATTTATTAAAATTCAAAAATATTTAATTTTCGTGACTTAAAAGGTATTGAATAAAAGATTTCATTGATGCCCAATTGGAATGAATGAAAAATTATTCATGAATTCATTACTTGTCGAAGTGATGTCATTTTGGCGAATTCAATTAAACCAAATTTAATTAAAATCCAGAGAAAAGATTCTGCTAAACTTTCCCGGGACCCGAAAACAAGTAACAGTTTATTAATAAACTGAAAAGCATCTTATTGTTTGGATCTCGGGAAACTTCCACCATAAATAAGAAATCCTTCAAAATAAATAAATCAGCAATAAAAATATGAACCAATTTCTTGAAGAATGTATTTCTTATGAATTGGAAAAGGTTTCTTTCAAATTCAATAAAAAGAATGCTTTTTTTTACTTTAATAACAAAAAAAAGGAAGTAATTTATTTGATTTCCCAAAAAAGAAAAACAAAAAAGGAGTAAAATCAAAAGAATTATTCTATAAAGCAAATAAATATTATCTTCTTAAATCGATATATTCTACTATATCAATATCGGAACGCGTTAGTATAGAAAATTGCGTGTTATAGGTTTATTTCGGAATTTTATTTTGGGTTTTATGGATACCCAAAATCATATCAAAATATTTTCAGTTGATTAGGTTTAGCACCTGTTAACATTGCCTTTATTTTTGGGACGTATTGATCAAAAGGATATAAGATTTCGTTAAAGTATTAAACAATTTTCTGATGCACTTTAAAATTTATATAAATAAGAAACAAAAATTGTTACTTTAAGGTACAGAGATTATTTCTAATTTTAGATTATCATAAACGAATATTCTTTATGACTTGGCAATTTGTTGCAGAACTACAATATTGACAAAAATATCAAAAACACTTACTATTATGATAATCTGTGGATCATGTAGATAGAATAAACTAAGGACACATTATATATATGAAGTCGAAACTAGTCTATAACAAAATTGCTGATAACCTGACAGAAATAGGATGAACTCGTAGTGAAGAAATCTATAGTCCAATTAATTAACTCTGAGAATAAACAACACCCAAATATTTCTTTCAGCATTGTTCTTGTATAGATTTTCCTGAAATTCAACATGCTATTGTGTATTTCTACAACCCATGTATATAATAAATTTAAGTTAAATGTCTCTACAATTTTTCCAATCAAATTCGAAAATCTAGAAAAAAAAGTATGTCAAGCTTTCAAACTAATGTATTTCGCATATTTCATTAAAATTAGACAAGACGTTTTCGAGTAAATAGAATACCAAATTCAAAATAGCCTTTGATTCTCTACACATCTGGTCCTTGAAGATCGTTTTCCAACGACCATTTCTCTTGTATAAATCTGTGATACTCTTCGTATATGATACTACCATACCATAGTATATGAAAATGTTTCAGGAAAGAAAAGCACTTAAAACCATATCTTTGATATTCAAGATATTACCAAAAATTGATTGAAAACTAAAGCCTGAAAACAGGCATCATACTGTAAACCAGAAAAGGAATAAAATGCAAACATATAGCAACTATTTCGTCTACCAAGTTCATATAAACCTAGGTACTATAGATATTGGATATCACACTTCTTAACTTATAAAAAAGAAAGTAAATAACATTAATAATTACATTAATATTCTTTCATATTTTATTTGAAATTAAATCACAGAAAGAAAGGAAAACTATTAGCAGTAATTGCGCAGTCATATTGATGAAAATGGAAAAAATTTACCTAATGTTTTCGATGTTTCTCCTTTTTGCGCGTCTAAAATGACTATGAAAATAGGAAATCTGAAATTTTCTTCTATATTAATTTTCTACTTCATGTTAAAAGTTTTTTTTTCGAAATATCATTTCGTGTGTTCAGTAAAATTCTATTCTATTTTATGGAAAAGTTAAAGTTTTTTATATGAAAAAGAAAAACCTAAGGCCCAGGTGAAATAGCATTTATTAGCTTTAATAAAATTTTATTACAAGAAATATAAAATATTTTTTGTTTGTTTTGGATTGTATTTTCATTTCATTTATTTTGTATACACAAAAGTAAACTTCAATCAGGTCAATAAGGTCAGATTGAAGATTTTATATTAAATTTTACTTAAAACAAATCATCATTTATTAATAATTCATTTTATATTTTTCAGAAGTAGAACATAAACCCGGATATTTACGACTCGGTCCTTTCAAACATTTTGATGTAGTGGGCCCAGTTTTATACACCGGACGCCCTTTCATATTATTTGTTGGATAATTACATGCCAGAAATAGTTCAGTATTTTTACCATTCCTTTGTTTCACAATGGCACAACCGATTTTATTGTTTCTCTCCAAAATCATTGCTGTGAAATGTCCATTTGAAGGTCTAAAAAGTATATAAAAATCTTAAATATACAATTTATATAGAATTATATCTTAATTACATTGTACTGTAATAACTATTAATAGCAGTCATATCAGTATTTTCATGTTCTGCAAACCAACTCTTCATAGCTCTTAAGACAAATTTCTGTTTAATAGCTTCATCATCTTTTGGTCCTGGATAACCTCGCCATGAATACAAATTTTGTCCAGAATGATGATATTTTATTGTATTACGACATTTATCATGTTTCATACGGCATTGTTTAACATTGAATTCAGCCAATTTTTGTAATTCATTATTCCAAGTCTGGGAAATGAAAATAAAATTTCAAGAAAAATTTTCAGTTTATATACAAAAATATATATACAAACCATTGTAGCCATTCTTTCTGCACTTTCATAAGGATATACGTCTCCCATTGCAATATTATTTCGATATTCATTATGAATTCGTAGAAGAGTTTTTTTAAACTTTGAAATATCTAAAAGTTCTGCATTTTGTTTACAAGTTTTTGAAAAATCCTAGAATAAATTTTGAAAATTTGTTAGTGGTTTTTGTTTATTGTTGAACGTAAATTACTTACACCATTATTGTTGCAAGCAATATGAGGACCTTTTTTTGGACAAAGTTTTTTATCACAATAATCAACTCCTTGTGATAAAACGAGAAATGATAGTAAATATAGTAGATATTGTTTCATCATTAACTTTTGATTGAAAGTTTAGATTAATACTAAAATGAATTTTCGAGTACAGAACATTTTATATATACTGAGAGTGAATTTCGCAGGTTTTAAGATTTACAACACTGAAAGTTAATTGAACTTTAGTATTATTTCGATTAAAGTTTAATTGTTTTTTATTTAGTAATGCAAATTCTACAACATTATAGGCTATTAATCGGGTTTGAACTCTTTTCATGGATTTATATTGTATGAAATATGTCAGAAATATTTCCATGTGTACTCGTATATGTTGATTTTATTTACTTTAACGGCCTTATTCTCGAATCGATTGTAACTTTTCATTATTAACTTTATTTATTTCTCGCCTTTAAGGCATAAATTCGAAAAATAGTATTCTCGTTAAACAATATTGTTTATTAAAATCTTTAAGTTTTGAAATTTTGTGATCAGGTATTCATATATCTTTAAAAGCGTATGCCATACAAATCGGTCATCAAAGAAGCCTGCACATGGGTAAACAATGAAATGCTATTCTACAGAATAGCTTTTTTGCTGCTTATTGTTGCCTCAGAATCTCGAAACTTTTATCGATAAGCGGTTGGAGAATAGGCTCTTAAGTATAATGCAAATATTTAACTCATTAAGTTCGTTGCTGTTATTTTGATAACAATGAAAAATGTAATTAAATTTAATTACGAAAAGGTAAATATGTATTACGACTGCTTTAGACATGTTAATTAAGTGCATAAATAATAATTCAAGTAGAAAAGAATTTGCTTTATTTACCCCGAATTCGCTTGATCTTTTAAGTTATATTTTCTTCAAAGAAAATGAATTGAGATAAGTAATTAGAAAATTCGTTTTGTTCTTAAGCTTTTTTATCCAAAACATAGTTACTGGCTACACCGAGACTTAAAAAGAGACCTAAGTGCTTAGGTCGACCTAAATATGACGGTGTAAACACGTCCAAAGTAACTTAGGTAAGGTCACCTAAATTGTAGACCTAAGAACTTTTTGACAGCTGCTTAGATGGCACTGTAGTAGTTATTGTTGTTTTAAACTTAACATAGGTCTAGTACGGTGTAAACATGTGTGACCAAACCTATCTGTCTGTCTGTCTGTCGAAGTGATAAATATTACAAGAAAGAATTGAACCTAATGTTTCATAAAACATAGTTTCAGAATAGTCATAGTTATCTTAATGATCAAGTATTATATTAGAACTTAAATAGTGCTGATAATGTGAATCTTTGAAAATGCGAAATTGAGTTTGATTTGTTGTCCTTAGGTACTCATTCGAGATTTGCTAAAAGAGTGGTATTTATTCTAAAGACATAAAGTTTAAATACCTGTCAAATTCAGATCCATACTAAATTAAACTATATTTCATTTTGTCGCGAATGCTTAATAGGGTATTTTTGCTGTGAAGATAGGTTTTACTCACGGTAAATCCATAATTAGTCTGAAGGGATTTGCTATACATATATTTATAAAAATTTGATAACTTCATAATTTCATAAATAGGTATATTGCGCATTATAGGGCCGGTAAATATATGTAGAAGAAACTGCCAGAATTTTATACATGAAAAATCATAAATTATCGTAATCATAATTTTCTTATAAAATGTATGAACTAAAATAGAATTTTCCGTGTTACATGCAAGATAATAATGAATCAAAACAGACGAATTTTACATGCTCGTTATTATGTTCTCGAGCTAGCTAAACTAAATTTTAAAGAAAAAACATAAACATACATAAGTATGTAAAGAAAAGTCATTATTAAAATAGATGAATTTAACTAATTATGACATGTTTGGAACGTTTTTCATAATTATATTTGATTGCTTTTACACAGTTGTTTACATTGCTATTTCTTTGGGTACGGGATACAGTCTAGCATATGTCTACATTTTGTTGGATAAAGTTTGAGTAAAGTTATTTAAAAAACAGACATAATCTTATTTGAACAAATCATACTATGAATTCTGAATCCTTGAAGATTATTTTTATATATGCAAATTACTCGTATATGATATGAAATCGCTTTGAAGATTTTCCAATTTCTAGAAATAGATCTAGCTTATTTCTATTTCGAAAAACAAGTGGGTTTGCAGTTTCAAGAAAATGACTGCTTTAATATAGTGTAAATTTCTGAATGAATTTTTTCTGATGCTCTGATAAAGGATTTAAGATATTTTTATCCTTCTGGAGGAATCACGTTTCGCTACAAACGTAAAAATGACAAATAGAAATAAGTAGAGCTCTTCTCGCTTCTGGTTTGTTTTAAAATAATATCTATCCTATGGGAAGTTTTAAGGATAGAAGAAGACCAGCTATTACTACATACTGTGATTTGTCAAATACAGAGTTTGTAACACTCCTAAAGCACAATATTTTAAGTGCTTGTATTCGATTCTTATAATTTTAGTTTTCATTCATATTCAAAAATGTAATAGAAAATTTCCTGTCGAGAAAATGAATTAGAAAAGCTGTCGAAAACAGTCATATTTGAAAAATTCCTGAAAATAATGTCGAATAAAACGCATTTTCCAGGAACAAAAAAACGGGAATACGTTCTATTCTAAAATATTCTGAGGAATCTATTTTTTTCGTTTTTATATATTTGATATTTCGGCACAAAATTGTATATGTCATGTTTATATGGTAAAAATGTATTCTATTGATTATACAATAAAAAACAATTGTTACATTTCCAATGACGAATATTTAAATTGCTTTCGAAATATTCCTACTTGTTCCTTTTTTTTTTGTTTAAATTTGCATTGGTTTATTTATTTAAAGTTAGTCCTTATTTCTATAAGAAAAATGAAAATTTTATTTCAGGACGAATAAAATTTCTACCTATTTTTTTTTTTTTTTTTTTTAGAAAATTGAATTTATATATTTCCAAAATTTAAACAAATTCTTTAATGTTATTTTGCTGTTTTTTTTCATTTTTATTCAATTCGTCACGACGACGTTCCTAAAATACGTTACGAGGAAAAAGGGAAAACGTGCGTTTTCTTTTCATTTTCCGATAGGAATGAAAATTTTTCATAAAAACAAAAAAAAAACGCGTACAAATATAAAACACATGCAAATATACGTTGAAATACTTTACATGACTGTCAAAGTACCATCAAAATTCCATTAAAAGACACTTTTATCCAATTGAGACGTATCCTGAAGAAAATAACAAATTTCTGGTAAATGTGCTGTAAATTGTTTTATAAAAATGAGTTTATTTCATTTATCAGAAAATTGATTTATTTTAGTTAGTTGAATGAAAATTCAGTTTCAGTTATGTCGTTTTTTGGTTTTTCCATTTTCATGCTGTACTAAATGAGGCATATGTTGTTATGTTTTAAATAATGACTGTTATTTTTTAATATTTTCTTTAGGAAAACATGTTTATTTATAAAACGAGTAAAAAATTTCTTCAAATTAATCAAATGCAAAAAATTTCGTCCTTTTACAGGGTGTCTTTCAAGATAATCCATAATTTTGAAACATTTATATGTGTTATAACGTCCCATTTACCTTTGTTAGGCATAAAAGGTTCGCCCTTTTCATAGTATTCTATTCCGGATCAGAGAAGCGATAACCAAAACAGCAAAACGCTACCAAAGGGAAATTAGTACGTCGAACACCAAAACTATTATAAATTTTAACGGAAATAATTGGAAGTTTCATGAGTTGCGGTATTAAAAAACACAAAAAAAAGCCACTACCCAAGGAGTATTTTGTGCGTTATTAGGATTTGTACCTTCTGTGACGTTATTTGAAGGTAAATGTTTACCCACTTTTCGACTTACGTTGCAGTTTAGGTCCCACACATTTTGGTAACATATTTTCGGTTAAAGTCCGTGGCAAAATCGACGTATCCTTAAATTTTGCCTCCTTTTTGACAGCTTTTGAATATGATATAAATTTGAAAGCTTACGTATCCTACGAATTAATGAATAAATATATAGTTCGAATGTGTTTGTGTACATAACACCGTATCTCTTTGGTAACTATGACCACATCCAAATTCTGCACCACTTTCTATATGACGACGTAACAAAGTAGGAATAGCTTAGAAACGAATTTACCACCGAAAATACGGATCTGTTCACCAAAAACTTCTCATGAGTGCTTCTTGGGTATTGAAATACAATACGAAAATGGAACAAATTTCTTACAAAAATTAAAAAGTGGTGTAAAATTTCGTTCTGTCCCGGAACAATTACTGAAAAATATGCCTAATATTTCAAATTTAATGTCCTTATAAATTAAAGACGATATAAAGATATTGGACCAAGAATTCGGTTCTGAATCTAAAGCTTTTTAAAGTTTTATTGATCGGAATGCTTGAAAAAGACATATACTAATTGAAAATTTGAAGAATTCTTTCATTTAAATATTTAAGATGTATGTTTCTTTAATAAAGTTTAACTCCTGTAACAACTTCTGTTATTGGACGAATCATATTTAAGATACTTTCCTGAATAAACACTTTTTATAAATCAAACAAAATTTAAATTGACATCACACCAAAACATAGTAACGCAATTTAAACCACTTAAAAAAAACGAGAAAATTTTTATCCTTTTGTTAGACTATTTTCGAATTAGATTTATTTCTCAGAAAATAACCCAAATTAATGAATCTAAAATTAATTTGACATATGTCATAACCAGATTCGAATTGACTTAAATACATGTGATCTTATTCTTCAAAGGATTTCATCTCCAAAAAGAGAAAAAAAAATACAAAGATCTGTTGTAAAATCCAACATTTTTTTTATTGCTATTTCTAAGAAATTTAATTTTTATAATTAATTACTGATGGCAACCTGAAAGAAAAAAAAACATCCTTACAATAACCTTTCAATTACTTGTAAATTTTCTGTCTTTTTTTTTCAAAAAAAGAAAATTCCCTTTTCCTTTTTCCATATAGCTTAAAGGTATTTGAATTTATTTTGAAGAAAAATATTTACAAGGACCAAAAATATATTTGGCAAAAAGGAAAAGAATTTGATTGTGTATGTGTGTGTGTATATTATGTGAATTATTATTAGATCGTGTTCCATTATCCAAGAAATTATATTGACTTACGTGTAGTTCTCATTTTACATTTTCTTGGAGATTTTATATGGAATTTTTTTCAAGAAATTATTTGGTAAAATCTACAATTTGGTACTACCACCGAATATTTGTCATCCAGTGGGTGGTCGATTGTTATCGATTTTATTGCTAATTTATAATTATATACGCGACCATAAAAAAAAAGAAAATTGGTAATCAATTATGAAAGAAAATTATAATGAAATATTTACTTTAATGTGTCATGTGCGGTTATTATTTTATGTTAGGCCGCCAACGTTTGTAGAGGAATTTAATTTCAATATAAAATTTGAATAAAAATTTGATTTAATGTTGAATTTTTAACGTAATTGAATTTTAACGTTGCTTTTATTATAATTAATTTTGATAGAACTTTGTTTTCTTTACGGGCAATTTAACTGTCAGAAAAGATATAAGAATATAATTCAAACAATCCTTATTTGTACATTTTTATGGAATCTCTTTAAAACTGCTAAATAAAATTAAACGTGATAAGATTTGTTTAACTTTTCTTTCAAAATTATATACCATGACCAATTGAATTCAATTCAGAATCATTCCCTTTGACTGTATTAAAGTCGTGTAGTCTTTGAACATAGTCATAAAGTTCAACGAATCTATGCAGCATTTGTTGAGAACAATTAAATCCAGAGTTCTGTGACTTTATAACTGCTATAGATGAAAGAAAAAAATCTTAAAACTAGACAAAATCATAAATTAATTAATTATCACTCAGGTCTACTACAATATTATGAGAAGTTAAAATAGAACACTCAAATTTTCAATTCCATGTCTGTATACAAAAATTCTTTGATCTTTTCAAAATCATACTTCCAAGTACAATGAAATTATCCTGTCTACTTTATATTCTATAAAAATACTATTCAAAAACATAAAAACCCACCCTGTACTAAAGTATATATATTAAAATCCTAGATAATAAGATGCACACTAGAGACTCATAAAATGTTTACAACTTTTTAGAATGATTTTCATATCTGGAAATGGTTCATTATTAAACAAAATACCAAAACTGAAATGAGCTGGGTGTGTGGCTTAGATGGGGACTCAATGTTA
Source organism: Xylophagus ater (assembly GCA_963422695.1). Classification (NCBI taxonomy): domain Eukaryota; kingdom Metazoa; phylum Arthropoda; class Insecta; order Diptera; family Xylophagidae; genus Xylophagus; species Xylophagus ater. The sequence continues at coordinate 8,326,873 of OY730481.1, forward strand.
ATGACCGTAAATTTCAAACTGTCATTTGAACGTGACTTTGGTAAAAGTTTACGTGTTTGAATTTGCATGTCACAATTATGAAGAAAATTTATGTTCGAAATAAATGTGATATGCCATATGTGAAAATGCAAAACTTGTTTTTGTTTGAGTTTGTGTCATATATAGGAAAATGTATTCACAAGGATATTATCGCGATATCCTCTTTTGTTTAGAAATTTTATTAGGAATTTCTCTGTAAAACAAATAATTCGAATTAATAGTACTTTTATTGTATGAATGGAAATAAAGTTTTCCAATTTGTATGTTAATGCTATTTTTCTTCCTTTTTTTTTTTGTTTGGGTTTTGTATACTTATTTACACGTGATTACAATTCAAATAATTTCGTTTTATATTAAAACTAAGAAATAAAAATGTTTTGATGAATTTTCTTTTTGTGTATAAAACCCACAAATCGTAATTTCTATTCGAAATTGTTTTTTCAAAACTCATTGAAATGTCGAAACATATATTTTTAAAATATTTATTTGTTTTAGATTTTCATGTCCTTGTGTACATGGAAAATCAAAAAATTCGTGTTATTTCGAGATACTAACAAATCAGATATCATAATTAACTTTAATGAACTTCATTTCAAATCAAATCTAATTAAAAGGGACTTGATTGAAGACAAAAGCATAATACAAAAATTCTATTGTAGAAAAATTTCATAATGAAAAATTCATTAAAAATAATTCCTTTTAATGATGTTAAAAACAAAAAACTAATTTAAAAAATGAACATGTTTGACTTGGGGAAAATATACTGTTGTGGGTTTTAAAAAGAAAATTACACATTTTCTTTTTTTCTTTTTTTGTACAAAAAACATTGGTTTTAGAGACGATAGCTGAGTAACAAGAAAAAAAAGAACCAGACCAAAATTCAGATGAAATACAATATATATATATATATATATATATATATAATACAAAACGCTTTTGTGTGAAAACCATTTTATTTAAGTATTCCTGTCAGTCAAAGGAAAAAAGGGTTGAAGCTAACGTTTTTTTTTTTCGAAGTAAGCTAATTAGATAATGGAAAATTTAAACAAGAAAATGGAGAAATTTTTTTTAAGTAAATGAGTTTGAATTATATTTATTATGATATTTAAAAATGTATATGCACTTTGCCTAAAATTAATAATAAGTCGAATGATGTAGTAGGTAATCATTGAATTACGACTAAAATATTGATTGTTGAATTCGAATTCCAAGAATGCCAATTTTGAATTTCATTTTCTACGTTTTTGTAACTTGAATAGCCTCAAAATCAGTTTATGGAAATGCAAAGAAACCGCTTAAACAGTACTGAGTATGGTCATCCTGCTAATGTGTCTTTAATAGGTATAACACAGATTTCTTCTTCAATTACTCGCCGAATTCTGTTAGGGATGGAGTTCGCAAGACTGATAATCTTTTACCAACACTGAGCCCCATACGTCTTTAATTTTAGCACTCAAACCTGCCAGAATTTTTTATCCATTCTTTCGCATTCAAAATGTCTCATTTTGCGGAGTTTCGATGACACTTAAGTCAGGAATGCTAGTAGTAAATAAAAAAACACATAATTTCATTTTATAATTCAGAACAATAATGTATGATATAATCTATTCCTTAGATGTTCTCAATACCAAAGTTTCTTTTCCTATATTTTGATCATAAGAAAATTTTAAAAAATCTGACTAGTCGTTTTCAGACTTCAGTTTTAGAATCCTTCAACATTTCAATAAATTAATGCCCAGATTATCTAGAATTTATTTGATAAATTTATTCTCATGTATTTTAGTTAGTCTATGTTTAGTACTACATAAAGGTGGACTGAATATCGTAAAATATATTCAAGATGAAATAAACTTGTGTCATCTTGCAAATGGCCCTACAATAAATATTAATGCATTTTGCCGTAAAATTCTTTACAAAATTTTTTGAACGTGAAAAGCTATAGAATTTTGTAATATGAATATAAGTACAAATGAATAAATTTAGGAAATCTCCAAATTTATAAGGTTTAAAATTGTTAAAATATCTGAGTTTTCGTTACTATGGCACAAATGCAAATTTGAAAAATTGCTTTCCAAATATTTCATGTATGCTCATAGAAGAATCCAACATAGATCATTTGAAAATTTGCCATTTGAAAGTTCTTTTGAAAATTTCTTTTAAGCTCTCTAGTATGTATATAAAGAGGAGTTCCCATTGCATATGATATTTCTAACCAAAAATGACAAGCTGTGACATTAGAAGCTCATTAGATGTTTTTGAAATAATATACTATATGTGGTGACTCTGCTCGATGGATTTTCATCAATTTATTCAATTATTTTTGCTTCCGTCCCTTTAGAATTAATCAGTTACCAGATTCATTAAAGAATTCCAAAATTTTTTATTCTAAAATATTAAAACTGAGAAATTTATTTAAATGTAACTCTAAATAAGGTATTCTAATTCGGTAAAAGGTTTCGAAATTGATTTCTAATTTTGAAACGAAATTATAAGTTTATATCAAGTAATTACAGTCATTTATTTAAAAGCATTTTGATACTAATAACTAATTTAGGGAAATAATAATAAATAATAATATGTAATATTTTAATATTTCGAAATTCAACAAAAAGTTATATTATATTTAATTAATTACGAATTACAACATTTTGAATATTCGAATGAAAATATTACTTAATAATAATATTTTAATAAAAACAATTACTTTAATATTTAGAAGAAAATTCGAAAAAAACAAATTTTAATTCCAAAACTTTAATATTTCTTATGATTAGATTTCTACATGCCTGAATATTTCAATAAATATATTCTAGAATTATATTCATTGAGGCCCAAATCTGTCAATAGTAAACAACTTAACAAATATATATTTCGAATATCTAATCTCTGATCTTTCAGTTCATGTAAATTATTACAAAAAAATATGTCTTATCAAAATCCTTTTTATGATTTTTATTGTGCATAATTCCCAAAAGTTCCTATTTTTGGCTATCGATGTTACCCTTAGCAGAACCTTTATCTGTTTAAATCATATTATAAGGAACAAAACGAAAGAAACATTTTTTTTTGACTAACTTCTTTCAATTTAGTGAAGCGAAGGAAATTTCAGATTTATGAAAGGACCAAAATTCAACATCAATATTTGAAGAGAACCAAAAACGGTGCTGACTTCAAAGATTTCATAAATTTTTTCGTGTTTCCATGAAAAATTTGATAAAGTTATATTTTCCGACAAATTTTAAAATGTCCCGCTGAGGGAAGTTTGTTTATGTTTTTCTATAAAGTAAGAAAAATAAACATTTTTAATACCTAAAGGCAAATATGTAAGAAGGAATTTTTCTTTAAGTTTTCAGGCACAATTTTCTTAAGGTGTTTGAAAATTTTTGAACTTTATTAACAAAAAAGATGAAAACTTGTCAGGCATAAAATTTGATTTTTCACAACATAGACTTTTTATTAGTACAAATATTTCAAAGATTTTTCGCTATTTTTAATTAATTAATAATTATTTTGTATTAACTGAAGACATTTTGGTGTTTTATAGAATTTCGATTGCAGATGACTGTTGAGTTTGCATGGAAACGGTTCGATCGATTTTCAATTCGTTCTGTCGAAGAGATAAAGTTCCTCAACTTCTATACCGCATTTTTTCCAATAGCATAAATTGAACGCAATAATTAAATCGTCTCTAGTCAGGAAATTTATGTATTTCTTACTTTTAATTACAATATTGATTAAAAGTTGTTAAAAATCCATTTCATTAGAGTGAAAATAAATTACTTTTCTATTTCGGAATTTTTGATTTGCAAAATTTGAGAAATTCCATTTTAATATTGTGCCATTATCAATTCATCAAAATATGTCTTGTATGTTTTATAATAAAAGGTTGATATAATGTTTACAATGTTCTTTACAAATCAAACGGAAATGAAGTACAAGACACATTCCATATGAAGAGAATTTATCAAGACGGAAATGAGATTTTGTGAAACAAGATTTTTTTGAATTTCTAACATTCTCCGAAGTGACAAATTCGTCCATTCATTTTGAACATATGTAAAATATGTAGGTATAGGTACTTTAATTTCCTTTCAATTTTTTAGAAATGTTATGAAAGGAATAAGAAAATAATGAAAGGCTTTTCCCATTTCAAACAATTTTCAAGTAACTTAACTTAGCTTGAAAAAGTTGTTAGTTAGCAACTAGATTTGTATGTCATTTCATTTAAATTGTATTATAATCGCCATTAGTTTGTAAACTTATTGTTTATTAAGTTAAAGTTATAATTTAAACTTGATTGATTTTTTCTATAAGGTTTAAATATTCTCTTCGTTGTTGATTGAACTGGTTAAATTCCAGTCCGTTAATTAAAAGCTACTAGATAAAAATATTTTCTAGAAATCCAGTTTAAAAGGAATGTTTCGCTTATTTCCTCAAATTTTAATAAGTACTAGAATAATACACAATTGAAATAGATTTGCAGTTACATGAAATACTACAAATTCGCGAATATTTGATTAGAAGAATACTACTATCAAACAGATTTCCATTTCGTCAAATGGACATTTTATATCCAGATTTTCTATTGATAAATATCAATTAGTTTATTAACTAGAAATTCTAGGAATGCCCATCTATAGTTAAATTTTGCTTAAATATGTCTAAAAAAAAGTTGTACATATGTGTTCTCCAGCCTACTCGACCCTCCCGACACTAATGATGATGATAGCATCAAAGACACAGATGAGTGCTTGGATATGTAGGGTTCTGGACGGCTTTCGTCTGGCATGAGTGGTATGAGTGGGCTACATTGGATCTTGTTCAAGGAAGATTTAGAAGCTCTTGCCATGGGACTTAGTGAAGTCTGCTAATGTTGCTCAAGTTGAGTGGGTGTTTTGGAGTTTTGCATGGCTTTGTGCTCATTTATATCTTTCATACCATATACTATATACATTCGATTCATCGTTTATTCGATGTGATGTTGAATGATATATTGCATTGTTTGTAATAAGCATATCTGAAGTGTATGGAATTTATTAAAAATCTATGGTAACCAGTTTGCATTTAGAATTTGATTTAAGAAACTTCATTTGAGCGAATATTGGTACAAAATTTCAGCAAGATTAGTCAACGTATTGTCGACTTATTGCTTAGAAAGTATAAAAAAATTCATATCTATTTTTGATTTTAATCCTTATGATTTACCAATAAAATTATAATATATTAAAGTTCAAAATGTCATAAAATTTTCTTAGAATAAAATTTTTACAATGTCTAATACTGAAATATCCTAAAACCATATAAATTACATCTTTTTTTAATAAATTCTATGTTGACCATTTTCTTGTTTTTTTCATATATCCGGAAATATGAAAGGATTTAACATGTCCGATCAAAAGTGAAAAGGATAACTTCATTATCCCAACATATCCTTTTCCTAAGAATAGAAAAAATACATTAAAAATAAAATCCAAAAATTCAAACAACACTGACAGTCTCCATTTAAATAATGACCACTGCTTTTGGCAATAAAATAAAGGATGTATGGTACATTTTCCTGGAATATAATTTAGTGGATTTTTTTTTTGTGTTCTCTAAAAATGAAAATCTTTCATTTCAACAAAATACCAATTCATGTATTAATAAACAAAAGTATAATTTATTTCGTATTTAAAAATTTCAATAAATTCAAAAACAAAAAGTTAAGGAAAACTTTAAGAAAAACCTCATCTGTTTATATATTGTTCGGATATTAAATTTGTTTTCTTGATGGTAAATTATTCTGTTGAATTTTCCAAGTTTAAAAACCTTCGTTCTCATGACACCCACCACCAATGAATCTACCAAAATATGGCTGAACTTTCACCTTTTAGATTGGAGCTCCTGCATTATTTCCAAAATTAACCAAATTAGAGTGTAAATCATTAATGCTTCTATTTCAAATTAATTTAATTTGATTTGTGTATTTTGTTAACAGTTCCAATGACCTGTAAAAGGGAAATTGTTTTTGTTTTTGTTGAAATTAATTCAAAAATAATCGATATATTTAATATCATAAGACAACTTTCTGTCCAACACAAAGTATGTCTCTTCATTGATTTAATAGCATATACTTAGATTGGAAATCAAACCATTTCTGGGTATACTAACAAAATGGTAACGGAAATTACATTATTCATCAATTTATTTGGATGGACGCATTAAAACTTCCGACAAAAAAAGAGAGAAAAAGAAAATGATTTGTGGTTTAATGGTGTTCGATTATGTCTTGTATGATACGTCTCAATTTATAGATTTCCACATCTTTAGTCCTTTAGTCCTTACTCTGGCTGTTTTTTTCTCCATAAGTCACGTTCCTTCTCGGTTAATGTGTTGAAATCAAGGAAACAAAAGGTATTGGTGAAATAAAAATTTACGATATTACTACATAATAACAGAAATTAAAGATTCTGAAAAGTTTGCTTTATCATGTTGAGATGAATTTATTTAATAAACGCGGGTTTGGTCAGACCAGTTTTATATATTTTTCAAATTGATCAATTATTCAGGGAGTAAAGTTGTTTCTTGCTATTAAAATGAAATACTAATAATTTTTACATCATACTTTTATGTTGGATTAGGCTTCTGGATGTGAGAAAATATTAAAGAGCTACCGCCTACGTTCTATGTCAAGCCAACTAACAACAAACTGAAATAATAAATTTATCAAAATTAAATCATAAATATTAATTAATTTGTATGGTGTAAGAACTTTCTCTATACCTATTAAAATTTTGGAAAAAATTTTGTTTTAAAGAAGTTAATATAAGAACAATGTTCTGACAGACTGGAGGAGGCTGGTGTATATAAAAAAAATTTGAGTCTTATAGCTTGCACAGGAAAATCTTATCCTGGAGGCTCGCTTTGTATTTTTAATTTGGTGGGCGCCATTCCTACGTGTAAACTGGAAGCTCTTTCGTTATGCTTTTAAATTTTTTTTATATGTATGATGTATTAATTTCAAAAAATAAACTTAAATCAGGCAGGCACATCGAAAACCTTATCAAATAAACCAATTTAATTATAATTGACTCAAAATTCAAAACAGATTGAATTCCATTATTTTTATAAATTTAATATTTTGATTTGATATAATGAGACTCAAATAACAGTGAGTCCCATGTGAATTCGTCTTTATAAATATGTCCTTAATAAAATTAATTAAAATAATTAATGATTTAAATTAAATCAATTGTAATATGAAAAGGAAATAGGATTCATATTAATCGTTAACATAATTTTGATTTACATTTGTAAATTATTCTAAAATTAAATTTGAAGAAAAAAACTTACGTTAAATGGAAAAGAATCATCATTTACCATAAATTTAAAATAACGAAATGGTGAACTTTGTTTGTCTGTCCAGTACAAATCTTACAATCGATTTTTAACTAACTTCCCGACTAGCTAGACTTTTGAAATTTTTAGAATAGCTCAGAACACGATGACAATGCATTCTTTTAATACTTTTAGCCATTTTTAAGCAAAATTGAATTCATTTTCAGTAAATTTTATTTTGTATGGAAATTTAGTTCGGAAAAAAAGTATATAATTTTTTATGCTTTAAAAACGTGGTATATAAAAAGTTCTTTTTATCTTATAATTATTTAGTATTTTAAGTAACATTTAAATTCTAAACGACTTTCAGAAAATTTTATTTAGTTCCATATATTGTCTAGAAATCTAGTTTAATCTAGTTTAGTTTTAAGAATAAATCCTAAAAATTCAAGGAAATTTAAAATAAAGCTAATTAGAAATTCTAGAAATGTATATGCAGTTAAATTTTGCCTAAATCTGGTTAAAAAAATTTACAATCTAAAATCTGTTAGTCTGCCTCTTGGTATACAAAATTTCGTCCTTGTTTATGAAACCGTTAGAATGGAAATTGGTAACATCAGTTCTCATTTTGCAACGACAATCTTATTGTATCAGAAAGTATGTGTTATCGGTGTAGAACTTTGGGTAGCTGCTGAAGAAAAAATAGTTTTTTTTAGCTTTTAAATTGTAGAAAACTTACTACACCTAATTTTTTCAATAATAATACTATTCTATCCCAAGATTAATTGAATCCAATCATAACTTCGAGTAGCTGATGAAGAAAATTTAAAACTTTTTTGGAGGTAAATGAATTTAAACGAAATTTTGAAGAATGCAGATTTTTAAATATAGTCACAATTACGCAATTTCCGGAAATTTCAGTTTAATCAAATTTTTATGAAATCAGTTGTTAAAGTAAATAATGTGATTCACGTGTATAGAAGTTTCAATATTTGTTTTTTCTTGTTATTTATTTTTTCACGTTTCACTAATTTTAGTCAAAATATATAGAAATATATAAACTTACAACGCCTACAACGAAATTCGGTAAATTTTATACATAATTTCATTTGCAAATAACTTGTATTTCTGTATCGAAGAAATTTTACAGGTTTTATCAAATTTTATTAATCTTTACATGACGTGATGAATAACGTTAAATAATTTTTCACAAAGTCGACGACATTATGGTATAGGATTTTAAGTGTTCCTTTCTTGAAAACGTAGAAAAATTCTAGACAAGCAACAAGAAAAGAAAAAAAAAATAGCATTCTACTACTCGAAAATAATACATAATATAAAGGACACATATTTTTATAGACATCTCAAGCGAATATACCCATTGAGGTTCATTTGGAATGATTTCAAAGAATAACAATCGAGTTGAATAGGAAACATGTTGACAAAATAAATCAGTAAAGGTGAACGAGATGGAATTAGATAAAGGTTTTTACGTTTATTGAATTTCAAAACAAGAGAAACACTACACCAAAATTCCAACCAACATGGTTTTCCTTAAGAAATACCACAAAAATTTTAGGATTCTCTAGAAAAACGAAATATATATTCGAAATGAATTTTCATGATTTTTATTATATTTTTCAGGAATAATGGAAAAAGTTTCTTTTCTCCCAAAAATAAACGTTTATTAACCTTTCGTATTATAGAAATCCAAAAATTTTAGTCTTTTTTTTTCTGTATGAAATCTTAAGAAGTAATTAAAGTAGTGAAATTAATTCAAGAAAATTACGTTTCAAATTTGATGAACTTAAAAAATTAGTATTTTACAGATAATAAATTCTATTTAGTGCCGAATAATTTTATAAATTATTTAGTTTCAATTTACGTAATAATCAAAAATCTGAATAATTAATAGCTGAGAAAATCTTATTAGAATAATGGTTTCGAAAAAGGAATCGTATAATAGCTTAGTTTGTTTGATTTTGAATAATAATATATCTTTTAAGTAGATTACATGATATTCAAATAATTTGAAATATTTTCTATATAATATAAAATAAAATATATTTAAGTAAAAGGATTTTTCCATAAAAATGAAAGAGCAGAAAAAAAAGGACTAAGGGTTTTTTGCTATACAAAACCTTTTATGATGGAATTTTAAATATTATTTAAAATATAAAATCATTTATATTACTATAAAAATTCTATTATCCTAGTAAGCTTATCCTATGCAAATATTCAATCCTTTTTCTAAGAAAAACATTAAATACTTAAGTTATAAAAATTCTCATATACAAAAAAACTTGAAATTTTTAAAGGAAATATTCAAATCCATTACGAGAAGAAAATGTTTGGTGGATAAATCCATTTCTGAAAATCTGGGCATGGGAAAGCACTTGCTTTCTTAAATGTACAACTACCACTATAAGAGCCCGTATTTAGACCATGTTGTTCTTAAGCTATAGTACGGATAGATCCTGATCGTTTGTGAGGGGACCAGTGCTAGTTAGCCTAATTAAATAGAACGTCAAAAATATATATAATAAATGTAGAAATACGATACGAGTTAAGTGTAACATAATAAATGAAGTCTTAAAGAAGTAACAGACATCATTTTAAAAACTGTTGAAAATTTTTGACAAATCAGGATACTATGTTATACTATAAAGCAAATAATCAGAGAATTTTTTGTCTATATATATATTTGCCATCATTGTATTCGTGTTTGTAAAAATACTGCACACACACATTCAGAGTCTTGTTTACAAATACTAATAATGAGATATCTTGTTTGCAAACTGAAAATTTGTACTACGTGTGAATACAGCTTGACAACTCTAGTGTTTGGGTATATTTTTGATTATACTTTAGTACAAGTATAATAAAGTAAAAATACATTATGTCCTTTTCAAAAGCTAGTATTTTTTTAAAGAAGATTTTGAATTAATTCGAATTTTTATACAAGATTAATTTTACAACAAATAAAAAAGAAGTTAATGAATTATTCAAATGATTTCTTGAAAACAAAAAAATTTCATATTAAAATATTAAAGTCTATCTCAAAAATTTGACCAAAGAACCTATTTTAATGAAAATATCGGATTTATTTCAAATAATAATCACTCATGCCCATAAAACTTTTATTTACCATTTACTTGATCCGGATCCAAAATTGTTGGTTAACTTCTATATACTTTTCCTAATTTAATATTTATTGAGATAATATAGCACTTTATTTTCTAAAGAAAACAATTTACCTGATATTTAATATTTAATTGAATAATTAATTAATTACATGAAATTGTAATCACAGTTTTGTTTCTTTTTTTTCGAGAAAACGATGAAATGAAAACTTTTCTTTTTTCTTTGAAAGAAAGTTTTATTACAAACAAAATAAATATTAATTGAAATTTTATGTTGTAAGATTTAGTCACAAAATTTTACATAATTCTGTACTATAAATAATAAAAAAACAAATTGTTTTAATATCATTTCAAGGTATTTAATCGTTTAAGTATTGCAATTGTGACATATTAGGAGCCCAAAAAAAACTTCTAGTTGAGAAGGGTCTCGATCCTTGACAAGTTTTGAATTTAACTAAAGCACATATAATTTATAGTCAACATATATATCGAATACAATATGTTCAAGATAAGAAACATGAATCCACAAAAATTTCATCACAGAAATCCTGTGGTTTATAGGGAGTTATGTTTTCATTAAAGAAAATTCTTAATAGGGAAATTTTTTTTTAGAAAATATTCCTAAACTAATCCTGTGGACAAAAGGCATGTCATGTTCGTTAAATTTTGATATTATTTTCTACTTTAAGGTAAAAGAAATGGTCGGATATCATTAAAAAATGATTTTCCTAAAATTTATAACTTTTTTTTTGTCTTTTAATTTCCAGTAGTTTCTCTAAACCTAGAGCTGGGATATGATGAACTGAAATTTTATTATTGTTAGTGTTATATTGAAATATCATGTACTTGGTTATTTATTTCTCTGAGATCCTGTAACTCCTCTTGGAAGTACATAACTTCTTCAATGTACTTCCTTTATTGTTTGTTAATAACCTTAGTTTCGTCCAAGTTTTATAGACTCCTTTCGTCACTGTAGCGTATTTTGTGGACGTCCACGCTTTTCATTATTTTTAAGCTTCCATTCTACTTATGCTATCCTTCGGAACGTTTTAAGATGTTAGCAATTCAATTGTAACGTCTTCTCTGTATTTACTTTAGTACATAAATGAAAATTGCGACTATAAGCGTTATGACTGTAGTCTCCAAAGCTTCATTACAGCTTACGAACAAACAATCTGGAGTAGTTTTTTTTTTGTGCTGTAAACTTTGCGTTCTATCAAACCGTTGAGAGTACAAATTACCTAATACAGTTTTTCTTCTATAATGTAAGTATAGAGAAAATTTTCCTCTAGTTATATTGTATTTTATTCAAAAATTTTCATTGAAAGAAAAAGTTTTAACGGTAAATATTTTCTTTATTCTTTAGAAATAATATTTTTGTTTTCCGCCACTTTACTCTCCCAGAAATTATGAAAAAGTTTTTCTTTTCCCTTAATAAGCATTTGCATAGAGAGAGAATTCTTAAAAGGAAATGATTTCTTTTTAATTTCATACATTTTCCTTTTAATGACAAGAAATATTCGAAGAATAGTATTCATTTTTATTGTTGTATTTCTTAAGTAAAACTAATTCTTTTATATATTGTATAGTATTAATATTTTATAAATAGTTTCTCTAACAATAAACTGAAAGCCAACAATTTTCTGTAAATTATAGACCCAAGAAAATTATTCTATTTTCATGAAATTTATGGATAAAGATTTTCAAATATTCATTGAGTGGAAAATAGTTTTATATTGCAAATATTTTATTCAGAATTTTATTGAATATTTCGTTCACTATAAACTGCGTTTTATAATAGAAAATATAAATGCAAGCATTTTCAAATTGAATAATGATAAAAATGCAAAATAAGGACTTTAACACTTTAGCAATTGAGATTTGCATATCGATTGCATTTTAAAACCTCTGAAAATGTAGTATATTTGAATTTAAATGCCATAATTTTCCGATAATATTAATCTCAAACTACATATCGATTGAATTTTATAAATTTAAGCATGGCTACGTAAAATATTGAATATTTTCTTTTTTTTTGAAAATTAAAGCTTAAAGAAGAAAACTTCATCTCTAAAACTACAAGTAATTATTTCTTCTTACTCTTTAAGAATAATTATTATTTCAGTGATAATGCGAAAACTTGCTGTTAGTTTGCTAATTTTAAAAAGGTTTTTTTAATCGGTAAGAAATGTGAAAAAAAACTCTTAATTAGAGAAGAAAACAAGGATCAACTTGCTTTCGAGTATATAATTAATGAAGTTTCGGACAGATTTCACCTTTGTAATTTCCTGAAATTTTCACAGTATTTATATTCTATTCGTATTTAATAATTTCTCTTTTTCAAATAATGTACGTTTTTTTTTCATATTCTGTGACTTACATTTGTTAGAAAAGTGATTAAAACTTAAATTTTTTGTACTAAGAACATTGTTCGTTTAATAATGAATAGCATTTGTTTGAAAACTTTTATTGTTGTTAAGTTCCAAAAGTTTTAGCTGATACTTTTATTTAATTATTGCACATTTTATAAAGAACAAAGTTTCAAATTAATTCAATTTGAACTGTTTAGAACTTATTAACTACTATAGTTTCAGGAGTACGTATAAAGTATTTTAACTTTTTGAAAAATGTTTGCCATATTCTCACTCTGTTGACTGATATAATTTTCCTCTAATTATAGCTCCAGTAGCAATTTTGAGCTTTTATCCCGACGCGGAAATTGTATATTACTGTGGACGCCTTTTTAAGATCCTATATACACTATAAATGAAAGAAAATATAAAGAAGGAAAAAAAAAATATTATTCAACTAAAGAAAATTTTTCTCAGAAATTGACTGCAACTAAAACTGTAATAACAACAAGTTTGAAAGCTTTCGTAAATTTTCACAAATTCTTTTGAAATAAGTATTATAAAATGTTCTTCTATAAAAGCAATATCGGAATTAAAAAAAATTTTCCATTTTATATGTAAGAAAAGAAATGCAAGTTTCCCAAGTAAAAGAACTATATTTTAAGCTAAAGCTCTTCTATTTAAAATGTTCATAATGAAATTCTTCGAAACAATTGACATTTTTCTCTATTTTTAAAATTTCTTCTAAATATATTTTTTGGAAATAAAAAAGGATCCATCATTAAAATTGGTATTTAATATAAAAACTTCAGGCTAATATTAGTTACCAATTTAATTCTCATTAATTCCCAATATTAGACAAAAGTCGTTTGTCGACTTTTATCGTTTGGAACATCATTCACTTGTCATTTTCATTAGTAAATATTTTACCAACTTTCTTATAATATTTTCTGGTATTTATCTGATTAACAATGATTGATTGTTAATACTAAGAATTAATGAAAATGTCCTTTCAAAGCTGATTCAGCTTTCTTAACATTTTGTTCTTAATAATCAGATTTTTCTTCTGGTACCGGAAAGAATTACATACATATACATAAATTCCGTAATAATTTTCACGTTACTTTTAGTATTTTGATAGAAAATTTGCTATAAACAATAAAAATCTGAAAGTAAGCTTTTGTTAGCTATCTAATTCTAATATATTATAATATATTGATTCAATTTATATTATATTAATGTTTGAATTCCGTGCCGGATTTAATAAGAACGATTTTCTAATAAATTGTAGAGTGTTATTGCAAGTAATGAATTGTTTTTCATAATAATTATTATTCGTTTTTCTCGTGATGAAATGAAAGAAATTATTTCGATATATAAGCTTAAAGCGTAATTTTCATTATTTGCTTAATTAGAATCATGATTTTTGAAAATAATCAATAATACTAGTACATACACATATAATGCGGGTTTTTTATAAGTTACTCCACACCAGAGGAAAATTTTACATTGAATACAACAACAATATACACCACTTTTTACTTGAACCAGAAAATTCCTACTCCATTTTTTTTTTGTCAATAAATGGCTCTGTTTTTTGTTTTTGATACTTGAATGTTGTCCTCCTGATGATTATGACCGTTTTTATTTGAATGTTTCAAATTGTGATTTTTCATTGCGTTCGACGTTTAATTACCATTTGGTTTGAATATATACTGTAAATATGTAAGATTTTTGTTGCTCTTGCTCCTTATCCTTTTTTTCACATTCTGCTTTGATCCGAAGCAGAGAAATGTGAAAGAAAACGCACCTTCTGCTACTCTTCCCAATGATCTTTTCACAAAATGTTCAGGTAGTACGTAGGTGTTTTTTCTCAATATAATCATCAAGTAATTTTCTTATTGAATTAATAATTTCTTACATTTTGTGAATATGTGCAGTGGGATTGCATAAGAAAGTGAGAGATCAAAATTATCATGTTTTCAGGATTAAAAATTTTACATCGTCTTCTACTCTATGTCGTTTATATCAATGGTGGCACTGATTCCATTAATTTGTTTAATAAAGTTCTGGTTCCGGTTACACATACTCGCTTTTAAATGACATGTAAGATTACTTGGTGGAAATATTTGCACTAAAGGTAATTTCTGTCAAAAGCTTATTCAGTTCAACACAATTCACAATTAATGTAAAAGGGACCAAAACATCTTAAACACTTTGATGCGAGTTTTTTTTCTTGTCCTTATCCCGACAATCAATTTAGATTTTTTCCCAAGTATAATCCATTTTTATTACAAATTGTCATCTTCAGAGGATCATAGAGTCAACTTTATTTCTATAAACTTATCAAGAAATCTCTATTCGGGTCATCTGTTCAAAATATTTTAAGAATATATTTTTTTTATATAATAAAAACAAATAATAATATGATTTTCACCGAAGAAAATATTTTGATTAACGAGAAGGCAGATCTTTTTTTTTTGTTAAAACAACCCCAAAAATATGAGGAAAACCATTACTAAAGGAGCATCATATTAAAGAGCATTAAATTTATTGTTATTATGGACGTCAACTTAAGTAGATAGATTATTAAAGCATAAAAATGTGTCTAGAAATAGAAAAATTATCAAATTTTCCTCTTTTTAGGAAAATTTTTAATGAGCAAAAGTATGGAATCGAAATATTAATGAGTTTTAAAATAGAATACAAAATTTTTTTTAGAAGAATAAAAATAATTTAAAAAGAAAAATTAAAAAATATGTTAAAACAAGAGATTTTTTTTTATGAAGTAATTTTCTTGTTCTACAAAGTTTTAATTTAAAATTTTTCAGTTTGAATCAATTTTTCTCATTAAAACTTCCGAATATTTTTTTTAATTTATTTGCCTGGAAAAGCTTAACGAAGGACACATTTTTCTCGTTTTTAAATGAGGATAACATAGCCATTTGGACGTGATATGGATGAAACTGAGGGAAAAATCTCTCTCATATTTCTGAAGAACAAAGTTGGTATATTGTATTTAAGATACGTAATGGTAATAGTTTACTGCTGTAGGCAATGAAAAACTAAATTATGAAAAACGGAGATCTGGATTTGAAACCATCATCAGTTTCTAGAAACGAGGTCTCAACCAACTTGACCATACCATACTGTGTTTATTATTGATCTTTTCAATTTGCTTTTCTCTAAATATTATTCAAACAATACAACAGTTATTCGAAATATTAGAATTATTCTATAACCTTTCAATTTTTCATGATAATTATTTTAATTTAACTATTATTAAACTTAACCAAAAGACCAATACTCCTACAGTGCATCGATTCTTCAATTTTTCTCATTCATAACCCCATTTTTCATCACGAAATTTTTCCGGACCCCAGCTACTTAATATGAAAAATGGAGTTATTGTTTATAACAAATCAAAACGTCCAACCCGACGTAACAATATTGTTTCAAGTGTTTGACTTCAATGTTCGCGACCCCAGCATTTCGCTGGGAACCGATGGTTTAAAGTGGAATAAATCTTTATATCTAAAATCAAGATATAACGTATGATGTGGATGGAGACTTTTTTGCTATTTTGAATAGTCAATAGTTCTTCAGTTTGTAGTATTCCCTTCTTATGATAATAAAAAGCCTTTATGCTACATTGTGTTACCTGCAATAAAGATATATGTGAGTCGTTTTAGTTGGTATTAACCATCAAATCTTGAATACTTTAAGGAGTACAATTTATGTCCAATTTGTACCTTTGCATCTGCCCGAATATCAAAAAGCTTACTAATTAATAAAAAGTTAATGGGTTTAAAATTAAAAGTTAAAATTTTGTTGTTAATTCGTTATTACAATGTTAATATTAATTGTATAAATTTAGAGATTTGATGAAATTATTATATAATTAAAATTTAAGCACAATCTGATAAAAGTTACTCTTTTTAAAATAGCTTTTAATTGTTGAAAATATATTCCTAGTATTGGAAATTTAGGAAATTATCAAATTTCAATTATATTCTTTCAGTGTTACTCTTCAAATATTCATCTAGCTATATTTCCTTTCAATTTTAATTGTTTAAGACTTATTTTTAATTACAATTTTAATTAAATTTAGAATTAAAACAATATTTTCTTTTTGTTTCAGATCAAATTGAAATGATTTTCTTATTGAATGTATTCTGAAAGCTAAAATATTCCTTCAAACATCGTCCATTAAAAACTCTACAACCATCTAAATCTAAATAATTAAACACAAAAGAGCTATATAACAACTAAATAAATATAAATATGTTGTAATTGTGATAAAAATAAAGAGAAATAAATTAAAAAAACAAAAAATTATTATACATCATATAAATGTTAAATAACTGGTTATATACAGAAACGTTCTGATTTAAAATGGGATCATCCCGTGGGTATCATAATGAAATCCCATTAAATTCAACAATATGGACATACAACATTTATGCATCAAATTTTACACCTTTAGATACATATCCGGATGGTTATTTACCATACGAGGATAATCAAACATTTCTATATAAATGGCATAAACAATTGTGTGAAGATGAGGAAACAAATGAGGAGGACGCTCTGTCGAGTACATATTTTAAGACTGCCGTTTATCTATTGTACATATCAATATTTTTATTTGCATTACTCGGTAATGGTGTTGTTTGTTATATTGTACAATCGACACCGCGTATGAGAACAGTTACAAATTATTTTATAGCTAATTTAGCTGTTGGTGATATTCTAATGTCTTTATTTTGTGTACCATTTTCATTTGTATCGATTTTTATACTAAGATATTGGCCATTCGGTGCTGTATTATGTCATCTTGTAAATTATTCTCAAGCTGTTTCTGTGCTAGTCAGTGCTTACACTTTAGTAGCAATAAGTGTTGACAGATATATTGCTATAATGTGGCCCTTACGACCTAGGATTACGAAAAGGTAAACAGAATTTATGTTATTAATTAATTTATATTTTGAAATTATATTTTGTTTAAAATTTAATAGCGAAGAACCAATTATCAAGAATTATTGTTTACCATAATTAGTAGAAATTTATTCGTTCACTTTTAATATTAAAGCTTTCTCTTCTATTTTGAAGTTTATTATTTGATAGTAAATAGCTGAAATCTATCCTTTTCTTAGCAAAACATATTTGTTTCTAAAAGCTTTAAATTTTAAGAAGCTTTACCAGTTTCTTTCTTAACCGAATTATGTATTTAATGTGAATTTTAAGCATAAGTTTTCTTTTAAGTCAAACAACTTTTTACAAATTTTCGTTTTAACTAAAATGCCTTTTTTTATTGAAGGACATTTTACTCATTTCAAATTTAATTATGTAAAGACACGGGAAACAAAAAACTGGCTAAAATCTTTCCTCTTTTTTGTTAAGGATGAATAATTTACGAAGTTCATTTACAAAAGAGAAAAAAAAGAATGTAAAGAAATAACTTTCACGCTAAAAAAAAATTAGGTTAAAATTAATTAATAACAAAACAAAAACAGATCCTTTTGTCTTTCTTTTTATATAACAAAATTTCTTCAATGGATATTTTTATTAGGTTTTAATAATCTTAAAAATTCAATTCATTTAATATTAAGACATTATATACATAGTGAAATTATAGGAAAGCTTTTTCAAGTCACTTTTAATTAAATTTTACAAGAATAATTTCAATTTCATCATGAATACATAGAATTTTAGGAACTTAATTTTCCAACAATATTATATAATTCTAAAGGACTAATGAAAACAAAACTCGGGATGTTACGAATTATTTCTATACGATTTTTAGTCAGGAATGTTATAACGGATCACTAGTGAAACACAAGATTTATCGGCATAATCAATAACTTCGGATACCATAAGTAGTTCACTTTTTTTTGTTGGACATAAATTCAAGACCTGATTTTTGGAGACAGAATATTCCTAAGAGCTTGGTAATCCTAACAATAGATTCTTACCGCTTACAGCATTTAAATCACTACAAAATTGGTAACCTCGTGCAACAATTGAACATATGACTAACCAATTTACCAGGCATTGGAATGTCATATGCTTATTTTCGAACTAATTCAAATTCAAAATTGAAATGGAAAATATGACTACAGTTTTCCGCCATCGACTTCAATCGCAAAATAAATTTTCTGTTCAAAATTAAAGGTTAAAATAGGCTCATAAACTATTTTTGGTTTTAAACTTTTTCCAGCATAAAAGGGTTCACGAAATTTTATTCAAAAATATAGGTTTTCTTTAGGCTTTTTTTCTTTTCGAGGCATTTCTAGTGGTTTTAGTAAAAAAAATAAAAAAACTTTAATATTACGTAATAATTTCTGAAATAATTCCATTAAAGAATTCAATATTGAGAACTTTTTACATTTTAAAAAATCTGTGTTTTTTTCTATTCTTAACATTGTTTCATAAGTTTAGTATTGCTTCTAGCAGAATGCATTTGGGTAAAACTTTTCACCAGTTCAAAAGAAATATTTTACTGTATTTTCCTGTAATTTTGATCATATTGAAATATCTTCCTGTTTTTAGTACTATCTGTAAACAAAAGTAATGGAAAATTATACCAAAGCATATTCCGTTGAGATTTTCCGGATAATACTTTATGGAAATGTTGAAGATTTCTGTATAAAACATGTTATTAAAAATTTTGCTTAATATTTCTTTACAGATATGCAAAATGTATAATAGCTGTAGTTTGGATAATAGCACTTATGACGGCGCTTCCTATTCCAGTTGTATCAAAGCTTGAACAGCCAGAAGGTTGGCATACGGATTGTGGAAAGTAAGTAGAACTCTTTTATTTATTCAGAATATTTCTAAAAATTCTATAGAAAAATCTACTATGTATTAAATTCCAATTAATTTCATCAATTTTTCACATCAATAATATTGCGTGACGTTGTAATCAAGCTAAATGGAAACTTTATCAACTGTATCGAAGGATTTTCTATGAAACAAAAGCCTATATGTGAATATGAAAATAATTACAAAAAAGAGGTTTTCAATTGTAAATGTCAATTCATTCTTTTCGTTGGGAAAACTACAACAAATTTTCATATCTAATACAAAGCAACCATATTTTTCTATACAATAAAAAATATCGATTAATATGAAATTTTTTGAAAACCCATTCTCTAGAGTCCGTCGTGAGAAAAGAAACAGTTTTTGACTTTTAATGGTTTATGAAAGTATTTCATGTCCATGTCATTCAATTTTTAAGACTTTCTCTGAAATAAATATAACAAAATAAAAGAAATATTTTTGCCTGATATCTTTTCTTCTCGGAGACGGCATTAGAATGTATTCAAAGGCGATGAATTGAAAATACTTTTCCCGTTTTTCTTTGGATGGCAATTTTCTTATTGATTGACACAAAAAAATAAAAAGGAAACGTATCATCTTTTGGGATTTTGAATTTTATGCCTTTTTTTGGGTAGACCATTTTTTTTTTTTTTTGGGTGAAATATATTCATAACTTCAGTTTTTGATATGACATTTTATTACAAAAATCCAAAAGCTTCATATAGGGTGACATAATTGTCATAAATTAAAATAAAATAATAAAAAAATATTTTTATGTCATTCAATTTTTAAGGGTCTAAAAAGTTGATACACAATAAAGACTTAAAGGAAAAAGGAACTAAGCCTTCATCTAATGGAAATATTTTTACATTTCTTCATTTATTTTCGTATTCTATACTTAGTTGCCTAGTGCGCCTACAAAAGGACGTCAATCAATTCCGCTGAAAGGATTCTAGTATGAAATTTAAAATACTGATCATATTCAAATACCGCTTATTGACTGGTTAACAGAGAATATCTTTATTAACATTTTTAAATCCTTAAATACCGTAAATTTTGGAGTACGAGAAAGTTATCCTCCATCAATTAAGGATATTTATCTAAGCTCGATATGAATATTTAGAGATAATTTTATCAAAACACGTTTATCAAGAATAATCAAATTAATCACATTCTTTCAGATACATATGCCGCGAAGACTGGCCATCAACATTACAAAATTATTATTACACATTAGCATTATTAACATTACAATTTGTAATACCACTACTAGTTTTGGTGTTTACATATACTCGAATAGCGATTGCTGTTTGGGGTAAACGTCCACCAGGTGAAGCTGAAAATTCTAGAGATCAAAGAATGGCCAGATCAAAAAGAAAGGTAAGTTCATTAAAATAGTTTCCTTTGATTTTCTTCTCATAGCAACTATATAACCTTTAACTTTATAACATTTTTATGATCTCAGTTTCTTTTCCTTTTTTTTTCCTTTTTTGGATAGCAACCTTTCATATTTTATTTATTCTTCATTTAATGCTCGAATTCCCATAAAAATACTTTCGAACGGATTTGATTTCGTATACCGGTTTTGTCAATATTGATTCCCTTTTTTTTTTTTTTAATACAATATTGACATATATGAAATTTTTCAAATCCTTTTTTGAGGGTTTCAGGTTTTCTAAGGAATTATAATATGAAACATGCAAATATGTGGAAAAATAAATATTTTATGATTTATATTTTAGCAATTCGATAAAAACAAAACTTAAATAAATAAATACATTTAAAAAAAAACAAAAAAATCGCATGAAAAGATTACAGACATCATTTCTTGTTTTTCTTTTAAAAGAAAACTTTCTTTTCTTGGATTAATGGAAATATCTTCTAAAGGAATTTTGATTGGGTGGTGATGTGCTACTGGATAAACTTTGCATATAAAACTAAAAACTATATAAACTATTAATGTAAAAGGATATGAACAGACGATTTATCGAAAATGCATAACTTTTTAGTACATATACAAAGCACCAAATTCCGAGTCTTCCGAAAACTTACTCAACTTGAAACATGATAGATAAGAATATTACTTTTGGAATAATTTTAGTTAATGGAATATTTCACGAGACAATATGTTAGGGAATCTCTCTAAAAGGGAGAAAAATTCCGTAATGAATTGATCGAACTTTCCTTTTCGACTTTAAATTTAATGATATGTGAAGCTATTAGTTAAAACTTTAGGGAAGTTTATACATTTCCAATAGGTATTAAAATTTAAATTACCCTCATCTTGAATATTCCATAAAATATCTTCAAATGTTAAATCTAATTCAGTGAAATGAATTTTGTAAAAAATGTAAAACAAAGTTTTTCGTTTTAAATAAATAAATAAAAGTCCTGTAATAATTAATTCATAACGTATTTGTTTCGTCATATGACTTCCTATAAATTTGGTCAAAAATTAGGCATTAAAGATATCTAAACATCTCTAATGTCAAAAAGCAAATAAAATTTGTCATCTATCTTTCTACCAAAGTGAGCCCTATGAGTTTTCACGATCTAAGTAGACATTTCTGACAAAACCTATGCGAAGACATAAGACAAAACAAATAATTTGAAGTGAAATTATGTAAACGAAATTACATTGTCGCTTTCCTACATTTCGGAAGGCCATTTATTGCTAGAAAGTGATTAATTTGAGGTGAGATCTAATAAGTATTGTTTAAACCATGTTGCAAGTAATAGACTTACTTTGAAACTACAGCTTTCGAAAATGACCAGTGTTAAAATATTTCCTAAATTCTGCTATTTAAATTTTAGGGTATTAAATTGCGTTTACTTTAATACGAAATGTTTTGTTTTAAGGCGAGTTTTAGAAGAATTCAGAATGATTGTTGAAGTAAAATTTTATTATGTCGGTACAAACTTTCGTCCAAAATTACAAGAATATATTTCTATAGGAACTATTACGTAAAAAACCATAATCTGCACAATCAAGTGCACAATTTGCAGGGCATGCCCGTCATTCGTTTTACTTTTAGGGATTTTCTCCTTAATGGATCTTGCATTATTATTAAATCATATTAAAGAGCACCCTAAGTCACCGATGAACTAACATTTCTTCACAATTGACGTACATAATGGAATCACAGACACAATAAACAAAATTTCAGATAAATGGCCACAAGAACTTTATTGATTATACATTCAAATAAATGTAAACAATCGAAATTTAGATCTTCTATTATTCTAATAACAATCAATAGTAATTTAACAAAAAAAAAAATATTTTTTTAAAAAAGAATTTAAATTAATAATTATAATAAATTTATCTGTTTCAATATAAAGTTTAATCCGCATTTCTCAAAAGATGAACACAGTTTTCACCTCGACGGCATTTTGAATGATCATGAATATTACTTTTCATAATAGTTTTACCAGTTTGACTAAACGTGTCCATATATTCAGTAACTCGGGGTTGTTTAAGAAACGATGGTTCAATATCATAATGTCCACTCGCATGAGAATTCGCTGCTTTTTTCGATGTATCTGTAACTTGTAAATCTTTGGGTTTCTGGAAAGTTGGACGATTTTCATTGGGTTCGCTATTTTCATCTCTTGTACCGGTCAATTGAACATTTCGATTGATTTGATTGTTATCTAATCGCCCTGAAGCAGATTGTACTTTACAAGGATCAATCAATTTCGAAATATTTAATTGTTCATTTTTATCTTGCAAATCTTCAGAAATCTCATTCGAACTTTTTGGACATCTACAATAATCAACTTGATAAACTGTTCGCAGACGATCAGCTTCAGCTCGTTCACGTATTTTCTCTTCTCCCATACACTGAAATCTTTCATACAATTCCGGGTGGCATCTTTGTAGAATTTTTAAAAATCGATTTTTAACTCCAGTTTCTAAAATATTTTTAATATTCGCATCAGTTATGTCACTTGTAATTTCTTTTTCATTTTTTGTCTTCGTTATTGGTACTGTTGGATGAGAATTCGTTTTTATCGGTTCTTCTTCCAGATATTGATCGCATGGAGATTTTGAGAACATCTCGTTTTCTTCATTACTCAAGAATTTATAACGATTTGTAACTGGCCACACAAAATCATGACGATAAGTTGTTGTAAGAATTTTCATTCCAGAGAAAAAGAAAAAAATAAAATAAAAAATAAAATTTAAGTACAAAAAACAAATTTGGAACACTTTTCCTTTAGAAATTTTCAGCATAAACTTATTATTTTGTTTCAAAGTTTACTTTGATTGGAAATTTGTTAGATTGTGAAATTACTTTGTACAAAATTTATTGTTTTTGTAAAACTTGAAAAACTTTCTAGACTAGAAAATTGTACTTTAGGGAATCAACTTGTAGGAAATTCAGAAGGAAATTAACGATATTAACTATTTTTTTGATTCATTTTTATTGGACAGGAAGAAAATATTAAAATTCAAACTTCAAATTTCTATTCTAGTACAATTTTCTATAATAATCCAATCTCAATAACAAATTCTATTTGAATTTTGATGGAAAAAACCTTGTAAAAATTGTATGCAAATTGAATTTTCTTTTCCTTAAAGGACATTTAGAAGTTTATGCTCATATCTAAACACCTCTAACATATGTATGTTAATTCATTTCCATCGTCATGCTATTTTTCGATATGCATGTCCTACATAAATCCCTGTACAAACGTCCATTTTCATTTCGATGTTTTTTTCTATCGTTTGATGGAATTTTATCTTATAAAAATGCAAAGTGATATATTTTAGTCTTCATATATGGAATTGTCACGCAACAAGATGGAAATGTGTTCTTGAAGCTAAAAAGAAAATCAACCGTAAGGAAAATTCCTTCTTTATTGTTACTTTTTTTAAGAAACAGTTTATAAAAAATTTAAAGAAAATAACGAATTTAATATTCCAGTACCATAACTTAACAATTGTCACGAACTTTCAGTTGAAATTTTCATTTAAAATATGTTTTCCTTCTATTTTCCTATTTTTATTTTCTTCTTTCTTGGTGTTGGAAAAAGTGTTGTGTTAGCATAAAAACCTTTTTAAAAGACATTTTTATCATATTTTGATGAATATCTATTTTATACCCGTGATACTATATAAGAAAAGAACCTTTTTCACATGAATTAACTCTTAGAAAACATTTTTATTATTTTTATGTTTTTCTTGTAAGGCATCCAACCTTCTTTTAACGGAATGGAAACTTTTCCCTTTTGAAGAAAGAAACATTTTGTTACAAAACAAATTTTACTTTGTAATTTTGTTCGTTCATTTCTTCCTTTTTTTTGACTGGTGTTCTGCTGGACCTTCAACCGATGTCAACATGATTTTCATTTGACGAATAAATTAATACTGAAAACCAAAAGTTATGTTCTTTTGGCTTTATCTAATGGGTTTTTCTATCCTACGTTGGTTACAAGTATAATATTTACCAGAACAAGTTGAGACTTTTTTCAATCTTGCTTTTGTTATGGCGGGTAACGGGTAAGGCTATTTATTAAAAAGTTTAATCGAAAGTTTAAATAAATTTTTCCGTAATTTGTATAAAAATTTTTTTCGATCGCTATTTTATTAGTTTGGAAACTTATTCGAGTATGAGACTTATTGAAAAGAAGTTGAACATGAAATCAAATGAATATGATAAATAACTTAGATAGAAATTATGTATATTGATTCAATATCTTTAGTTTTAATAGGACTACCATTTCCGTACACGAAGAAGTTTTGACCAAGAAACCTTTTAAATTTTTGAAGCTCTAAATATCATGGACCAAATATTCTGGAGAATTTCTGATAATCTCTTTATTCCAATAGGTAGTTTTTATCGTAGGACCCTAAACGTGTTTAAAGTGTAATGTTGGTTGAATTTATAGCATTATGAAATATGGTGAAAACGACATCAGAACTTATTTCTTGTTGCACCTCAACTTCGATATTTTGCTCTAAATTTTCAACTAATTTGTATTAAATTTATATCATGATTAAAAGTGCGTTCATACTTACTGTTTTGTCAAAATTGTCCGCTCAGATAACATGAACTCATGGTACAACGACATATGACTGAGTTTGTGATTCGCAATGTTTAGAGACATTTCTAATGTCTCATGTTTATTCGAAGGCATATGACAAAAACAGATTTTCTGAATGCACTAAGGCAAATTTTAAAAACGGATGAAGGTGATAAAACTCCATCTTGAAAAAAAATCTAAGCATTTTATGAAAATTTGCATCAAGATTCATATAATGGGGACCAAATAAAGTATATCACAAAAAAGGACAAATAAAATATCACGTTAAAACCTCCAAATTGCAATGAATTTATAGACACATTTTTTCAATCAGTATAAGTCCTAATTGAAAAGGATAATTGAAAACATTGAAAGTGTATTTTTAGTCTATACGTTGTAGTGTATTTTAAATTGATTTTCTTTTTTCATTTAATAATTTTTCTGATAGTTTTAATAAATAGAAATTCCCATTTTCTGATTTTATTAATTATAGTAATTAGAATTCTTTTTTGGACATGAAATAGAATCTGTTATTAACAGACTTTACAAAAGAAGTTAAGTTTAAATTGGATAAAAGCTATGACAAAAGAACTTCAATATTTTATCTCTAACTTTTTTATATGCTATTAAATTTTTCCTTTTCAAAAAACCAGCTAACTACTTTTAATTGAAATATGTGGTTATTTTCATCTTTTTTTTGGTGAAATTGTGATCACAAACAACTTGAGCAGTATCCAATACTGACCCATATTGTCTATAAATATTTGCTCAAATTAAACTTTTCTACATATAAAGGTGAATACTTTCGGGTACCTACAATTCTCTAGATGTTCATTTTCCGTTTAACCTACTTTTATAAATTCAATGACTGAACCAAAAACAAATCAAATTTGTAAAATATTTAATCTCTAGACTTGAATATGAAAAATTGTAGAATGTTAAATGGAATCAAAAAGACAATGTTGACAGTGACTTAAATGAAGTATAACAGAACTGAAAAGTTCTTCATAAATTTTATACTCTTTTAAAATAATAGCATTCTTGTGTTGGATCCCCATATGGAAATATTGCTACAAGTATATAGTAGATTTCCACTCATCCTTCAAATCTATAGGTATATATATCTTATTCCCAATTGAATTTTATTACGTTTTTATACAAAATTACAGTATGTATGGCACATATGCTATGAAAAAAATACACTCTTTTTTTCCTCGAATTATATAACATTGTGTTATAAAATTTAATGTAGTCAAAAAAACAAAATAAGAAAAGAACAACCATCCGAAATTTCCATATTCTTAAGAATCAGTTTTATTGTTATTTTATTGAATTCTGTGTTAGAACATTTTCCGTTTTATTGAACAGAACTTTCTATTATTTAAACTTTTATTATGTGAATTCGTTTACATTTATTGTAAATTATAGTGCGACTTCGAAATATTTTACCACAAACAAATCAATTATTCATTTTCGGCAGCTTTTTATGGTTTACTATATTGAAAGCTTTTTTTACATTATAAAGTTAATGAATTTGTTTATAATGCAATATCAATTTCATATTCAGTATCGGAAAAACATGAACTATTTTCGTTTTATGGAAGTTGACTAAAAGATATTTGAAAATAATAAACAGAATTTTATTAGGTTTTAAAATGTATTCCTAATCCTTTCCTGAGAATAAAATCTAGACAGTATCCATTAGAAAGCATAAAGAATATGGTCTTGCTAATGATATGTTCATTTCAAAGAATGTATTGTAGATTTCAAATGTTTACTTTTTCTGCATAGTTTCTATTCACTTGGACCGAAATTAAAGAGTTATGACCATTTTCGTACTAGGTTTACACGTGCATGTTCACATGTCATATAATAATCAATATCGATTTTACTGCAAATATTTCAAGATATTTTAGCACAATCAAACTACTGCGTATTTCCTTTAAATTGGTTAAATTTGGTTAATTTGGTAAAATGGAGTTTATGCCTAAAAATTTATATTATTCTCTACAAGTATTCGTAATAAAATACTCGCGGAATTTCATAATAATTTCAATAGTTTTCACCTTTAATGCAACTATGGGTCTTTTCCCTGAGTGTATGGATCTCATGTGTATGTAAATTACATTATTACAATAAAAGAATATGCGTTTACAAAGCTCTAGGTAATGAAATGCGAAGGAATTAAATACGAATTATTATTTATAATAAAGCTGATGTATTTTAACAAAGTTATCTCTTAATGGTTTATGAAATGTGCCCAAGAATGTGTCGATAATTTTATAATGAAATTTGGTCATCTAGGTTATCAAGCTTTACAATATTTAATGCGCGATATAGTTATTAAATGATTCATAATAATGAAAGAAATAAAGCAACAGTCATTGATACAAATACTAATTGATTTCAACATGCATCTGAGTCCGAAATCCAACAAATAAATTTCAATGGAATTTAATACAAGTTATCTTAATATAACAAATTGTCCAGACAAGGTGCGGGAACGCCCCTTACATATCCAGAACCCTTCTGTGGAATCGGACCACACATAATCCGAGAAATTTTAACGAGAGAAGAGGCGGCAGATAGAACGAAACACTGGGAAATACAACCAGGACTAAGGCAGGCCAAATATCTCCAACAACTTCAAGAGATTGAAAGCCTCTATTAGCACTAATTAGAAGAATACTATATAAGAGTACTGACAGGTATATTAACAGGACACTGTGAACTCAAAGCACATCTTATAAAGATAGGACTTGAGCGAGATAGCACCTGTAGATTTTGGGAGGGGACGAAAAGACCCCAATGCATATTCTATCCGATTGTGTGTGGCACTACTCCATAGGGAAAGAAATATCTGGATGCATACTGCTTCTACGCAAGTGATATACAATCTCTTTACCCACTCCGGATACTAAAATTCCTAAGAAAAATAGTCCTGGTGGAGGTACTGTAGAATGAGAAATTAACCTTACTACTGCACTAAAGAAGAGGGGGTACAATAGATCTTAAAAGTTGCAGTAAAAGAACACCCTAAAACTGAATCTATCTATCTAATTCCAATTAATAAAATTATCTACAAATATTTTGATTTTATATAAAAATATAATAATGTGGAATTTTTCGTTTACGCTTAAAGACAATTATTTTAGACTTTATTTGAATTTTAAAAACACTTAATTTTAATACATTTAGCAAATAAAAACTTTCGCCAAAAAATTATTATACCCGAAAATTGGGATTTAATGAGTTTTGCGTTCGCGAAATTTCTAACATTTCTACATATATGTACGTAATAGCAAATCAATTATAATAATTATTTTCATAAAAACAATTTTGTTAGCATATATATTTATTATTAATACTTTTTTTTTCTTGAAATTAATAAAATAAAACTAATGAATAAAACAAGTACAAATAAATCGAATAAATATTGAAGTAATTCAATTCAAGTTATTGAGACCTTGTACTGGATGAGATATAAATGGATTAATATAATATAATTGCAATGACTTCACTTTAAAAAAAAATCATTGCAATGTGCTTTTTTCTCATTTTTTGTGATATTTCGCGATTTAATGTTTTTTCCACGCTGATGTGATCCATGCCAATTTATTGATCAGTTCCATCTTGAAAGCGAAATTATTATCATTTCTTTATATATGTACTTATATATATATGTTTTTTAAAAATCAAATGATGTCCGAAGATGCGATAGTACAGTACAGACAAAGTGAAAGGTCGTTTCATTTTTGTGATTGCACGTTTTAATGAGATTTCTTGTATCGATCATGTGTGTTTCATATATTATGATGGTGGGAGCTTTTTCATATAAAAATTTTAATGTTGAAAAGTAATCACTGGAAGGAAGGAGTCCGGTTAACATCTTCTTGTTAAGTATTAACTTAACTTTTGAAACTTTTTTTGCCTAAATTTTATTTGTGAACTCAGTCACGCAGTTGTTTCACTTTTATTTTTATTCTCTTCACTCGCGCTATTTAAAATTAAAATAAATAAAAAACCAAAAAAATCATTAAGATTTATTAGTAGCGGACAATTTCTGATTACCAAATCGAACTAAAACCAAAAAAAATGAAAGTTCTTCCTGTTCCTTTCAAAAAAAATAATTTTGAATCCATCAATTTGCAATTTGCATGCCCTATGCTAGGTTCTACATTTGTAACGCATAGAAATAATCATCAGAGAAGGGTTTCAAGGAAAGCTATAGGTGTGTAGAGAATCAAAAGTTATATCTATGTCCGTCAGTCAGTTTACAAAGTAACTCAAAAACTCGTTTTCCGATTTTGATTAAATTTAAAATATGAGTTGGTTATTCTTTAACTTGAATTTGTATAGAATTTTAGCAAAATCGACTTAGGGAAAGCGAAGGTATTAAGCAAAAGCCCGAGTGATCAGAAAGTTATGACGTTTTTTTATGGTTTCTCGGATTTAATTGGAAAATTTGTGAAGCTATTTTGTTTGAATTATTTCAATGGATTCAGATAACACTGTGTAAAGTTTCAGTAAAATCCGTCCAAGGATATTATAGAAAGAAAATTTCGTTGGGAAAAATAAGCCTGTTCATAAAGTATTTTTTGATGTACTTTAAAAACTTATACACCAATTTGAATAAAATCTCCAGAATAGATTTATGCTATTATAGTCTAGGTTAGCTGAGAATTAGATCAAAATATAGTAACAAACTTATGCAGAAAAAACCTTACAATATTATTAGATTTGACTGTTTCTCTGTCCCAATGCCGCCACAAGGTATGAAAATATCGGTTATACGCCGATTTTCAGTTACTATATGTTTCTTCAAAAAATTTTATTTAGAGACTTTATGATTGGGAGCTCAACTTAATCTTAAAATTGATTTTCGGATGATTAATCATCCTCAAATTGATTATCCGATTATTACAATATTATCATTTACACAGTATTTTGTAATTGAAATTTTTCATAAAGAAAAAAATATTAGTTAATTTAATCGGTTTAAATTACTTTCTACTTCCTAACAAATTTTTAATTATTAAGATTATAAGATGGTTAAGATTAATTAAATATTTAGCATAATCCGAAAATTTATATTTCAAAGTTTTGATTTATTCAAGCTATATAATATTCGTTAAACTTTAATAAACTTCCTGCTTAAAATAATTCTAAACAATATTAATAATACATTAAAAGATGCTGTAATGAACAAGTCACTGAGGATGGAAAATTGGAGCATATTTACAATATACCTTCTTCAATATATATCTGAAAATGAAAAGAATTGTTGAAACATTGTGATCTAAATAAATGTTTTACTGCAACAATGAAAGAAAAATCAGATTCTTCATCAGACTTCTTAGATACTGGTATTTTTCACAGAAATAATACTTATATAGGTTGTCCCAATAAGACGCCCATTTTCGCTTCATTGAGTTGGCAGGAATAAAATTTTTTCAGCTGTTATATACATTAGGATTATTCGTCATGAAACGTTGTATTAAGGAAATGCATTGTTATTGAAACTGCCAAATTTCGAGCTCCTAGTGTGAAGAAAACTAAAATGAAACAAAATTTAAATTATAAATTTTTGATGGGTAATTAAATTGTTTGTCGAATGAAATATGGACCATATCTGTAGGTTTTAGAGTACTCGAGATAGACGCATACTTCCGTGAACACAAATTTCAGATTTCTTTCTTCAAAAAGGAATATTTTTGTAAACATTCAATTCGTAATTGAATTCCCCGTCGAATAAGGTATATGCCATATCTGTAGAAGCCACAATATCCAAGATATACATATACTTTAGTTTATCCTTATTGGGACACTATATATGAAATAGCATTAAACTACCAAAACCGAATGGACCTTTTTGTAGTATTCTGTTTTATATTTTTCAAATGATCACCAAGCAAAGTAGTACACCATTAACTTCCTATATATACAAAAAAAAAACCAATGTTGATAACTTATTTTCACTGCAGCATCCTACAAGGGACCACTGAGTGGCATTTTCTATTCAGTGTAACTAGTTTCGTTTTCCAGAACGGTTTGGTTCATTAATTTGCGACATGATTTCGATCCTAATTTTTAACTCCAACAAATATTATGTCCCAGCAATTGATTTTCATTGCATGAAACAATAGAAACATTATATAATTGCCAACCCATTTAAAATAGTATGTCCAAAAATCGAACATTCTTTCATGGGCACAGATGCTCTTTTTCAGTTAAAAATTTTTTCAGCATTAAAAATTATGTTTATTTCAATTATTGTATTATCGAAATTATATTGCCATAAAATCGCCATGAAATTTTATGTATTTTGTTACTTTCATGTTCAAATTCAAGAAGTATCATAATGGATTTTCCAACAACAACAAAAATGTATGATTTCGTAAAGAAAAGCTGTATTTTATAACTCTGTGTATTTTCAGCCCTAAAGGTGTATTACCATGTTTCAAATCCCAGTCTAAAAATACTTTTGAAAAGCTTTTATGTTCTTTATATATGTTTTCTTTTCTTTCTTTTTTTTTTTTACATATGCGTAAAATTTTGTTCTATGGTTCTTTTCGACATACCTAAATGGGAAATACAGGTTATTGTAGGTTGTAATAATTGTTTTACAAAATCCCTAAGAAAAATGTTATCAGTTCACGAACATATTTATGGGAAATATGAAAAGGGAAATTTATGTTAAATGAATATTGTTATTATATTTTTTTTTGTTTAGGGTTTCTTTGTACAAATGTACAAACATACTCGAATATATGTTTTTATGAAATGTATTTATATTTTATGTTTACGAAAACTTTATCTAAATTTAAACTAAGAATGTTTTCTTTTAAGAACGTTTTATGAGTTTTTGGTTAAATATTATAGTTGGAGTTTATTTCTTTCGAGAATAAAGTTTATAAATTTTTGAATTAAAAATAGCCTTAAAACTAGATTTTCCAATTTTTTCATATATTGTACAATAGAGATTAAATGATATTGTATAGAATTACGTTCGATACACTTTATATGTGTATCACAGTCCTACATTAACTACTAATTAATATTTATATTTAATTGGACTGACTAGCCCTGCCGCCCTCACAAGCGATCAGTCTGTCTTAAACCATTAGTTCGTTCTCCGTCACCACCAGAAGTAGCTGCCCTCTCTTCCTTTAGAAGCAGCAAATCCCTGCGATCCTGGCTATATGAATGAGATGGGTTTTTACTCATAAAATATAACCAAAACCTGCTTTTGAAGAATTTTGTTGTTTTACAATATGTTTATATGCAAAAATAACTAGAATTTGATTTTCATATCAAAATTTGTTTCCTCACGTTTTTTAGATTGAAATTATAGAAAAAGTGTTATTAATAGAAAATTGGAAATTTACTCCAAAATCTTAACACAGCTTTGGTGAAAAAGTTAAAGGATCCTTAGTAAAATTCTCATAAAACTTAGTGGACCTCAGCGAAATTTCTAAATGCAAATTTTAGACTGATAATAACTGATTTTAACCTAACTTTAGAGAAATATTTATTTTCTCAGTCAAAAAAGCTTGGGATATTTCCTTATATAACAATTTTCAAATATAACATGTAGTCTGTTCTCCTGTCTATACATTTTGAATTCTTTAGAATGGAACTATGGCAATTGTATTATTTACATAAAAACAATAAAATGTTTACAAGGAAAAATGAAAACAGAATTAACAGTGACTATCGTTGGTATAAGTTGTTAAATACCAAGATTGCTATCAGTTGAAAAGTTCCGTGTTTGAAAAATCGAGCTCTTGCCTTGATTTCACATATTTTCAGTTGCCTATGTAAACACTATGTATAAGAAAGTTCAGATATTTAACATACCAATATATTTAATTATATCTTGTTAGTTATTTTAATAATTAATTGGATTCCTATAAGAGAAACGTACTTTTCGTGAATTTTAGTATAATTAAACAAATCTTCACAATTCGAAAGTTTTTTAGTAGATTTCAAATATTTCAAATTATTTGGTATACAATTTCTTTTGGACATGTTCATAAATATTTGAATGAAAATAAAAAAAAAAAATAATGAATATTTGTTATGATTGGATTCTATTAATTTTACCAAAATAAGATTTGTTGTTAATCTTTTTCAAAAAAAAAAAAATGCTTTCCTTTTAAAAGAAACAAATTTCTTGTTCACTTTCAAATATAACAACCAAAAAAAAAAAACAAATCTAAAGCACATATTCGAACAGCTTAATAACATTTATAATAAAGCTCTTTTTTTCTGTGCTTTTGAATAATCGAAATCAATAAATATTAAATTATTTTTCATTTATTTTTTTTTTTTGCATTAATAGCATAAGCATAAAAAATATTCAAAAAAACTTTTTTGCTAATATTTACATAACACAACATATATGATGATGTATCTTGGAATTAGTTTAATGGATATTTATGTCACCGTTATGGATGATTTACACAATCTAATAATAGTTCATAATTATTAATATTTTTTCTAATTTTATCTTACGTAAATCGAAAAAATGAAACAAATTATTTATTAAATAAGTAAAATGACCGTAGGTGATGTTTTTCCATTTACTATCGATGTACTCAATTTGTACTTTCTTCTTTTTTCGAAATAACATGAAGAAAAAAAAATAAGTCGACCAAATGAAATATGCTTAGAGAATGTGCATGAAGTGAAGATCACATCTTTAAACATAAATTATGTTTACTACCAGAAAAACCAGGCATATATTAGGAAATTGTAAATGAAAATTCAAAATATCGTGTTTGTTAGAAATGAAAATCTTTACATTCTTCTTTAACATTTTTAAACTAAAGGAAATGTAAAATAAGAAAATGATCGCTTCCATAAATTTTCTTTTGGAAATTTTAATATTATCAAAAAAATATTTCTTCTTCTTCATAATAATGTTAATATGGATATTTTTTCGAATAGTTGAAATTTATTTTAGCACATAGGAATTTATTTTCACCTTCCATCTTCATTTCATTACATTTGGTCAGGTGATTTTTGTTTTCTGTATATATTCAAAAATGGACAAAACTCAGTTCAATTCATTGATTACAACAGAATAAAGTACTAGGCACTTATATTTATGGAATTTTTATATACCTGTCTTGAATTATAGGAAGATGATGTTTTCAATATTTCGTTATAATGAAAAGCAATTGGAAAATCAATGTGGACATTCACTTTGGAGTGAATTACGCATTATTGTCCAAAAAAAATTAAAAAAAGCATCTGTTTTATATGAAACCATATATGTATATGGATATAAAGTTTATGAAGGCGATTGTAAAATACTATTCGAGGTGAATGTACTTACGTTCAGATGACTTTCCTAAAGGAATCTTACATCAATATGGATGGTGTGATTGTTATTAAGTACCCAGTACTGGTCATGGTAAATATTCAGTCAATATATACTCTCGTCTTTTTTTTTTATTTACATCTTGATATTCCTTTAGCCTAGCGTGTCAAGCTCTTAACATTACAATTTTTGACAGAATAAAAATCTTTAACATTCTTTATAATTACTTTCATAAGTATAGCATGATCCAAAAGTAATGTAATGGAATTAAAAATGATTTAAATTTGAAAAAACGATTTGCATCTACACTAAATGTCTTAAGGATATATGAAGGGTTTTTCAAATAGAATACTACAAATGTTTTCCAATAGGGACGGCGAACCACGCAATATTTTTTTTTTGTTTTTTTTTTGACATTTATGCTCGTGAATAGTTGCTATTTCATCATGGAGCAGTACACATTTGAAGAACGTTTACAAATTATTAAAATTTATCATCGAAATTCTGAGTCGGTCGTCCCAACTTTAAGACCATTACGACCAATTTAGTGATGACACCACCGACCTGGCCGTTATGTATTATTGGGCAGGCCGCAACCCACACATTCTTCAAAAGACACCATTCCATCCCCAAAAAATAACTGTGTGGTGTGGATTATATCCTGAAGGTGTCATTTTTTCGTTGATGCTGAAAACCGCCACGTTACAGTTAATGGAAATCGCTATCGAACCATGTAAACTGATTACTTTTGGAACGAATTGCGTGATATGGACTTGGACAATATGTGGTTTCTTAAAAAATCACAACTTGTTTTAAGATGGATGCCCTTAAAATTATCATTTATTTTAAGCTGGAATCATTGGTTTATTACTTAAAATATCTCTGTTACTTTTGATTCATCCTGTATATAGTGCCAACAATAAAATTTATGTAATTTACAATCTTTTTACATTACAATGATAATATGTTAATTATTTTGTTTTGTCGAATAAAAAATGAAAGAAAATTAAATTGAAAAAAAGAAGGCAGAAGCAAAATGTAAGCATCTAACTAACTAACATCATCTAACTAATTACAAAAATTGATTATGTGATTCTCATCGAAAACAATTCATTTAGTTATTGTGTTTGTTTTCTTATAATTCTATAGATTTTTTGTTTCTTACTATATTATGCAATTGAATAAGATATCTGCCCGCGGTTGATTTTTAAAATAACGAGTTTGTAACTATATAAACGAACACTTTTCTTTTTTTTGGTGAATATATTACACTCATCTCTTACATATTTTATTGATCTTAAAGTGTCTAATGATAAATCTTATACAGTCCATTAAAATTTAATCAGGAATTACCAGGTGAAAGTAATTAGCTGGTAATCATAGCCAATGTTGGGAAGAGCTGCTACTCATATTTCCTTTCTTTATAATGAAAAATAAAACCGGTATGTACAAAACTATAAATATCAATGTTATATATTTTACAAGAAAAAAGAAAAAATTACCCAAAAAGACAAGAAAAGTAAACATGTTATATTTCCCAGGAAAAAAAAACACGCAATAATGGGTTGATTATATACACCTATTCACTTTAGTCATCAGCCCTTTCCTGTTTGTACTTCATATTTACATTATGGTTGAAATGTACATAAGTTAAACTTTACTTAGTGTATTCCTGGTACACCTTCTTCACACCCATTTAGCCCCTATATTTAGTATAACATAATATTCTTATGTTATCATGTGAAAACTTTATGTTTTGTTGTCCAATTCTGCTCTAACTTTTCAGGATTTTCATGTCAAGGACATTTTTGGTATATCTACATATTTAAGTATTTACTTAATAAACTTGTCTGGAATATTGTACATTTATGGCGAAGACATTAAGAGTTTCCCATTTTAATATTATATGAAACGACATATTTGTAGGCAGTTGTGTTAATATTTAGATCATTTTTAATATCAACTTCTTGATTATTATTAATTCTTCTTAATTTCATATAAACAAATATAAATATTAAGAATCCAAAAAAATAATTTTAATTAATTTATAAGGATCTGAAGATAGAGAAGAATCCTTACGCCACTGTTCGATGTTTCGATTAAATGAAAATTTACCATAAATGATTATCTAAAATTATCTTGGCACTAAAACTAATGGAATCTCTAATTTCAGCTGGAAATATTAAATAGCTTTAGTTTGAAATTGTGATATTTACTAATATTTTCAAATTAAGCGCGAATTTATCTTAACGAGCTGGTTTTAAACAAGTTTAGAAAGTATCTATCAAGGGCAAATACAGAATCATAACGCGAATAAAATATTGTTATGATTTGTCTTTTTTGTAAGTTAACTTTTAATTTTATTAAATAAGTACGAAAAGTGAATGCATGTTTTGCAAAGTTTTTTTCTTATTATTATATAATGTATAAACGTACAAAATATCCCAATTTAAGATAAACATAAATTTGAACTTCACTTAAACCATTGACAGACTATGAACTAGATTATCATGGATAAGGATTATTCAACAGTAGCAGTCTTGGACTAGTCCACTGGGTCGGTAGTATTACGCTATAGTGAGTCGATGAACAATCGACCGTTGAGAAAAATTACAATCCAAATAAATTTAAAAAACAAAATTCACTTTGAAAATGGAAAGGAATATAAATTAAAATTGAAAAATAAAGCTCAGAATACTTTAGTGCTAAGATATCAAATCATAAAAGTGTTAGCAAGTTATTATGCCGGGTTTCCACCAAACGGGACAAAACAAGAACCAGAAACAAACCTTTTCTCACAGAAATAAAAGCTTTTCTCAACAAATAGAGTAAGATGTGATTTTGCATAAGCATTGCATTTTTTTTTTTTGGTTTCTTTCAGAGAAAATGGGCCGGTATTTCTAAACTTCCCGGTGCAATTTGCATAACCAGTCCATCCCTTAACAGTAGTAGTACATAAATTGCTTTAAAAAAAAACATTTTGCTATAAATTTAAGCTTCAATTAAATCAGGTTTAAATAAATAAGGAAGAAAGTCTAATTATACCTCCTTATAGTGAACTATTGAGTATGTAAATTAAAAGTCATCGTTTAGAACGAATTTGAACCATTCCTATTGGATGTAGAAGTTTTCTAACATTAAATGTTCTTGCCATTTCCTTAAGCGTTTGACATGCTGCCAATTCTTCAAATTGGAATTTTTTGGCTGTCCTGGATAATCTTTATCTTGCACAGTAAAGTAAGATCGTTCCTCATAAAACGTCGAAACCATTTTCAGAGAATGACGACTTTCAGCAGTACTTTTCTTGAGGTTGAATCAAAAAAGTAACGTTTCTCTCAAATGCTCTTTTGTTGGCACAAAAGTTGGCATTTTCAATTCTATCAAAATGGTGCTTTTTATAGTTCAGTTAAATGTCATATACTAAATTTTAAAGCTTCTTAACAATACTTCGTTCACAAGTAACATGTAAGAACTACTACCATTACGACTTATATTATGATTTTAAATTCTCATATATAATGTAGGTAGAAACGTTTATTGAACATATATTTCAGGTCAACTGTACCTCTTCCTGTATGAATTGGTTACTATGAGGCTATTGTTGACTATTTTATCAAGTAGAATAATAGATAAAAATAATATAAAAAATATAAGATAAAATAAGTACTCTAATTGAACACTAACAATATCCATTATCGACAGTTTAATAAAAATACATACTGGACAGTTTAAAAGCAATGTAATGTTTGTGTGCTAATAGTATTAAATATATCTATTAAATAAGAATATCTTCTTGTTTCAATTTCAATGATTTTTCAATGATATAAGTCTTTAAGTGCATGCATGAACTTCTGCAGAAGAAGTTTTTTATCCTTTAATAGTTTCTAGAAGAACATCAGAAAAGTAATATCATGTATTTCCATATCTAGAGCAGAAGGAATATGCATTTGCACATGAGAAAGTTGGTATATATTACTTTAAGAACTTTCTATATGCATGAGAAACTTCTTCAAAAAAGAAGATCCTTTTGTTAGTCCTTTTTCACATATGTGAACATAAATATTAGATAACGTTTGGTCTATTGACTGAAATTTCTAAATTAGAATAATTTGAAAAACTGTTAAAGTGACAGTAAACTTTACGAAATTAACCATTCAAAATTGTCCATCAAAGAGCAAAGGTTATGAAATTACCTCAAAAATAGGCAATAATTAGATTCCATTTTTCATTAACAAATGCTTTTAAAGTATAGAAATTTGATCAAAATTTTCATGTCACTTCAAATTGAACTTTCGTATTGTAAAGAAAATATAATAACCGGATGATTACTTACATAATAAATTTGCGAAAGACGGACGAATCATTCTCGATTTGAAACTTTAAATATATTATGGGATAGTAATTTCTTCGAAAAACCGTTTTATTAAATTCTTGTTCGTATAAACATTTTTCTTGTCGTATTAAATGACCATAATATATACTTGTATATTTATGTACCGCGAAAATACTAGTCTGAATCTGGTTTAACTAAAGAAAAGAAAGAAAAAAAAGTAACAAAAACAGGGTCTAAAACAGTTGGGTATATGATCAGAAAGTTTGTAATCGGCAAAAGAAAGTAAAAGTGTGGTTTTATATCATGTAATTAGAGGAGCATCGTTAAAGAAGACGAGATAAATTCAATCGTCACGACCTTAAAGATATATATTTTTCCATTCAATTCTATATCGTATATAGAAAAATACCTATCCTCCATCGTTATGGTATGATCATCATCTTATAGGTGGCTTAGTTGGTCGCTATATCAAACTTGGTCGTTCGTTGCTCTTCCGGAAATTAAAATAATTTTTTCTTCTTTATAATTTTTTGGTTTTGTTTTTCACAACAAAAAAAAAAAAAAACAGAAAAGAAAACACCAATACGTTATTTTTTTTTTTTTGGTATATAAAATTAAGATAGTACTTTCTCTGCCAATGGACTTTTGCAATTAGTGACATCATTTTTATAAAATAAAATAATATATGTAAAAGAAAATATATTTCACGGTGTCAGAAATTTCTTTCGTTCCATCAGGAAAAACCGAAATCAATTTTCTTTCTAATTTAATGTAGCGAAAATATTGACACATATATCCGAATTATGTCTTAGCCAAGGTAAAGTAACCAAAAAAAAAAGGAAAAATGTCGCCCACAACATTTTCATATATCAATGTCAGTAAAAGTTATTCAATTAAAAGTTGATTTGAATACAAAAAGACTATAAAAATTACACTATTTGACAAATATTTATTTAATTACCATCTCTAAAAACAATTTTCACTAAGATCTGAAAATTAACTTGTCGTTACGAGCGCATGGCACTGTAATATTGTTGAACCGAAAATTAATAGTTGTAAAATAATATATACGAGTTTGAATTATTAAAATAACCAGCTGATGGGGAAATGGAAATTTTATGGAATTTTCTTTCTCTTCTTTGTACTTAAACTTTTTTTTCGTTGAACTGATCTTTTATTTAGCGATCTTCTTTTCAGATATACATATTTTGACTGACATTAATACTGGGTCCAAGGAAATTGAAAGCGAAAGTTTAACAGTATTCTCCCTGTAGTTATTTAAATTACTGGTTCAAAACTAGTTATTAAAATTATTAAATATGATCTCCTCATTTTCGATCATGTGGATTTCTTTCTGAAGATCCAATATTGATCGTAAATAATCGAGATTTCGAGAAAAATTGGGTTAGGGTACAGAGGACTGTATTTTATTATTCCTTTAAAATATAATTACTAATTTAAGTTATTAAATACTTGCTCTTTTAAGATCCTGTACATTTATTTCAATATTGATCATAATTGATCGAGATTGGAGCAAAATTGTGTAACCTTTAAGAAGAAAATATTTTTATCTTACTAAAAATATAATTACTAATTTAAATTGTTTATTACACCTCCTCCCTTTTGTAAATCGATATTGATCATATTTCATCGTTATGGAAGAGAAATTATCTGAAATTACAGACAAAAATGCTTCTGGCTTAGTAAAGACTAATTTAAATTTTAAGTAGTTCTTCTTTTAGAGCAGGTATTTTATTTCGTAGATCAAATTTAGTCGAAATTGGTGCACATAAAAAATACCTTCATATTAATTAAAAAGAAGTATTAAAAATTCTTCATATACCATTTTTGGAAACCGATTTTCATCGAAACTATCGAAAAATGTCGTTAAACTGATGTGTGAAAAAGACGATCGTGAGAGTATTTCCGCCGGAAAATAATTTAACTAATTATGGAAAATTCGAAATAATAAAAAAAAATTCTTATCTATTATTATTCTAAACTTAACAAAAAAATTTTCGACCCATTTGCAGTGTAATAACACAATATAGTAAAATTTTCTTTCCATGATACTTAATTATAACTTACCACATATTAAGTTCGGATATCAGTTAATTAAATATTACTTATGTGAATGTAATGATATTTTTTCTTTAAACTCAATTTATAAGTCTATAATTTCGTATAATTTTGGTAAAAGAAATGAAAGGGATAAGATCTGAGATCGATTATTATGATTTAATTGCCTGAAAATGAAAAAAAAAAAGAGTTTTTTCACTGAACAAACATTAAAAAGTAAATGATTTCGATATTAAATTAATTGGTTTTTCGTTTTTGGGAACATTTGAGAAAAAGTTTAGATAGTATTTAAATTTTTTTCTTTTTTTTCTTCAAATAATTACAAATCATTTTTTTGTTTTGGACATGATTTTGTATATTTAATTTCTATTTCATTAATTTTTCATAGAAAATAATTCGTTTGTAAATTATATTTATTTCCTATAAAGTTATTTATCGAGTAACTATTTACAATTTTATTATGTTCAATGCATACAAATTACATATATTATATAATTACCATTTTGCAGCAATAATTCTTAATTTTCCTAACACAAAAATTAGTATTCCCAATTTATATTTATTTTCGTCTCGTTTTCTTTTAGCGTCAATATTTCTTAGTACTGTGACTAATAGGCCTATTCTGTCGTTGTGACAAATTTTCAGTCATAACAAATTTGCAACTATGGTACAAATATTACGAGAGCTAAAAAAATTCATATTCTGGCAGATGAGTCATAATTATGTTCAAAATATGAATTTATAATAGTTTAAACTGTTATAATTCGAGCGAGTTGTCGTGGTTATTTGCGAAATACTCTCGAAAATGTTTGTATAGGTTTGAAATTTTTCTATAGTTTTAAAATTACTTGTATATTTAAAAAAAATGGTGGAAATTATTCCATATTTATTAGTTAAATCACTCAGAGAATACATAAAATTCCGTTGTGATGTAAAATAATTTCAGTCATAACTTGTGATTTTTTATGACAATTGTGATTTATGAGCGCATTAGAATACGAATTAGTCTTTAATAGTGACATCATGTTATGACCGTTATGACTAGGCTCAGAATAAGTATGTAAATATAGTAATATAACTTCTGGGATTTTTCATTACTTTTAAAAATCATAAATTATTTTCACTTTCTATCGATTGCAAATATATTTAAAATCATTCATAAAGCACTAGAGAAGTAAAAAAAGCAATTTCTTTATTACAAATATGTTTTTTTTTCTTTTAATGTATTATAATCGAGAGTAATGACTAATATGTTTCATTTGAACTAAAATTAATGCTTACCTCATAATAACAAAACAATAACAACAAATAAAACTAGTACCTTTTTACAATACGTGTAAAACATAATTAAGTAAGATGAAAATATGCCCACCAGGTTTTTGATATTTTATGATGATTGTATAATGGATTCAAATCACTTCTCTTCTTCTTCATTATTATTATTATTATTATGAACGAATTTGATTCAAATCACACCAGAAGTACATTAAACTTATATTATGGAAAAAAGACGACATGAAGAAAAAAAAAACATAACAAGAAAAATTATCCAAAGTCTCTGAAAAACAATGAAAATTGTTTGCGTATGGTTCGTTTAACTTGAAGAAAATGTTAAATAAAAAAAAAATAAGTATTTACATAACTCGAAACAGTGTGAGACTTAAATATACTGAATTTTGTAATTAACATAAAAATTAAATAAGAAAAGTTTTGATGTACCCAGAATTAACTAATTTTTATGTTTAGCTTTTTCTTTTTTTCCTTTTTGGAATTTTACCATATCTTCTTTACCTTGGATGAAGAGTAAGCTTTTTTTTTTATATGTAAAACTAGTTCACATTACAAATATGATCTAAACGAATGAGGTTCACATAATCTTGTAAGTGAATGCAAATTATCACGTTTGCATCTTATTAAATCGAATACAATACGATTTACGAGAGGAGGTGAAAGTCATCGTATATAAAAAGTAATTATAATAGTATTAATTAAAGTTTTTTTTTTTTGAATTTTATTTACTTTGTTTTTGTGCGGAAGATTAGACTACACAATATTTTCGTATAGCAGTTTTGTCGACCTAGAAAGATATTGACTGTTGTTTATAGTACTTTCAGGAACAGAAAAAATATTCGTCCAAATGGGATACAGTTTTGTACCAATATTGTTTGATAGTTATATTTACATTGTGAAACTTTTTTTTAACTAGATTCCGGCAAAATTGAACTAGATGACGATTCCCTTTGTAGAATTTCAAATTAGTTTTATTGGAAAATTTCATAGAATTTCTAGTTGAATTTATTCCTGAAAAGGAAGTAATCGAAAAAAAATAGTTTTAACTAGTTTTCTCGACAATATTTCGAACTAGATTTGATTTAGTTGCTTTTAAATAGAAATAAGTTTAATCCGTTTTAAAGTCCGCTCTCCATACTTTAAAAAAAATACTTAAATTTAACCAAAATTGTTTTATTCGAACTCAAAAAGAAATTGGATTATTTTCTGATTGTCCGTAAACAATTAATTTTTCATTAAATCGATAAGGTTCTCATCAAGACATATTAAAGGAAGTACTTAAATAGTACTCCAAACTTCATTAAACTCGAGAATTTTGTTGCTAAAAACGAGCTGTAACGAGCTGGCGCAATAAATTTTGGCGAATTGTTTTAGAAAGCATCACGTAGATAAGCTACCTACAGTAGCACAGACTGCAAGGTACAAAAAAAGTAGGTATTCGGTTATATAAGCGTGGCTAGCATGTAAACTGTGTTACTTGGAACTTCCAGGGATGTATTAACAATATCGCCTTAATCATTCATCATAACATGTCTTAATTGCAAAAAATAATAATTTAATTTAAGCTTATTTAAAAAAAATTGATCAACATTGTTAAAAGAAAACGTTTATAACTTGCGGGCATGTTTAAATGATTACAGCAACAACAACAAAAAAAGATGTTCAATTACGATCAAAATTATTACATAAAAATCACGTATTTAATTATTTAATTAAACTTGTTTAAAAATTTAATCATGGTTTAGTTTTTCTTTTGTAGTTCATTTTTTATTTCACACTTTGGAAGAAATTATATTCGGCTACGTAGCAGAACAATTCTTCCTATAAAAACAAGTAGTGTGCCGTGTCCTATGTATTTTTTTCCGTATATTACAT
Source organism: Xylophagus ater (assembly GCA_963422695.1). Taxonomy (NCBI): domain Eukaryota; kingdom Metazoa; phylum Arthropoda; class Insecta; order Diptera; family Xylophagidae; genus Xylophagus; species Xylophagus ater. The sequence goes on from OY730481.1 coordinate 8,371,483, forward strand.
AAAATATAACCTTCCATTGTTTCCAATAAATTATACAATAATTGCAATATATTTTAAAATAATATAACATATATCCAAAGAAAGTTCAAGAAATTAAGATGTAATTATGCCCTATGGTTGGTACTACCAGAGGGTATATTAGTTTTGTCACTCCATTTGTAACACATGGAAATATTTGTCGTAGAAAGCTTTTGTAGAGAATCAAAAGTTAACATATATCGATTTATGCATGTTCGTTCGTCCGTCTGTATACAAGATAACTCAAAAACGCCTTATCCGATTTCGATGAAATTTACAATATGAGTTCATTATTCCTTAACTTAGTTTGGTATTGCATTTGAGCAAAATCGATCTAGGGGGAGCAAAGTTATAAAGGAGAAACCAAGGTGACCAGAAATTATATATATATAGGTTAGATGGGCAAATAGACGATATCGTGTTAAATTTTAGTCAAATTGGTCCAAGTGTAGTGGAGAAAGAAATAATCCTAACGGAAATTTATAAAGTGTTTTTGATGTACTTTAAAAACTGATACACCGATTCGAATAAAATTTACAGATTAGACTTATGTCATCAGCGTCTACATTACCTGCAAATTAGAAGAAAAGAAAGAAAATAAAGTTATGAAGAAAAACCTTGTACTAATGTTAGTTTTGGCAGTTTTTCTGTCCCATTTCTACCACAGGGCATCAAAAAATCGACTATAGGCCGATTTTAAGTTACTATATGTTTTTGATATTGATTTTATTTTTTATGTTGGCTGGCTTTTACGGCAGTAATCAACTTCAATATGTACTTCCAGCAGGAATTTGATAGGCTTATATTACAAACTATCGAATTAATATGTGGGAAGCTTCCAGAATAGTAGTTTTGCCATACTGGGCTTATGTTAGAACTTAACTCCAAATTTTTACTATTTTCTTGGTAATATGAATTTTAATGGTATCTTCAAACGCTCCAGATTATTTCCACAAATTGTTCCGAATTTCTGAGATGCCCATATAATAAAAGTAATCAATTTCTTCTTATTGCCCTGTGAACTCTAAAAGCTAACTTCCAATTGAATAAAATTTACCTAATAAATACATTAATGAAAAAAGATGCTAAAACTAACTAAAATAAAAATTCTATTTCATCACCAAAAAAATGTAAATTTTATAATTTCAAAAATTATAACAAATGACTAAAACATCCTCTGGGAATTTAAACTATATATTTATTATTTAATAGAATTGCCTAAAATCATGATTTTATTAAAAATTAAAATTCAACGAAAAAAAAAATTTTATTGCACGAATTATTTAAAGTTTTTAAAAACTTCCGTCCCTGAACCAAAAAAAAAAAAAACCCAAACCGCCAAAAACTTCGCGTGAACTTAAAAAAGCTATTCAATTCAGTATGATGGAAGAAAGCACTTCAAATCTTTAAAAAATATTGCAAAATTCGCTTCTTTTTGATTTTCAATTGTTATTTAAAAAAGTTTTAATCTTAAAAACAAGATGCACAAAATCCACAATGGTCAAGCGGTATTCCATAAATAAATCGTCCTCAATATTTGGCCCAGAGTTTAAGCCACTTCGTGAAATTCATGAATGGCGTAATTTAATTTTTGAAAATGTAATCATTAGATTTGGTAGAGATCGAAATTGATATAAAAAGTTTATACTAAATTGAACGTGACCACAATTGTTTCATTATTTAGATTGTGTTTAATTCATTTAAATATTACTATTAATAACATTGGTACTGGACAATTGAAATTAAACCAAAAACGAAACCCACCAACAATTCAATTAGTGCTTAAGTAATTCAAAATCATAGTAAATATATGAATTATGACAGCTTCTCAAGCTCTCCTCAATTTACAGAAGGTTTTTTTTAAAGAAATATTCGTTAAATTTTGAAAAAAAATATAGGAACCCACTTTAATTTTTTGTGATGGGAAAAATTTTGTAATCAAAATATATGTCTAGCCAGTAGCAGCGGTATGTGATCAGTTTTGATCAATGTTAAAAAATGTTAACATCCGCTTCAAAAAATATAATTATTACGAGATTCAATGAATTGATCATCCTTGTCTAATAAGACCTCAAATTTTGTGATTGTTACTAGTTTCGTTTGAATGGAAATATTGATCTTGTTGAGGCTGTGATGAAATCGAAACTGGGTCTTATTTTAAGGTGCCTGTTTCTTTCTTTTTTCTTGGTTTATGATTGAATGATCTTTGTGTGAATGTTTTTGGTGTTCCCATTTTATTTGCGGTTATATGGTAAATTTGAGTTCATTTGTCATTAAAAAAAAAAGGCTTTCCTGGCACACTTGAAAGATTAATTAAAGATTTTATGTCATCTAATTTTTAAAAATACTATAATCATTTTTTATTGAATCATATTAAATCATTTCAAATTAATCGGTTGTAAGTGGCAAAATTATGAAATGAGCTTACGTTGCTAGTGTTGAATTAATTCTTGTATAAATACAAAGCAAAAGTTAGGTACATTTAATGGATTTAGGCTCTTGTAGCTTCTTCAAAACGAATGTTAAAGCACTTGTTATGAGTTTTGAAATATTTGGCACTTAACGATAAGTACTTCCAGTACCAACTTATTCAATTTTATAACTGAAAATGCAAATCAAAACATATATTAAACAGTATTCATGGTTTTATTATTTTATTTATTTTCTATTTAATATTACTTCCTTAATTCAATTTTGATATCACTTATGATGATGTCTTCTTCCTAAAATTAATTACATAAATGAATTGTATAATTATAAAATTGTTATATTGTTTATAAAAGAAAATTATAGAAAATCTGGTAATTTGTTACTCCATAAACGATCAGCTATCGAACATACAACATTGGAAATGAGACATGTTCACTGAATTCCTTCTTAAATTAGTTTTAACTTCAGTCCTCGCATTCATGAAGCCTGCAGTCTGATTTTGTCGGTATTAACCTTTCAGATCGAATAAAATTGAACTGGTTTGGTCTGCAAATAACACAAAATTAAATGCTTCTCATTTAAACAATTAAAATGCAATTTATTGCTTCCCTGTGGACATTTGTAGTACAAATCGATATGAGTTTAATTTGTTAGATTATTTGTTAAATTAAGAAATTATTGATTATGAAATGATGATAAGTAAATTGAAAATCTACCTTTCCAAATCATTAGAATTTTACTTGTGTAAATCGAAAATTTATATCTTGGGAGGACTAAAGTATATTTGTTTGGTTTTTAATTAATTAAATATGAATCAAAATTAAAATTTTTTTTTCTATAGTGTTCTTGCCGAAGGTTTAACAAATCTGAACTCCCATGGGACAAAGAGGTGTGACTAAATAAAAACGATTTTTTTTTGGACATACTCGTAAAATAAATTGTTGAATAAATTATAATAAAAATGACATTTTTAAAACAGATTTTTGTCGGTTATGAAAGTCCTAAGAGACTAAGTGCTAATAAATAATAAACAAAAATGCGCTTAGAATGAAAGAAATGGCTGAAGGCGAGAATGGAGCATGTCGAACCACTTACCAGGCAACTCCATTATACCTTTTTCAAGACTTATTTTCAGTTGGACTAGAAAAAGTCTCGTGAAAAATTGAAATAAGTCTAATGGAGCAGTGGCGTTAGTTAGTTAAAACATCAATGATTTCTTTAAAAAATAGTATGTAATACCACAACTAAATATGTATTATTTCCAACATAACAGAAGGCATAAAAGGGTCCGCTTTCTTTTATTTATTTAATGATTTTATAATGTGATAAATTGGGGAAATATTTTTTCCATGGTACACTGATGAATCCACCTATATATGATCTCCATTTCACTTATTTAAAAAAAAACTCACAGGCTTCCATAGCATAAATCTTATTTATTTATTACTATCGCGGTTTTTACTGATAATTTATGAATTTTCTTTTGAATTATAATCTTCGATCTCATGACATGCGTGAAAGATATAAAATTATGATTTTTAGTTTGTTTTTATAACAAATGCATTCACCCCTGACATTGCACTGAATCCGATATATCCGACTTTGTTTTATTAATCATTAATTACGTTTTATTTATTTTTAGCACGGATTGATGATCCCTTTTATACTAAAAACCAATCGTAAATATATTCAAATTTAAACATAAACTAAATAACAAAAGATAATAATACTAAATCATAATTTTCATAATTTTATTTTGTTGCTTTTTTTTCTGTCGTCGAAGATAAAAAGCTAATATTTAAGCGAAATTACTTTCATTTCGTAGCTTTTTTTTGCGGTATGAATAAATCTATATGCACCGTTATTATATTATGAAGATGCAGCATAGTTTAAAGAAAAAACTATGATAACGTCGGAGAGATAGATATTCACTTGACTAGTTGAGTGGCCACAATAGATAGTTGTCTATGATATGACTTCAATTTATATACGAGAAATTATATTTTTTCATATTAAAATAAATTGTAGAAAGGGTGGTAGATTGGTTTATTATTATTATTAATAGCTTTAAGCAAATGGAATATTTTCTTTCACATTTTTATTTAAATTAGCACCAAGTCCACCAAATGGAAGTTTTTTTTAATAGTAAATAAAATATTATTTTTGAAAAAATTATGAAAAATCGTTCCTATTACATTCAATTCTATTTATTTCAAATACTATTGATTAAAGCATTAATGCTAAATAATATCTAAATCACAGCCGATGAATAGTTACTAAACAGGACTTTTAATGTTAAAGAAATGTCAGAAAACTGGCAGTCTGAAATGATTTTGCCTTGGTTTAGACCCGTAATTTCCTGAAACACTTTCATAATCTTTCAAAGTTTGTTGGTTCGATAGTTTTGTTGTACAAATACAATATTTGCTGTGTTTTTTTCATCGGGGTTAGCATCAGCGTCTGCTTCATAACATGTAAAAGCAACAACAACATAACCCAAATATTTATCGGGTTCAGGGCCAAAGATCCCGATAGATTTTAGTTACCTAAAATTGCAAGAGATGGCGCAGCCATCATTTTCCATATAATATGGATATCGTAATACAATCAATTTCATAAATTCCTGAAAAAAAAGTATTTTTTAATATCATTCAATAAAATTTTTTGAGAATTTGCTAGTATTTATTTGGTTTACGCATAATTTATTTAAAAAATGATCGGAAAAGTTGAATTTTTCCAAGAAATTTTTTTTTTCTTCTCGAGACTCAGATCGTTTTTTTTTTCAAAATTGACCCTGAACCCGATGAAAAAAATACAGAAATTTTTCCATACAAACGTTATATATCGATATTTTTTCTTCTTAATATTAATACAAATTTCGTAATTATTAAAATTACATTTGATTAGCATAGCAACATTAATGAATTTCTTGAAGTTTTATATTTCAAATTTTCTTTCTTTTTCTTTTTATAAAACATGTCCGCAGGACACTCCTTTAACTTTCTTTACCTGTCAAAAATAAAAACATAAAAACAAAAATATTAATGAAATTTACATTACACGAAAAAATGTATGTATTTTGGAAAACATTAGCCAATCCAATTACTGACAAATCCATTTACTATGTCATTTTTCATCGAAATGCCAAGCATTTATGACAAGAACATTTTTTCCCTTCTCCTACTCGTTATCTTCTTTTATGACTGTAAAATATGTCCTTTTCAGAATGTTTTCGTGTATCCACCATATACCGGTATCCACCATATGCGATAAGGATGGTTTAGTGGGTGAATATGAACAATCATTGTGTATATACTATTCTGTTATATAAGCTAATGTTTGTCAGAAACCATTTTTACTTATTATTTTTCACCATACTGTATGATAGTAACTACTTTTTTAGTCGATATAAATGAAGTTTTTACAAAGAACTTCAGGATATCCTTGGTTTTTTTAAAAAATATTTTAACTACTTTAACTTAAATTTTGTGACAAATATGAAAATTTCTTTACTTTGTAATATTATCGGACATAAAAAGGGTACTAATTAGTATATTTATGAGAAAATTCAGATGACCTCTGATTCTTCATTTCATTCTGTAACATTGACACTATCGGAAAAGCAATTTAGTATAACGCTAAATATCATATTTCGCTCATTAGATTATGTAGCAAATATATATGTAGTTTAAATTAGTTTTTACTTTGAAATTTCATACCCAGTCTAATTCACAAAACTCTAATTATAGATAATTTAATATTATTGAAAATCTATATAAATTGAAATCAGTAACGATTTATCTTGAAGACGATTTAAAGAATTTAAAGTTTCAACTTTTCTAAACCTTCGATTTTCCTTATTTACACTAATACCTCAATGTATCTAATAATCTCAAATCATTCAATATATTCGGCTTACATTGATTGAACTAATTTCCAAGGTTAAATTATTCCATATAAATAAGACCCGTCCATAGAATATATTTATAGGTCCACTTAACATTGTATACAATATATTATACTTTCAGATTCTATACAAGAAGATTTGAATTCCGAAATGAAACTATTCTTACTCAAATATAATATAAGTGAAAGGATACCGAAATAGGAATATAATATGAATCATGCACAAATTACAATACTTAACTCATCTTGTTGTAAGATAATGATTGACGATAACCTCCATCAAACATTGGAATATATGAAAATGGTCAATTTTGGTTTGTGTTTCATCAAACGGTTAGTGTCTACTATTCTAACTAATGATGTATAGTACAGGATATACTTTCGGGACATGAAAACTGAATAGTTTTTATAAGTATATCTAGTTTATTAAAAGGCCATCGATTGTGGTCTAATGGCGACATACTTAACAGCTACAAACTCAAGCAAGATCTTAACTACTAATTTTTCGACTTTATACTATGAAGTAAAGCGTAGTTAAGTTTTATATACCTCAAATATGATACTTGGATGAAATAAGTTCAATAGATTTAAGCCTTCTTGAATAGTTCCGTAGAAATGTTGTTACTAAGGAACTTCTTCTTCGTTGAGTGAATCCGAAATATTGTGTAAATTTATAGGACTCTAGGTGTTTTGGTTTAGTTTAGGTTTTGAATAAATAATTAATACAAATAATTTTCAATAGAAAATTGAAAGCTTATAGAATAATTGTTGTGATTTCGAATAACAGTTGTAATGTTTGAATAACGTTTAGAAAAAGAAAATCCAACAGATTAATAAATACAGTGTTTAATGGTCAAGTTGGTTAAGACCTCGATTCTAGAAGCTGATGAGGCTCTGGTTCGAATCCAGAGCTCGGTTCTTCATAATTTATTTTTCTCTGCCTACAAATTATAATTAGAAAAACTAATTTACTAAACCCTTTCTCTTCCATGTTTTTAATTGAAATATATTATCTTCTTTCATTTTTCAAGTAAAACAATTAATTTCAAAATTTCTAAAGAATTTATTCAAATAAAATGCGAATTTCATGCAATTTTTTTAATATTCGCGTAATTACAACATAATTAAATGATAATTTCTTGAAAACTAAGTAAAAACAATATAAAAATTTTTATTTTGTACAAATTTCAAATCTCTTGTGAATAACGAGAGACAATCTTTCTTTCTTTCTTTTTATGAAATGTGATAAAAAAAAGTTTCGCGTATTTGAAATTTTCAAAGAATTTTACTTATTCGAATCATTTCTTCATGTTCATTTGAATGCACTTTCAGTTTCATCAAATGTACTTGTTATGTACACTCACTCATATTGGCTAAAAGTGCGTGTAACAACGAATTTTACAACTTCCGCGAAATTAAAGGAAAGAAAGATAAAAGTACTCGCGGACGCGATAACAGTAAAAACATTATATATTTGAAGTCAAACTTGTTAATGTGATAAATCCGATTTTCTATGATTCCATTTAGATGACACTAATGAAATTTTTATTTATTGGTATTTAATAGTAATTTCCAGTTTTTTTTTTGGTGAAAATAAATTTGGACACAAGAAAATTATAATGAAAATTTTTGATTTGTTAATTTTACTAATTATTATTTAAAAAAACAAAAAACGACTAAAATTTCTAATTTCACGATTTTTTTCTTAAGCTCTATTAAAAAAAAAATTTATAGTTACTACTGAAGCATCTTCTTTTCGACTAAAAATTTCATAGATTTCTATATTTGTTCAAGCCATCGCGGTACTCTATTAAGCTGGACTTAACCACAAAATGAAATGTTTGTACTTCTACTAACTTCAATATAACAATAGTGTGAACTTACGATGATACACTATACTTGAATGGTGATGAAGATGATGTTATAATATAATTTTCCTATATATTTTTCGTACTTTAAGATGTTGATGATAGGTCGTTACCAGTGATGGGTTTCCATTCTCCAACTTATTGTCTATTCTATGTACAAATTATATATTTTCTTCTTCTACAACCCATTCCATTTCAATCCTATACTATATTTCCCTTGTATATATATACAATTACTATCGGATTGTGTAGCTTTTCTGAATGTAAATTTAACAGATAGATGTATTTGCGTCCATAATTTAGATACAAACTAAACTGAAAGTAATGAAAAAAATTACGAATTGCTTGTTTGTTTGGTTCGATATGAGATGACGATTTTGCTTATAGTATAATGAGGATGCCCATTTCTTTTGGACAATTTGCAACCGTATGATTCTGTTTTTTTTTTCTTGTATTGTATTATATTTCCCAACCCCACTTATCCAGTGTAAGTGCATTTCCATACATTTATGTATATCATAAATAGTGAACAAGTGAATGCCTTTTCCGATTCTCATGTCTTTCTTTCGTTGATTTTATTATTATTATGTTTTTATATATATATATATATAATATTATGCTTTTGATTTGGTCTGCACAATTTTTTTTTTTCGTATCATACGACCAATGTTTCTACATTCAACACTCTCTAAAATACATTTAATTTGGATATTTTTACTTTTTCGTGTATTGGATTATTTTCGTTGATATAAATTGAAGTACTTGGATGGAAGATCGTCAGTCAACCATTAGCTTTACATTCACAAACATTAACTATCATTAATTTTTGTTACCGTATTTCAAACTAACGATGAGAGCCTTCGTTTTATTGTCCTGTTTGGCCATCGCGGCGGCCAGGCCAGAAGCCGGATATTCGTATAATCGACCATCATCCGGTGGACACGGTGGTGGTGGTGGTGGTATCGGAGGGGGTATCGGTGGGGGACACGGTGGTGGCCACGGTGGTGGTGGCGGAATCATCTCAGGAGGTGGACATGGCGGCGGGGGTGGTGGTTTCGGTGGAAGTTCAGGATTTGGCGGAATATCAGGAGGATTTGGCGGTGGTGGACACGGAGGTTCAGGAGGTGGTGGCGGATTTGGAGGTGTGTGTTAAAAAGTGTAAAAAATTATAAATTATCAGTGCAAAAGGATATTTATGTGAAAATTTACAAATGAAAAATCTAATTTAATACCTTTTGTGTGATTTACCTTACTTATTGCAATTATGTGGATTAAAAAATGCAATAAGAAAAGTGCTAAAGAAAAAATACCTACAAATATTTATAAACATAATTTCTCACATACAATTTTGTTGTTTCTTTTAGGTTCCGGATTTGGCGGTGGTGGTGGATTCGGTGGTGGATCAGGATTTGGAGGAGGATTCGGTGGTGGTGCTGGATTTGGCGGTGGCGGTGGATCTGTTGTACAAAAACACATTTATGTTCATGTACCACCACCAGAACAAGAAGAATTCCGTCCACAAAGACCAATTCCAATTGCTCAAGCACAAAAACATTACAAAATCATCTTCATTAAAGCTCCATCTGCTCCACAATATCAAGCACCAATTATTCCAGTTCAACCACAAAACGAAGAAAAGACATTGGTCTATGTTTTGGTCAAGAAACCAGAAGAACAACCAGACATTATTGTACCAACACCAGCTCCAACTCAACCCAGCAAACCAGAAGTTTACTTCATCAAATACAAGACCCAAAAGGAATCCGGTGGTGGAGGAATCGGAGGCGGAATCGGTGGCGGAATTGGTGGCGGAATCGGAGGCGGTATTGGAGGCGGTATCGGGGGAGGACATGGAGGCGGTATTGGAGGTGGTATTGGTGGAGGACATGGAGGCGGTATTGGAGGAGGTATCGGGGGAGGACATGGCGGTGATATTGGTGGATCCGGAATCGGTGGAGATATCGGAGGATCAGGACATGGAAGTACTGGCCCTTCCAGCTCATATGGCCCACCCGGAAAATCTGGACCATATTAAATTAATTACATTATTTGCTAGTCCTAATCATCTCATCTTTTGTATATATCTATTTTCCTTAGCTATAGGTAAACTGTGACGATATTTTTTTTATATTGCAATAAAAAACAACGGTGACAAAATTAATTGATAATCTTTTATTTTGATTTTTTTTTTGATTACCATTAAAAATTCCCATGAAATCTCTGAAGAAGAATAATCAACTTCCAACATACAGTAGGAAATCGGATGAAAGTGAAATTTTTGTTTTCCAAATGATTTTCATTCACGATTCTCTCGACTTTTACTTACAGTTGCAAATTGTATAAAACATGATTACAACAAGAAGTCATAATAAATAAATACTTTTTCATTTTGGATAAAACCGAAAGATTCGAGAAGTCTTAAAAGTCATGAAAGCCATTTGAATGTACAATTTATACAGCGATATGATGATGATGATGATCATCATGAGTACAAGATCCGGTACCAGTCACTTTCCTTCTATTAATTATTATTAATCTGTTATTGGTTTCTGTTTCTTTTTTGTTGTTTTGATTTTGGGAGAAAATTGGGGTGATATTGGGGTCGAAATCATGACGCTTCTTCATTCACATGAACTTTCAATTTCTCTTCAGAACTTTATTATATTTTTGATATGGAATTTATTGTCTCATCTTTATTTAATCCATTGTCTTTGCATTAAAACGTCTTCAAAGAATAATTTATTAGTAATTCCTTTATTTCGGGTCGTATTGAAGACACAACTTGTTTACAAATCTTATGTCTTTTGATTTTCTTTTATTCCGTACGTAGTTTTCTTCTACTGCTATTTGGTATTTTCGATTTTGTTAATTCAAAACAAAAAAAAAAGAAGATTTACGGTACAAGTACGAGTTTTTTATGTTAAATCGTATTCAAAGTAAAAGAAGTGAAAGTATTATGAAAATAAGTTTTTACTTAGTTGTTACTATACTCTTTTATTGTTTAAAATAGATATGAATGACCTTAATGCTTTTCTTGATTATAAAAATACTATAAAATAAATTTATTTCCGTTTAAAAAGATGTACTTGTTCGATGGAAATGGAAAATGATATTGTACAATACTTAAGACGTTTTTGTTTTTATTATTGATGAACAAAAGTTATATACTAAAAAAAAAAATGGTCTAAATACATTAATAATATTATGTCATTTTTAATTTTGATCGTTTTACTTTGGTCAAATTATTCACAAAGTGTATTTTTCTTTCAATTTAAATTATGTCACCACGTTTAACTACTATTTAATCGTTTTAGTTGTTACAGAGGACTGCGATATGTTAATTATGTAATTAAGATATTGCCAAATTTAAGATAAGTTTTTTACTTGCCAACAATATAAATTGTTTATACTTTCTTAGGACTACATAAATAGAAAGCATATTTCTTTGAATAAAAAAAAAATAATTAGATAAGTTCGCCAATTTTTTTCTTTAAAAAATAAGGCTTTGATTATTAGAAAACCCAATGTTGAATTCCTTAAGCAATAGTTTAAATAATTTAGTTCCATTCGCCAGTATATTCTGCTTCATTCAGACAGTAACGCTCGCCGCACACTTGAGCTAAGCGAGCTAAACTACGTAAGTTAAGTTTCTCGCTGAAAGTAAAAAATTCAACACTTGCATTGGTCGGCCGCACACTTCAACGAAGCTTTGAAACTACATCTGGTCATGAGCGACATGAATCAAGTTCGTGCACGTAGTTCAGGCCTCAACTACGAGAACAAGATTCGTTGCGATCGCTGACACTAACTTATACGTACTTTCGCCATTATACAGTCTAGAATTGATGCTTGCAAAGTGTAGTTAGTATGTCTTCTTTATTTTGTGGTAGTATCTTGTCGACACAAATGTGAAAGTGTCAAGTGGAAAAGATGTAGTAATAATTAATCGATACTGTACTCGCACATTATATCTTTCTGACGCCTCAAATAGAACTTCGAGCCCAGCTAAACTATGTAACTACAACGAGGCTCGCCCGTATAGCGTAGATCAAGTATGCGGCGGGCCTAAGAAATTGCCAAACTGTAAAACAGTATCTAAAAACGTGTCGATTTAGTATCAAATTACTAAATTGATAGTTCACGAGTTGAAGTTATGTTCCGAATCTCCAAAATAACACTTTCTAATATTTTTCTAGCACTCAAAGCTTTACTACAACTTAGTACGTATTACTGTGCTGTGATTTAGCAATGTTATTTTGAATATATTCTTCTAAATGCAATTAACATACTGTATAATTTTCTATCAATTATTTTACTACAGTTTTGTACCTAAACCAAATGATAGTTTTCGATCTATCTAGAACTTTAGAACTTTAGAACTTTACACTTTACTATAAAAAAAAAGTAGTTGTATGGTAATATAATCGTACACGATATATTATATTAGCAGCTTAGTATTATTAGTCCAAGTTTGAACCAGGATAACTGTCTTTAAAAAGAAGTTATTAGTTAATCAGTTTGTTAGGATGGAAAAAACTCTAAAACTTCCTATTTTAATTAGTCCTTCCCAATATTAGGTTTGATTTTAAAAATCAGTTAAAATTAAAATCTAAGCTTTTCATATATAATTCGTGCAAAACTTTTTATTCGAACATGTTAATTTAATTAATCCAACCGTTACAATATAATTGGTGTCTTTAAAATTAACGAGTATCGACGAAATTTTATTTCATCTAGTTTTTTTGGTCAAATTTATTTTTGTACTAATTAAATTGTTCGAAATGATATAAGTTTTTAAAAATCTTGAAACTGTTTTGTAATCTTATACAAGTGGTTGTAATTTTTTTACCGTAAAAAGAGTTAAATTGGAATTAACAACAATAAACAAAAAAATTGTTTTCCATTAGGTATAACTTTATTTTATTGCTATTGTTATTTTACTTTTTTTAAGATGTTTCTCTGAAACTCAATACTTTCAACGATCTCTTTCATAATAAATAATCAAGCCAATCAATCAATTACTACCAACTTTTTCTTCTTTTTATAATGATGAACGAAAAAAATAACGAAGAAAAAAAAATACCAATCAGCTTTAGTAATTAAGGAAATTCTTTCCTTTTGCAATTTTAAAGTAATAATTCGACAGTGATTTAAAAATAAACAACAGGCCACAAGAAAAAAAGCACATGTAAAAATGAAAGTTGTTAAATTTATAAAGAAGAAAATTTTGTTGTACTGTCATTTTGTTTAATTCACACGTATTTGAAAATTTGAAAAGAAAAAAATCATATAGAAATTTAAAATCGGACACAATATGATTCGCAATTACCAAATCTGTAGTCAGAAAACCTAGTATTGGGATTCCGAAAAGATATAACAGTTAATGTGTATCTTCAAGAACAGAATCTTTGGTCTGCGGAGATCACTTTTTGACGGAAGATCTACAAGGGAGCCTTGTATATGCTTCGGAGATTTGAAAAGACTTATCGGAGAACAAGTCTCAACTGAAACACACGCAGCAATTTTTTATGGATTTTCTACACTACTATAAACGGTTAGAAAAGGGACGTTTTCACCTTCTGGTTCGTTTTATTTGGGTAGTTAATGATTTTCAGATACCCAAGAAATGGTCCTCGAAGTTAATGTTGTAACTTGAAAGTCATTAAAATTAACGTGTTTTTTTAACCGTGCAGTTACAGATTTACTAATTTGAAATAATGAAAGCATTAAATTCATACATAAAGAATCTAAGCATTGTAAAAGTCTGTGTCAATCTAAATTCAAATAAGAAAAGTTCAAAGCTTGTCAAACTAAATTCATAATTCGGATCCTCTATACTAATTTTGCTCATACAATACTAGAGAACGAAATGACGAGCATATATTCTAACTTTCATTAAAATCAGACAAAATATTCTTTAGTTAACGTGAAAACGGAACGAAAATGAAAAAATCGAAAGATTTTTCGCTTAACATTGAGCACCTCCAAACCGCGGTCTCCGGGAATTACATCTATATGCCTTATAAATTTAGTGACAAAACTATTTCACCTTATTAGTACATTATTTGATCACAAATCGAATGTAATGGATTCATAGAAATTACTAAAATTCTAACTGAAAATATTGTAAGCGATCTTTAAGATTCACTTTCAATAAACTACATTTTTATAATCTTCAATTGAAAATACAGGTCATACAACAATCAAAAAGGCCTGTGAGCTTCTCTACAAATACTTATCTCATAAGTCTTTACTTTTCCTTTAATAGATTTTTTGTGCCATGATTTTCAAGAAAATCTAATCATATGAAATGAAAGTACATCTTTTGAGGGGAGAATAATACTAAAGAAATCCACATGACGGAGATTATAAAGCCATTGACCAGACTTAGTCGTCTTAATACAGTTAATATTAAAACATCTTAATACAATATTTTATTAAGATCGTTTTTAAACAATCTTCACGAAAAATTAGATCATACTATATTACCTCCTACGCTTCCAAGTAGCTTCTTTTTATTTTGAAAAAAAAACTCGTCCGGAAATTTTATTTGTTATATACTTAAGTACTAATATAATCAATTTGTTATATATATATATAGTTTTTTTGAATTAACTTTGATTTGTGGCGGCAGATAATTGCATTTCACTTTGACTTTCAAAATAAGTGTTTTTACGAAAGTATATTTTATTACAATTGCATTCAAAAAAAAAAACTGTTTGCAAAAAGCGAAAGTTTTTCGTTTTGCATTGTAATAGATTTTTAATTTAAATATTTTGTAATTGAATTACAAACTAAAATCTTTTCCTCCATCAAGTGTGATCCATTTTAGGCGTTTCATCTTGAATTTATATAGTACTAAAAATTATAATTTGAAAGTTTGTTTTTATTTTAGCAATCATAATCTAAATCCGGTTTTTAGAAAAATTATTGTATTTCAAATATTTTAGGAAGTGGATATTTATAAGGTTCGCAAAAGCCTATCCAACATTCTTGTATCAGACGAGTTGTGTAAATGGTCGAACTATTTTAAAAAAATTTAATGTAAATTTGTCTAGTTTTTCTTTAACCAATTTGAGTAGTACCGGGTGAAAAATTTCAGTTAATCATTAATTACGAGATTTACTTTATAAATAACTCAGAAAAATTACAAATACTTCATTTAAGCAGTAAAAGTTGAATAGTTTTAATAATGGTATCGATTTATGATAAGTTAGTTTTTCGAATCCACAGGTTCTTGATTCGATCGTCTCCAACGTCGATTAAAGTTCACTCACCGGTTATAATTAAAACTGAATTAACAACTCGAACAATTGATTCTTATCGTTAATAAAATCAGTACAAAGTTGTTAGCCATTTGTATTGTAAACCAAATGACCATTTCCTTATTGCTTCGC
Organism: Xylophagus ater; assembly: GCA_963422695.1. Lineage (NCBI taxonomy): Eukaryota > Metazoa > Arthropoda > Insecta > Diptera > Xylophagidae > Xylophagus > Xylophagus ater. The sequence goes on from OY730481.1 coordinate 8,387,102, forward strand.
AAGCCATGTAAAATTGTAGTCGGAACGCAATCATAGTTGAATTAGAATCATCACTTTAAGCTGAATATACTCATATACCCTGTGTACATGAAGACTTGAAACTATGTCGAAATCGGGTTTAAATGTATGTCAAACCTAAAATGAGTTAACTATTATACATTTGATTTAAAAAAAGACTCTCTGAATCCATTTACCATATGATGATCCTTCGACTCTTACGTACTGATCTGTAAGTTTATTAACTAGTTTAAGAACATTTACATTACTTCAAGGGATATTATGCTACTTTAGTTTTATTATTTTGCCTTATTGGGAATGTAAGATTAAGAATTAAGATTAAGATTAGGTATTAGGGTGTTCCTGTAGTCCAAACTTTAAGATCTATTGTACCCCTTTTCTTTGGTGCAATAGTTAAGTTAACTTCATATTCCACAGCACCTCCTCCAGGCCTATTTCTCTTAGGAATTTTAGTATCCAAAGTGGGTTAAAAGATTGTATCTCACTTGGAGAGAAGCAGTATGCACCCAGATGTTTCCTTCCCCTATGGAATAGTGCCTCACAAAATATTTGAAATCTATCAGTATATAATAAGTTTAAATTAAAAAATTTTATAATGGAATTTTTACTTACGATTAAGACACTCTTTCATCATCAAACGTTTTACAAAGTGTATTTTCTTAAAATAAACCGTTTATGTATGTTTAAATTATATGACAACAATATTTTTCCAGGAATTTTCATATAAATTTGTTAATATAATTATAACAAGTTGTTGCAAGAATATAAAACACTCTGTTTAAAAAGTTTTTCTCTACTCAATTAATTATGAGATAATAAAAATTCCATTAAATTATTCATAATTCATAAAGACATAATGAAAACATATATTATTAAATATTTACATCTTTTTATTGAAACAAATTTGTTTGAATGTAATAAAAAAAAACTTCTGAAATAATTTATTTTGACAAATATTTTCAATATATTTAGTTGTTCTTACTAATAAAATTAACAATTATCCTTGGACATTTAATGGAACAAATATATTCATAGAATTTAATTCATTACAATATAGATTTTAGTCTAATATAAAAAAAAAAAAAAACAAGAAAATAATGTCACTCAAAGTGTCCTTTAACAATTAGAACTTCGATCTTGTTTTTGTATAATTTATCACTCTTTCAGTTGGGATTGGTTACATTCATATACATTAACAAATTATATCAATTAATAATTTACCTAGCTTGTTTACATTTAAACTATGTTATATTTACAGACAAACCTGTAAATTGGATTAGTCGTCGATTCCTGAAGATTATGATCTTATTTAGTGCTAGGCAAATGTAAAATTAATAATTGTATAGATCCGAGGAGGACAGGTATTAAACCTGATCATTTAATATATCAACCAGTTTCGGACATATTCAACACTGTATTTGACTTGTTATTTTGCTGTCTATAAACTTACGGCTCTATTCTGAGCGCAGTCATAACAAGTTCTGACTGTCATAACATGACGTCATTGTATTGTGACTCTTTTGTATTCTGAACCCCGTCATAACTAATAACTGTCATAAGTATATCATAAGTTCTGACGTGTTCTCTGAGTAATTCAATTGATAAATATAGAATAATTTCCACCATTTTTTTTTTAAACACACAAATAATTTTACACCTATAGAAAAATTTCAAACTTATATAAACATTTTCGATAGTATTTCTCAAATAACCATGACAACTCGCTCGAATTATAACTGTTATAAATTCATATTTTGGACATAATTATGACTCGTTCACTAGAATACGAATTGTCGCAGCAGTCATAATTTGAGTCAGAATATTATTATCATAAATATTTAAGACAACAAAACTATCACAATGCCAGAATAAGCGGGCAAATATCCTACAAACAATGCAAGAGTTATTTTATACTTTGTAAACTATTTAAAGTCGTTTGTTTGTATTAAACGCCTAAAGCTCCTGTAATAGTATTTCTTAAACTGGTTTAACTTTACATAGAAAACTTTTAGTAGGACGGTTGGGTAACAATTTTGTCACTGAACTGTATCGGATAGACATATTGATCTAAAACTTGAACATTTTCTGAATAAACTTGCTATGCAAAAGTTTCTCTATATGGCATATAAACTATATACTTGTTTGATGATAAAATATTGACAAAATTCCTTATCAAATTATTTGTTTTAGATTAGTTCTAATTTGTTCTACTTGTTATCGAGACAATCAAAGATCTTCGATACTACAATGATAATAAATTATTGTTTATTGAATATGTAATAAATTTTGGTTTTCTGAAGAAGAATTTTCTAAGATTTGATTGATGAAACTTGAGATTCAAGAGGAAAATTAAATTTATTATGAATTTTCATTCAAAATTCATTAGTTATATAGAAAATGTACATTCATACCAGAAATGAAATTATATAAAATGCATCTTATATCCAAATATACGTGAGAATATGTAATTGTATGTAAAAATTCAATTAAATTCAAATCATAAAATTGTTTCCAATTGAAATAACCATCATATGCAGATGAGCTAGTCTTAATTATTCAAGTTACATAAAAATATAAAAATTAGCACGACAAAATACCTTTTAAAAAAAAATGAATTTGTTATTATTTACGAATAAATTAAAATACGCCATTTTATTTGCATAAATATTGCGTCGAGAAATATTTCTCCATGTACATTGCGTCAAAGATGCTAAAAATTTTAATTACGAACTAAAAAAAAACAAAAATATAATTTACATAATTAAGAACTTCGAAAGTACACTTCAAGATTTGAATTAATTTTATCGCTTCAGGAGGTAGTGGACGTTGAAAAGTTGGTTCATCTTCGTTTTTTTTTTTAAATTCCGATAAAAAGTTTATTTATTAAAATTCTGATGACCATTATTTGGATTTAATTTTCTACTTCAATGTCCTGCCAAGTTACCAAGGAAATTTTAATTGCCTATATTATATAAAATCTGAAAATTTTTCTTTTTTGTTGAAATTACACCAGATAGTGGGCGAGAATGGATACAAAGAATCATAGAGGGAAATAAAACTTTTTTTTTGCTTTGGTTCAGTTTTGGTTCAAGCATACTTTGAAGTTTTGGTTCTATTTTGGCTTTCAAAATCTTAAGATGTTATGTGCTTTTATAAATTTTTAGGTTTGCTGCACAAAGTGGCTATAGCAGGACTTACATTGATCAGTTTTCCATTAGCTTCTGAGCAACTGAGAGAAAACTGACCAATGTGAATGTAAAAACGGATGGTTTGTCAGTCAAACTTAATATAGAAATTATTAAAAATTTTCGTGAGCAATTAGCTTTCTATCACACACGACTGACACTCAAAAATGATCAATGTAAGACCTACTTACAGTTACCATTTACCCGAAAGAAATGTGGATTTTTAAGTTTCTTAAATTCTTACCGAACCAAACCAGAACCATATCAAGTTAGTTAAGTTTTAGTTAGCTTTAAATGATTTATTTCAAAGTTGGTTTAGTTTAGGCTCACAAAACTTGGTTCGTCTCTATAGTTTTCGGATTCGGTTCAAAACCGATTACCATCTCTAAAAATAATAGACAAATGGCGGCGTTAAACAAATAGTGATTTTTATATATCTTACGGACAAGATTAGATGATCAAAATCTACTGAGTAGATCACATTATTTACTCCTTTCTTACAGGAATTTTGGTAAAATAATTAGTCATTTCAAATTTGATTTTTTACGCATTTGATAAGTCTAAGTCTTTTAAATTCAACTATTTCGCAGTTTAATTTTTACCTAAAATAGTTTGTACAGTAATTTCAGTGACCAAATAAAATAAGAATTCGTAACTTGGAAGAGGTCTGAAACATTGTAACAAAATTCCAAATATATTGTCTTATTTGAAGATAAATAAAATTACCTCTTTTTGATTAGTAATTGATAGTTTTACATAACTATGACTAATTGTAATTGCGTTAGTTTTGACACGTGGTGAAAAGTGTTGGCAACCAATTGTAAAAATTACGAGTATGTCTTCCCATTGCTTTCTAACTGCAACATTTTATTCAATCATAAAACTGTAGACACTATTGTATAACATAGTTTGTATTACAATAAATAGAGAAATAGTGATTTATTATGATTAAATAATCAAAATTGTTATATCAATTTCTTAAATTAGACGAAATTTTAAATTTAATAACTAGTTGAATGAAATTGTAAAAAAATCCTTTAATTTCTTAAATTAGACAATTTATCAAAAAAAAAAAAACCTTAATATTTTGTACATGTTTGTTAATTTTTGTGGGTTACAAAAGTGACCTTAAATCGATGTTAACAATGTTCATTTCGCAGGATTACATTTGCTGAAAACTTTATGAAATTCTTTTAAATTAAATGTTTTTAAAATGAATTTCCTTTTTGAAAAACTGAAATATTCAAATAATATACTTTATTATACTTTATTCAACTTTAAGAAAAAGTTCAAGAATTCATTCATATCCTTCCAATTTTACTCAAAAAAAATTTAACGTGATGAACGTGTAAAATTCAAAGCCTACCTCAAAGATTTTCTATTCCTTACGAAACAATCAAAATCCGTTACCTCCTATTTGATTTGTTCTTTGGGGGTCGTCTATAGTTCAATGGTCAACAATATAAATCATATAAACTTATCAAAATAGAGAAGATAGTTTGTAGGTCCATAAGAATAACCCGTGATATAATCTAGCTATATATTTCTATGGTAAGAGTATCATATATCTAGTCCTTATAGTGTTCACGTTTCAATTTTACGTAGTATTCTACGATATTCTGACGAGCTGACATGGGTTTTGTATTCTAATAGTCCAGGATTTCGTTATAAACACCTACAAAAGATCATCGGAATATTAATACTGCAATAAATTTTTTTTTTAAATTGCTTAAGAAAGTATTTCGCACAAAATAAAAAAAGGCAACTCTTAAATTAGCATTTACCATTTAAAGAGAAGTCATCATTTGTTCCACACACATTATTTCACGAATTACTGCTTTATATCTGAGAAATTCTAGGGATATGTTTGGAATACTTGAAAAGATGGGCTTTTTTCTGTTTTTGTTCTGGCGTAAATTTGATACAAAAGATCACGTAGAAAAATAATTTGGTTACGGCATTTTGTTCTTCTAGCACCTGTTTCAAATAAGTTTAAAGGTTTTACATGGTGTTTGTATCGGGATTGTATATAGGGTTTTGTGCGTTCCAGGATACAAGAGGAAATGAGTTGAATGTTTACTTAAATCGAGTTAAATATGGTAAAATATTGTAAATATACAAGTTGTAAATGTATTGTGTAAAAGTTGAAAAATTCTCTGATATTTACTTAAATAAATAAATGTTTACGAGTATTCGAATATATTTTATCAAACCTAAATTAAACATGCTATTAAATTGAGAGTTTTTCTTTTTCGTAGAATTTTTCCTAAAACATGTGATCAGAAAATTTTCATAATTATTTAGAATTAATGATTTTATGTAATAATAAGCTTATACTTTGGGTACGTAGGAGCATAAAAAAATTCACAACTTTTTTAAATATGAAACGTTTCACATTTGATTTTTGTTTATATATGAATAAAAGGGAATAATTAGAATTTCTTTAATTAAGTACATTTCGTAATATAAAAGAATTGAATAGCGTTTTAATAGGGATAAATAAATTAAATATTTACGAAGACTCTGTGGTGTAAAAGAAATGATTCAAAAAGATTAAAGTAAATTAACAATTTACAAATTTTTGGTAATGTAAAATAATTAGTTTGCATATAATTAGGATTGATTTTCTGAAAATTCTAATTATCCTAAATACACCAACTCAGAAAATCGTTATGTTTTGCATTTTTTTTTTTGTTTGAGCAATAATTCACAGTCAGACTTAGGTTTGATAACAAAAGAAAAAATTAATTATTATAATAATAAGTAATTAAATTTATGAAGCCATTTTATTCTACTCTTAATAACTAAACGATAAATAAGCACATTAGTTTGGAACGGTCTTTTAAATCCATGCATATACAAATTGTCACAGGACTAGACCAGTACCGTCTCTGATTAAGATATCTAATGCCTACGCAAGGACTAACAAAAGAGTTTCAGTAATGAAAAATATGTAAGAACCGATGTAGTAGACTGACAAGTCTCCAATGAAATATTATTAAAAACTATTTCTTAGTTATTCAACTTCTCGAGGATTAAACCTGCGCCCCAAATTTAGTCATGCTTTAGAGCAAGTAGTAAAATAAACGATCGAACGATTGAATACAACAGAAATTTTAACAAATAATTTCTAATTGAAATAACTTTAGCAAATTTTAAACTTTAAGCTTATATTATGAAAACACATTTATAGTTAAATTAATCTATAGAAGATTGCGATAACTATTAATTTGTCCAAATTTATTTAGGCAAACTATAACATTTTAGTTTCAAAATGAGAATAGTAAACTTCAAAAGTAAAAAGAGAGCTATCAAGAAAGTTTTCAAGTATTCTTAACACCGGAAACAAATTATCCGTCAAAGAACAGAGAGTAAGAGCCTTCGAAAGCCTTATGGAAGAAGGTCTGCAGACAATTACACCAACAATTGCATCGCAAGTATTAAAAGAAAATTCACTGCAGCTCTTAACTTAGAAAATATGCTATATTAATAAATTTAATTTAAAATATTTTCTATTAATATTAATTGTTTCAAAGTAAATTAAAATGAAAAATTTCATATTGAAGTTTACTATTCTCATTTTGAAACTGAAAAAGTATAGAAAATAAATAATTCGAAATTTATAATTTAACTAGAAAGAGTTTTTTTGGGTGTAGACTTTAAAAACTAAATATATTATAGCTTTAATATTATATTAGCTGTGTCCTAGACTGTCGAACTTATTAAACTTGTACAATAATTTCTTCACCAACTTCTTTAATTAGGAACAATTAAGTTTCAACTATTATCAAAAACAAAATATGTACTTCAAAATAAAACTTTTAATAGACAAATAAAGCTCATTCTCTATAATTTTATAAGGATTTTTCAATTAAGAATAAACAGGAAACAGTTTTACGAATTTATATTAAATTGGTATTTCTTTTCTTGTTTATCATTATTTTAATAATAATTCGAAAATATTTCTTATTATAAGAATTTTTTGCTTTCAAAACAAAAAAAAATTTTCTTACGAAGAAAGAAAAGCATCATAATAAATTCAAGACACAACAATTTGAAGAGATTTTTCTTCGTTATTTATCCTATTTTTGGAAGAAAATCTTATTTTGTCTAAAACTTGATATTGTTTGTTTGCTGTTGTTCTTGTGTTGACATTATGGGTTTCATCATGAAGTCAATCTCCTCTAAAATATAATTTTACCAAAATTACTGATCTACCCATCCACCTATCTAAATAGAAGAAAAGACAACAAACTGATGTTATATTAAATAGAAACAATGAAGAAAAGTTTTCACGATGAAATTGGTGTAATATCATTTTAGTTTATGGTTACCAAAAAAAAAACCGGCGAAGCTTTCTTGGGGTTTAACATTTGACATACTCGAAAGGACATATGGATATGACAAAAGAAAATTTCTATAAAAATCATCACATTTTCGTTATATTTTCATCAGAACTATATTATGATCACTTTATTATTTGTTTGATTCTTTCTGTATATAAGGATGCCCACTGAAAGACTGAAGGGTTTCAAAAAGTCATAACTTTTTCAGTTTCAATAGTTTTTATTTTCTTTTTTTGTTGGTTATAAGGCATCCTTCGGAGATTAAAATGGCTACATATAATGTCCAGGAATGAGTAAAACTTGTTGAGATTTTTTACTCCAGTGAAAAATCAGTTATTTAAACCCCAAGAAAATATTGTCAGAGTATCTCCTAGACAGAGCTAACAACAACTTTTTGAAGAACTCAAAATAACGTGTTTACGTAAATAAACCTCGAACAATTCGAGAACTTAAAGAGATCCACCTTCCAGACGAAGTTCAACATTAAGGACCTGAAACCTTGCGTACAGTCATGGTAAATGCTGTGAAAAGAGTCTGTATTTGTGATGAGGAAAATGTTGCTCTTTTGAGAAATGTTGTTTTTCACACATAATACTGAAAAAAAGTTGAAAAGTTATTTTTGTTTTATATCATTCAGCTTTTCTGTGGCCACTCTATATATAATTTTGTCAATGAAATCGTTTGATCATACCACTTGGAATGGGCTTCTTCAAATGAAATTATAGTCTCAAAGAGATTTATAAAGAAAAGTTTTGATTTCCTCTTTAACATCATGACACTAACTCAAGGATGATAATAAATTATTACATAAAACAAATTCTGCTCAATAAATTTTAATATTTAAAGTTATTTATGAATAATAATTGTTAATCTGAGAAATCCGAAAAATTAGAAAATTAAATTAAAAGTGTTTAGAATACAAATTAGTTTAAGTTAAGGAGGAATATAAAATCGTCCTCCTCCATGATCGGAAAATATGGTAATACGCTTTTCTCATTATTAACTAAATAAAACTTTATAGAAATATCTGTGAGTTTTTAAATGGTCCTTCATATGGTAGATTTGTTACACATTATATTTTAGCTCAAAAATCAGGAAATGTTAAAAAAAAAAAAGACTCTCGAAAGCACTCATCCATTTTATTTAATTTCAACTAGATTCCTGCTAAATCCAGATTCAAAGACATTTGAAAAAAGGAAGTGAAACTAAATTAAAGTTAAGTGTGATAAATAGAAAAATCGATAAGCGTTCGAATAATTTTTCTTTTGATATAAATTAATCAATTTCTTATTTCGTAAAATATAAGAAAAATAGTAAATGAAATTGATTTTCGAATAATTGAATCGGGTTAGTCCAGAAACTAAACTACTTGGTAATTTTACAAGATTAAAGAAAATCGTATTTTCTTCCGAACTAATTTTATTAATTTTTCTTGCTTTGCAGAAGGATAACTATATCCTATTTGGAATACGGTTTTTCTTTCTTTATAGTTTAATTTATTTATAATTCCTTACAAGCATGGGAAAATTAGTTTTTCTTTATTCATGTAAAATGTCCATTTTTTAATAATGTTGTTTCTGCACTCAACGCGATTTAATTACATAATATTTCAAAATCTAGATTCTCATACGATTTGTTCTTGGTGATTTCTTAATGATCAGATCAGGTATTCTTCATAAATTGAATTCGGGGACTCATCAAATTTATTTGGAAATATCGCTTAATTTTCTGTACTACTTAGATATGGAACTTTTTAACTAGTAACATAACAAAGTTATACAATTTTTCTTCGATATATGTACTGTGACGTGCTACCCGTTCGGTTCGATGTTATGAAATTGATAACAGTTTTTATTTATGTGAATTTAGTGTATAACTTTATTTATAATTATTTCTACTTTCACAATTAGTCTTAAAAATATTTGTCCTTCAATAATTAATTATTAGAATTAATTTATCACAGTTTATAAAAATACACAATTACTATTACTATATAATAATCACGTTTCAAATCTCGGACGAAGTTTAGACTTCAACTGTTTTATTGAAACTGCTTTTATAGCAAATTGGTGTGTGTATCTGGAGAGTGCTAGAAAAGTCTAGATTTTTGCTGGCTTTTATATACTAGATGGCGATATTTCTCGAATAATCTTGATTTGTGAATATTTCTTAGGAAACGTCGAAATTGTTTTGACGTTGTTTTGTTTATGTTTTCTTTCGGTCGTGTGGGGTTTAATAATGAATTTGTGTAGTGTTTTCCCGAAACGTCCAATTTCTTTCTTTTATAAAGAAATTGAACGTTTCTGGTATTTTATAGTGCAGTACTATAGACATGAAAATTCAGTTGGGTTTTATTTTTCCAGGTAGCCATGTTCAATATAATGAAAGAGACTAGGAACCTTGGCAAAAATGTGTACCTTCATTTGAAGTGTTCAGTCTGGTTGGCATTTTTAAGTAATGCCAGGTTTATTGAAATTTGAATACAAAAATTTAGGTGATTTTGAAATTAAAGAATAAATTATGAAGAATAATGGTGATAAAATCCATAAAGTATATGAAACTGTATTTTCTGGTAAGAAATCTCAATCACAATTGACTTTACTTAAGCCGGGATTGAACGATTCATTCCTAATTAAGCCGGGTGAATCGAAAACATTTCAATTTCGAGCTAAAGCAAAATTTTATGGATATTCTAAAGAAATAGTTGGTATAAAATTTGATGGCGGATTTAGTATTTCATGTGAAATTGAAATTGCAGTTGGTGAAATTTCTGATACTAATCGACAGAATTCTATAAGAATAGAAAATGAATTTAAACATAATGCAGCATATGCTAATCAAGTGATGTCCAAAAATTACAATATAATACCTGCTGTTGGTATAGTCGATCAACCACGATATTGTGCAAATCGAATTAGCAATTATTATGTACCTGAACGTCTGCGAAATACTGTATTAAGATCTGGAAATATAACTGAGCAGAGAGAAAATCTTGAAGAAGTGTATCCATGCCTAACAGAAACCCTATCTAATGAAAATTATTGCTGTCGCTTTCAATTACTTCTTCATTTAGAAGAGATTGAGTTTTTCTGTAATATTCGACAATATGATCGAGAATGGGCACATTTTCAATGCGAAGATGAATTTTTTTCATTAGAAATTGAAAACGTAGCAGAAAAACGTCCATCATTGATGATTGGAGATTCTCTACGTGTAAGTCCATGGAAACAAGGCAATACAGATAATCGTTGCTATGAGGGTTATATTTATGAAGACTTAGATAATCGTATTTTACTTAAATTCAATCCACGCTTTAATAGTAAATATAATGGTGAAGATTGTTGTATTGAATTTTTTTTTCTCAAGATTTACTTTTCGCAAACAACATTATGCTATAAAACAGGTGCACAGTCATATGGGTGTGGATTTTTTATTTCCACAAAAAATACAATTAAATGAAGAACTTCAATTATATATTGATATTAATTTAATGCCGAATTGAATTTGTGCCATAAGAATTCACCGAACGAACAAATTAAATTGTTCCATCCAAATTTGAATATAATTAAAAAAAAATGTTATTCGAAATATTTTATGTGGTGAAGCACGATTAACACCGTACATTATATTTGGACCACCAGGGACAGGAAAAACAATTACACTAATTGAAACTATATTACAATTAGTAACTCTATTACCAAGTTGTCGTTTGTTAGTTGCAACACCGTCAAATAGTTCTGCTGATTTAATAGCAACACGTCCAATTGAGTGTGAAGCTCTTAAACCCCGTGATTTTATACGTTTGGTATCATATAATCTAGTCAAAAGTGATATGATACCGGATCATTTAAAACAGTATTGTGCAACTGCGGATATTGGACTTGAAGGAACTTCCAAAGATAATATGATTATCACTGAATCTGGAATAAAATTAAAATGTCAACTTAAATATCTAAGACGTCGTCGTATAATAATTGACACTTGTGTTGAATTAGGAATATTATTACAAATGAGATTTCCAAAAGATCATTTTACACATATTTTAATTGATGATGCTGGCCAATGTTTAGAATCGGAGGCTATGATTGCAATTACACAGGTGGATAGCCGTTGCGGACAAATCATATTAGCCGGTGATCCTATGCAATTGGGACCGGTTGTATTAAATCATTATGCAGCTGAAAAAGGACTAGAAATATCATTTCTAGTTCGAATACTAAATCGCTTTCCTTATATAAAAAATAATAATCGATTTCCGAATGATAATGGTTATGATCCAAGATTAGTTACAAAACTCATCTATAATTATCGTTCATTACCGAGTATATTTAATGTATATAATGATTTGTTTTATGATTCGGAATTGATAACAATGATCGATGAAGAAGAAAGTAATCAAATTGAATTTTTAAAAATGCTAAGTGATATATTACCAAAAACATCGCAAACAAGCCATGGTGTATTTTTTATTGGTGTTCGTGGAGAAAATCGACAAAATCCTGATTCACCATCCTGGTATAATACAGCTGAAGCAAATAGTTTATTTATGTTTCTAGAATTATATAAAAAAAAAAGTTAAATGTGAAGATATTGGAATAATAACACCATATCGAAAGCAAGTACAAATTATCCGGAATTTATTGCTTAAAGCTGGTTTGATATTGCCGAAAATTGGTTCAGCTGAAGAATTTCAGGGGCAGGAAAAACCAATTATTTTGATTTCTACAGTTCGATCAGAAAAATCACTTGTTGATGTTGATCTAAGATATGCTTTGGGACTATTAGAAAACGAGAAACGAATGAATGTGGCTATTTCACGTTCACGATCATTATTGGTTGTTTTTGGGAATCCTCATCTATTATCTTCCAACTCGTGTTGGAAGCATTTAATAAAATATTGCATAATGAATAATGCTTACACTGGATGTGACTTACCAACGAATTTAATGTAATTTTAATTTACAAATTTATTTGCATTGTATTTTTACTTTATATTAGCATATAACATGTATTGTTTATTATTATTTTTTTCATTAAATTAAATTATTAAAAAAAAAAAAAGCAATTGACTCAATTAGGACTTAACACTTAGCCATTTATATGTTTAAAATTATCTACAATAACCATCAAGTTTTTGACTAATTAAGATGATTCACCTGAACTAGTATGAAGAGAGTTCTAGTCTAATTAAGAAATTGTTGAAGAATAAAATTCTCAAATTTTGTCTGTTAACATTTTTATATGGAATTATTCAGGACTCATTAAATTTATTTTCAAATTTAAGAATTCACATACAACTTTCATATATGTACTAAGCTTATAAATATTCGAATTTTACTTTGATATGAATTCCCATTAGAGACTTCAAAATTATTCAGCATTAACACACTTAATTATTAACAATTAAAATCTTACACAGAATATCATTTCCATTTGTTAATGATTTTCACAACTCTATACTACTCAAATCTAATGAATACGATTTTCCCCAATGACAAATATTTGAAATGTCAGCAAAACAAAAGTTATTATTTGTAATTCATTTAAACTGTAAAAAAGAAAAGTGTTAACAAAAATCCCTTAATAATATATAATTTAAAAAGATAAATTTTCCAACTGTTTATCACATTTTCCGAAAACTTTTTTTATATATGATATACAATATATTTTTAATAAAGCTTATATAATATGAAAATGATTTTCCAGTTTTGTTCCAAAATATGTGTACTCGTACATAAATATGTAATTGGATCATTTTAATGAATTTGTCCCAAAACAATTTAACAAGATCTTTACATTTTTGCACACGAATAATATGTTTGTTATTACTTCAAAACTTTCAGAATTCGCGGTATTTCCACTATCTGGGTGATGAGTAATATTCCCGTCGTGATTTTTAGGTATTATCATGGTCCCTATGGTAGGTACTACCAAAAGGTATATTAGTTTTGCCATTAAGTGTCATACATTAAAATAACCATGGTAGAAAGGCTTCAAGGGTATGGTTGTGTAGAGAATCAAAAGTTTATGCATATCCGTCCGTCCGTAAACAAGATAACTTATAAACGTGTTATCCAATTTTGTTGAAATTTAGAATATAAGTTGGTTATTCCTTAGCTAGATTTGGTATTGCATTTCAGCAAAATCGACCAAGGGAGAGCAAAGTTATTAAGCCAAAACAGGTTGACAAGAAAATTTTGTCGTTTTTTTTATACGGTTTTTCGGATTTAATTGGAAAATTTGTAAAGCAATTTCATTTAAATTAATTATATTGCTTAAATACATAAATAGAGGATACCATCTTAAATTTCAGTAAAATCCGTCCAAGGATAGTGGAGAAAGAAATAATCTTAGGAGAAAATAAGCCTGTTCATAAAGTTTTGTGATGTACTTTAAAAACCAATACACCGATTTGAATAAAATTTGCAGATTAGATTTGTGCTATTAAGGTTTAGGTTACCTGCAAATTGGAGGAAAGTTTCGAAAGAAGATATTGTTAGTTTTCACAGTTTTTCTGTCCAATTTTGTCAAAAAATCGGTTATGGGCCGATTTTCACTTACTAGATGTTTCTTATTTTCCATTTGATTAATCAAAACCAAATATACATATATGTTTTCATGGTACTAGTATATATTTCATAATAATCTTAAAGTGTTGATATTGTAGAACATCATCTTGAAAAGGAGTATCTTTAATTGGATTTACTTGTTATATGATGATTTTCAAGTACCTACATAAGTGAAATTAAACATACTTTACATATTTAACATACTATTTTTTTTTGTAATTTAAAAATTTACAATCATTTTGTTTTTCTTATCAAATAATAAAAATTCGGATATGATGAGAATTTCCTTTCATCATTATACTTTAACATATTTTTTATGTTTGAATTTAATATCATCTTTCTTAAAGATGTTTGAATATTTATTTTTATTTTGGGTGTAATAAGTAATGTACATCATTGTATAGTATATATGATATGACATTGTAAAGTCATTCACTTGACTCGCACTTGATCCATTCAAATGGCAAGGAAGAAAGATCAATTTCACATCATCGACCTTGGTATAAACTTATTGATATAATGAGAAATGAATGTGAAATTGAACACCGCGTACAACAGTATAGATAACCGCTATACTTATATATGAAAATATAAGATATCTATGGATAAACTTTCTTCAATACTTTTCAATACTTCAACTTGTATATTTATCATTTTATGCTAATCATTTATGTTTTATGATATAAAAATTCTATACATAAGTTTTCTACTTCTCTATGCTATTGTTTCATATATATAAGTTACTTGAATAAAAGAAAATATATTTCCGTTTATATGATATGTTGAAAATATGTACATGATGTAAAATTCAAAATATGTATGGAAATGATCAAATAGGGTGTCTTATAACTTTAAAGTGTAGGCAAAGAAAAATAAATACATGAAGAACCGAGACCTGGATTTGAACCAGAGTCTCATCAGCTTCTAGAAACGAGGTCTTTACCGACTTAACCCATTCAACACTGTATTTATCAATCTGTTCAATTTGCCTTTTCTAAACATTATTCAAACAATACAACTGTTATTGGAAATATAACAATTATTCTATAACCTTTCAATGTCTATGCCAATTATGTGCATTACCAACTATTATGAAACTAGTACTCCTACAAAACACTTTTCATATTTCTTATAGATTGGCTACCAAAATTTGTCCGACATTGTCAAACTTGTAGAAAGGTTTGTTTTCTTAGAGGAAATAGAAAAAACTAATAATTAATTTTAATTTTATTTTTTCCTTATTATACGCAACAGAAAAAATTAGCAACTGCCAAAGTCAGATTTCGAACTCAAGAATTGTTAATCTTAGTCTTAAACAATGTAGTTAAAGAGTTGTTAAATCATTGAAGCTAATTATTTTGAATACATTATTAAAATATAATTAAACCATATCCTGATAAGAGACGTAGTTAAAATTAAACAAGTTATACACATACCCTAACCACTTTGTGGGAATGCAAGAGCAAATGCAGATATATTCATTTTAGGTTCAAAATTTCTTCCTACAATTTTCTGTGTAAAATTGTACAATTGTTGCCAACCATAAAATATTTGTAATAATGAAATTTTCAATTATGTTAAAGAAGCTACAATGTTGTAGTGATTCCATCATTAATTGTCAATAAAAGCTGAGTGAACTTTTAACAACAAACATAGATATCTGAATTCGAAAGACTAGTGCCCTTACTACTAACATATATCAACATAAACACTCCTGCATGAAGAAACACCCAGTATGTGGATATGAATCCATTTTAAGTATTTTAATGTACAGTGCCTTGTGTTCCTCTTAATTCACTTAATTCAAGATGCATGTTGCATTAATATTGACAAGAATTCGTACAAGATTTCACAAAAAACAAAACGATATCTTTCTTCAGTTTGATTTTTGTATTGGCAATTTGTTTTCGAACTTTTACACGGATTGGGGTTCATTTACAATGAAACGATGAGAGACCATGCAAGGCCTGTGAATATTTACCTTCTTCTGTTGTGTGCCTGTCTTCAATTTAACTTCCGTTTTGTTTTTAAATATTATTAAAATGTAAATTTTTACACTTTTTTTATTAAGAAATAATTTCACCTGCAATATAACAAATATTCAAGAAGAAATGAAATTTGGTATAAAGAGCTTGGAATGCCATCATTTGATATGTGAAAAAAGAAACATATAATAATATATGAGAAATACAAAAAAATTTGATTGAATCTTTTATGGTATGATGAGATTGTGAACTATGTGGTTATGCTATTGAATATAAATTGTAGTATTTTTGAAATTGTTTTATTATATTTGGAAAAGTTTTCGACAACGACACATTTCTCGATATGAAATAATCATTAGGACGATCATAAAAGTTAACAATTTATATTGTTGAATTTTAAATTTTTATTTATTATTGAAAATATTTCGTAAATCAAAAACAGAAAAAAGACTTGACAATATGCCAACAGTTTTCACTGGAATATTTTTATTAAAGTGTTTATTTATATTTGAATTAAGAAATCTTTGAGTTATTTTGATATCTACTAAAGAAAGGATAATGTAGTTTCTTTACAATTAATGTTGTTCAAATTGAATCAATGAAAGTACTTAAGTTTCGCATAAATTTGAATACTTCACACTTTACTTTCTTTATAAACTCTGATACCAGTAATTGTGACACTGAGTAAGTAACTTTCATTTTCATTTATCAAGTAATTTAATTGGTAAAAATGTTGTCTTTCCTGTATGAAAATCAACAATAGAATTGTGTAAGGCGACAGTCTTTAGCATTTTGGTTATTTCCAGAAGTAATAGCTTTAAATTTAAGCCATTACTTAGAATAAAATTTATGTCTATTTAAAAGTTACAGATCATCAGCTCATATTTATCACTTTCGAATGAAAAATTTTTGTTTTTTTTGTTTTAATACATTAATAAATAATTAATTTAAAAGCTAAAAAATAAATATTTTTTTGAATTGTTTTAATTGCGGCAAAATAAATTCAAAAAGAAAAATCGTGGATAAATATCACAACAAGAAGAAAATCACTTAATTTTTTGTGACTGCTTCAAATCAAGTGATTTTTCTTCCTCTTTCGATCTACGATAAAAAGTGAAAATGTTATTTATTTTAATTTTAATAAATTCTAAAAAAAAAATCCGATAGCCTATGCAAATTATACGATGTGGATGATAATCCAGAAACACGTATATGGTTAGATAAATTTCGTAGTTTTACGAGAGACGTACACCCATACAATTTTGTCCTACAATTTCAAAAAAAGGATTGGATATATTTAAATTATATGCGTTGGTTAAAGAACGTGAAGGATACGTCGAGGTTACCAAAAGTAAAAAATGGAAAGATATTCCCGATCTATTAGGAATTCCTGAAAGCTGTAGTGCATCGACTACGATAAGAAACAATTATACAAATAATTTACTAGAATTCGAATATTTAGATCGTTCCGGTATCGAACCATTAGCAATAATCGAACAAGTTGAGGCTGGATAAGTAGGCTCATTAAATTCACAAGATTCATCTCCACCGCCCGCTGCAACACTAACATCGATGGATGGTAATCCTGATAATAATCAACCGGGTGGTACACAACAAGATCATCCGACACCATCACAAATGCAAAGGCCACCATCAAAACAAAATAATGCACAGACAACTCATACAGGACAACCTGGTTGTAATCAATATGGAGCAACTGTTCAATATGATCCAACACCTGGTCCGTCTGGTCAATATTTGCCATCACGTGATACTAATACACCTTCAACATCAGTTACAAATGGATCTCATGTTCTTCCGCCACAGCAATATAATCAATCGCCAGAAGCTGTTGGTATACAACAGCCGACACCAGGAACACCAGCTGCTGGTGCACAAACAGTTCGACTACCAGGTACCACCAGTCATACGGAATCGGAATTAGTTGATATCTTGGAACGCGATATTTTAGAAATATCTCCAAATATCCATTGGGATGATATAGCAGATTTAGAAAAGGCTAGAACATCAATAGAAGAAGCCGTTGTACTACCAACGTGGATGCCAGAGTATTTTAAAGCTATTCGACGACCATTGAAAAATGTTTTAATGGTTGGTCCAGCGGGTACTGGTAAAACGATGTTAACTAAAGCTGTTGCCACCCAATGGGGTACGACATTTTTTAATGTGTCCTTATCAACATTAAAATCAAAATATCCTGGCTATTCTGAGAAAATGGTACGATTATTATTTGAGAGGGGACGTATCACCACGTACCACCAGTCATACGGAATCGTGTAACTCGTTTTAACATAAATCGTATCGGAAAAGTCTAGGAATTGCAATGCTTTTTCGATACCATTTAGTCTCAATCGAAATACACGATTCCACACTCCAGAGTTCAAACTTAATTCTCAACAGTTAGTTAGTTAGTTAGTTGATAACTGCGACAATTTAAGAACACAAGTCATTTACCTTTCCAGAAATTCAATATAAATGGCTACAAATAAGGAATGTATATGCCAAAAATGTTAGGATCTGAAGTATATATCCAGATTTAGAATAAAGTTGTTAGTTGAAATTTTGAAGCTAATATCTAGGTTAAGACTGTATTCATATAAGCCTCATTAAAAAATAATAATAATATTAATCTAATATAGTTTGAGGCCTCGCAAATATTTGAAATTTATCGAGAATTTGAAGTTACTTGAAGGAACATTATTTCCTATTTGAAATAACGAATAGTCTAATTCGAATAAGCCTTATCATGCGTAAAATTAGTCTATAAGGTAGAAGGAACAATGGGCGCATCCAGCAGTCCTAAGCGCTTAAAGCGCTTTACAGCGTTTAAATCTAGCAAGACGAGTGGATGCAATTCTAACTTTATGCGCTTAGTGAAATTCTATCATAAACATTTCATGCCAACTCAAACAGCGCATTTAAGGTTGTTGTTTACGCTAACAAATGATTTGTATAAAGGATAAATTGAGAGGTATTTTTGAAAATTGTTTCTGGATTATCCATGGAATTTTAAAAAAATGAGTTTGATAGAACTTTACCACTTTCGTATAAAATATTTATTTCATTTAATTTTAATTTTTATTTACTCTCGACACTTATTTGCTAGATTTCTTGCTGGATTTAAGTGCTGTAAAGCCTGTTAAGTGCTTAGGACTGCTGGATGTGCCCAATATTTTCAGTTTCAGATCGTTCACTTAGAGTTTCAGGCATAATTAATTCCATTACATCGATTATTAATAAGAACACTTTTATAATGGCTATATATAAATTACATAATATCTGAAATAATGATGCAATTCATAATGATCGCACAACATATATACTTGATTCATATTTACCGAACAATTCATACATATATGAAAGTACATTATTTCTCATAGTGTAATTAATATATCGTAATAAATAAATATACTTTAGTATACTGGATGTGTACAAATGCCATTAAAATAAAACCGAAAGTGACGGGTGAACGTCTTAGATTTTTCGTTTTAATGGCCATCATTGCATTTAATCTAGCATAACTCGAAATGATGAGATAATCAGTTCTTCGTTCAACAAGTTACTTGCATTGATATTTTCTTTTTTTTTCCAAACTATGTCGTTAATAGCTATCAGCATAAATTTTCAATTTTCTTCTTTTTTTTATCGTAGATCATAATTTAAAAAAAATATATAAAAACAAAGTCCAAGAGATTGTAATTGACTCATAAAAATTGTCTCGCGTATTCAATCTTGGAATATGATTTATTACTTCTTCGAAATCTTAAGGAATTATTTATAATAAAGAAATTTTTGTTATGAACAGTTTTAATGTCGATATGCTTTCTTTAATCCAATGTCTTTAGAATATCTAAAATAAATCACATTTTTTTCGGATATTGAATAAAGTTATCTATGGTTAGATATATTTCTTTCGAACATATAAAATGATCAAGAAATAGGAACTAATTGTGTTTAAGTCGTCTTTACAAGGTTTGTCTTTGGGTATTTTTGGAATACTTTCAATGAAATTTTATAGACTTTAAAAAAATAAAAAGTATTTAATAAAAACTATGTATAGTTGATCTTAACTCTATTAGTCAACATATTTTCATGCATTTCTAGGGAATTTTTTATGGTTATCATCTTTAACTTTTTAAATTAAACACATGTTCATATTTAAGTACTACATTTAATTAATAAATTGATTAAGTTCTGTTTCGCTAATTCGAATCGGGGTTTTTCCGCCTCATAGAAAGTTTACAATTTAAATATTTATAAAACTAATCGCTTATTAAAATAGATAATTCCATTAGCATATGCTTTTGTGTAGAATATATTGTAGGTATTCCGAAGATAGTATGTTGTAGAAACATATTCCTTCATAGTAAGTAAGTACTGTAATCTGTTGTTGTAGTTGAACATTTTCTATTAAGTTATTTTTGGTATTATTATTATGTTGTTGTTGTTGTTGCTGCTGCTGATGAAGATGTTGTTGTAGCTGCTGCTGATGATGCTGTTGTGCATTGACTAAATTATTACTATTACTAATAACTCCAGCTTTCGTTGGTGGCAACTGTGTAACTCGTGTTTGTGGTTGACTACTTGATGGACGAGGCGCCATCGGAAGGCTCTGTTGGCCAGCATCCTGACAAACGTTTGTTATATCTGCACCAGAAAAACCGTCTAATTTTTGGGCAATCGTTTTTAAATTAACACTTGGATCAACTTTAACTTAGTTAATTCTTAAAAATACTTCACGTCCCTCATATGTCGGTAATGGTATATAAATACGTTTTTCTAGACGTCTTCTTAGCGCTTCATCAATATCCCATGGGAAGTTTTTTTGCAGCTAATACCATAACAATTTCTGATGTTACTTTACTACGGATATCATCTATTTGTACCAATAATTCAGATTTAACACGACGTGATGCTTCATTTTCTGATTCCGAAACACGCCGGGAACATAATGAATCAATTTCATCAATAAATATTGTGCTTGGTGCATGAATACGTGCCCTTTCAAATAATAATCGTACCATTTTCTCAGAATAACCAGGATATTTTGATTTTAATGTTGATGAGTACACATTAAAAAATGTCGTACCCCATTGGGTGGCAACAGCTTTAGCTAACATCGTTTTACCAGTACCCGATGGAGCAACCATTAAAACATTTTTCAATGGTCGTCGAATAGCTTTAAAATACTCTGGCATCCACGTTGGTAGTACAACGGCTTCTTTTATTGATGTTCTAGCCTTTCCCAAATCTGCTATATCATCCCAATGGATATTTGGAGATATTTCCATAATATCGCGTTCCAAAATATCAACTAATTCCGATTTCGTATGACTGGTGGTACCTGGTAGTCGAACTGTTTGTGCACCAGCAGCTGATGTTCCTGGTGTAGGCTGTTGTACACAAACAGTTTCTGGCGATTGATTATATTGTTATGGCGAAAGAACATGACATCCATTTGTAACTGATGTTCAAGGTGTATTAGTATCACTTGATGGCAAGTATTGACCAGACGGACCAGGTGTTGGATCATATTGAACAGTTGCTCCATATTGATTACAACCAGGTTGTCATGTATGAGTTGTCTGTGCATTATTTTGTTGTGATGGCGGCCTTTGCATTTGTGATGGTGTCGGATGATCTTGTTGTGTACCACCCGGTTGATTATTATCAGGATTACCATCCATCGATGTTAGTGTTGCAGCGGGCGGTGGAGATGAATCTTGTGAATTTAATGAGCCTACTTATCCAGCCTCAACTTGTTCGATTATTGCTAATGGTTCGATACCGGAACCATCAAAATATTCGAATTCTACTAATTTATTTGTATAATTGTTTCTTATCGTAGTCGATGCACTAGTGCTTTCAAGAATTCCTAATAGATCGGGAATATCTTTCCATTTTTTACTTTTGGTAACCTCGACGTATCCTCCTCCATGTTCTTTAACCAACGCATATAATTTAAATATATCCAATCTTTTTTTTGAAATTGTAGGACAAAATTGTATGGGTGTATGTCTCTCTCTCATAAACCTACGAAATTTATCTAACTATATACGTCTCTCTGGATTAACATCCACATCGCATAATTTGCATAGGCTATCGGATTTTTTTCGTGTTTGAAACTTTTTTTTTTCTTTTTTCAAGTTTTTTGCTTATTAAACATTTTTCTTTAATCATTTTCTCTCACATTTCTTAAACAATTTTACAATATCGTTTCATAAAACAATAAAACTAATTCACTTTGATTTATTCTTGGTTCACTTTTATTTAAAGTTTAATTAAAACAAAAAGAAAATTTTCAATTCGACGACGCGACCAATCGGCCATTATTGGGCAATAATGAGAATTAATATCGGAGATCTGTCTAGGATATCAACCTAGAAGATATTAGCTTCAAAATTTCAACTACCAACTTTATTCTGAAACTGGATATATGCTTCAGATCCTAACATTTTCCTAACAATTCCTGTACTTTTTCGATACGATTTGGGTTAAATCGAGGTATACGATTCCACTCTTGATTATTGATCTTCATCATTATTTATTTATCTTTATCAATTAATTAGGTAATTATTTCCTTTGAACTAATATATTATGCTTCAAATAGTATCACCAAATAGCGCTGGTATACAATTCCTAGTATTTTATTGTATATAGAAACAATTTACTAATCAATAAAAGCATAGTAAATTAAAAATAATTAACCATAAATATGGAATTTCATAGAAAATAATTTTCTTATTTAAGAAAAAAAATTATAAATTTTCACCAAATTTATTGTATTTCGAATTGTAATTTTCATGTAGATAAATCGTTATACCAATTTTATTGGAACGATCTATAATTTCTATTATATAATGAATGGGTTAATTTTTAATAATACATTTTTTTTATATCTACTAAAAAGAAAATATATAAAAATAAATCATAAGATAATATCAATCATTCATCGACATGTTAAAAGCAGCTAAATTGACTCAAATTTCAATCAATAACCATCAAATTAGACATCTTATAGGATATTTCATCAATTTTCTTTGAGCAACTGATGAGAAAAAAAGGGCTTTGTTTCCATTAGATTTATTTTTATATAGTTCAACAATGACATGCATGTTCCACCATAATATGAATTTAGTTGCTTTGTCATTTATCGCATTGACTTGGTTAAGTTAACAATAATATGATGAGAATGATACTGGAGAAAATCTTAATTGGAAATCAAAATAAAATGGGAATGTATGATTTTCTAATATGTAACTAAATGAGAAGTCTAGAGTTTTTAAATATCTAGACTAGGACTCTATTTTGTTGATATTTACGCAAGCAATTTCAATTAGTTTTTCGAACTTACGAGTACTATTATTAAAAACTAAATTAAAAATGTATATGACTCTTTAAAGATTTCCTTAGTCTAGTCTAGACATTGTTCATCCAAGACTATGTCTGTTACTTTTCGTTGCACAGTTTATATGTAATTCAGCTTGTTTGGAAAATACTTTGAAAATAACTTTGACATCCTTAGACTAAACTTTAACTCTGCACTATGGAATTTTGGTACTTTTATTTAATTTTTTTTTCGAAATGAGAAAGATACCTTCTAATTTCTAATTATGTCTTCCGCATCACTAAAACTAGATCAACGTAGCGGGTCAGATACGTAAGTCTTTTTTAAATAAATGGCCGTATACGCTTAAGACAAATCTGATCTATTCTATTTTATAAGGAAAAGATCCGGATTTCTTGGGATTTTTGGTTTTGGGGCGATGTAAACACTTGTCTGATACTTCTGAATATTTACACTATTCTGCACTAATTCATTACTTTAAATAGACATATTAATACATAGGAACCTGACAATTAATTATATTCATATTTATATGTAATATAAAAACCCATTTCCATAAAATCCTTCCTTTTCAAATTAGTTGTCATTTCTGTTCATTTAATGAAAAATTTAAATTATTAATAAAAATTCATAATTTACCTTTTTTTGACGTAATATTTTTTGTCCTTTTTAGTTATATAAAACCTTAATTTATGTATATGGAATAGAACCTTATTAAAACATAAAAATACATCAAATTTTCATATATATTCAGAAGGTCGCAATTAATCTAAACATTTATCTAAACAAAATATTAGGTCATAAAAAAGCTGTCCATATTCATTTATGTTCACATGCAACAAATGAATTAATTTACCTGAATATTTATTTATGTAATTTGCATAATGAAAGTACATATAAAAATAAATAATGAAAAGTTTATAAAAGAGTAACCGAATTTGTTCAAAAATTATATGATTTACCTTTTCATTTTCATTTTGTACATAATTATGATTAGAGGTCGAAATTTTAGGCATTTAAAATCATCAACAAATTAGGAAAAAAGTATTTAAAATTTGGTTTCAAAATTGGTTTCAAAATTGTTTTCTTTAGATTTTCCTTAGAACATGAAGGCATGAAGAAAAATAATTTAAATACGCCTGAAAATATGCAATGTGTGCCAAATTTATGGAAACACTAAAATTTCTTAAAGTTTTTTAGTCTGAGACGGTGCTCCTAGAAACTTTTATCATTCTTTTCTCTCTAATATTGAAAAGAAGTATGAGTGATTTTCTTAATCCCTTATGTCAGGTTTGTTTCTTCCCATTCCATAATCCCAACCAAAAGTATTTCCTTTCATCAAAAGTCACGCTTCGTGATCATTTGGAGACACCATAGTAGACATTGTTTTATACCATTTTTGTTTGTTTTTAGCATTTCAATATTTTAAATTGAGAATATCGATTCGGATGCTATCAAATTAGGGTTACTAGTTGTAATAAATTTAAATTCTTGTTTTCAGAAGTTCGATCGAAAAATTCGCCACTTTATAAAATCGATTCCCTGGAAATCTAATTTTATTGGCTAACTTATTTTTAGAACAAATATTGCATCAAATAAAAAAATCTAAATTTAAATTATTATTTCTGATATTGGTGGAATATTATTATTGTTTTTATGGTTGTGGAATTGTTTTCGCGAGATATGACAACTTTATCATGTTTTATGAATTATTCATGAATTTTTATAGTAGGTAGGTAGTACCGTCAAAAAAAAGAAATATAAGAAAAAAGAATTCCTAAAACAGCCATAAATTATACTTTTTAAAAGAAATCTTTGATAATGTTTTTTATTACAATTTGAAATGCAATTTGTTTACAAATTCAAATTTATGCCACTTTAAAAAGTATCTATATCTTGGGTATTTTTGTTTTTAGCTTTAACATGATTATAAGTAGGTGTATTTTTACTATACTATATATAGTCCTTAGTGTAATATAAAATTTCTTATTAACAATAAAAATAGAAGAAATTTACAAGAGAGACAATTATTTTATGATCTTATTAATCACAATTAAACGTGAAGTGCCCTAAATTAGTTCTTATTTATAAAGTAGCTAAAGTTCGTCGCTTATAAAGGTTAGTGTTGCATCGATTTATTTAAATTTGGAAAGTCATATAGGATTGTTATTGTTCCGCTTCCAAAACTCATTTACTGATGTTTTATTCTTTAATATCAATTAATATTTATATTATTTGAACATCTCAATGAATATTTTCTTATTTTGGGTTTTGAGATTTTCAATAAAAACAATGTAATAGAGAAGCAAAATATTAATTATAGTGAAAGCTTTTAAAGTTTGGTACTACGTGAAGACAACCTACGGGTATATAGAATGTTATTTTAATTAAAAGTTTCTAAAGAAATTAAAAGAAGTGTGAGTTTTTAATATTTTAAAAATCGAAAACCCTTTTTACAATAGTTTCTTCAATTTGTATCTTTATTTTATGGATTTTTAGATAGTTCTTATAAATATTATATAAATATGAATATTGTAAGGGTGTTCACTTTTTATTGTATCTGGTTTTGTACCATTATATAATTCTGAAAGTGTGAAAAATATTCACTAGGCAACAACAAATGTACAAAGCTAAATTGGTTCTGTCAGTCTAGAATTCATAACTAGTAACTAACTATACATTTAATTTATAGCTTACAATAGTCTTGTCAAAACCAGTAACAATTTTGTTAAATATTATGACAGAGACTAGACTAGACTAGACTTGTTTGATTTTAATGAAGTAGATAACTTTTCATAAAAATGGGATATAAAATGTACTTAAATGATAATTTTTCCGATAATTAATTCACATTTCTCTTGATTTAAGCTCAGTATAGTAATTTACAATTGGAACAAAATTATCATTAGAATCGAGAAAGGTTTTATTTTTTTGTAGTTCTTGTAACCATTAAGGAAGCCTTGGGTTAAGTAGCTTATCCACGTATACCTCGAAAAGCTAACATAAGTTTTAAAAATTCTTTGAGAAATTGAATTTTTTTGTAGGCTATTTTCTTCACCAAATATAAAGTCAAAACTGCTTCTCGTAACAAACAATTTTTATTAAGAAATTATTTTTATGTTTGAAAAGTTTTCTTTCATAAAATTTGTTATTTTATACCAAAATTATGGAAGTCATACTTGTATATACTAGCACTAACAATATTTAATAAACGTAAAGCCTAGACATTTTTATATAGTAAATTTCCTTGGGCTTTTATAGACTTCATAAGTGTCGTATAAAAACTATAGTACACGAATTTATGTTATGTTATAATTTAATGTATCAAAACATATTTTCACATTATATTAAATATTCTGTTTATATTCTCTTATAAGAGAAACTTATTTCTATGTAAATTATTAATTTAAAACAATCGCTTTAGGGTGAAAATAATGTTATCGATTTATATGAAATTTCCATATTATGAAAATCTAATAGAAATTATGAAGCAATTCAATTATTTTAAAATAAACTAATAGAAAACTAATAGAATACTTGAAAACATCGTATTTTAGTAAGAAATTAATACCCAGCACCTGATAATAATATTTTATTAATGATTATCTAATAGATTTCTTCTATATGAATTTGAAATTCGTCTTTTCATCATGTAATTTTTATTTAATCATCATTTATGTAAAATTTGTAATTATGTACTCAAATCATAGATTATGTTGTGATATATGTCCGATCAAAATATGAAGAAAAAACCTATCTATCGTAAGTGCCGCTGCTTGGTTAGTAGATTGCACTTTGGCTTTGATATTATCCATCTTGTTATACGATATTATTTTTTAGACACGCATTGTTGCGTGGTTAATTTACGAATTTGTCGACAACCATCATAGTATATAAAATATTGTACGAACGTGCACCAATAAATGGACAATATCCAGTCAGTCCATCTTCATAATTATTGAATACAACTTTTACTATGCGGTTTTGGTATATATTTTTCTCCATAAAAATGCGTAAACATAGAAATTTCATATTGTATCGCAATATAATGGGTGATGAGAAAATTACCTTTCATTTTAGACTTAAACTTTATGATAACTTGTTTTTGTAAAAGAAAATTTCGAACTATTTAAAAAGATTCTTCTCATCATTAACTTTTAGTTATGTTTATGATATAAGTATAACCTATAAAAACACAAGAAGACATTGTAAATAAGTATGCTTTAAGGCTAAAATTATCTTTAATTGCACAATTTATATGATACAATTTCAAATAGATGAATGATGTAACAGATACTAATAGCAATTAGCTTTTCAGTTCTACAAATGATTTTTTTTTTTAATTATAGTTTTAAGTTTTAGACTAATGAACTATTGTGAATTTTTTAGTAAAAAAATCATTTTATGTAATCCATGAAATTAGAGAAGTTGATATACATATAAACTACCAAATTATAATAATGTGTTAGATATTCAAAGTACATAGCCTTTGACGGCTGCTTTGGCACAGATGTAAATGTTTACATTTTATTGTGATATAGTATATAGACAACTGAATGAAATGTGATATCCAAATCTGGAGCTTGAACCAGACCACTCTTCGAAGGTACAACGAAGATACTTGTTCTAACATTCTATCATTTCTGATAAACTATTGAAGTAAACTTGACCATTAAATTATCATAATTGCATTTATAAACCATTCAAATGCTAATTATTTAAATTATAGAATATAGCCTATTTTGGACAGGTGATTAAAAAAAGTATCCTACTGAATTGTAGCGACGCATCCGCTTCTAAAAGGACAATTCGCCATACAAGTACAGAATACTTTTCTCAAAAACTTTAAACAATAAAATTAGTAAATTATTTAGTTGGTTAGTCCATCAAAAAATTATATCTGATTATTACTTTCATTATAGTTTGATCATCTTCGAAGAAACTAGACACATATGTAATTATATTTAAAAGACGTAATCAATTACAGTGTAATTTTCTTGATAAAACCAACTACATGACGATATACAACTACTCTTTTTTCTAATATATCTCTTTATAATGATTTCCCATAATGGATTTTTTCTCAAATTCAATTTTTATAGAAAATACCTTTCTAGAAATTTTATACAACTGCCTAAACTACAATCTCTCGTATTGAAGAAGAAAGTCTTCCCGTCCCACATACCATAACCGCACAAATAATTTTAGGTATATATAGAGTTTTTTTAGTCAAGTATATTTTATCTTGAAATTGCCATACCGGACATAATCACACTTTGAAGATTCCACAAATGAACAACAATTGAAATCTTGTAAGTTACAAGCCTGGTTAAAATTACTATATATAAAATTAATACGACACGAAAAATATCGTGGCTGCGTATTTTTAAAGTGAAGATTTATACTCATATTCCTGCTACTACTAACTAAAACCTTATCTTGTACATCTTTTTTTCTATCAATTTTATATTTTATGCTTCCTGAAATGAAAGTAAAAGATGGTTTCAATGAACAATTCGATTGCCATTGTGGAACATTAATTACTAAATACAAAGTATTATTGATAAAATATGTTTTATTTATTGTGTAGCTTCATTTCTTATACAAAATTGAAATGATTTGATGGGAATAAATCGTGAAGAAACTTTGCTTTTAACAATTTATATATTTTGTAAATTTTTACAATATCCTATACTATCCTATACTAAAAAGAAATTAGAAATATTTAGTAAGAGCGTCGTTATATAGTTAATAAATTATTTATATTTATTTTAAATGATGTTATTTAATCGTTAACATGAATCTAATATATTTCTTTAATTAGTAATTATTTATACTGAACGAATTTCTTTGAGAAAATTACTTTAATAAGTGTTTAGCGCGAGTGCGAATAGTAACTAAAGTGACTAAACTGACTGTTATACAGTTTATTTCTAGCAGAGGTAAAGACTTGTCATTTTAAAACTAATAAAACAATTAACACATATTTAGACATACACTGATTTGAATCTCAAACACCTTTGTTTAAGTCAAAAAAAAGCTTGATAAATTGGACTTATTTCAAGACATTTTTTCAGTCGGACTGACAAAAAAGTCCAAATTTTAGGGTCTCCATAAGACTTTTTTTCAGTCCGAGTGAAAATAAGTCTTGAAATAAATCCAATGGAGTCATGTGGTTAGTTACTATCTGCATACGCCATTAATTAAAATTAAATAAACTAATTTAAAAGTGAATTTAGAAAGTTTAAATCGAATTATCTTGTTATAATATTCATTGATTTAATAAGGATAAATTTACTACGCGGAATTTTAAACGGGTTTTAACATAAATTTGTGATCCTAATACATCTACTAATATTCATTTGGCAATTTAGATAGTTTCAAATCAGTTCAAAACCCAAAATCATGAAAAATGAATACTAAACCTCTTAACTTATGAAATTGTACGTGATTTAAAAGGGAATTGTTAGTGATCCTTATGAATTTTACTAGGATACTTGAGAGAGAATAATCTGTAGTCTATAAAGCTTCCAAATGTATTGTAATATTATCCGAAATTTAAAACAGCTCTGTATAAACTCATCACAAAAGGTTTCAGTGGGATACCTATCTGTATGTTTTGCTATATTCAAAATTTCTACAAATTTAAAGTTTATAATTTATAAACTCACAATTCGTAACCAATTAATTCATTACTATTAATGAGTAGGTTTATTTTTTATTATTTGGGAGAATAAATATGCATAATTTTCTTCACTTACAATTTTTTAATGAAAAATATTTTACGAGATACTATATAGAATAAAACCAGGAAGATATTTCCATAATTGTTTTCTATTATTTAAATATGTTTCCGTAAAGTAATTCATTCATAAGAAGGGAATTCGAATGAAAACTTCTCTCCAATAAAAATGATAATAGAAATACCAGATAGTCCATAGAACTACCAACTATGTTTTTCCCATGAAATACTGACATAGTTACCATGATTAACAATAAATTATATACTTTCTACAAAATTTTCATAATTTCCTTCTTCAAAGTGTAACTGGTTTGTAGAGATTAATCCATTATTATAGTTATGATAACTATTAATATTTTGAACTTGTATATTTATGTAATCGCAAAACTTGTAACGCAATTATTTCCAATAATTATATGCTTGTTTATCGATTGATTTAAATATTTTTAGATATTCTAAAGATACGTTCACCCCGAAAATAATATACATAGATGTATAAAGTATGTATCGGTAAGATTATGTATGCATGGAACTTATGGTCAATTAATCATTGAATGTGGGCAATATGATTGAATATCGTCTAAAACAAGTTTATTCAATCGATTTTTATATACAAAATAAAATTACATTATATTAATGGAGATAATTTATTATTGACGGGTAAAATTTATTAAACTTATAATTTAGTTAAAAATTTATTTACATATTAGTCACGTAAATAGGAGCAAAACTGTCAATTTATGTAAAATTTTAATTAAAAACAAGATATCTTGTTTTATAGTATATTTACAAGACTTGTCAATCCTCCGCATTTGTCGCGTGCGATCTTCCAGTGTTTTGGGAATTCCTTTTTTAAAAATTTAAATTCTTGGCATAGCTAAATGTTTCTTAAAACAGAAGCTAAAAGAAACCAACATGTATGGCAAATTCCATAGTGAAACTCCATTATCGGTTTAGAATTTTCATAGTCCTTGACAGTCGATTTTATTTTACAACTAAACTTTAACTTAACTTCCAAAGCAGGTTTAAGCTCTCAGCGCGCAATTCATTGTTAAAGAGGTTTCTGTACTATAAATTATCTATTTCAAAATGATTTAATTCACATTCCGTAGAGAAGAAATTCGAGTTTTGAGTACGGTAAACTTGATTAAAGTTTAACCATAAATTAGTATAACTAGATTTCCAAGCCAAATGAGAAGCGTGATGTTCAGTATTATTGTTGTAGGTGAACTTAAAGAAGAATGGATGAAAAAAGGTTTAATGTGAAAGAAAGGGAAGAATCTATATTGTGTCGCGATATCACGATACAAAAAGAATCAGGTGAATGCACAGTCATTGGAAGTCTTTATTATTAGTCTATGGTTTAACTATATTTCGTTTACAAATTCGTGAATAAATACAGTCTCTGGCACAAACCCAATTAAACAAATCAGTTGAAGATACTGTTTAAATTAAAACAGTCTATAATATCATGAGTTCATTACTTTTCAAACATATATTACTTGAGTCAAGTAATTCCCAAACTCATTTACACATGAACCTATTATAATATTTATTATATTCAATTATTATTAATTAAGTAGAAAATATTTTGAACAAGAAACTTTTGTAACAAAATTAATTTTAATAACAAAATACAATAAAGATTTTCATAAGTTAATTTTGTTTGTTATAATTTTGATTAATTTTCATTATAACTTCTATATAAGTGTCTGACTTTCGATTTCATTCTTAGAATATAATGTCAATGACTGAATAGAATATTTCTATCCAGGATTATTAGTATCCTAGACATTCGATAAAATTAATTGGTATTATATTATTCCATTTAAAAAAAACAAAAACAACATGTTGGTTTTTTGATATTCCTTTGAGACACTATACAACGAAACCTCTTATAATTATGTTCTTTTTAGTATGAACTTCCTACCACCTTATTATATACATTATATTCTTAACAATAAATCTAATTAAATTGGTCTCTGTTTAACCAATTTTGGGAAACCTCACAATTGTTAATTGTCTTATAGGAACGTGTAAAAAGGAATTATAAGAAACTTGTTGAATGTTATACAAAAATCTCAAAGGAATTTCTTTGAAATTCTTGAAGAAGAAATTATGTTTTGCTTTAAAAAAATTCCACTTAAGAAAATTATTAATAAATATTTTTGAAATGTATTTTAGAAGTTTTTGGTTCAAACAATATTTTATGGTGACAGTTATTTTCAAGTGTTCATTTGATGGTTGAGGAAAATTAATGTTCAAACAATACATTCTAGAATAGTAATTTATCATTTTCTTTTTCAACTTAATGAGTACAGAAAATGACTGGTTCCAAGGGATAAAACAGATATTGAAGTCATTACTTATAATATGAAAATTCAGGCTTACAATGATTTTATGGGCGATTAGAGTATAAAGAAAAATAGACTGACTCGATTCTAAATTATTATAAAATGGGTAAACAGAATGGACAAGATGATACAGAAAGGAGGTATAAGGATGTGCGAAGTTATACAAAACATTATAGAAAGTACTGATTATATTTGTTTGCAAATTTATGTATTAAATTTGAATAGTCCGAAAAGCCACTTATTTCTTTTATAATTAAAATCGTAGCTAAATCAGGGAAATCAGGTTGATTGTTGATCGCAGATATGTTTTATAACTGATCTTATTGCACAGACTTCTGAAGTTGGACAGATCTAGGCAAATGCGACCTAAAACCGCAACTTGATAGATGAATAGACGTTTGATAAGATTACTTAAAGTCATCTATATTTTGGTATATGACTCAAAACTCATAACTTTAAAGAAAAAAACTTTAAAATCTTTAGTTTCAATAAATTTTGGATAAAATAACTTTAAAAATTTATTTTAACAGAATTTCTCAATTTCTAATTAAATTTAGCGGATATTAAGTACACCACAGACGAAATACGCTGACACCAAATTTCTTGTCATTTTTCATTTTCTATTAAGTACTTTTTCAACTGCGTATTGAAGGCAAAAAAAAAAAAAATTCGCGAAGGTTAAGTCATTAATCACCGGAAAAAGTCAACGGAAAATCCAACTTGTGTAGGTGAAAGATAACAACAACACCCAAAAAAAAAACGGTTCATATTGTTTTAGTCTTTTTTATGCAAATTTTTTACCGGAAAAAGTTTAAACAAAAAGCTCCACCAGCTTTTAGCAATTCCACAATAATTTTGTATTTTTTTTTGTTTGTTTTAAAACCAATAAATCATGCTTTAAAAATTATATTCATATTTTTAAAACAAAATAAACAAAGCTACTAAATAAATTCCTATTTCTATGTTCAGCCTGAATCTGGCTAACAATGGATTTGCCCATGAATGGTCATCGTAAATAAAATGAATTATGGAAACTTATTATCATTACAAATTATCACTAATATTCAATAATATAAATATTTTGATATCAAAAATACAATTCAATATTGTTGAATAGAATAATATCAATTTTGTGGAATCTTTAAATTAGGCCTAATAATACTTAAAACCATTGAACAAGAAAATTACGTAAAGGATCTTTGACAAAAAGACTTCTATTTGAAATTCGAATTATTTTTATTAGTATTATTATTTTGATAGGAAAATAGATAAATTTTTTGATTACATTTTATTCTCCAAAAAAAATATTAAACGATTTTATTTTTATATAGTTCATGGGCTTTTCTAGACAGGGTATCTTTTATTTCCTTTGTTATTAATTTTGTATTATGAATTGAGCGTAGCCTCTAAAGATTCGTGACCACTTTGAAAGAAATTGCTGCAATGTCGCTTGTATATCGAATTGCATCTTTCTATATAGCAAAAAAAAGTATCCAAGTTATTTGCCGAAATTTACATCATGCGCGGAAATAATATTCCAACAATTTGTTTGCAAGTTGACGCGTATCTTAACAGAGGCTTCTGGTAAATCAGCAATGCTATGGTGTCGTCTAAACTTTAGTACATCTACAAAAGCTTAAATATTTCAATTATATACGTAAGCCAGTGATCTTATGAAACAATGAATTATGCAATTTTTTGGCGTATTCGCAATTGATTATTGGTTTTAATAAAACATTTTTATCACTATTACACGTGATCAACATTACTCATATGAGCACTGATATTGGAAAACAAAATAGTACAAAGGCATAAAAAACACTCTGAAAATTATCTGAAATTTTTTTTTTTTCAAGAAATAGTAAAAACCCATCAAACTAAATAGTTTTAATTTGAGAGCAATAAAATCTTCAAAAAAAGTACCTACTTAA
The DNA here is from genome assembly GCA_963422695.1 of Xylophagus ater. Classification (NCBI taxonomy): domain Eukaryota; kingdom Metazoa; phylum Arthropoda; class Insecta; order Diptera; family Xylophagidae; genus Xylophagus; species Xylophagus ater. The sequence continues at coordinate 8,421,601 of OY730481.1, forward strand.
AAATTAACAAAAAAAGAAATTCGCCCTAAAAATAAATATAAATATAAATCAATTGTTTATGCCCTATGGTAGGTACTACAATTTGGGAACCAATTTTGATTAAATTAATTATATAGGTTAACTACACAAATAGGCGATACCATGTTAAATTTCAGTCAAATTGGTCTAAGGATAGTGGAAAAAGAAATAATCCTAAGAGAAAATAACACTCTTCATATAGTTTTTTTGATGTACTTTAAAAGCTAATACCCCGATTTGAATAACGTTTACAAATTAGACTTGTGCTATCAGGGTCTGGGTTACCTGCAAATTAGAAGAAATTTTGAAAAGAGGAAACAAAGTTATGAAGATAATATCTTGAAATAATGTTAGTTTTGACAGTTTTTCTGTCCCATTTCTACCATAGGGCATCAAAAAATCGGCTACAGGCCGATTACTATACTATATGTTAGTTACTATATGTTTTTCATTCTGTAAAAAAAACCTCTTGATTTTATTCCGAAAAGGATAAAAAGCTTTCAGGTTTTAAATTTTTACCTTTTAATCTAAATTAGCACGAAAAATATTTTTCCTTTAACCACATTTATTTTTAAGTATTTATAAAAACAAAACAAAAAATGAAAAAAACCCTTTGGAAAGATTTTTGTGTTCTACTTTTTATATGAGAATGAAAATTAATTGCGACAGGACTTTGGCAGCATAAATTAGAATAAATTTACATTTTACAGGAAAATAGCGTCAACAAATATCATTTTATGATGATTCCTTATGACTTCATGTTCACACATATATGATGATTATTTGAGGTTATAATAAAAACACCAAAATAAAAGTTCCATATAGATTTATACTGAACTTATGTTTTCCAAATATTCATTTTATATGTATCATAAAAATTTATATGCTATAGAATTTTCACATCAACATTTTCGAAATTCATTTTGTGACAATTTTATTGATGAATTTTCCGGTAATGATAAAAAAAAATATATTTGATCTTGATTTCGAAAATTTTAACTTTATATTTGTATATGTACTTTCTCATGATGAATTTCCGCTATTTTAGGGAAGAAAATAAGAGATCCTACATTTGTAAATGTGAAAAAAATTTATGTACTTTTATGGTAAATATAAAAACATAAATTTATGCAGAGCTCATTTCTTTCATAAATGGAAATTGGTGTTTGTTTTGAGAGCATAGATTTTTCGGATATACATAAATATACATATTTAATGTTATTTATTATAGATTAACCAAAACAAAAACATAACAAGAAAAACATATAAGCAGGTTATTAACATCAAAATAACAAGAGACAAAACAAAAGGCAACACGAAAAGCCAATTTGTCTATTTGGTTCATTGAACTTGTTAATAAAAAAAAAAAGGATGATTTTTCAAAGAATAAGCTCTACTAAATTATAATACATCCGTTTTATGTTTAGGATTAACATGAAAGCAAGAACTTTTAAAAATATCATAAACATCCTTTTCTCATTTTTGAGAAAAAAATCCTCTTTTTTTTATTCTTGATCATATTTTTGATAGCAATGAACTGCAAAACTGATTAATAGTCCCTTCGTGAATGAATTTTGCTTGCTGAAAAAGAAATGTTGGTTTTTGCTTTGTAAAATTTGGATTATGCTTGGTAATTTATTTTTATTTAACATACTAGAAGCTCTGGGTCAGACTTCCGACTGCCCACTATTATCATCATTATCCCTTTTCATCATATTTTATATTAAAACTGTTAAAATTATTTACCATAAATATCTTGCTTTTATTAAAATTTTTTTTGATGAATAACTTTATGTTTGAATTCAATTTTTATTCCTGAGATTTATAAGCTTTTTTAGGAACTAGAACGTAATCATAATATATCTTTTTAATAAAGAGAACTATACACTAATTATTATTTTCATTACGAAGATGGTCATTGTACCCACTTTCTATCCTTTTTTGTTGCCCGAACTCAGCCAAACTGACGGCTTTAAGTGCCATCCGCGAAACAAGAACAGGGAATTAAAATCATAAATTCAAATTGAGAAACAGATGAAAATTTTGGTTTTTCCTTTCAAACCCAAATGCGATTCAAACCGGCTATTATATTATTTCGTATTGAGCGAGGACCCCGATCACAATCATCATAGCAAAACTAACTATCAGATTGAATCGCTTAGATAAACTAACATACCTATTCTGAGCTTGTGAACGATTTATAGTACACTTGCAAAAATTTACGACAGTAAAATTGTTGAGAAAATTCGTATTCTAACTGTCGGGTCATAATTACATATCCCAAAATGCGACTGTGGGATAATTTGAATTGTCAATTATTTTTATGGTTTTTTATGGTTATTTGAGAAATGCATATCTTTGCATACTATATGTGTAACATTATTTGTGTGTGCGCAAAAAATTACCCAAAAAAGTTTGGGAAAATATTTATTATCATGCTATTATAAGCAGCTTTTTTTAATTTATCAATTTTATATTTTAGTAAAATACCTTAAATTTCGCTGTGATGCAAAGTGTTTTCGATCATAACTTCCTATGACAGTTAAGTTATGACAATCTTATGATTATGACGTCGTGTTATAACAATCAGAACTTGTTATGACTATGCTAAGATAAAGACGGTGTTGATATCCAAACCAAAATATTTTCTCTTAATAATGTTATTTTACTATCTCCCAATAGATGGACAGCGTTTTCCCATTTAAAACTACGAAAATTGCACTGTAAAGAGAGATAAAAAATATTTAGTATTTTATTAGTTCCATATTAAATAAATATTTAAATAATGTTTTTACTATGAAATAAAATATACAGGGTGGGAATTAAATCGACTACTGTTTAATGTTTCAATTATCAGATTCGCATCTATAAAAAAGTGTTTAATTTTTTCTCTTTTTGTTACAGATGATCAAAATGATGGTGACAGTAGTAATAGTTTTTACAATTTGTTGGCTGCCATTTAATATTTTAGTGGTAAGTAATTCATTGTGCTTTATATGTAACCCTTTTTTTTTTAGTTTTGAATAAAATTAATTTAAAGTACAATTTTATTAGGCCCGAGGATCAAAATGAAGTTCTGAATCCTTTATCATTGAAACAGTTTTATGGGAAAAAGATACAAATAAAAAAACTTATAAAAAGATGGTAGACAAGATATTTTTATGTCCCAGTAAACGAAAATCATAAAATTTATCAAACTTCAATATAAAATTCAATTTTATTATTTCAATTTAAAATAAACATTTCAAATAGGAAGCTTTTGGCAACAATTTGGAATCCAATAAAGTGATAAATTAATAGAAAATTATAAAAGCTCCTGTTTAATAGCAAATATTTATTTATCAAAGATTATATGTTTATATCTTTTACAATTAGGGTCGACAAAATTACAATACAATAACTGAACTAAATAATACACTTAAATAATTTATGTTGCTACATAAATGTGTAAACTGTTTTTAGGAAAATTTAAAAAAAGAGGACTGGAATGGCTGGAAAATGATATAAAAAACTATTACATACCTAATTATTTATTTTTTTTAAGTATTTTTAAATGTTTTCTTTAGGGTGTAAAAACTATGATTAAAAGTCAGAACGGAAATCAGTCATTGGGAATTCCATAAAAAAAAACTGTAACCTTTGTTCACTATTTTCCTATAAAAGGAGAGAAGCATGATTGTCCATAGGGAGTCGACTGTCATCTCATAAATTCCAGTTTACATCGTTACAAAGAATATAAAACTTACCATAAACTTTTATGAAGATCGTAAACTAACTTTTAGTTGGCAAACCAAAAAACAACAATTTTAACATTTAAAAAAAAAAAACTGCTATAAATTTATCATGCTTTTCCATTCTATTATAACTTTAAAGCTTTTCTTTTTTACAAAATTTTTACTTATTATTTAATATCCGTTAATTTCATTTTCAGATTTTATTAAATGATGAAAACTTTGCGAAATGGGAACCATTACCGTATTTTTGGTTTGCATTTCATTGGCTTGCAATGTCGCATAGCTGTTATAATCCAGTGATATATTGTTATATGAATGCACGTTTTCGTGGCGGTTTTGTTCAAGTTTTACATGGAATTCCTGGAATGAGACGTTGCTGGTGTGTTAGACGTTGTGCTCGAAGCCGTGGTGGCAGTATGGGAGCTGGGTTTGCACTCACTGGTGAGATGAACGGCAATTTAGATGAAGGAGCCCTTAAAAGGAAGCCTAGAGTGCGGATTAGGTGCCTCTTAACACTTTTTGTGCAAAAAAAAAAAAAAAAAAACAAATTTCTTTTTCACTCGCAAAATAATTTTCATTTAGTTTTTCTTTTTTATTTATTTTGAATATGAATATTAATGGTTTCTTTTATCTTTTCGTTTTTATCTCGTTTGAAATGATTTAAATAGCGCCATGATATAAAAGCTTTTGTTTTGTCTACAAATAGGTAGAAACATAAATGTTTTTTATCAATGTGTTTTATTTTAGTTTGGAAATTTGGTTGGTTCTTTTTTTTTTTTAGATATTTTAAACAATTTTTCAAACTATAAACGGTTTCTCATTAGGTATATAGGATGTTTCCATGTTCCCTTTTTTTTCATTATCAAGGATGAAGTGTTGGAAATTTATGTACTTTTTTGAAATATGGTATACGGCAGAACAGAAGGAAGATAGGCAATGGTATTTTAGGAGTCTTTTTATCAAAAGAGTATACAAAAGAAAAAGTTTAATGTTTTAACTTTTAGACAGTAGAAGAAAAGAATTTTTTCCAAAAATAAACGATGACATACGATTTTAGAAGCATGTTATCAAAAGTATAAACTACAAACAAAAAGTATGTTTTTCCAGATAAATATTATGGCTTTAAGGGATTTCTGGCTATCTAGAAATAAAGAAGAAGTTTTCTGAAACAAATAAGGTATTTTAGTAAATTTTAGCTGATCATAGATTATTAAAGGTTATCAGATAGTTAAGAGTTATTAGCTTATCGAGGTTTCATATTCCCAGTATTTCTTGCACACTCAAAAATTTGTAGTTTCCAAGCACACGGAATTGGGTGTTTAATGGGATCCATCCATTTTCAGTATATATTTTACCACTGTTTTATTTATTATTCATTGGAATCTTTTGTTGGAACGCTACAATGAAAATTTCTATATATTTTGCGTTCGAATTGTAATATCTCTTGAACTTTAATACAACTACATTAAATATCATTATTGGATTTGATGAAGATTGAAATGTGAAATTTTCATTTCATCGGGATTTGAACTCAAAATTCTTCGATACTAAGCACCAGTGGGACGAAGTACATGCTTTTTCGACGATTTTATTAAAGGTTCCACCGACTTCCAAAGGCACCGATTTCGATACTTTTGAAGGGAAAATTTAACTTGTCCTAGAAGTAACACTTTGGTGTTAGATAATAGCTTTCTGGATAAAACAAAAGTTACAATAGGCAAATCATTTTGCTTTTGACTAAATGGGGTATTTAATTGCAACCCAAATTAAAAACATTGTAAAAACTCCTATATTCCGGCATAAAAAGTCCGTTATTCGGTCGATTGGGTTTGGGATCATTGCTTTTGCTCCCTGAGGTAATTGCCGCTAATATTATTATTGACCTTAACATGAAGATAAAGGAGTAAAGTTGAATTCATAGAAATTTTATTATTTCAATTCACCTCTATCGAAAGTTCACGTGGCATTAATTCTAAACTTATAACATAGAATTATTCTTAAATATTTTATATTTTATATAAAAGAGCATAACTTACTTAGAAGTAATCTAAAATAAATATTATAATAAGATTTGACTTAGGTTACCGATTTTAGGACAGTCACAGAATAAAATACGACCGCATAAAATTCAAAGAAAAACAAAAAGAGAAATATTAATGTTCTTGGAAAATCGTTTTAACGTCTTACAAATCATATTGAATTTTTTATATATTTATACAAAAAATTATTCATATTCTTTGCTTTTGTTTTCAGAAAGAATATATAAGATTTTCAAAGAAAACAGTATCTTCAACATAACATTATCCTTACTTTACTTATAAAGAACAATCTCCATTAAAATCAGATACAATTTTTTGTATGATTTATGAAGTTATCCACTTAAGCTAATAAAATATCAAGTTTAAGACAAAAGTGAGTATCAAAATTGATCCATTTTCCATAAGAAAATATGTATATTGTTTATTGAAAAACAATTCTTATAGTACATAATATTGACAAAAGGATTTGGTCAAAAATGTCATTGTACTTTTTTGAATAAATTTTGAACTGATGATGTGCGGAGTTAATGTCTTTGGAAAACATTTTATCGGCAATAAAAAAAAAGGATTTTTATTTCATTTTCTTCCATTATTTAAACCCAAAAGAAAATGGAAATCTTTTTCGCATGGATTTCTTCCAAAGGAATTAAATTTATATACTAATTGAATTTTTGTGTGAAAATGGTTTCAAGCTTTTGATAAAATTTAATTACAAAATTTTTAATGTTGTTCCATCCAACAGAAATTAAAACCACTGACTTTTAGATAATAATTTTCTTCAAAGTTGGTTTCATTCTGCCATTTCAATTTAGATGAGTTTAACAATAAACTTTTTATAAAAATACATTTAAAATCTTTTAATGTGCGCGGTTATGAGTTTAAAAAATTCTGAACGTTTAAATTTTTATTATTAATACACTTTCTTAGTAATAAATTTTTTTCTTTTCATATTTTAAATTGTCATAAACTTAAAGATTAATCATTTAAAATATGATCTTTTATATTTCATGCGTAATTTAATAATATATTAAATTTAAAATGTAATAACTTTCAGTACTATACCTGTATAAAGACCTAAACCATGAAAATAAATTTTATAACTTTTTTTTCTTTATAGTACATTTAATATTTAAATAAAATAATATTAAATTCCAGATTTGAATGAAATTCGTGAAGCTTTTTAAAGCTTTCTAAATAAAAATTTCATATTGCGGAAGTTTCACTACAATTAAAATGTTGTTATTCAATTATTAAATAATTCGTGTAGCAAAATTTAAGTTTCAAATAAGCTTCCTTTTTAATCATTTTCATAAACCCTTATGATTTATTTTCAGTTTAATTAACTTCTAGACTTAGTTGTGTTCAGAATTTTGAGCTCAATAAAAACTCTTATTCCTAGTAGTCGAGTTTAAATTAGTGATAAGTAACCGAGCGTTATTTTAATGAAGGTCGAGAAGAAAATGTACTTAGATCTTGCAGACCATTTTGAGCATATTCTATTTTCCTTTTGTAGTTTCGCCATAATTCTGAGGCCTCGACGGCTTATCGTGCCTTCCGAAACACGGAGAGAGTACTGGACTTACAAATTCAAAATAGAAACTAAAGATTTTTTTTTGTTATTTTTCACGACTGTGAATCAAATCACTAATCAAATATTGCTTAGTTCAAAACGTTCTTTGAGTTACGACAATGACTTCACTTGTTATACCATAAAGACGAACACTTGTCCATTAGCACTTTTATATGATAATACCGAAGGGGAGTTATTAATTAACTTTTATTCTAAATATAGTGTTTTTCTCCCTATTAGAAAAGTTCTTTAAAAAGTTCGATACATGATTCGAAATGTATTGATAGCGGATAAAAGTGTATTTCAATTTAATCTTAAAGATAAACAAATTTTTAAGATAGTAATAAAATTTTTTCTCGACTTTCTACAAGCATACTTATTCAGAATTGCATCTACCTGATTTACTAACTTCAGTGCCGGTTTAGTCCTGAATGTGCATCCATTGATTTATAGTTGGAAATTCTTTCTTTCTGGGATGATTAATTTATGTTCATTTTCGAAATTGAATTCCTCCATTACATGCAAGTACATCTGAAACATGATTTCAAAAATTAGAATAATGAAAATAAATGGAAGAATGCAAATGATGTACATTTTCAACATGGAAGATCGATGTTGACAAAGTCTCGTGTGCCATTTTACTGTCTATCTTGGATAATGCTTGTATCTTGTACCTCACAATAGTTTATACCGAAAACTTTATAAGTTCTGACTGAAATGAATATTCATCATGAAGAATGTATGAACATTTACAAATTTCACCAAATTACCAAAAACCATATAGAGAATTTTCACAAGAATGAAAAACATTTAAATATTTTATACTAAAGATAAAATACTTTAGATATTTTGTCTGCATTTTTCTTTTTATAAATTAGTATATAGTAAATATAAAATGGAGAGAAGTTTCGCTCTTTAACTAACTCACCATAATTCTTCTTGTTATACGTTTTAAAAGGAATTTAAATATTTTTTAAAAGTATTTTAATTTAAAAGAAAAAATATTTCTCAAAAAAATATATAATTTAATTTTATTTTTTGTTTTTTTCTCAGAGTGACAAATTTGTCATGAGCTACTTTTTTATTAAGAAGTAAAAATTATAGAATTTGCAATAAATATGGAAACAACGAAAATCCAAAGTATACTATGTATTTTAAAGTTCAAAAATTTCTAAAAAAGTTATAGTAATTTTTCACAAAAAAAACAAGTGACAATTTTCTGAAAAGAAACATACATAATTGAAAATTCTAGGGTCTGTCTTGTCCGTATCAAAAATAAATTTAATCACGCGCCTGAATATAGGCAATTTATAGTTTGAAAATGATGAAATGTATTAAAACTAAATTTATGTTCATTCTGCCTGAAAACGGGGAATTTATAATTTTCTGATGAAAATTTATGAAAACATATGAATATTTCTCAAAGTTCTAAGAAATTCTATAATTCTTTCGATGCCTACTACTAAAATATGGAAGGGCAACTGTTTTGTAGTGATTTTTTTTTTTTAATGGCTGTTTCAATATTGGTATCTTCTCATACGGGATATTTTATAAGTCAATTAAATATGGAAAAAGATCTGGGAACAATGCACGGAAACTGAGTTAATACGGATTCGTAATTAACAAATGTTTAATATCCAAAATGCATTAACTTTTGGTACCAAAATAATTTACTCTAACTTAGTAGTAACTTGCTTCTGTAAATTTTATTCAAATCGGTACATATCAGTTTTAGAAGTACATTTGAAACATTAAACGATAAAACCACAGAATTTTATGGCCAGATGAATTTTTCTCTAAAATTATCTTTAAAGAAATTTTTAAAATTTAGTTGTTTACTTAAAATTTGGATAGATTTTTAGACAATTATTATATCTGAAGGATGTCAGGAATATGCAAATCATTATTTAATCTTTTAATACTGTGATTTGTGGTGATTTTAGTTGTATTTAAGTGAAATATATAGAACATAATTCATCATTCTAACCATAATTTATATACATGGTTAGTTTATTGCAAATAGGAACTGTACGATGCAGGCTTTCTATATTTGCTAAATTTTAAAATAGAATTAAATTGGATATTGACTTAAACACTTGGCAAGTTTCTCTAATATTTAAACTAATCTTCCTTGCCTGAAATACAGTATCTCCAAATTTCGTGAAATTTTGTATGAAAGTATCTAAGTGTTTATTATATCAGTAAGTATTATTATCACTCATTCCATTATGTGGAGCTTTCATTTTGAATCCTTAAACGATAAGAATTTGGTAAACGATTTTCTGAAAACTTACAATTTTGTTCTATTATATGGTATATTAGCTTTTAGACTAGGATGACAGTATTTTAAGAACTCTTCTCTTGAATTTGAATAGATAATTACGAAGATACTTTACTGGTTTTAATTGTTAGTTTAGTACTTAGTATCAATTTCTATAGAAAGAAGTAGTAGGAAACTTTATGATGAATAACTTCACTTGTTTAGTTCATATTCCCTGACCTTAATTGTGTTCAACCTTTTGTACGATGGATACACTATTAATAAATGAAGTATAGGAAACTTGCGGAAATGGTAATATACTAATTTAAATAATCCAATTAATCAATAACTAACACTGTTTATGCACATTAACACGATCAACAATGATTTATTCAAAATACAGAACAATCTTATAACACAAAGCTTTTCAATTGAATTTTTAAAGCATGAGCTTATTTCGTTATAACAATTTTCTTTTTTTATTTTCAAAAGCACATTTTTGTTTTTCCAAAAAATTTATTGAATTAAATTTTACAAAACTAAAAAATTCGAAAACTCATTAAAAAAAAAATAGTTCAATCACAAAATTTAGAGAATTTAATTTTTAAATTTAGTTAATTTTTGTCTTTAAGCTTTTATTTCTAAATAAAAATTATAAATCAAAAAAAAAAAAAACAATTTTCTTTTCTCGATTGCATAAATTTGTTTTGCTTTTTAGGGCTTTTTTTCGTAAATGTTAAAAAATAGGCTTTTTTATTGAAATAATTTATTAACTAACTTCTTTTTTTGAAAAAAAAGGAACCGACGACAATTTCCATCTTCAGCGAGTAAACACATGCACAACTTATGTAAGTTCTCGCAGAAAACCCAAAACGAGCACCGTACAGGTAAGAAATTGTGAAACTTTAAATTAAGTTGGAAATTATTCAGTAATTTTCCTGTTTTTTTTTTTTTTTGTTTTTCCGATTTACAGAGCCAATATTCATGTGCAGAAACAACAGTACTCCGGTGATATCAGGAAAACGTTGAAACAAATAGTCGACATCATCGTTCGCCGAGCATTTTAATAACAGAATTGCCACAACAAATTTCACTTAATATTCCTGAAAAAGAAAATGTAACAAATTATTATGCAAATTCAAAATAATACATAACAAGAAAAAAATCAATCAAAATGATCGACATTCAATAAATGCTTACACGCAACACGGCAATTATTTTGGACTTTTGTTCAAATTTGCTAATCATAAGTAATACTATATTATTTCACTTAATTTTTCTCCTTTTTTTTTTTAATTTGTAGATAAAACATGTAAATATTATGCAATTAACACATATTGAATTTATTTTAATTTTGTAATTAATTAACAATGATAATGAAAATAAATTTTCAAAAAAAAAAAAAAAATTATTATTAATGTTATTTATGTTAATGATTGTATAATAAAAAATAAGTTGTTTATAAATGTAATTGGAAATTTGTTGTTTTTTTTTGATGATTCTTAAATGGAAATATATGGTGACTGCAGAAATTAAACACCTACTCTGTAAAATTGCACTCAGGTCGAAGAATTTGATTTTTTAGTATATAAATTAACATGTCTATTGCGACGAGGCTAAAGTCTAGAATTCAAAAGATAATTTGGAATAGGAAATGTATTCAAGTATTCAAAAACTGTCTAATTTTTAATTGATAAAATTATTGCCTAGTCCATGGGTGGTCATCGCGGGGCCCCCGGGCTGCATGCCGGCCACCGAGAATCATGAGTCTGTAGTTTCGTTCTATTATCGCCACTGCGTCTGGAGAGATTTTGCGATCGACGTCAAAATACATATTTATGATATTTATAATAAGAGTACAATTTAACCATAACGATTCTGTAGGTAAGTAAACCCTGTAGCACGCTTGCTTGTTTACTTTAATTACCAAAAAAAAAAATTAGGTACGTGTCCCGGCAGGAAATATTATTACTGAAATTTGGCCGCCTGCTGAAAGGATTGGCCACCCATAGTCCAGTGCATGTGTTAATATTACAATATTCAGAATTTTAATGAAGAAGTTAATAATAGTTAAATAAAGATATGTTATCAATCAATCAAATGTGACTTAATAACGTAACTTTTTTGACTTGTATACTTAAACTCTAACACAAGCTAGAGTTGTGTCTGAGAAAAAACTAGATTTCAAAATCACAGTTTAATGCGGGAAACAGAATGACGAATCCACAGCGGATTCACGGTTTTCGGTTTTCAGATTGTATTAAAAATAGTCCATCGTAGATCCGTCACATTCTGTGTAGTCTACTTGAAAAGTATACAATTAAAATCCATTTGACATTTTAATGTGTCGTGAATCTGTCGTGGATCTACGTGAACTACGATGTTCAAATTAGAGATGACTTAAGGTAAGTATTGAGTAACAATAAGGACTTTAGTCACAACCAAATAATTAGTAGCCGTATTCCCTTACCGATGTGTACTGTTGTATAGGTTGTATGATTCGTTTTTTTTTTTTAGAATAATACCAAATCATTTTACAACGATATGGGATTACCCATAGTGTTTTTATCATTTAAATAATATTTATTTTAAAGAACGGAAAGTAAGACTCGATCTCCAATCTTCGCTCTTGACAAATTTATGCTTCCTTTTGAAATTTGGTATTTAAGTAACAATTTTAAATAGTTTTTACGTTTTAGTTTAAATTTCTATTCAAGCTAGCAGAATTAAAAGTTACGCGAAAGATAAATATCATAACTACTCCATTCGACGTAATTAAGGAAGAACATCCATATTGTAGGAGTTTTGGTAGTGGACATATGTGCATGTTTTTACGATGAAAATAATATTCAATTAATGTAATTGTCTATTGGTTTAGGACTCTCGTTGCTAGTAACTGAAGAGGTTCTGGTTCAATATTCTTTTATTAGTTGTAAATTTCTGGGCAATTTATGTTGTACAGAAAATCTGTCAATGTTAAGTATGGAATTAAAACAACTCTTGGTAATTTAAATATATTTTAAATTAATTTAAAAAAATACAAAAATAATAGCAAAACACACTAAATGTGCCAAAGAAATCATGATAAGTAAAACATTAAGACATTGGTTGTAACCTTTGCAGGCATGACATTTACTTACCAACGCAAAAATACTCTCAATTTAAACAATTTATAAAACATATTATAAAAATTTACAATAATAAATTATATTATTGTTATCTGAAAAATATTTATTTCGATATAAAAAATATATTAATTTAAATATATCTCCAGCAGTGATTAATTATAATATTTTATTCAACTATATAAAAAAAAAGATCAATAAAATAATATTATGCGGTGCCGTGTTTAAAAATACATTTGCAACAAGTTGGCAATTCGAAAACATCCGAAACAAGTTCTCCATCAGCATCCAATGCAAGAAGAATACGAGAACTGAATTCCTGTCTACATTCAGTCACGTATCCAATTGGAAAGATTTGAGCCATTTGACATGGTTGTCCAATGTTCCTACAAAGAATTAAAAAAAAAAATTTTTTTTGTTTTTAAACTTAATGACATTGAAATGTAGAGCTTTTTTTTTAATTTACGTGCATTTTTCAATTTTAACTTTTTGCGTATAATTTTCATGATTTACAATAAATCTCCAATTTTTATCTTTATTTTCGCCAGCCTGAAGTTGAGTATATTGACTAGAACTGACACACATTGTTTCCTCTTCCGGACCAAAACGTTGTATGATTGGAACAGGATCATCGAAAAGTAAATTCTTCTTTTTAGAATCTCCACGAAGTAGTGAATTTATATGTTCTGTGGGATAATTTTGTGCTTCAAAACAAAATCCGTTACTGGCTTCTGTACACGGGGCTATCCCCATTGGACTTGGATTGAAATGATTCTTGTCACTATCCATAAAAACAAAATCTGAAAATTTTTTTTTGAGATTATATAATTTATGTTTAAATTAATTATTGGCTTATAAGAATGTCCAACACTGACTTTGTGTTTGATATTTGGAATCACGATGTGATCAGATGTGACCAAAGAATTTTATTGATGAATAAAACATGGAATTTTTTTTCGTTTTTTAACTGGTTTTATAGCCAGAATAATTGTCCTAAGTAAATAAACAAAACAGGCCTGAGTCTCGTGCCAGACCGGTCTCTCAGAAAAATTATTGCAATGAGAATCTGGGCAATATCAAAAGAAATATAATTAAAATGGAGAATTTAAATGAAAACTAGTTTATATTGTGACAGTGTCGGAGGTTCTTGAACCAATAATTACAATTTTTAGATAGCAAATTTTCAGAAACTGGGCATGAAAACAAAGTTTAAATATAAAATTGTGCAGCATGCAATTCATTTAGAAAACAACTAAAGTTTCTGCATATGTATTTACAACGAAGTCAATTTTAGACTTCAACAAACTTAAGATAAAGATTAATGTTAAGGGGGAACTACAAATAAAATGCTGGAGATTTTTTAAAGAACTTTTTCAAACCGAAAAAGATTTTGTTGATATACAGATGGAAACCAGTTTTCCACCGAACCAAGTTTTCGTGTACCAAAACCAAACCAAAACGTAACTAATTGGATATAGTTTTGGATTGGTTCAGTAAGAATTAAAAAAATATGTTAAAAACAACGCTTTTTTCTGCGTTTGATTATTCTAGTCATTTTTCTGAATTAAGTAAACAGTTCTTAAAAATTTTATGATGAAGACTGACAGAACGAATAGAAGAGCAAGAATTTATGAAAGAAATTGAAAAAAACGATAATGAAATATTATCAATAAATAAATACAATTTTTAGATATACAGTGAAAACTGCCTAAAACGAAATCCCACGGGACCGGGAAATATTTTCGTCTTAAACAAGTTTCACCGTTTAAAATTTGATGTAACTCTACGTCGTTCTCAGTCATTACTTCGCAATCTATATTTAAATAATCTGAAGCCAAAATATTTTCTATATTCGTCACTAAAAGTAAAGGTAAAAGCTCGCTAGAATTAGAACTATCTTCCTAAACAAAACATCTATTGGGAAACCACATTCCATTTTCTGTAGGTTCACTATCATTAAAATATGACATAAAATCTGTCCGTTTCCAACTTAAGGTATTTTCCGTTTCACACGGGCTGCTTTGAATGGCAAAATCAACAATCAAAAAAAAGTTCCGTCTTTTACAATTTCCGTCTTAGATAGTTTTCACTGTAATTGAAATTAGTATAGAATTTATTTAGAATTAGTATAAACCGAAAACCGAACCGAAACCAAAACTTTAACGTGTATCTTCCCATCACTTGGAGTTGCCCCTTTATAGAAAATTTTGAACTTGAGTTTCAATTTTGTATACAAACTTTTTAAAACCCGATTTTAAAATTTTTTGTTTTCATAGTTTCGGAATTCGTTATAAAATTTAAACTCATTTATATTACAGTAGACTCCCGATATTCCAATTTCCAAGGCAGTTATTATAATCCGAAAAATTACAAAAAACAAAAATCATAAATAGGAATGCCAAGATTCACTGAATACGAGCTACGGGCAAATGGTGAATACCAAAGAATCTACTGTATTCAAATTAAATTCTAGTTTACCGAATTCAAGGTGATTGTAAAGCATTTCAAAAATTCAAAAATATACAAGATTAATTATCGTAATTTTTTTCATAAATTGCGCATGTTTTCGATGAAAAAACTGGAAATTTTAAAAATTTATTTTTCGATAGGAATAAATTTTCTTATCACTCTAATCCCAACTTTTATTTTAATTAACAATGTCGGAACTTTAAATTTCTGATTTTTTAATTGAATTTACTTTAATTACTGCAATTATTTTTTTTTTTTTTCAAACTTCCTATAAACAAATACTTGAGAAGCACATTAGTTATTTTATTTAATAATTCACAGAAACTATAAAACTTTAGTTAGAAGAGCAAAAAGCGTCAAAACAAAACAACTTATTGTGTAATCAAGTATATCTAGTTATTATTCACATTAGGCACATTATGGGAAACTAATAAAAACAGATATGAAGAAAATAAGTGTCCATAAATGAAATGACTCACCAGCACTTCGTTTAGCACGTTTAACATCTTCTAATTGCAATTTATCACTATCATCATCACTAATAATTTCCCGTGAATTTTTATCATCGTCAAAAACATATTTTCCTTTTGCCTAAAAAAAAAAATAAAAAAACCAAAAGAAATTTACCCAAATTTAAATGTTTTTAGCTTTTTTTCTCACAAACAACAAAAATTACAACTTTCAAATTTTTGATCGGAAAATAAAACTCACCAAAATAAAAACTGTTAAAATTAATATGAAAAAAATGTTAATTATTGAATTGATTAAAGATTTCATTATAAAAATTTCTGTTTAATTAAACCGCAAGTATTTTTTTATATTTAGTTAATAACATTTGATTCTCAACTGGTTGCCTTTTCCACCACGACTCATAACAAAATCAGAAATGTTGTCTGATAGTGGATGTTCAAATACAGTCAAGTTCAGAGGTTTATTGTTTTATTGCTGTTAAAAGTTTTTTATTTTATTTTTATTTTTCTTGTTTATTTATTTATATATATATATATAAATACATTTTTTAAAAAAATATCCCCGAATTTTTAAGAATGGGTCAAAATAGTTCAAAATTATAAAAATTTATGATAACCAATAAAGTTTGATGAGTGCAATTGAAGAAAGTTTTACAAAATAGGGTTGCCATATTTGTATTCTACTATCCAAGAGCTGATAAGCCGATGGAAATTAGATGCGATCAGCCTACGCTCTAAAGGGCACTTTACACTATTTGTGTAACTCATATGATAAGTCTTGTGAATAGCTTATAAAAAATAATTACAAGATAAAAGAACTTTTTATATACCACGTTTTTAAATTTTCTGTCGAATCATACAAACTTGACAACTACCTTTCCATACAGAACAAAATTTACTTAAAATGAATTCAATTTTGCTTAAAGATGCATTGTCATCGTGTTCTAAAAGTTTCAAATGTCCAGCTAGTGGTGAAGTTAGTTAAAAATCGATTGCAAGATTCGTACTGGACAAAGAAACAAACAATAAAGCAAGTTAATAAAAAACGGTGTAAAATCACACGAGAAAATAATATATCCATCTTCACATCTATAATTGCATAGCAGCTCTTGTGAGTTTAACATCAAAGTTTTTCCAGTTTGTTTTTTCAATTAGTTTAAGTTTAAGTTTTACTACAAAATCTCATTAAAAAAGTTTACTTTTATTGCAAAGTTTTACGTTTCTTTTTTTTTGAATTCATATTTTTTCTAACCTCAAAAAAAATTTTTTTTTTATATCTAAATCTTTCGAAAACGCACAACAAATTAGAACCGTTTCTAAAATTTAAATTCTCATGTGAGTTGGAAATATTTGATCATGTGAGGCATTTTTTCCAACCCCACACTATAAGAACTGTCAATTTTTAAAAATATTAGCAGAACTCATATAAGAAATCACGTACTGTAAAATCCCCTTAAGCTTTTATTCGCTCGAAGAGTTCAGTGTGTTGCTATAAAAAGTAATCGTGCCAAAAATTCTTCCATGAAAATACCTTTATTGTATGCTATCTAATTATATACAGTATCACCTTTGAGACAAAAAATGGGATATATTTTCCGATAAAGAACCCATAAAGTAATTACAGCAAACGAGAGCATTAATATATTTTTTGGAATGTTGTGTTCGTTAGAAGGCTCAACTAATATTTTAGTGTTTACAGAAGAAGAATAGTCTCACATCCATTGATATAACATAAGTGGACTGGGATTCGGTTATTTACTCATGGCTAGATGTGTTCCTCAGGGTGCACAAACTATTTTTTTGTTCACTTCAACTATCGAAACTATTAAATCTATTAAAATAGTACCCACATTATGAGTTTTCTGCTATAATAGTTCAAGAAATTAAGTTTAACTAAAAATTTAACTTGAAACTTTGAAATTTGAGAACTTTTAATTTATTGGGTTCTTTAGTTCCATTCTGGCAGTCCTTCGGCGGAATAATTTAGAATTTGTATCTGGTTCTTAAAGAGTGGATTGCTTCGATTAGTCCAGTTTTATATAACTATTACATGTCCTTCTGTACGCGTAAAATATTTTAAAATAATCGTATTTCTTTCTCAGTTGGGGTAACTTAATCAACTATTGTGCAGCATGTAAAAAACAAGGAGGATCTTTAACGCAAGGTCTTGTTTGATAGTTCAAACCTCCCTATAAAATCATGTTACTAATTGACATACTGAGCTGTGAATATACCATACGCCACTCTGTAAAGATATAACAAAAGCTGCTCTTTTAATAGTACAAAATCGAATAAACTTATAAAGCTAAACTTATGCTTCACTACTATTTAAACCGGTTCCACCTTCACCATCAACATATACACTAGCCATATAAATTATTATGATTTGTGAAGAAATTAGCGACAAATGTTAAAACATGCTTTTCAGAGGGAATTATAAAATGCTTCGTTCTGCATCAACTAAATGCTCTAAGCTTTTAGGCTTTTCCTTCTCTGGATAGCATTATTAGTTGATTTACTTAACTTTCTCTTCGTGAGTTTTCAATATGGCAAAAGTTCAACAGTGAATAGTATAGTCCTCTTCTAATCTATTTATTTTTACTTTTTCATATATTCGATGTTTCAAAAACCGGACATTAAAAACACGGAAACAAAATAAAACAATATTGAAACCAGTCTTTCCGGTCCGAAGTCGATGAGTTGACAACCCTAATTATAGAAATATATATTTTCTTGCTATTTTTTTAAAGGTTATGTTGGAAGTTCAATTCGATTGTATTAAAATATTGGAGGTTTGCAAAAGCTTAAAAAAAAATCAAACAAATTGAATAAGAAATTTGATAACATTTTGTCTGGCTTTAAGAAAATCGTTTCTTTAAGATAAAACAAAAAAAAACAAACAAACAACTTTTCTACAATTTATTCATCTTTTTAAATACAACGTTTTTTTTTTATATTTATTTTAAATTAATTTGATTCTATCACATTATTATTTAAATAGAATTAAAATTTTCTAATAAATATAATTTAAATAATAGTAAATTATTAAATTAATATTTAACTCTTCAAGAATCTAAAATTGTATAAAAAATACAAAATATACCAAAAATTCCGCTAACATAATATTTTTCTAACTATTGTAGTTTATGTAGCTTTTACTATAATTAAGGATTGGTGATAAGGATTTCTTTTGAAGATATCCAAACTAAGACTGAGTTAAGAGTAAAAAATTTCTTAATTTCGCATAAAACTTTCATTATCTTCTTTTCGAATTCCTCGTAAAAATCGATACGCTGATTTTAAAATACATTCACATACTGATGGTAATCGAAAGGATTCATCAATAATGCGTCCCTCTAAATTTATCGACATTAATTGATGATAAATATATTTCTGTTTACATTCTGTTGTGTAACCATTCGGAAAACTTTCACTCATTGTACATGGTCCTCCCGGATTTCTATATAAATTAAGAAAAATTAAAAATATCATCATAAAATTTAAAAATAATTATATATACGTACATGCATTCTTCGATCCGAATACCTTGTGTGTAATTTTGTTGATTAATAATATAACTCCAACTGCTGTCTTTTGTTAAACCGGCTCGCGGATATATTGTTCTCTCACTACTAGTGCACATTTTTTCTTCACCAAAATTTTCATCAGATTTTCTTCTTGGATTATTTTTCATAATTGGTGATTCATCATTAACTAAAATTAATTCATATCTTTTAAATTCTTTACGTAAAATCATTTTAATATATTGCTCGGGATAATCTTCAACTTCAGTACAAAATCCATAATCATAATCTGGACAATGAGATCGATCACTAACATTCGGTATGAATTCATTTGTATCTATTATAAAGAATTAAAAAAAAATTTCAATATAATTATTTTTGTGATATAATAATGAATAAAATAATAATTCATTCAAATATGATTAACCGTACTTCTATCGTTTGGTATATAAGAAAATATCATTTCCTCTAAAGTAAAATTGCGACAGACTAATCTCGTTTCATAAGTTTAAGATACTAAGCGAACTTTAATTTGTTGTCTGTCACCAACTAGTAAAAGATAACCCAGTTTAATAACCATATCTTAAGGTTACACCATCGCTAGTGCTATTTCACGGTTTATCCAGTGATTTGCGGGTGACTTTTGTAGCAGAAAATATTTTCAAAATCATTCAAAAAACAGCTTTTTTTATTAAAAAAAATTTCGATTCTCGATTATGAATGAAAGAAAATACAAGATACTCTTGATTCAAACCAATTGAGCAGAAAAATATACAAAATAACAATTATTGGTTTTATGTACTACTATAGAAAAAAAGTAATGAGACTGTATTTTTAAAAATACTCTTGGATGACTTCTACTGACTCAAAACGATGTCTACGAAGTGGTAATTTCAATCGAGGAAAATTAAAAAAATCACACGGAGCCATATCTGGCGAATACGGTGCTTACGGAACTTGATTTTTAATAAAAAGCTGACGTTGTTTTTCAAACAAATTCAATGATTTTGTTGGTGTTTTTATCAGTAGTTCAGGTTGCTGGCTTTCCTGAACGAGGTTCATCTTCGACTTCTTCACGACCCTCACCAATTGATTTGTACCACTTAAAAACTTGTGATCTTGATAAACACTGATCACTGTAGAAAAATCTACAAGAAATTTCGATTTTTACACAAAATTTAATGTTAATTCTTTGTTCAATAGATTTATGCATGTTAAAAAATAGCCGCAACAAATTTTTCACAATTACAAAAGACGCTGAAATTTTTAAACTAACAAAGCAAACATCATGAGATATTCATTAACTTTTTCTCCATAGTAGTATGTATAGAAAAAATAAACAAAATAAAAGTTCAAAATTCTATGTAGTACCATGTATTCTGTACAATAAGGAAGTTTAAATCTCAACATAGAAAAACTAAACGGAAGAACTAGAAGAAAATGTAACAACAAATTTTTGAAATCGAGTATCCAGATTTTGCTACATATTAAGGGAAATATAATTTAAGAGAAGTTTAGAATAGAGTTGGTTTGAAGAAACCAATATTAATAGGTTTTCTATTAAAACTTCCAAATCTTCGTTCATCAAATTTGTAATGGTACCATTGATGACACTTTTGGTCAACATGCATCTAAATAGTATTACACATTCATTGCAGTCCGTGAAGTTATTTACAATCAGTTTCTACTGAATTGACCAAGGGAATTATGAACCGATCTCTGGAATGCTATGCCATGGTAAATGCCAATACAAGTTTTTGAACTATAACAACTATTATACTCGTTTAATTCTTATTACCATATTTGACCAATACATTTGAGTTGTTATTATTACTATTCACATCGATTCATATTTTCCAGTTTCCGATTTTAATTTTCTCACATAAAATACTCGTAATGAAATTACACTATGAGGGACTTGCACTGTAGCGATCACAACTAACAAGATTAGAGTCGAATCTGTAACTGGAATACGTAAAATGGTAAAACACACATTATTCACAAAACAATTTCAAATTATATTTTCATCCGGCCTAGAAATTGTTTATAGGAAATTGTATTAATTCACAACTTCGTCTCAAAGTACAAAGAAAATCTTTAGAATTGAAAACAGTATTAAGTTTGTCTGTGACCGATATTATTGACCTTATAATTCTTGTGAAATCACATAAAATATTAAAAAATTATTTTTAATTCGCAATTAAAAATTTAAAAACGCTGAATTAATATTAATTTACGGAGTTGATTTTTGAAAACGAAAACAATTAATAAAGTACGATGCATGAAATTTTTTAAACTTAATTAATCGAAATTATAAATTAAAAATTAAAAAAATTTTTTATAAACACAATTAAAATTAAGTACGAATATTTAATGTTTAGAATTTCAATTTTTTTTTTTTTTTGTAAATTTAATTTAACTTAATTTCACTCACTTTTTTTTAATCGTAAAATCCTTTCTTCTAAAACAAAATCCAATGTTTCTTTGGATTCAATACTATTATCTAATTCTAATAAATCCTTTTCAACTAGAATAATTTTGGCGGTTACATGAAACTGAAATTAAAAAAAAGAAACTTTAATTTCCGAGAAGAAAACTTTCGAAATTCTTTAAACTTACCGAAATGAAACTTAAAATTAAAATAAATAAAATATAAAATAACAAATTAAATAATGTTTTCATATTTTTTGATTAAATATATACTTTTTGTTTTTTGGGTTTTTTTTTTTGAGAAAGAAATTTCGAAACTGAACGTCACTCTTTTGAAATTAGAATTTAATTGAGATACGACATCATTTACAATCCCGATAGTAATGATAAGAAAATCTTTGTCTTAAATAAAGACTCAGACTTGGAACGGAATTTCAGTTGTTGTTGGTTTAGTCTCACAATTACGCGTGAATTATAATCAGTTTGGATTTAGTACGACACTAAAACAATTCAATTATTAATCGTATTTCGAGATTATTGGAATTAAGAACAAGAGAGAGAATAAAAAAAAAAACTCTTGATAAACATAATATTTTTAATGAATGCCAATAGTTCAATAAGAATCTTTGAGAGATTAATAAGAATTCTAATCAGATTAGCTTCTTATCCTTTCGAATTTGTATGCCCTATGGTAGGTACTACCAGATGGTATATTATTTTTGTCAGTTGATTTGTAACACATCGAAATAATCGTTCTAGAAAGGTTCTAAGGGTACGGTTGTGTAGTTAATCAAAAGTTATATCGATTTGTTTATGTCCGTCCGTCCGTCCGTATAAAAGATAACTCAAAAACGCGCTATCCGATGTTGATGAATTTTACAATGTGAGTTAGTTATTCCTTGGTTTGGTAATGCATTTGAGCAAAATCGATCCAAGGGCAGCAAAGGAAAAACCGAGGTGACCAAAAAGGTTTGACGTTTTTTGCTTACGGTTCTTAGGATTTAAATGGAAAATTTGTGAACCAATTTTATTTAAATTAATTATGTAGGTTAACTACACAAATAGATGATACCATGTTAAATTTCAGTGAAATCCATCCAAGGATAGTGGAAAAAGAAATACTTCTAGGAGAAAATAACCCTCTTTATAAATTTTTTTTGATGTACTTTTAAAACTAATACACCGATTTGAATAAAATTTGCAGATTGGATTTATGCTATCAGGGTCTGGGTTACCTGCCAATTAGAATAAATTTTGAAAAGTGGAAACATAGTTATATTAAAGAAAAAACCTTGAAATAATGTCAGTTTTGACAGTTTTTCTGCCCCATTTCTATCATAAGTCATCAAAAAATCTGCTATTGACCGATTTTCAGTTAAGACATACAATATATGTTTTTTGGTGAGATTTTGATTGAAATGACAAATGTGAAGAAATTATGTTTCATATCATTTTCAGACATAAGAAAAGTGTCTGGTTAAAAAGAAATTAGTTGTGTTTTATCAGTCAGCGGAAAAAAAATTGTTTGTTTTTAAATTTTGCCATTAAAACAAATTTGGAATATTTATATCAAAATTATTGGGAATTTTTTTTAAGCGCTCGTGTTATATTTTTATATATAAAATATTTGATCCGAAAATAAACAATTTTTTTTTTTTTATTATTAAATACAAATTCTAGGAAGTATTATTCAATCAAAACATTACTAAATTATAAAAACAGAAATTATATTTAAATTATGTACACTGAGAGAAATATTATGATTGCTATAAATGTGTAAATAATCGCAACATGGTCTGACAATTGAAGTCTCCGTCCAATTCAAATCGCTGTCAAATGTAAACCCCAAATCTTGTAATACTAAAATTTGACATGAATCTTGCTTTATATGTTATCTGTCAGGAGCAAAAATTACTTGTTGGTGAAAAACGGGTTCTTATTTTTTGTACAATCAAAAGAATTACTTCGTATGCTCGCTCGTGGAGATTTACCAAATTTGGCATTTTCAGATGAGAAAACATTCTGCATTGAACAATTTCTCAACAAACAAAATGATCGTGTTTGGTTAAAGAGATGTTCCGATAATAATTCTGAGTATTTGAGATGCACAAGAAAACAAGGTGCAAAAGATTTGACTTTTGAATGGAACTGTTTAAGCCAAGACATCGTGTAAGCATCGTGTGCATAGTTTAAAAAGAGATTGAAGCTGGTGGTTAAAGCAAAAGGCGATTACATATCATTCGAATAATTGTAAGATTAACTATGTATTATAAACTATCATTTCCATACATTTTAATAAAACCGACTAATAAACAAAAAAATTACAGCGTTTTTACACTTTGATACTTCAATTTCCGGACCCGGTCGCTAGTTAGAACCATATTTGTAAAGTCTATATGCTTTATTGGAAACATCAAAAATTCGTGGCAATTGGTTTTGTTAAAGAGAATGAAAAAGACGAGACTATCGACTTCTCTTACTCCAGTAATTCAGATTCGTTGTAATATTTTAGACTTACCCTGGAGGCAATCTCGACGGACGCGTGAAGTGTCAAATAAAAGTTAATTTCATATGAAATGTATGGGAGGTGGCAATCTCGACGTAGACGTGACGGACGCGACAGTTCAGACGTTTTAAAGTTGATTCGTGTTCAACTTTTACGTGACGGACGCGTTCAAATGTCATTTTAAAATTTTTGTGTGGGAATTATTTTGTGAAATTCCATTTAAAAACGGTATTTTAGTTCTTTTTATTAATTTGCAGTACTTAAAAAACTATTTTAACTTATAACACAAAGATTATATCAAATAATAATAAAATTTACAAATTTCATCGACGGCGTCGAGTTTGCCTACACAAAAATATTTACACCGTCACTAACGTTTTTGACAATTCACGCGTTTATTGCGTCCGTCGCGTCCGTCGAGATTGCCTCCAGGGTTACAATCTGATATTAAATATGTAGTGTTAGTGGCAATAAAACTGAATTGGGGGATTCGAATTGCAATGAACTATAAAACAGTTAGACTGAAATTAATTTGTCACATTTGTTCTCTCAGTGCAGGTACGTACAAATCACATAATATTTGAATATTTGCGTATGGGAAAAAACCTAAATTTAAGACCGTGTGCAAATGGCAAATAAATTGATTAATTGTTGCAAAAAAAATTGTCTCGCGAGGAGACTTTCCAAATTCTTTTTCTCGTATATAGTATGTAAAATAGTATCTATTGTAAACATCTAGTATACCAAAGCACAGTTTTATTATTAGAAATAAGTTTATAGCTACAAAAATAACTTTCGGTTTACCATTTGCGGTCAAAATCTAATTAGTTCATCCTCCTTATAATAAACCAAACTTTATATCAATTTTAAACTTAATTGTGTTTGTTATTCTCAAGTTTTCATGTAAACAAAGAATATTTAATCATTTTCAAATAATCACGTTAAGTAGTGTCATGATATCCGAGAGTCGACTGTAAACCATTCAACGCCGAGAAGAAGAGTTAGTTCTGTTGAAACTGCCGTATCGTCAAGTCGATGATAAGCGCAGCTGTACCGAACGATTTTTTTCATTTTAATAAAGTATTATCTTATATTTTTATATTTTCACCTAAGAGATTTCTTTGCCCAAATTACCATATACCCGTCCTCAAGGCATCCATACGACAGTAGTTACCAATGTCTTTACTCTTCAGACTCTTAAACTTCCACATTACAATTTAGCACAAATTAGCAAATTGTAAAATTAGTCATAACATCGAAACATTCAAATGTTTTCTTGAAGAATTTGAAATTTTAGAAAATGGATCAGATTTCACCGGATTGTTATCGTGAACTCGTTGTGCAGAAATCGTATTCGGGTCCACCGCCGAATTCGTTTCACTTTAGTTGTGAAATCATTGAATTCGTTCGAAACAAAATAAAGTACTTTTTTAAAAAATTTACACCAAAATGCTTTCGTTTGCACATTACCCATCGATGAAAAACTCGTTTGACGCCAGACGTTTTTTAGCGAATTCGAATTCCCCGGTACTAAATTAACGATTCTCGTTTCGAAGTGGAACGAAACGAATTCACCGGTACGACCGATTATCAATTTCCCTTTGGAGTTGTTTTGGTCCGGTTTGGCACTAATCAGTTTGAATTGTTAACCTTTTGTATGTACGCCTTTTTAAAAACATATTCGTACCATTTCGGAAGTCGGCTACTGCTAATTCGTTCACACATCAAATGGTTTCATCGCTTCATTTGCACCAGAGCTCACAAGAACTTAATTCGATTTTACACAAAGAAAGAAAATATATTTCTAATAGTTTTATTTTTTATTTTTAGCTTTTATTTACTTATTTTATTTAAACATTATCATTAGTTCTTATTAAATTAAATTATCACATCTTAAAAAATTAGAACACATATAATTCTCCTTCGATTTTCATGGTATTTGATTACGATAACTTCGTTAACCACGATCAAAAATGTATGTAAATATACATACTTGGACTGTTTTACCTCACTTACTTAGTCCTTTTTAACACATTTCACAAATTGTCTATAACTCTTTTACCGGGAAATCGAAATAAGTGTCTTTAGAATTTTTAATATAATATTTTTTAATTAAACTATTTCAATAATTCTTGTCAATATTTTCGTCATCTCGGACTTTGACGCCGAAATCTATGCGATGATTTTACCATACATATACAACAAGACGGAAACTTGAAGAGATCTTTAACAATACGTCCAACTTGATTAAATGATACTAACTGACGATAAATGTATTTTTGTTTACATTCTGAAGTATAACCGTTCGGGAAACTTTCACTCAAGAAACATGGTTTCCCAGCAGATCTGTAAAACAAGAAATTTGATTATTTATATTTCATATTAGTTATATTTTCAAACACAAAGCAACTTACATGCATTCTTCGATCCGAATACCTTGAGTATAATTTGGTTGATTTACAATAAAACTCCAATTATTATCTTCCATTAAACCAGCCTTGGGATAAATCAATCTTTCACTGCTTGTACATAAGGATTCTTCACCAGGCGCATCAATTCTTTGCGTCAGATTAATTGTAGTTAAAACAGGATCATCACCAAACAATGATTCAAATTTTCTTGCTTCCGTTGGAAGAATTGCTTCCAATTGATAAGTTGGATAATTTTCAACCTCTGTACAAAATACATCTCCATTTTCAGCACATTTTGGCTTATATCCGGCCACTGAAAGGTATGCAGGATCATCAGGAAATATTATATCTAATTTGAATATTTAAAATTAGTGTTAGAATATGTTTATTACAAAATTTTAATAGTATAAAAATAAGAATGAATAAAATGGTAATATCTTCTATCTATCTCTGTCCCCAGATCTAGAAGCTATTTTCTTCAATTGGATAGCTTAGATGAAACTTTCATATGATATATATAACATTTATTTATTATTTGCTTCCATATGTCAAGCATAGTTTACATCTGATATTAATTCATCAAATTTCGGTCAGATATAGTAGTATAAAGACTTTCCTAGACAGTGAAACTCAGTGACAGTGGAATTCTATGCATTTTCGATACGATTTGGATCAAATTGAGCTATACCATTCCACTCCCGACTTATCAATGAAATGTACCAGAGGATTTTATTCAGGAAGAAAATTAAATATTTGATTTGAATTTATGCCAAATATGAACAAAAAACTATCTTTAACTTTTCATATGATATTGGATATATTTATCCAATATCATATTAGCTGCAAAATTAATATATTTATTATATTTATATTTATTAATTTTGCAGCTAATTTCCTCGAAAATTCAAATTCTGTTGACTCGGCATTCACATAAAATTTCACCGGGAGTAACTTTTGTGTTTTTATACGAAAGGAGAAGTAATTTGTACGCTGTTGCTGTTAAAACAACACGTGGAAATTGTCTCTAATAAACTCAATCATAAAAACAACAAACAAACATTATTTTCATTTCAAAATCAATTATTTTAAAGTACTCACTTTTTTTTAATCGTAAAATCCGTTCTTCTGTCAAATTTAATGAATTTTTGTATAAATCCTTTTCAATTAAAATAATTTTTGCGGTTCCCAAACTTAAATTAAAACTAAATAAAATATAAAACAAGAAATTTAATGTTTTCATACTTAAAAAACAAAAAGAAAATAGAAATAAAAAACTATTTTTAGAGCAAATTCAGGTTATTCTCACAAAATCGAAAACAAACTAAATTAGTTTTAGCAAAAACTGACAAAAATTTGCAAACTACGAGTAAATTCTGAAAA
Organism: Xylophagus ater; assembly: GCA_963422695.1. Lineage (NCBI taxonomy): Eukaryota > Metazoa > Arthropoda > Insecta > Diptera > Xylophagidae > Xylophagus > Xylophagus ater. The sequence goes on from OY730481.1 coordinate 8,449,537, forward strand.
TTATACCCTCTCTTATTGTTTTAGTGCAAAACACCTTACTCTAAGCAGTTATGGAAATACCTAGAATATATGCCATTGAAACAGGTACTTTCGTATAAACCCTAACATTAATCCTTACCATAAAACAATAAAAAAAATTTCAACACGTTACCTTTCGCATTATAAAAGATATGTCCTTTTTCTTTGCAGCTATTATAAAATATCCTTTCTTGAACCCTAATTACTTATTGTAGAAATTAGTATATAAGGCATTTGACAGAATTTTACTTCGAATTCAGATATATACCTGGAAAATTGACAATTACCGAATGTACTCATAATTCTGACATGTTGTAACATTTGTTGAATTCGAACACAATTCAGTAGGAAAGGACTGAATTATGGCAAAATAAAACTGTTGCATATTATAATGTACTTTCCTTGTAGTTGTGTTATTTAATGAGAAATCTTTATTTAAATTTTTTTCTTAATAATTTATTTTGTCTAACATTCATGAATAATTTTTAAGATTTTCTTACAGAATTTCCATACACAGGGAATTTTCATTAAAGGATGATTGTTTGCTTGACTAACCCAGCAACTCCATTGGACTTATTTCAAGACTTAATTTCAGTCTATGGGCGACATTTTGAAGACATTAAATTTGTAGGTGGGTAGTTGATGTCCTGACATTTTATTTGTAAAAATGTCGTTGACGAAGAAACAATGCAATTTTTGCTGCATAAATTTATTATAAAAATATTTTATATATGTTGTTTCAACTAAAAATGCGTTACGGTGGACAATATTTTTTTATAAAAAAAAGGATCCAATTAAAAAAATTAATATTTCTAAAATTCTTTCATAAAAAAAATTATTTTGAAATAAAATTGTTGAAATATCAATCCTTCCCGGAATTGTAATTAGTAGCAACCGGACTCCAGATATGAAAAATTTCTTCGAAAAATGCATTACGGTAGAGGTCAATGCAATCAAAAATTCTTCTAAAGCCCACCCCAATATCATAAAACCAAAAAATTTTAAACATAATTTATTTTTAAATGAAACACTAAATTGTATACATTTTATTGGTGTCGTTATGAAGGCGCCAAATTTTTTTTTTTGTAAAAGAAATGTCTAGAAATTAAAAATATTCGGAAAAACCTATTACAATTGCATACATTCGTATACATTCAATTCATTGTTACCATTTTTAATTTCAATACGTCAAAACTAAGTCTGGAAAAAAGTCTTCCTCCAACAAGTCTATGTTTATGTCGAAATTATGTTCAATTTTTAGAGTCCCCATTGGACTTTTTTCAGTCCGACTGAATATATGTCTTGAAATAAGTCCAATGGAGTCTTGTGGTAACATGAAACCTGCGAGCAATATTCAGTCAAATTATGTCACTTAATTATTCCTTATTTTTCACAAATGAACAAAATATATGTTTTTCCTCTTATATCAAATAAGCATTGTCTAAATACTGCAAGGATATTTACGATTATTTTCTTTACATAGTTGCCTTTTTTTTGAAAAATATGATCCTTGAGTTTTCACGATCGCCATACGCAAATTATAGTAGCTTTTATGAAAATTCCCATTCGTAAATCTAACAGAAACCCTTAAAAATACTTACAGTCTCTTAAAACAAATACATTTTCTACTATCATTTAATTAGTCTAATTTAAATATATATATTTAATTTAATTGTATCACATTATTATTTGAATGGACGGTCTTTGCAATTTTTGGATGTCTTTTAATTAAATTTCCTGATTTTAAAATACATTCGCACATTGACGGTAATCGAAAGGATTCATCTATTACACGTCCTTCTAAATCAACAGACTTTAATTGATGATAAACATATTTCTGTTTACATTCTATTGCGTCATCATTTATTGTACGTGATCCTTCCAGATTCCTGTATAATTAAAATAAGTTATGTTAAATATAATTTGATATTCGATTTTCAAAAGCAAAAAATAAAAACTTACATGCATTCTTCGATCCGAACACCTTGTGTATAATTTCCGCCATTAATAATAAAACTCCAGTCATTATCCTTCGTTAAACCGGCTCGTGGATAGATCATTCTCTTAGTACTTGGACATAATTTTTCTGGTGCTAAATTTTCATCAACTGTACGTTTTGTACGCTTTTTATCAACTATTAATTCATCATTATTAAAAAGTAATTCGTATCTTTTAAATTCTTTACGTAAAATCTTGGCAATATGTTCTTTTGGGTAATCATCGACTTTAATACAAAATCCAAGATCATAATCAGGACAATGTGAGAGATCCGGGATATTTGGTATGAATTTATTAAGATCTGTAAAAGATTATTAATTTTAAGATATTAATTTTTTAATTACAATAAACTGGGTGACTCGGAAGTTAATGAAATTTAGTAGAATAATATTTTTTTTTTCAATTCATCTAAATTTTAACAAATTGCGTAGTAAATATTAAATTGAATATTGTTAACACAAACTCATTAAAATTATGTGATCTATAGACCGTAGAACAAAAACGCTTTTGTTTTTTCTTAACTATTGAAAATTACTCACTTTTTTTTAATGGTAAAACCCGTTCTTCTGCCAAATTCAACGGATCTTTTAATTCGATGTTATTTTTGGATAAATCCTTTTCAACTAGAATAATTTTGGCGGTTACATGAATCTAAAAAATTAAAGTAAAAAACTTTATTTCCAAAAAACTAAAACCTTCAAAGTATTTAAAAACTTACCGAAACGAAACTTAAATTTAAACTTAACAAAATGTAAAACAACAAATTAAATAATGTTTTCATTTTGTTCAATTAAAATATAATAATATTTTTTCGCAAAATATAAGCTTGAGCTATACTATTCTTACAAAATAATATCTTCAACTAAAATAAAAACTCATATCTCGAAACTTATGGAGAAAAACTTGTAACGAAAAATTCTTGAAACGTTTCTCCCCACCCATTCTTATAATCCGTAACATCTTAGTTTAACAATTAATGGGATTTCCAAATGCAATCAACATTGGATATCCCAAAATAAACACGTGATTAGCAAGGGTATTCAAGAAAAACGTTTCGACGACCCAATCTATACAGTTTGTGCTCATACCGGTTTCGGAGTTATTTTTAAGAAATGTTGAGATATGTATAATAGAAATTATTTGTTTGAAAGAAAACATAAGAAGAAATGAAGTTAATGCGTATACATCTGTGGAAATATTTAGAATGTTCTGGAAAAACCCCTTATTAACCGGTGTTAAAAGGTCACACTTAAAAATCATCGGTCATCTTTGATAGTAATATCATTATAGTCACGTGCGAATTGTGTATAATCTGTTAAACAAATATATGGGTATTTTAACTACATAGAATTCGTATATCCCTATGGTAGTATATCAGAGGTTATATTAGTTTTGTCACTACATTTGGAAACGCAGTGTAAATAACCCGCCATTATAAATACTAACCTGAAGTGTGTTGTCACATTTCAATGAAATTTAGAACAAAGGTTGTTTAATCATGCATCAAGAGGTGTTGAGTTTCATTTTCTTAAATGATGATCATGGTACTATAGGATATTTGGTTTAACTCGATTTATGATTGTAACTGACAAAAATTGGCAGAACGAAACATTTTTTTATTTCATTTTTCGGACTTGATTGGGAAATTTCTGAACCAATTTAATTCAAATTAATTTCAGAAGTTGCTTGTATTCTTACATAATACTATGTTGAATTCCAGTAAATTCGATCCAAGAGTATTATGAGAAAAAATAGTTATATAGCAAATTTTCCTCAGAGACTCAAATATAAATCATAATTGGCATGTTCCCCCATGCCAATTAGAGTAAATTTTAAATTTATTTATTTATTTATAATTAAAAAATTTATTTCTAATTAATTTTTTAGTGAACAACTTTGGACTATTCCATTGAAGTGTAAATTTCTTGACTCCTGAGACCCATTGCTACCGCAGGATATTAAAAAATCGGCTCCAAGCCGATTTTAAGTTTCCACATGTTTTATTTTTGAATTTTTATTAGTAGACTGAACGGAAGACTGAGAATGGAAAGGAAGTAAATCGTTCGTTGGAACGAATTTATTCATCATTAATTTTCTCGTTAGTGTAAAAACTAATACTAATTTTGGTGTGACTAACTTCAAAATAAATTAACTAGTTATCTTGGTTACAAATTAAGCAAGTATTGCAATCTAAAACATAATATTTTCGAATATATCCAAATATTTCTAGTAAAAATATACAAATTCCATTCGGAAAAGTCGATTTTCTTTAAGATTGATTAAATACTTAACTTTTTCACAAAGAATATAAAACTATAAACACTAAGTAAAGCGGGTAAATAAACTAAATTGAACAATTCCAAAATAACATATATTTCGAGTATATTTCTTTCGAAACAGAAGGAAGCCTCTGAAGAAAAATATGGAAGACATGCACCAAAACTTTCTAAACTAATACGAAGGATTGGAAAAATAGTCGCTAATTTTTTCAGAAGGGCAAAGACTTTTACAATATTATATTTTGTTCCTATCCTTTTACTTAACAACCATTTTAATTAATTTATGAAAGAAATGAGAAGAAATTCCGACGCGATAAAAATTTGTCCTGTTATAAATGGGTGTTCTTTTCGTTATAGAATGTCGTGATTTTACGTTCTATGGCCATCACAGATAGGCATCATCTGATCACTTACAAATTTTAAATATTTCTTTCTCGAATCCTCTTTCCAGCGTGAAAGAATGCTGCTGCTGCATCTGAAAAATGACTAAATGACTAAACACCATGCTGTATTTCTTAGATTTAAGTCTAAAGAAACAACGTATGTATTTAATTGTAGGATAAGAACATGTTAAGTAGTCTATCATCTGTATTGGTTAGTTCAAAATAACTGGCAGTATTATCATAAATTGATAGTATAATTATTTCATGTTCGAATTAGCTTGGACATACAACCTAGACTAATGCTCTAGACAGATCTTCGATTTTAATTATAATAATTATTTTTTAATGATACTTCTGGATGACTCATGACACATCTTCTTTTTTCATAATGTTAATTATTATTGTCATTTCAAAAGCTTCATAAAATTACTATTTTGTTCATAATTTTCAGAATAGAATGTTTATTCATTTTGATTCAATAAAATTAATTTTTTTAAATTCTATTTTAGTAAATTTTAAGGATTTTTTTAGAATACTAACCATTTTTTCTCCTTTTAAGTTTATATGAAAGAAGAAAATATGTCAAAAGCAGATGAAGTTTTTAAACTATTCAAATGTAGATAGCCCTGTAAACAATGGGCAGATACAAGAATTCAGTCGGCTGTGCAGGTGAAGCAGCCAGGCGTTCAAAAATTCAGAAAATTTGACAAGCAGTCAAAGCAGATGTTCGAAAATTCAGTTGAATGCAGCATTTGCCCGCAGTCGCTGAAGTCAATTGATTTCGTTTGCTCTGATTGCAAATGGTAATATAAGGATTTCGTCAGATGTTGTAATAATGGAAGAGGGAGTATAAAAATTAATAAATTTTGTAGAAATAATTAATAATTTGCTGCAATTGCCTAGCTGTTAGTAATTAGCTGTCAATTTCTCATTCGTTCAAAAATTCAATAAAAACAACCAACTTTGCCTGCAAATGACGTCAATTGACTGCATCTTGTTTTGCAGGCGGCTGAATTCTTGAATCTGCCCAATGTGAGGAAAAAATAATAATAATAATAATAATAATAATGATCATTAAAATCGGAGATCTGTCTAGGATATAAGAAACTAACGTATATTATTTTAATATTTTAACGAATCAATTCTTATTTTATCAAAGACAAACTCATTAAATATTTTTCTTAAAAATAAAAAATTTAAAATTATTTTTATTTAACTTAAATTTATTGTGTTTATAAATTATTATTAGCTTTTATTAAGTTTAATTCTATCACATTTTAATAAATACCACAAAAAATAATAATTAAATTCTTTGCAAATAGAAATTTTAAAAAAACAAACAACTTTTAAAATGTTTTAAATTCAAATTATTGCTTAATTATTTATAAAAAATAATTGAAAAAATTAAATATTTTATAAATACTTTTATTTTTTTTAACAAATTAAAAGATTTTAATTCTTTATTAATTTAAATATCAAAAAAAATTTGAAATAAAAACCAATAAAACTACGTTTATAGGTTTATCTAATATATTTTAAATTTAATTAGATTTTCTTTAATTTTTTCGTCGCACTGGACTTTGACGCCGAAATCTATGCGATGATTTTACAATACATTTACAACAAGACGGAAACTTGAAGAGATCTTTAACAATACGTCCATCTTGATTAAATGATACTAACTGTCGATAAATGTATTTTTGTTTACATTCTGTAGTATAGCCGTTCGGGAAACTCTCAGTCATAAAACATGGTTTCCCAGTAGATCTGTAAAACAAGAAATTTCATTAATAAAATTTCATATTAGTTATTTATTTAAATACAAATCGACTTACATGCATTCTTCGATTCGAATACCTTGAGTATAATTTTGTTGATTTACAATAAAACTCCAATTATTATCTTTCGTTAAACCAGCCTGAGGGTAGATCAATCTCTCACTGCTTGTACATAAGGATTCTTCACCAGGCGCATCAATTCTCTGTGTCAGATTAATTGTATTTAAAACAAGATCATCGCCAAATAATGGTTCGAATTTTCTTGCTTCAGTTTGAAGAATTGTTTCCACATGATCAGCAGGATAATTTTCAATATAAGTACAGAATACATCATCATTTTTAGCACAATGTGGTTTACCATTTACGAATGGGAAGAATTTAGAATCATCAGGAAATATTACATCTATATTTCAAAAATATTTTAAATTTTAGGTTATTGAATATTATCAAGAAACAAATTAATTTGTAAAGCATTGCGAAAGTTTAACATTAGTGCAAAAGAATTTGTTCATATTTTTATGATAGTGCCGCAAATTTAAGAACTTAATTATTTAGTTTTTAATCGCGAAATTCGGACACAATTTTTATAATAAGTAATTATAATTTTTTAACGAAGAGAATATAATTTTCGCCGGCAATTCTTTTGAATTGAAGATCAAAATTTCGAAACAAACTATCAAGTCCTTTCACTATAAATAATTTCGAGAACTATTTACGTCTTGAGAATATTTACTCAAATCGCAGTGCTTTAAAATAAATTAATAATAATTATTAGAAAGAAAAGAAGCTCAGAAGTTCAGCAGCAAATATGCCCAAAAAAGTATATTTTATGATGGCATTATTTACCTCGCTTACTTCGCTTACCTTGATTACCTCGCACTGGCGGAGGAGTTACAAGGTTCGCATTTTGACTAATATTGGATTGTTCATCTCTTGTTGGTATTATTCTAGTATTATTAATAACAACAGTAAGTTGACCGTCTGGTGCTCTTTCAACTTTAAAAATATCTTCATTTTCTTTCTAAAAAGAAATTTTTTTCTTTAGAAATAATTTTTAAAACAATTTTAGTTAGGACACAATTTTCTAAAAATTACCTTTTGATTTATGAATATTGAGTTCGGTTCAATTTTAACATTAAAAATTCTTTGTATAAGTTCGTCTGGTACTGTTGCCTGTAATTGAAATGAATTAGTTTTATTTATATTAAAAAGATGTTAAGCTTCTTATAATACCGTATGTCCATTTTCTGATGTTGTAGTTTCTAATGTTCGTTTAAGATCAGATTCTGTCGCTACATTTGTGTCATTCACTGATGTGGTTTGAACTAAAATCTAAAATATATATTAATAATGTTATAAATTGAAATTTTTTATAATATCAGTTGGAATATAAAAGATGTAAGAGTTTTGTAACCATGAGACTAAAAAAATTTACTATTAAACTTATCAACTCAATAATATCCTGTTTTTTTTTTTTTTTAGGTTAGCACACTTTTCAGAGAGTACCAATGTCATCTGGTATTTTTAGAATTGTTCTACTTTATAGAATATTAACTGCTAGTCTATCCTATATCAAAGTTTATTAGTATTAGTTCCCAAATACTAGTTAAACTCAGCAATTCCTATCCAAATCTAGATCCAATACAATACATAACTTTCAATTTAAAAGGGATTCAGTACCAGAATACTATATCCCTTGAGATTCCTTATTGGTACTAAATAAATGACCTGCCAGGAAGAGTCGAAGAAATTTTACCATTTTTGGGTGTAAGTATAATAATTTATTATTTGTTGGTAAGTCCATTTATTTTTCTTCATACAATTTTTGTTCTAAATATAAATGGCGAAAGGATTTCACTTGAAGTCAACTATTGTGACATTTCAAGATTATCGATTTAGAATATTTGCAAAATGTTAAATAGTGTTACTACATTGATTTAAAAATGCCTTTAAGGATGAAATAAATAAATTCAAATAGAGTATAGACTCCTGATTATCCAGAGGCATAACACAGTTTGTTTGATTTTAGTGTAAATCACAATACATGTATTTTAAAGATAAATTAAAGTTGTTTATAAAATATAGATACGAAGTATAATTTAAAAAATAAAAATGTGTTATGCAAAAATATGTTTGTAAACATTATATTTTATAAAACTAGCAGAAAACATGTTTTCTGTACTTAATTTGAAGGCTGTAAACATTTGTTTAAAAATGCGAATAACCAGTATTCATAGATAACAGAAAATATACGTTTACTCAAAAAAGTATCCGGAATTAATAAAACAAGTAATCATCAAAATTTATTTTGACCCCTTGAAAATAGTCCTAGTTGATATGATGCACATATGCCAACGATTAATCCAGTCGTCGAAACACTTCTTATAGGCATTTTCCAGTACCTTCTGCGAATTTTGTTTTATGACTTCAATTGACTCAAAACGTGTTTAACAAAGTGGTAATTTTAACCGATGGAACGGAAAAAAGTCACTGGGAGCCATATCTGGTGAAACCTTGCTTGATTGATGACATTTGTTGAGTTTTGGTTCAAAAATTTGCGTACAACTATCGATGTGTTCTTGGCCTTCTCCGACAAACATTCTCTCCCAAAGGCTTCATAACGCCCTGATAATATTGTTTGTAAATTGTTTGCCTCTGTGGGAGGGACCAAACCAAAATTTTACAATTGTAAAGAAACTGGTTGACAGATCGCGCCAAATGTTTGCGTGTCGATTAGGTATATTTGTTTGTATAATCTAATCTAATCTAATCTAATCTAATATAATCTAATCTAGGTATATTAGTACCAAGTAAACTGCAAAATACATGTTTTCATACTTTTTACGCGGGCTTTTTAAATAAACAATTCCCGATACTTATTTGACGTAATGTATGTTAACTTACTGTTAAAAGAATCATTAGAATTCCGTAATTTTCATAAATGTTTACAAATTGTACATATTATGAAATTTGGTAAATTTCATTTTAAATTATCATAAATTTTCCGCTTAATAAGGAAGTTTTGTGATTTTCCGTCTAATCTCAAAATTTGAAAAGTTATTATTGGATTAAAAAAAATTTTTTTTTTGGTAAGAACAACTTTTACTCTATTTTAAGTAATTTTCAATTCATTTTATACAAAATATACCGAAAAAAAGGTTAGAATTTATTAAAGAAATTTAAATAAAGTCAGCCTATAGTAAGAAATTTCATATTTTGGAAGCCTTCTTTTAATACAGACAGAATAATTTCGCACTACAAAATTATAATAATTATTTTCTCGACATTAACTTTTGAATAAATTTATTATCTTTTTCTTATAGCTAAAGAAGCATTTTAGTAATATCCTAAATATAGATATATTGGAAAATATAGTCCTTAAATAAGGGTTCAGGTATGATACGGTAGTTAAAATGTTAATATTCGCCGAGATAGACCAATATCTAAAGTAAGGTTATATGATCAGCCCACGCTTTTAGATACTTAATTAAACACTTTCTTAAACCTTTATTTAATAAACATTTATTCATACGTTATCTGAAAGGATTAAATATTATTTCCTTTGTGAGATAAGACTTTATAAGATATTTTCTGTTCGTATATTGTACTATGTTAAATCAGACAACTTTCTTGCACAGAAGTCTTACTCTCTCATAAACTATGCGAGTTACAAACAAATCCCGTGTTCGTATGTGAAGAATTAGCTTTAATAATTACTTCAATTATAAAAACTAATAACTAGTAAAATACTTTTTTTTGTATAAAAACATTAGTTTATAATTAAACTGTTTTTTGCAAAATTAACATTTTTAGAGTTAAGAATTAATAATTCATATAAATTTGATTCAAAATTAAGCTAATTAATATTTTGAGCAGTTTTAATTAAAATATTAAAATTTTTCGGTTTTCTGCACACCGGAAATGAAAGTAGTTATTTGCAAAAATTTAATCTTACTAAACTATATTTGGAAAACCCGATTTCATTGCATAATATTCCTCGTCACAATTTGGTACACCAAAACAAAATGTGTTTCCCTTTAAAAATTTGCAATATTCAGTTCTATGCTTTATTTGTACACCAATATTACGAACAAAACTGTCACGATTACTAATTTGTCAAGAAAAGTGTCCCGACATTGTTCAAATAACAAACAAATTCAAATGACTGATAAGGCAATGTTCTGCCAATTTCTTGACTGTAGATTTAACCTAATTAAACTTTTAATATAAATTTAAATATAATGTAAACATATAAAGTGAAAGCTTTCAAGTTTGATTATCTTTTTTCCAACTAAAAAGTTTGATATTGTTTACAGGTCATATGTATATAAAGATCATTTTATTCTGATCAGAAATTTTCACTTAAGTAGGGCGGTCTACTTTGTAATTTCCATAATATAGTCAGAATTATGTATTACATAAATTCGGTACAACCGTTTTCGATTAGTAACAACCGCCATTTTTGATATAAACTGAAGCAAATTAAAGATGATAAATGATAGTTATAGTTGTGCAAAACAAGGTCCTCTAATTAAGGTATTCCTTGTATATGAAACGTGAAACCAAGTTATTGCTTATAATTGGTAATATTTAACCCACCGCGAAAATGACATAATGCAATTTTCGATTCTTTCTCCAGAAGTTTTGGATGCCTGAAAGTTTCTACCCCTTTTTATAAACTTTTTGCACTCCTAGACAGTTAGATAAGTTAATAATAATAATAATAATAGTAATTTAATTTAATGCCTAAAAAGGTGATTTAAAACAAAACAGGAACAGTTTCTGATTGTTCTTTAAAAAGAACAGTGATTTTTATCTATTCTTTTACACACATATGAACCACATATAGGCAGATATATGCCCTTTGAATTCGCACTATGAAAAAAATGTATTTATATTAATATTGTTGATCTGAAATGTAAATATGCATCTGTAGCAAAAAAGAACAGAGTCTTTCGGTTAGTGACAAGTGAATAAATTTGATCACATCTCTCTATTAGAATGGAATATAGTTCTGTTTATTTTTTCTATTCCGGAGCAATTTTTGACACCATCTCTAGTATCAACCCTGTACTGACCAGTGCTCCCATATGAACACAGGCAGATAAGCAAAGTAGTGGCACGTAGGTAATTAATGTCTCTAAATCTAAGCATGCCCATACGATTCCAATTTCCAGAACTTCTAAAATAATACAGCTTCTAGAATAATAAAGTAGTTAATTGGTTAATTGCCTCAGTTTACTCTGTGCTCTTGTAATCGAGGCCACATCAATTGTATTATAGAAAAAAAATTCTCCCGCGATATAGAGTTAATTTCGCTGATTAACATTATGAGTAAAATATACTGAAATACTGACGCTAATGTTCAAAGAATAAATTATTATGAATTATTGGCAATTGTAGCAAATAGTAACGAATTGAAAGAGAAAAAAATCATTTGCATAATTTATATTAAATTTTGAACAAAATTGTTGTCATATATTCTTTTCTTTTTCATTATTTACTTTTAGCTCAGTGCGTAATAAACAAAGTAATTATTATATATTGTTATTTCGTTGACGCAGGTGAGCGCCCGGCAACTGTTTCGGTTTCGGGCAGAAAATACACCATTAAAATTTCAAGTTTTTTTCTTTCATCGATATCAAATCATGTGAAAGGAACCAAAAACATTAAAAAATAATAATAATTGTTTTTCTTTAAGAAATACAAAAGATACAATATCCAAGTCCGAAAACTGCAACAAACCGATATATTTATGAAAAACCAGTTTTCTTAAAATTACTCTTGATAGTACTCTTGTTAGTAATTTTCTTTCGTTCCATTAAAAAATATTGTGAAATGTTTACATACTTAAAATATTTTTTATTTTTTCATACATTTCCATTTTAAAAAGTTGAATATTTACCAATAAAAAACATATATTTTTAAGTGGAACATGTTTTTTTTTTGTTTACGATTGTTAATAGTGAAAATATCGATCGTCAAAACACCAAATTTAGGATAAATCTCAGGTGTTCGATTCGTGATCGTTTCTCTAATGACAAAAAAAAGAAGATAATTAATACTAAATAAAAATCTTACCGGCAAAAAAATTATCAAAATCACGAAGAAAAAATCCAAAATCGATCGCATTTTTGATTAGATTTTCATAAAACACAAAACAAAAAACAAATATTAATAAAATTTTTGATCATGAAAAAAATTTCATATAATTTTAAAACACAAAAACTAAGAATTTTCACATTAAAATATTTTTTTAAAAATACTATAATAAATTTTGTTTTGATCTTATTCGCGCGATCGTCACAGAAACTGTCAGAATTTTCAATCAAAATTAAATTTTCAAATGATCATTAAACCGATCGATAGAAGGTGCTTAGGCAACTGTAAACTAACTACTGAATATGCCTGTGATATTATAATGAAATAATACTGTTTTGAAACCAAATATAAATTTCAATGAGAGAAAATAAATAATCATTTGATATGAAATACACCACAAGCTAGAAAAACTCGTCGCTATTTTTTTATTATATATACGTTTCTTGAGAAACACCCTCACCAAATTGGTTTCACAGGTAAGAAAATAAATATAGTTTTACAGGTTCCTATATGCAATCAACGGTTAATGAAGCCGGTATATTGTTGTTTAGGTATTCGAAATTTTATATAGTTGGTTTAGTGTATTTTTATGTTCACAAGATCACTTGATCAGGTGTTACCAGATAACTTGTTTTTATGGAAAACTAACTTGGTATTCATTTTAATTTTATTTTTTTATTTCAACTTCGGAATTTGTAAGATCTTCGATTGATTTGGTTCTATACAAAATAAACGATCAGTGATCGAGATATGTTAATCGAAATATACATGATCAACGAAATTGACTTATTGATCGAATCGAATAATTATTTGAATCGTTTAACTGATATCAAAATTTAATCAACTGTTTTTATAAAACAAATCAGTAATACCTCTTAGTCATAGAGAAGAAATTTTTTATTTAAATTTCCTGTAATTTTGTATATAAAAAAAAACTGATCATACAAAACTGATTACAGCAACTCTGTTGGGGAAATTCTGACCCGCAAAGGTCGTTTCGCTTGCTCGCTTAATGTTATTAACTAATATTGTTAGTACTTATTCCTAGTAGATCAATCATTGTCTAAAATTTTATAAACAATACAGTATAGTCTCAATAGTTTCAACGCGAAATAAATACATTTGTTCTACGTATATAACCTATATCAACACTTTTCTTTGCCATTTAACTTATTCTTGCTTTTATATATAGGTGTTTTACCACACGACTCTATTGGACTTATTTTCAGTCGGACTGAGAGAAAGTCGGTTTTAGAAGAATTTTTTATTGCATTAACCTCTACCGTAATGCATTTTTCTGAGAAATTTTTGATATCCTGGAGTCCGGTTTCTACTAATTACGATTCCGGGAAGGATTGATATTTCAAAACTTTTATTTCAAAATAATTTTTTTTATGAGAAAATTTTAGAAATATTAATGATTTTAGTTGGATCCTTTTTTAATAAAAAAAATATTCATTCTTGTCAACCGTAACGCATTTTTAGTTGAAAGAACATATATAAAATATTTTTATAATACATTTATGCAGCAAAAATTGCATTGTTTCTTCGTCAACGACATTTTTATAAATAAAATGTCAGGACATCAACTCCCCACCTACAAATTTAATGTCTTCAAAATAGCGCCAGTAGACTGAAAATAAGTCTTGAAATAAGTCCAATGGAGTCGTGGGGTTAGGGAGTAGTTTAGATAGTTTAATACAAGTAATTAGCTTTGAATTGTTTAAATACAAATTAGCAATTGTATTGTAAAGTGTATGACGAGAAAAAGACATATCGGTGAATGTGTTTAGTACACGTAGTTTAAGTACTAGAGAGTAGAGATTGCTAGGAGTTGATAGGTTTCGTGTTCAACTCCAGGTTCGGGTTTCGGCAATATTCACAATTTTTTCATTTTCCTACCGTGAAAAATACGGGCCATTTGCAAGCTTGGGTTAGTTAAATGCGAATGACAACAAACATTAGTTTTCAACAATTATTTTAATGTAGACATTGTACGGCTCCGTGAGTTGCACTTGTACAAAAAATGGCACACGACCTTTTGCTTCTCTCAATTTCGTGGAAATTTAATAAAAATTTTCACAGGATATTGTTCTTATTAGTAATCTTCAAAGTGTAATGAATAATCACAATATTAATATATTTTAGTGTATAAAACACTACACCTGTGCATTGATAATTCAACTCTGGATATGCTGATTTCAAAATAAACACCAGATTTATCGGATAATACACTTGAATCTCTGGCAAGAAAGTTCTCTGTCCTCAAATGAAATTAGGATAGAAAAAAGAATAGAATTTTCTTAGAATAACAGTAATTAAAAAATTCAAAATTAATTTTTAATTAGTAATAAATTTTCATAGAACTAAATTCATTAACTTTGCTTCATTATAGTTTCAATTATATTTTTTCGAAAAAAAACGATCAAATAAAAGCAATCAAATTCGACAAGCTGAAATGTTTTTTAATGGTCAGAGACTTGTCGTCGTCAAGTAAAAAAAATATTTAGTCTTAATTTATGAATTAGTCAAATAGTTCCGCACGTGATTATAACGTGAAACACGCAAATTTCTTGGATTTATAAGATTTAGAACAAGTTCTTCCGATATTATCATAAAAAAAAACAGCTAAAACAAAAAAATATTAAAGTTATTTTTAGAACCCAAGCCCATCTAATTATTATTAAGAATATTAAAACGAAATCTTCAAAATGAATATATTTATTCATATATTTTGTATTTCAAAGCTTAGATAAAAACGGTGCTCAAACTGGCATTTGGGAGGTATTTTATAAGACGTTAGTTAAGATAAAGTAATATCATAGATTAATATACCTAGATGTCCAAGCCAAATGAGAAGCGTGATGTTCAGTATTGTTGTTGTAGGTGAACTTAAAGCAGAATGGATGAAAAGAGGTTTAATGTGAAAGGAAGGGAAGAATCTATATTGCGTCGCGATATCACGGTACAAAAAGAATCAGTTAAATGCGCAGTCGTTGGAAATCTTTATTATTAGTCTATAATAAAAACCTAATAATATTTCTTAGGTTTCATTTCAAATACATCTAATGTTCATCCAATGTCACGTATACAGCTTAGCATGTTTTGCTGTTTAGCTTAAAAGAGCTGTCAAGAAATGGTCAAATTTGTTCTAGGGTTTTGATGTATTATATTCCATTTAAATAGGAATTTAAATTGAGCACTTGGTTTTTAAACTTGCTATATATAGTATAGTAGTCTAAATATTCAGAATTGAAATTAAATAATAAGATAACATAAAAAATTACACTACAAATTTTATAATTAACAATACCACATCTTCCATTAGGAGGATAAAACCAAAGAATCAATTTTAGATGTACATTTTCTAGCTGGCATTATGCGGTTTTCGATCGTTTTTTTGGAGTCCTTTTGTTGATTCCCACCAAATTAAATGTGGTTTAGTAAAATTTTCTAAGAAGTGAAAGTTCTGAATTTAATTACAAAGAGTTTCTATGCTCAAACAACAAAAAAATTCATGTACTTATTCTAATAACTGACCAGTTCCCCAAATTTAAATTACGTCGTAAGTCCCGTCAGAGAAAAATATTTTATAAACTGAATTTTGACATGAGTAGACAGGCAGACAGGTCTGTTAATCTAGATTTAAAAATCTTTAATCTAAATCTTAGTATGTAGTCGCTAATAAAATGTATATATAACAAGGGTTTGGAGCCGCTAGAGGTGATATGAATTAATTAATTCTATTTCAAAATCGACAAATTTGTCAAGCATATTTTCTTAGAATTATATTCTTTCTTTTTTGTAGAATTTTCTATAAATAATCAAAAATGTGACTTTATGAATCCAATTTAATATAATCAAGCATTTTCTTCTTATCAAGATTTCTTTTCAAAACGCTTTAATTAACAGAGTTTGATAAAAGTCAATATAAAATTCTTTTCACTTGTAATGACAGACAAGCCAAAAAAAAAACCCAAATAATAATGAATAAAAAAATTGTTTATCTTGATTTTTAATTATAAACAATTCAAATAATACTTAGAAAAATATTAATTATATTTTTGTGTTAATTTTTTTTTTTGTTTATTATTTTATCTTTAAGATAAAAAAAAACGATTAAAAATTAGTATAATCCGGATGATGTGATATTAAAAGGCAATTTCGGGGAATTTTCTTTTTTTTATTCCTTAAGTAAGAAACAAAAAAATTAACTAAATTTTGAAACTCATTAAAATATAATTTTTGTTCACTAAAACTTTTAGAATTCCATAAAATTCTTTTGGAATTTGAATTATTTAAAATGCATTTTGCGGTTGCAGAAAAAGTGCATTCATAATAAAAATGATAAAGCCTTGATTGGAATGGAATGTTATTGTTAATATCGATATTTAACAAACGATGATAAACAAACTAAAAATAATCAATGTGACTAACCAGATAACGCACATTTTATACCCGAATAGATCGTTTTACTACGTCCTAAACATTATACAAGTGGTGTTTAAAATGTTTTATATCTAATTGAAGTTTTAATAGCCTTTTATAGCCTTTTATATTCTAACTTTTGTTTTATCCAGAAGATTGTTATCTAACACCTCCTAGTTAATTTCGGGACAAGCTGGAATCTTGCATTCAAAACTATTTAAATCGGTGTCCTTGGAATTCAGAAAATTACGCATTCGGCAACGAAACTGAATTATTTGACTAAGTGCGTACATGGTAGAGTCTCATTTGTTGGTTATTCTTGGTTATTCTTGGTGCATTCAGAAAAAACCATTCAAATTATTGTTTTAACAAAAGATTTCAATCAATAATAAATAAAATATCAGTAAATATACACCAAAATCTGATAGACTTCATTGAACACCAGTTCAGTGTGATGGGAACCCCGAATTTTTAAGTATGTAGAATTGTATCCTTTTCAAATATACTTCACTCTTATTATAAATATTTTTAGAATCATTCAAATGTAGTTTTGTAGTTTTTTTTTAGGATTAATTTAGGACGTAAAATATGTATGTTTAAACATGAACTTTTGGAAATAAATCTGAACTATGAAAAGTAAATTTGTCTTCAATTTCGAGGCCCAAACCTAACTTCAAATTTGATTCAAACGGACAATGAAATCCGGCTTTTATTTTATACCAAAGATATGAATTAGTAATAAAAGAAAAAATGTTAATACAATATTAAAGAAAATTTTTTTGTAAGATATATACTTCAAGTTTGCCGAAAAGAATATCGCAAATTGCATAGTCATAGGCGTTAGTGAAAATAAACTTCAAGGGTTGTCCACATTTCAAGTATAAAATAGTTGCAGAAACTAATTTATAATTGGAAATGAAGAAAGGAATTGTTAATTCGCTTGATAATGAAAACGAAAAAAGCTAAGTTTATTATAATTCTCGAATAGCCAACAACTGTACCTAATATTTTCCATTTAATAAATTAGGTAGGAAAATCTTTTAAACAAGTTTTACCATATTACGTTGGTATATAGAAGAACTATGAATACATTCAAAGGATATCAAAAATTGATGGTAAATAGGTGTTTAAAATATGAACAAATACTTGAATAAACAGTATAATTCCAATAATACGATTAACAATAGTTTCTTTTGTAGTAAACTAATGCTTTTCTAATTGAAAACTAATAAATTATTGCAAATGTGACACAATTTGCATTACATTAAATTTTATTTCATGCTAGAAATCCACTGAGTAGTAAAAAAAATTTAGCTAAAATTGCATATTCTAGGCAATTAGTTGCCTGTTTCAAACCTGATCTAGAGCTTATTGTGTGAATGAAAATTAATTAACAAACATATTGAAATGCATTCCGACTAGCATAGTGCAATGCCGGCCGGTTAGAAGAAGTAAGTACCCCTAAATTTCTATGAATTAAATGAAAGTAAATTGTTTCACATCTTGGCATCATAATGCTAATTTATGAGAATTATATAAAAACTAATTTACAGTACTATTGAAAGCCTACACATTGGACTGCTGTTTTATACGATTAGTACAAATTATAATGGCACCACAGAAAGATTTATTAATCTAGTTTTCATCCTAATTACTTTCTCCTGGCTAACTTGATTGCTTTTCCATTTATTTTCTTACATGCAATTTAAAATCTAGAAAATTATGCTATTACGATCGGCATTTCAATGTTAATTTTCATATTTGATAATACTTTATAATAGTCTGAGATAGTTTTTCCAAATTTCAAGTGCAAAAAACATATTCGCTCCTAAAAGGAATAAATTTAATAAAGAAAAAATTTAAAAACTAAATTTTGATTTGCATATTGCATAAAAATATTAATGTCTGAATCTGTTATATTGCATCAGAGATTATCTTTCATAATTTCTTGACTATTTTTTCTTCTTTTTTTGGAAAAATTGTGGCTATTTTAAAATAAATAAAAGCAGATGAACCATCAAAAGAGACAAACCACGTTAAGATAAATATTGCATCAATAAATTCAAAACGAAATTCATCAAAGTTTTTAAGATTTTGTGTAAAAATTTTTGAAATAATTATTGGTCCGACTCTTATCAAAAAAAAATTTCAATTTATTTAATTTTGTAATGATATCAATTTCTTGGTTTTTTCTTTTTTAAAAACATTAACCAAATAAATTCTTCCAATTTTCCAATTCAGTTGTTAAAAGCATTACGAGAGCTTAATTAAATATCATTTTGTTTTTTTCTTTTTTTTCTTCGGTTTGTTTATTGAAGCTTTCAATTCATCCGAAACAAGGCATAAGTTTAGTGGGTGGACTTTTTTTCTATTATTTGGGTGGTAAAACAAAAATAAAACAAATATGAAAATATCATATTCTAGGAAATTATTGGAATTTTTCTGTTTTTTTTTTTTAAACTTTTTCGGCAATGATGTAAAAAAAATGTCGTTTTGATTTGCCATCCAAAAATTAAGAATTAATTGAGCGAAAAGTACAATAACCAATATATGTGAAAGTTGTTTTCAATTTCATTTCTTTTTTTATTTGGTAAATTGTCGATTATTAATAAATTAGTTTATTTACCTTTCTTTTCCTTGTTTTTTAGTTTTTAGAAACATTTTTTTTTTGTTAATAATTTGTTGAAAAATATGAATTTCATAAAATTTGTAAAAATCGCCTTCTATGAAATTTTTACGAATTTCTGAAACTATACCATTTCAGTTTCAAAATGAGAATAGCAAACTTCAAAATGAGTATAGTAAACTTCAAAATGAGAATAGTAAACTTCAATATGAGAATAGTAAAAAGAGAGCTCTCAAGAAAGTTGTCAAGTATTCTTAACATCAGAAACGAATTATCCGTCAAAAAACAGAGAGTAAGAGCCTTAGAAATCCTTATGGATTTAATAGATTAATAATTTTGTGTAAAAATTTTCAAACGTGTTTCCATGCTCGCAATAAAATTTTAATTCAGTCTTATTTGTAAAAGCCCTAGAAAATAATGATCCGACTCGAATTGCCGAAATTTTCCTAGTCCAACTCCAACTTCGACTCTGACTTTGATTTACAGTATAGTATTATCAATTTCCAAAATTCGTTATTTTTTAAAGAAAGTTGAAATGTTCTAGTTAAATTTTTCAGGGTTTGAGTTGTCACTCTGTGACTCCAACTCTAACTACGACCCCAGTAAAATCTATATATGTACTTCGGTGATATGCAAAAGTGTCTATTTTGACAGTTAATGTATTTACGGATTTCTGTATAATATATAGATATGAAAATGTATGTAAGAATAGCCAACAGCAACTCATGGTTAATATTACAATTAACAAACAACTATTTTGGTATAATTTCCAGGACTCCACAGAAAATGTTTACTATAAGATAGACACTACTAATAACTTGTAAATTGTTGCACTGGGTATCAATCTGTTTTTAACATAGTATCAATTCTACGATTCCTATACACCTATACCTCGCTATACGGCCGCTCTTTATACGGGATTTCGCTATAACGCCCTTTTTTAATTATGTCACTTTTTCGATTTACGGTACCCAATGTTTCGTTATATGGCCGAAAAGCTGCCGTGCATACTGTTTACCTTCTGTTTAGTTTCAGTTTCTCCCATTAAGCTGGGTTGGTACTAAAAATAATTGATTCGTTATACGGCTTTTCGCTTCACGGCCAACTTTTCCGGAACGTATCTAGGCTGTAAAGCGAGGTATGGGTGTATTTGTATATCGACTATCATGATTTGGCACATAAGCACTGAATCGATAAAATTTACTACTTTTTCAAATAAAACCTAACGAACCGCTTACTTAATTACTAGATCTCAAAACAGTAGGATTTTACTACCTTCTACTTCTTACTATGCCCTATAACTCAAATAAACAACAAATATATTATGTTATTAAAGTTTCAACTTCAAATTTCATTAGGTTGAAACTTTTTCTACACATGGAAACGTGATAAAGCTTAATGAAATGTTCACTTTCATATGATTTTGTTGAAATAATTAATCTAAATTGTAATCGATATATTATGTATGCCAATTTTTTCATGGTGCAAAAAATTTAATGAATGCAAGCAGAAAGATGATCATAAAAACTGAGATTATTACAAAAAAAAGAAAAATTATCCACAAGAAAATAGCTTTAGTATAAAATTGTTTATATATTTAATATCATGTTCAAGTACAAAATACTAATTAGTAACTATACCTCTCTATATTTATCCAAAACTGAAAATAACTATCTATTCAGTTGCGTAATATGAATGCTAAGTATTGAAGAGTATACCTTTTAAAGACTTATTTTATTAATGAGCTGTGAAATTGATTAATGCATGCAATGTTTTTTCATTTATAATTACAAATCTTTTTTACATGTGAATGAACTTTGTTTAATAAAAATAAAAGCTTAATCGGAAGTGCTTTCTAGATGCAAACCTGCCCAGATGTAATGGAAAAATTCCATACCTGGAAAAATAAATTTCCAATCACTTTTTTTTAAAAAAAATTGATCTTGTTTTAAATACATAATATTATCTTCAAACCTTCGATATGATTGCTTTCACTAAATACGTATATTTATAGAAAATAATAATAATGATAAGATTTCATCAAGTTAACACATAAATTAATAATATGTTCTTCTTCATGCCCTATGGTATAGAATACCATGTAAAGGTAGCTTTGATAGTATGTACTTTGGTTGAACGCATATTTTTATATTTGAGGAATATCCGTAAAGGACGAGAAGAATTGTATAGAATTATCCATTAAATATACATAATTCTTGTCCTTTTTCTGTTGAAAGTTTCATATATTGGAATTATTAGTACTAGAATATAGTAACTATCAGAAAAAATACTATTAACCGACGTTAGTTTTATGTACTTAACATAAAAATTTATGATCACCGATCCTATTTTTTTAATAAAGTTATAAATCAGTTCAAATACAATGTATTAATTGCTGAAGGGTATGAAATTTTTGGAAAGTTTTGTATAGAAATTAATTCACAATTTTCTTCCTTGTTATTTAAAAAAAAAAAAGATGTTTAATCAATTTATTAAAAGAAAATGATCGAGAATCTGATATTGATAACAAGATGATGAGTTGTCAAATTATACTGGATTATTATTTTCACTTAACAAGCTGCAAGAATATCGTATATCCATTAGAAAAGAGGATCAGGGAAACTTTAAAGAAAGTGATCGTATTAATGAATATCATAAAAGTTGTATTTGATTTGTATTAATTATATATCTTTGTTCTAAACAATGTTATTCAATTGAATAAATATAAATTTAAATCAGAAGAAATTCATCTTCATATGTGTATCAAAATATATAGGAGTATTTATATATATGATATCCTTTCATGATTTTCAATTGTGTGAAAATATATGCTATACGAGATTTCCCTGCACTCACTAGTTACTTGATTAATTTTTTAGAGTTTTTATCTAGAAGAAAAAAATGGATTAAAACATTTTAAAATTAATTACCTAATTAATACAACAATTGAATTGAAATTATTAAAAGTTAATTGTAAACTTCCTTAATTCGCTTTTCGCACAGGTAAGATTTTTCCATCATATTTAAAAAGAAAATTGCATCTATGTTTTTCTCATTACAATTCCATCATTCTGGATTTATGCTACGCTAATGAGATAACTACCAGTATTATATATGTTGCATATAGCAAATATACAGTCATTATTAATATTTAATAAAACGTATTAATCACAATATTAATGTTTACGTTGTTTAAAGACTCATCAATAATACGCAGTTGAGGAAGTTCAGATTTGATTCCTAATCTCGGTTTTTTCGGGTTTATATTTCTTTGCCGTTCATTGTATCTTGGACGTCCAATAAGTTCATAAGATTAAAGTTTATATTATATACAGATTCAATGACGAAACTTATTCAAAGTTTATCCAACAGCTCGTTAGTCCCTTAACAGTAACAAATTTTTTCCTATAAAAGTGTAAAAGATTCAGTGTATCAAGGCTTTATCAATTTCATTGATTTTCAAATTATTTTTTAATGCTGATTAGGTGAGTTTATAAAATTACAGAGACAGTATCTTAGATAAATTGGAAACCTTGGCTTTTTAAACATTCCCCAATGAACTTACTATTTATCGAGGATTGGTGACATAATTTCTACTAATTTTTATTTCAAATTTAATGTATTTATTATAAGAGAACATTAAAAGATAATAAAATTTATTTGAATATGACCGACAAGACTTCGAGTACTCTTTTACAAGTAGATATTTTCATTATGAAACTTTATTACGAAATAATTAAACGAATTGAAATTACCCAAAAATTTCGCCTTTTATAAAAACATAAAATAAACTTATGTATACGATTTTCATTTAAAAATATGTTATTATTGTATTAAAAGAGGAAATTTGGAAAAGTTCGAATGATATAATAAAAAGAAGAAATTTTTCAATATATTAGCACCCAATGGAAAAAGCTCATTATTTTATGTTAATTGTAGAAAGCGATTTAAAATTGCATTTTTATTTTATTAAAGCTTGTCAAAAATTTTGGTGACAACAAATATAGTAGAAACTTCATTATTCGAACTAATTGGTGAGCTCAGATATCGGGAACTTTGAATAAACGCAATTTGTACGTAAACATTTGTATTTATTTGGTATATATTTTGGTAGAGATTTTTAATTGGCTTTTCATAGCTGCCGATCCTCTTTGAGACTATAAATCTTTTGTCCAGTTCGTAGTATTGAAAATTCAGATAATTAGGATTCAGTTTCTATTGGAAATTTAAATTTAAATGACACTTGTTCAAAATATATTTTATTCAGAATATTTGCAAAGATTCATTTTCATTTTGCGAATTAAAATTGCTAAGAATTTTGTGTTCTAGTTTAAATAAATTTTCACACGTAATTTAAATTTCATTAACATCTAATTTTATTTTTCTTAAATTTAATACATTTTGAACTCATAATTTCGAAACTATTTTAAATATGATTATTTTATTAACGTAAATGAAGCAATTTAAATATGTTTAACCTTTAAAATGTATGCGAAAATTATCTTAGGAGACGCAATTACAATTTCTATTACAAATATCACCCAAAAAAAGACCAATAAAACTTATATGAACATTTATTTTAAAAATTACCACAGTCTATGAACTCAAAAGCAACAAACTAAAAGACTATATAATTGCCAGTCAAGGATATCATTTTTAAAGTACCACAAGAGATTCATCTATGCATCTCGAAGAAACTAAATATGAATATGAATTATATTCGCCATTATTATTCCGTAATAATGAAAACATATTGTATAATATTTCTATCTTTTTTTTTATTAATATAATTTCTTTTTTATTTAGATCTGACTTAATAAGCGGTATTTTAATTTAGTACAATTTAGTGTACATACTAATTTTAATCTTAGAAAATTATTAGTTTTTATTATTATATACATTTTACAAGTATAAGGTGATGTCAACTTTATTATCTAATCAAAAATTTTCATTTTCCAAGTATAATTACCTATTACTATTCAGAAAAAGAAATAATCCCCAAAAAAGAAGAGATATATAATAATACCGCCAAGAAAAAAACGATCTGATTTTAAATAATAAAAAATGCACGGTCCAGTATTCAGGCAAATAGTTTAATATATCTTAAGATGCAATCTTTTGTTGGGGAATAAAACTATATCATCAGAGGTAATAGTGGGGACCTTTCTCTCTCGAATAGATGGAAAATTACATATACGCGAAAAAAACCTGGCATAGTCGCCTATCAAGAAGTAAACTCCATTTGTTCGTGGGGCTTTACATTGATATTCGTTATAAAGTGTGTCATGTTGTTTAAAACTGAAAAGAAATTTCTTCAGGTTAACAAACGTCTTCAGACCATCGTTACAAACGGACCATTCTTTTTACATATGGATTTATAGCGCGTCGAGTAAATATTAAATACAACGCGATTTATATCGGTTTTTATAATTTTCAATTAATTAAGACGATCATATAAAACTAGATAGTGATCGGTTTGTTTTTTGATATCTGGTTTTCTGGGAGAGAGTTTCTTTAGTTCGTTCGTGTTTTTTTTTGATTTTTGAATGTGAAAATTTTTGTTGTTATGTTTTTTATGTGATTCAGAAGAAAGTCTTTTCTTTTTTTTCGGAGTCGACAAAAGAAATGTCGATCGGTACTATAGTGTAAAATTTTTGAGTAAAAGTGATTCGTGATTGACAATTTAGTTGAGAAAATATCTCCAAATTCATATAAATGTATAAAAAGTTCAAAAATTAGATGGATTTTGTGTCATATTAACATTAAAAAAAAACAAACAAACTTTGGAATATTCGTTGGAGAACAATTTAAATAAAATTTCACCTAGGAACATCTTATTATAAAATTTCTTTAATAGAAATCATGAAGGTAAATACAAAAACATTTAATTTTCTTAGTAATTCTCTGAATTGTAATTTCTTTGACCTTTTTTTCGAGATATTAATTGCGGATATGCAATTTTTTTTTAAAGATATTTCAAAGTGAAAATTTGTCTCGTGTTTTTTTCGGTTGTCTAAGATCACAAATATTCCATATGTTTCATAAATAAACAAATTAAATGCTTTTACTTTCTTACATGGTGAAAAATAACAAGAAACGGAAGTAAAATGTTATTAAATGTGACGATTTTTTTGGTACAGTCAAATATGATTTTCAGTTCCTAAAATGAAAGTACTTGTAAAGTCACTAAAGAATACCCTTCTTCCTTTTATATTATGGAATCCATTCAATTGGTTTAATTTTTCTTAACAATATAATCAAAAAGACAAACAATAAATGATGATAATGAATGTAATTACATAAAGTACTGTGTAATTTCATATTAGATAGAATACTTATTATACAACAAAAATTCGATTTAAATAACAATTTTAATTGATCAATTATACAAATTTTCAAAATTGGAAAACATTTCATTTATGTCTCAAAATTTGTAATTCAAATAAAGTCTGCGAAAGTTTTGTGGCATATTACTTTCAATAATAATACATCTTCTTTCACCTTCAATTCATTCAAGCGGTAATTCCGTGTAAATAAATCGCAACTACCGGAAAGTTAGTTTTCTTTTATTTAGCCGGTTTTATACAATTTATGGATAATCTTTGGGAAATATCTGATTCTCCAAATTTCATCATTTTAAGTTTCTTAAACAAAATATAATACAATATTTACCAAAATTAGTGATTTCATTGCATGTCAATAATCTTTCCTATAATAATTGACCTGTCCAGTTTCATAATAGCTTAAACTTCAGAATATTACTTTTCTATATACAGCTTACTTATTAGAGATATGTTGATCCACTTTAATCGAATCGAATTGTATGATCGAGCGCTGTAAATATGATCACTTGGCTGGTCAGAATATTAAAGGATATTAGATTGTTAAGGGTTATTAGCTTATCGAGGTTCAATATTGCTAGTATTTCTTGCACACTCAAAAATTTGTGGTACCGAAGCGACCACTGAATGTTGAGTTATATAAAATGATTCAAATCATCAGAAATGTATAGATTAAAAGATCAATTTTAGAAATATCGATTATTAAATGTGATGTTACTTTAAACGATCGTACTGAAGGAAAAAAATATTGAAATCAATTAATCGCCGCTACTAAAATTAGGATCTTATAAAATTGGAACCGAAACCAAATTTTAGATGGCAGTTACATTGATTAATTAGCATACATAATGGAACTTGGTATCTAGATTAAAAATTTCATGAAATTTAGGAGGAGTTTCAATAAAACTTAGTTCTCTAAAAACATGTATGAATCACATAGTTTCTCCTTTGAAACACACATCCTCCTTCAAATACACTTTAATAAGAGATAATTTACTATCGTCATGAATTGTTTATTATACCTTAGCTGGTCTATCTACTATGGATGGTGGATGGTGTCTAATAGATTCATTTCCAAGCTAAATTTATATCATAAAAAATTACTATTTCTCAAAGATCTCATTTAAGCACTTTCAAAACTGTTTGTGTTCGAAATGATTAACTTTTTGAATTAATAAAATTGCGTTAACAATATTCAAATTGGTATTGTGATAAGCAGGTCATTGTAATCTTCCATTTTTTTTCTAATAATATCTCCGAAACTATTAAATTTTTTTTTAAATATTATGTTAAATAAAATATCATTTAATGCATCAATAATTTTGTATATAATATAAACTTTCCTTAAGATACAAAATTTATTGTTAAAAACATAACATATGATCAATAAAATTACGATGAAGTCATTTTGACTTTCACTTGTGTTTTTGTCTTTAAATATTGTTCATTTATTTTTGAAAAACAAGAAGTTCAAGTATTTTATGAATATTGTCCAACATTAAATTAAACTACTTGCATTCAACTAACTATATATTACCTCAATGGAGAAGGGTTTGCATCAAATTCGTTGGAATCTTACAACCAAATTACTAAAATTTCGCTTTCATTTTTCTTGAATACCTTCTTATGTATATTTAATTTGAAATTGTAATTTAACAAATAGTATTTTAATCGAATATTTCTTCATTATGAATTAATATTTATATAAAATACAAGTGAAAAGTTGTCGACGATAAAACGCGATCATTTTCATGTCAATTTAAAATAAAATTAAACGTATTTATTTTTATGAAAACTGGTTCAAGTATAAAACTATATAAATTATTATTATTAATTCAATTCGTAATTAATAAAAGATTAACAAATCTTTAGATATTTAATTATGATAGAACTGCTCTAAAAAATTCATCATTATTTTTACATTATATTAAATTTTACATCATATTTCTTTTTTCATACATAATTAATTAAATATATGTTAACTTATGTATATGAATCTTTTGCTTTGTAAATAACTATTATTTTAGTTGCATAATATAGTATTGTATAGCATTGAGTTTATATCTTGTAACTAAAACTATTTACAATAATTTTGTTTCTTAAAATTTTTGAATACTATAAAATATTAATACCAAGAAGCACTTCCGGAACATTTAATAGATCGTAAACTATCTATTTACGAAATATGAAGTAGTCAAGGGTTTATTTATATGATAATCCAAATTTGTATAAAAACACGTTTTATAGATGCTTTTCCTATAGTACTTTATAAGAAATTTTCTGTCTATATATCAAATATTTATATGGCTATGACTACCAAATATAATGGCACTTTCATCTATAATTTAGTTACCATTTGTAATCAATCAAAACTATTTAAACAGCCATCTCTGATCATGTACATATTCGCAAATAAGTGATATAAATAAAAATATACCGAACCCACTATTTAATTATTAAATTCAAGAAAGAAAAAAAATTGAATTTTAAAGAGAAATTAAAAGAAATTCAAAAGGAAATTTGCACAAACTTGGCAAAACTTAATGGCAACTTTCCTAAGAAAATCAGTTTATAGTGATTTTTTCTTTCTATATTATTGTATTAAATGAAAATTTTTGAGGAAAAAAAAATACTGGTACATGATTTCATGTCGCCTTAATTAATTCTTGATATCTATAAGAAAATGGTTCGAATATACTAGAAGTGGTTATGATCAATTTCTTTCATGATCATCAAGAAAAAAAAATGAACGATGTAATTTACTTTTCGTCAAAGAAAACTTACAATTGCCTTTATTTAATAATGAAAAAATAATTATATTATTAAAAATTAATAATAAACAAATAAAAACCACTGAATTTTATGCTCAAATTATTGCTTTTTAAAATACAGATTACAATGAAATATTGTATGAAGCAAATTTTTTGAAGATAATGTATAGGCTTCTTTTACCTTTAAATGAAAACCTGAAATTTTTAGTGAAAGGTCTACCATGTTTAAATACAATCGAATTAACTGGAACTGGGTACCAAAATTTCTTTCAAGATATTAATTTATACAATTTTTTTTAATATAGTTGACACGTGAGCGCCTTTTGATGTTTTAAGTACATACTTAAAATTGCTTGAAACCATAAAAGATAGTAAATTAATTAATAATAATTTTTTTTGCTACTTTTATGAAGTTCTAATTAATTTTTTAGTGAATTGAACTTGAAAATTAATTAACTGTGAAGCAAATAATAAGTATAAGAAATTTGATTTTTATTGACATAATAAATAAAATGGTCTTATAATTTGATATTTAAGTGTAACAATGATGACCTAATAAATATGGCCTTTCAAAAAGTATTATTTGAAGTTTAAACTTAAGTTTTCTTTTGGGGGTGAAGATTTCATTGAATGAAAGTAATAAGGAAATTTGAATAGAAATTTTGGTTACCAAAGAAAAATATAACTAATTTGCAAGTAATTTGTACCAATTAGTGACTATTTGGACGTTATAGGTAACGAAATCGTTTGGTTTGATATAATTCTGAATTATCTTGTATATAACAGCCGAAGCATCGTTAATTTATATTTCGCTTGGATGAATTAAAGAGAAAGTTATATTTGAGACGAATATTACGATATTCACTTGAGGAATAGGATGCATTCCTTGTGTATCGGAATTCCGTGAAAGAAAACCATATTCAATTTCTATAGCGAATTTTACATTTCTACAATGAAGTTCGTTACTCTATTATCATGTTTGTAACTTCAAAATTACGTAAAGAGATTCTTATTAAAGCTGAGGCCTAATGTACTTTGAATTATTTTACACGACCTGATCCTTTTTTTTTAGAGAACTAAGGCTTACGGACGCTTTTCTTTTGTTTCATAAATGTTTGGATGATCAAAATCTTGGTCCCTCCTATCCAAAGTTTATAATTCTTACAATAATTTTATAGATACTGGAACATAATTTTAGTAGCAGCGATTATTTTATTTCAAAGTTTTCTCTTCGAGTTCACTATTTCGCCTACTGATATGCCCACATGAATAGTTTTTCCTTAGGTAGATAAACTACTACTATTTTGTCTCCAAAGTAATTATTTGATCAATAAATTCGAAACATCTCTACCGAAGTAGTTAAACCTTAAACAGTTTTCATTTAGAATCGGTAACTAACTTGTGTTACGAATTTAAATTGGGTCCAAGTTTTGAATCATATGTCCCTTATTACTTAGATTTGAAACTGTATTTACATAATCAAATTCAGACCATTAATCAAGAAAAAGTAAATAATATTTTGAAATTAATATTAACATAAACAAACATAATCCAAGCATTGATATTACTCTTGCATTTGTCATAAAATGAAAGCTTATTATAATTATAATTTATTTCAAATTCCATGATTACATCGATATCGGCACTTCTTCTATTATGACTTGGTAAAATTTAAATAAAACGCGTATGAGTTACCTTCGTAAAACCTTAGGCACAAAGGGTTTGCACATACAAAACATACAAAAATGTCTCTTCTTACATTGATATTTATGCAGTTATTTGATTGATTTGCATATTATATTTGTAATAATTTAATAAAAGAAATGCATTCCAACAAAACGCATTAAATGCACGAGGCTGTTAATTACACAATCGTGGTATTATGTTATAAATCAATATGTCTATACTAAATTTGATTCTATTAATCAAATAATAAGCGCTTTTTTCAATAATATTGTTTTGTCATATTTCACTATTTACCAATATTTTTAAAAAAGCATAATATCTTCCTACCAAAAAAAGCATAGCATCTGAATCATTGAAGAAGTTCATTGCAAAAGATGAGAGACTATTTTACTTTCAAATTTTCAAATTTCAAATCGATTTTTTCGAAAATTGCTAAATTAATTAATTTTGTTGTGCAATTTTTTTTGTTTTTTTTGTTATTGCAATTCGAAATGCCATCCTTTCATTTTTAAAGAAAGTTTAATTGAATTGAAACAAAAAGCTGATACCTAATTTTTTAAAAGCTTTGAGGTTGCAATGGCTCTTTTGAATGATCTAAAAGTAATAAAACTTCCGTAAATTCACTGAACGAGTACATACATTGTTTTTATATGGATTTTCCGAAACTTTCATTTTCCTTTTACTCATAATAATTGATAATAATTGATAATTTTATTACATACTTGTAGTTATATAATGCGAACTAAATTTACTGTATTTGAAACAGAATTAATTATTTCAATTAGTATTTTTTAGTATTTTATTGATATTTTTCTATTTTAGTCTAGCACGCAACCAATTTTTATATAGATTCTTTTAAAATCTACACTATTTAAGCTCTGGAAAATTCACATAATGGAAATGAACGTAACATATCCAATTTCAAAGAGATAATTCCCAATTAACGTAGAAATGCTTGTACTAAGTACAATAATTACTAAAACACAATAATAGCTTCTAAACTTTACTATTTTTATGCCAAAAATTATCAGAAAATATTACTTGGTTTGTCGCTAGGATCATTCCCTAAAGAAAATCTAAAAAACAAAAATTTTGATACTATTTTAATACATTTTTTAATCATAATTTTCTTTTCCAGATATCGTACATATTCCTTTTAACACTACCTTTATTGTGTCGTTCACATCCATTAGGACTAGAGAAAACAATTACAGTAGAAGCAAACGATCATGGAGCCCGTGGTGAAATTGCTATATCAAAACGATCTGATAGTGCGAGTGGAAGTTTTGATTTTGTTAAACACATTAAATCTGTAAGTGAAAAAATTTCTAATTCTAGTCATTATACTCTTACATATATATATTTTAAATTCATGAAATCATTTATCATCCATTTTTGGGAACAAAAAAAAAATAATTAACAGGGTATACTTAAGGGAGTTGGACGTGCATCAGCTGGATTAATATCGAAAGGTTCAAGTAGCAGTAGCCACAGTGATGCTGGCCCTAAATCAATAGATTCATCACAACATGTAGGTTCATTATCATTGACATAACATTTGTTTTACATAATTATTTCATATTTTTATTATTTATAAAAATGACATTTTGAAATCCATTATCAAATCAGTGGTAGTCATTCCTTTTTTTTTTTTCATTTATTAGAAATTTAGATACTTCAATGATACCGCTTTATATTTTGCTTATTTTTAAATATAAATAGCTTTAAGTCCTCAGATTTTTCATAGTAATATAATTTTAATTAAATACGTAATAGAATTAGTTTTAAATTAATTTTTAATTATACATTAATTGGTTTTCAAAAGAATTTACAACGAATCTATTCGATATTGTTATAATACGCAGAACTAATATTAATTACAAATTATAATTAATTTAAATTTGAATATAATTTCAGTATAATTCCAAAACGAAACCATAAAGTAATCATATTCAAATATTATTTTAGCTATTTGAATATGTTTACTGATGAAATTGACTAACTAAAATCCATTCTTTGACATCATTTCAAACAAACTTCCATAAGAATAAACTCTTCAGAATGAAAATTCTTCAATATGTCTGCAAATATATGATTTATACAATATTTATAAATGAATTTTCCTTTTCACAATATTTCCATATAAATTTACAAGCATATATAAATACTTTTATTTGTTTTCTTTTGTCATTTAAAGCTTATCACAGCTTTACAGTATGAAAATGTTTTTCAATTTTCATCTTCAAACCTTGTTAATTTTTTCTGTAATAAAAAGTTTTGTCGTAACTCATAGAGACGTGTAATGTTAATTGTATCACATTTAGAATAACAAATGTTGTTAACTTTCTTTTAAGACTTTCAACTTTTAAGCTACTTTTTTTGTAAAATCCTTTCAATCAATTAAATTATATTGTACAAAAATATAAGGAGTTGAAAGAACAAATATTTTAAAACGTTTTTCTTAATAAATTGGTTAATTTGGTAAACACTATTTTAAAGTCTATCAGGGAACAAATTTCTAATTTCTCTGAAGCCTTAAGCTTAAAAACAGATCATTTGAATTAGCAAGAGTAAGTAAGTAATTATATAGGATAAATATACCAAATTGCAGGTGGTATCTCTTTTACCCCACGCGAGCAAAAACATTTTGCACGTTTGGTGGAAACGCATCTTTCTAGTCATGATAAAAGAAAATTTTAATTTTGCTTATTTCAGTGAATTGGACAATTAATTCTTGATACCCCAAATAAAATTTTGAGACTGTCATGACTATTACCAGGGATTTTTTGATAAAGTGCTCAAATTTGGTCACTAGGTAGAATTCGGAATATTTAACCTATATATAAATAAGTATTTATTATTTAGAAATCTTTTACTTATATGTGATTAGCTTAAAAACAGGAAAATAAAGACAAAACTTGAAATTACGTCTGAATTTACATATTTACCATAGCCTCTCTGAATTTACTTCTGTTACCACATCGTGATTGAGTCTATAAATTCATTTCATATCAGTTATTGCATAGAATAAAGCTTTTGGAGCTGGAACATGATCTTCACAATTTTGCATCACTTTTAGCATATCTAGTCGTTATTTTAAGTGGCCTTTGGTTATTCTATTATATGTCATACAATATAAAAGATATACATAAGTACATAACTATTATTTTGCAATAGTGGTCATGTTTAAATTGCTTGAAATTTCGTGAATTTGATGCAACGTTAAACTTAGTTAGTTTTTTGTTAATATTACACAAATTTAGTAAATATCTTTTCCCATCAAAAACCTTACAACAAACGATATTAATATCTACAAAACGATTTACATGTGAAAGTCGCGATAGATATCAATAAAAGAAATGATATTTTGATAATGTAAACACAAAAGGTACTAAAAATTGGAAAATTTAAAACCTAAATTAATTATAAATTCGAAAAGCTCAATAAACCTAAATTCGTAGTATAGAAAACGAACTCAAAAGAGTGCGTTCGGTTCCCACAATTATTTGTATTTTTTATTATAATTTTCTTGTTTGTAACAAAATGGTTATTATTACTAAATAAATTTTATTAATATAAAAATTTACACATTTAAAAAAGTTTATTTCAAAATGAAAATTATTCCAAAAATAACCTCCAAAACTTATGAAAAGAAAAATCAATAAAGATAATAAAGTAAATATTTTCTTTTTAACAGGAATCTGTTAACTCTTCTTCAATGTTACTTTTTATTTTTCTTCTTTTATGAAAAACTGTTGTAATTCTGCAAAGTCAATTAAATTAGCATAAACTTCTCCTCTATTTTTAATTCTTATTTAAACAATTTCATATTTAAAAAAAATCTTTCTAATATATATCTTTTAAATTATTACTTAAAATGTTCAAACAGTCGAATTCCGTTGAATATGATCCATGGACATTTAAGAAATCAGTTTTAAATACACTTTTTCAAGCGGTTAAAGCAATTACAGGAGGTGTTACAGCAATCAAAGGTCAACTGATCAAAGGAAGTGGATATGCACTTAGTGCTGGTGGACAGGTAAATTCAATATTGTATATGATTTTTGTGATAATATGAAATTTAAACTTTTATATTTTAGCTAATTGGTAGCGCTGGTGAAAAAGTCACTGACGTTGGTAAGAATATCATAAGTTCCGCACAACTAGTTCAACCACAATCATCGTATTCACACGGAACAAAATATGTATCATCATCTTCTTCTGGTGGCGGACATTCCTCATCAGCTGGTCCACATGGTCATAGTGAAAGTAAGTGTTGTTATTATGTTGTTTTTTTGTTGACTTCTTTTTTTTTGACATTCTTTATTAAGAAAGGTACTCATAAAAAACGAAGGTGTATATTTTGTTTTCGATGTACATATATATATATTTTACCTCTTTCCGTTCCGTTTGGGTTTAGCGGTTTATTTACAACAACACTATAATCAATCGCTTTCTTTGGTTTCACTTTCTACAATGCGCCAATGAATATACCTAGTTAGAGCCATTGAACTTGTTTGGATCTTCTCGTATACATAGTATGTGAGTGGGTTTTTGAGCTTTTGGATATCTTGTCATTTCCCAATATTAAAAGTTTATTTATTTTTTTTTATAAGCGCTGAATAAGCTCAATTTCATTGGAAATTTGAAAGTGAATTTAGGAATAGATCTTTAATTTTTTGAAAATGTTTTTTTTTCTACTATAATTTATTAAAAGGGCTTTAATATTTTATAAACATAATCTTTTTTTGGAGAGCTTATTCAAAACATTATTCAAATTTGATTAATTATTTTATTTCTACATAATCATTTGTTAGAAAAATTGTATTTAGTTTAAAAGTACTTCCGGAATATTATCATAATATTTTATTTGAAATTTTAAATTCAATTTTATTTTGATTAAGTTCATTAATTTCATTTAAGAAATCTTATTTTCTTATATTTTCTTCTGAATTTTATTATGCCTATTTATTTGCAAAAATTTTCATTTGTAAAATTTTATACACCAACATTGTAATTACGGATAAATTAATTACTTGCAATTCAATTTAGTTTTCTTGGTTTTATTGTCTTGGAACACAGTTCATTGGAGTTTTCTTTTACTTTTTATGAATAAAATAAGTAATAATAAAATTTCTAGCCAAGACAAATAAAATCCTTATTAAATTATCTTAGTCTTCTTACAATAATTGAATAGTTTCTTAGATAATGTTATATTATTAGAGACACGAATGATGTTGTAGGCGGATATTGTATGTATGAATAATCACACAGAAATTTAAAATTGAATTTAGATTGTAATGTCAAGAAGGTGAATTCAAACAATAGTATATCTAAGTACTGCCTGCACCTACAGACACTTTAAATTTACATTCATTTTCAATTAGAGTTCAATTTAATTTGCAGTAGTTAGTTTTATATGGCAATTTTTTAGGGGAATTTAATTTTCTCATAAATAATTTGTAGTACTGTGAAAAACTTTTAGGGAAACTCTATAATTATGCAAAAATTATGCAGTAATTTTGTTTGAATTATGAACTATGTACATCACCTACAAGAATAGTCATTATTATGAGAAATTTTAATAAAATCGATTGAAGGATAGTGGAGAAAGAAATAATCCTGTAGAAAAAAAGCCTGTTGATAAAGCTATTTTGATGTATTTTAACACGTTTGCCGACAGTAAAAAGCTCATCTCATTTGGTACCACAGTGAAAATGAATGCTATAGCATTCACGTCCGCAAATGTGTTAAAGGCTAATATACTGATTTTAATAAAATTTGCAAGATATATAGATTTTTGCTTTAGAGCCTAGGCTACATGAATTAGAGCAAATTTGAAACAAAAAGAAACAAATAGAGTTATGTAGAAAAAGCCATGAAAGTATAAGAATTGGTTCTTTTTTGTCAGAGATAATTCATTGAACTATAGATTTGTTAACTGAAGTCCATTTCTACCATAAGGTCATCCGTTACCATCTGTTTATTCTCAAAGAACGTATCAGCTCGAAGGTTTTTAAAAATTTTACTAAAAAGAAGGCAGTACAAATTAAGAAACTTTTGCGGAATTATTGACTTACTTTGATTTCTATCTACTTCAAAAATATTTTATATAATTTTCACTTCAATTTTCTATATATTAATATACAGAATTTGTAATTTTCTTTCACCTTTTAAAGAGTGCCGATATTTCAAACTCAATCGTAAAGAATACCAATTTAGGTATTGATTAGATGTTTACAGTTTACATAGCGAATTTGCAGCTTGTGAATAGAAGCCTTAGTTGATTCTTAATAAATTTCGATACCAATTTACTTAAAACTATTAGGAAAAGTTTCACAATTACATATAATCCCACTAGATCCGCATAAAAGATGAAATTGTATGTTATAGGACTAGATTTCTCGAATTTATTTTAACACATAATTGCACAACTGATTATATTTTTTGTAATAAAAACCAAAAAACTTTAATCAGTATCGAAAGGCGGTCATCATTTAAAATATTGATATACATGAATTGAAATTTAGTAAATTTTAAAAATAAAAACAAACATACAATTTAATTTGAAAATTACTTTCTAATGCAAAAATTAATTCCGTTCACTTTAATAAAAAAAGCTTGAAATAGTAAAGTTCACAGATAAAAATTTTGTGCCATAACATTAATGATATCGTTTTCAATTTCCTCAAAATGTAATAAATATCAAAATAATTCTGCAAAAAAAAATATCAAATTGAATTTGGTTAGGATATCATTAAATCATTTATCCGAAACCCTTTTTGTTATGAAATCATTATCAAATATTTCCATAAACATAGTTTATATTACAAAATATTTTATTTTATGTCTACATACGCTGTTTTTCTACATATTAAACTATCAAATATCATAAATTATGTTATTCAATCTATTTAAAAAGATTTCATAAAAAAATATGTAATAAAACTTTTTAAAAACAATTTCTATTTAGAAAGAAAAATAACAAATTAGGAAAGGTATATTTTCGATGAAACACCTTTCATTACAAAGTATTTAAAATCATGTTTTTTGCAGTTATTTTGGAGCTATTTAACATTTTATTTCGATTTGTTTATAAATTAATCCAACTAAAAAAATGATAGATAAAAGTCCCATTAAAAAACGTTTGTTAAAGTATCTTTTTTTTAAAAACAACTATTGAACTATTTCACTAAAAATAGAAATAAACAACATGAACTCGTTTAACGACTTTCCTTTTTAAGATGAAATATTTTATATACTTTTGATTTAACAAATCTATATAAAAGTAATTAAAATCGCTCTTTTCATTTAATAGCAATAACATCATACGAAATTCCCGAAGGACATGCAAATTATGGTCCACCACCTTCAAATAAAGGACCTGTCCAATTTATACCACAAGGTGGTGGTGGCGGTGGTGGATATTCAAGTGGGGCACAATATAATGGTTATGCTTCATTTGAAGGGCCACCATCTGGTCATTATTATCATACAAAATATGGAATACCAATTCAAGGTAAGTAAATTTGAAAAAAAATTTATATTTTGGAATTTTTTAAACACTATAAACATGAACATTAAGAAAATTTATAAGAAATCATTTTTAACAATCATTAGTTTTTATTCAGAAGGAGTAGATAAGACACAGTAGAGTTGAAAAAGCAAAAGCTTTTCGATTTAAATCATATATTTCTATATGAAATTTAAGAAATAAACAAAATCTAATAAGGATATACTAATGCTTTGATTTTAGAGCACAAAATTCACTTTGTTTTTGGTATTATTGCATATTTTTAATTACACGTAATTTTTTGCATTAGATTTATAATAAAACTAAATTTTATTAGTTTTCAATTTCATAATGATTTTCTTTTAATATTCATTTTTCATATTTTATTTAATATAATTTTAAAAGAAAATGTAAAATATGGAAAATATAAAGGTCGACTGATTTTGACGGAAAAGACGAAAAAAAAAACTTACGAAGACATAAATATGTATTATTAGTTGAAAAATTACTTTCAATTTGAAATTTAAATTACAATTTTCCAATTGATTAAATATTCATATTATTAGCGAATATTACAATTTATTCGGTTGTTTTGGAAAGCACACTATCACAATATCACAAACAAACAGTTTTTTTCAAATCTTTTTTTTTTTTTGTTTGGATAACAATTGTTATAGTACTATTTTCAATCATATTTTCATTTAGCATCAAGTCCATCTTCATCTAGTAAAGAAACTGATTATCATCATATTGATATAACTTCACAGTTATCTGATAAGGAAACGAAATCAGGGCATTCGTCGCCATGTAAAAAAAATCACCATCATGAGAATAGCGATCATGAAAACGATCATATTACTTCATATGCACAAACATTTGATAACGATACTATTTTAGATTATGCACCTTCATTTATTCATCAAACTGATCATACTCATCATCATCATCATCCTCATAAAATTCATTCAAATTCACAATTATCTGAAAAGGATCCAAGAGATGTCATTTCAAATCATGAAACCGATCATATATATTATAGTGACCATCCTCATAAAATTCATTCAAATTCACAGGATGCAAATTTAGAAGTTCCGCCATCACATAATCATGAAACTGACCATATTCATTATGAGCATGAAAATAAACCACCTCATGATTATGATCACTACCAGACTAATTATAATAAGAATGTAGTAGCTTCCGATCATGAAACTGACCATATTCCTTATAATCACCATCCTCATGATATTCATTCACAATCATTCGATAAAAAACCAAACTCAGAATTTTCATCTTTCCATGAAAGCGATCATAAACGTTACTCGAATTCAAAACCTCCTCGTGAAGATTCATTTTCCGAATCTCCTGTTTCCTATTATAAAACCGATCATATTTTACATAGTGATCGTACTCATAAAACCTTAAATTCAGGATATTCATCTTTTGATGAAAAGAATAATAAACCTTACTCGAATTCACAATCCTTTCACGTAGATTCTGTTGCAGAATCTCCAATTTCCTATTATAAAACTGATCATGTTCTGCATAACGATCCTACCCACAAGATACCTTTAAACTCACAATTAAATGATCCCCATTCAGGACATCAATTTTCATCAAATTCGGGTCATCCATTTGCAGCTAGTGCCGAAACAAATTCTGCTCATCTGCATCCTGATACCGATCATGTGCTTTACAATCAAAACTTTAATAAAGTACGTTTAAGTTCCCAGTCTTTTGGGCAGGAATGGACTCAAGCGCGTAACAAGGAAATCGATCATATTTCGCATGGTCCTCAACCTTATTTGCATTCTTCTTCATTAAATAAAGAAATAGACTCAGAACACGCAACTTCATACCATCGCGGAAGTGATCATGATTATTCCAACCAGCCCAAAACACATTCAAGTTCAGAACATTTTAATACAAATTCACGTCCATATTCGGAGAATATTGTGTCTTTTAGTCAAGAAAGTGTGCCGATTTATTCCGTCCATAGTCCTTCATTCGATCACCAAATTATTCATCATAGTAATACTGGGCATGAAAACCCTAATCGTGAAACAATTCATATTCATTACAATAATTATCCTCATGAATCTTTTAGTGGAAATTCGCATCCAGAAAATGCAGTTTCTAATTATAAACCTGATCATAAAATACATTATAACAAGAACATACACTCAGAACATGATGTAGAATTTAAGCAAGAGGGTGATGCAGTTCACTCCGGACATATTTCTTCTTCTAATGGCGAAATTGATCAGATTAAGTATAATATTGAGCCTAATAAGGTGATTTCTGAGCATGAAGATCCTAATTACGAAACGCATCATATTCATTACATTGATCCATCTCATGATATTCATTCACAATCATTCGATTCAAATACAGGGCATTCATATTCATCCAATAGCAAAAATAGTCCAACTCATATTCATAATCACCAAATTCATTCAGACTCAGAGCATATGCCTTCATCTAATAACGTAAATTATAGTCCTTGTCAGTATCATAATTCTGATAGTCATGTTTATTATGATTCTGAAAATAATTATCCTCAACCTAAAATTCACTCACAATTATTTAATAATGCTGCGGTTTCAGGACATCATGCACCTACATATAACCACCAGAATCATCAACTTCATTATAATCAGGATCAGGTTCAATCATTTTCTCAATTATTTAATAATGAAGATCCTATAGGACATAGAACTGATTTACAAACGGACACTAATTATAATTCAAATGTAGGACATACTGGAAACTATGGACAATTAAATCCACGTGACGCTCATAGTGCTGCTGAAGCACTTAAGGAAATCATACATTTACTACCAAAAACAGAAAATAAACCAAAACCTGTAGTTGAACAATATGCGATACCAACTGATCCTGTTCCAGAATTTAAAATTCCAATTCATGTTGGCCCAATCGAATCAGTTTCACAAACACATTCGATAACCACAGCCTATGGTACACCATCAAGTTATCCTCAACAAAACTTTCCATCTCAATCCAATCCAAATTTAATAAGTAACGATGATAATTATCGATACTATAATCCGCATCCATATGATGTTTATCATTCGATGTCATTAAAATATAATCCAAAACAACAACAACAGCAGCAACAACAATCACCTTCAAAAGTAGGAACTATTTTAGCTGCATTAGAATCAAAATCTCATGGTAAACGATCAAATCCAGAACAACAAAAGATTGGTTCAATTATAGCTGCACTTGAATCTCAACCAAATTCTGTTCCAAAACCAGATCCATTTTATATTGGTCCATTAGTGGCTTCCGTTCAAGTGAAACCAAATTTTTTGGGACCAATATCAAAACGTCAACGATATCCAATTAAAAGAATACGACACGAATTTAAAGATTCGATTGGACTTCAAATTAAGGATCCAGGACTATTTAACCGACAATTTATGTACTAAAAAAAGAAAAACTTTTTAACTGACTGATGGACAGACTGATATTTATTCAATCGTAGTTTTTAAACATGTTTGGGTTGTATGTGTGGTTTTTTTTTTAATTTTCAAAAAAAGGTAATTTTAATTTTATTAATTACTTAATATTAAAAATTTCAGTGTTTTTGATTCGTTTTTTACTTTTTATTTGCATAAGTTTCTTGTTGGTTTGAAAAGTCTACGCTTTTGTAGTTTAAGGAAAATACATATAAATGGGCTAAGTTTTAATTATTTTTAATTATTAAGCAATTTTGTAACATAATTTTATGCTTCAGCAAAATATATAGTACACTTGCTTTTCACTGGCAAATTAATTTTTTTTTTAAATATACATTTAAGTTCATCCCAAAATATTGGGCCTATATCCCAGTCAATGGGTACTTTTAGCTTGCAAAAGGTATAGGAAACTTTATATTTGGTTCGATTGTTGAACTAGGTAAGTTATTTAAAATTCCAAGTTTTCGACCTTGGGGGTGTCGCTCGCACCCCCATATTGGTTTAAAGGGGTGGAAAATCGCTTTTTCGCGATTATCTCGTTACCTGTACGATATACGTTGATTGAGGTCCATACAAAAGATATAGAGCGTACGATTCTCCACATTTTTTACTTAAAACTTATTTTTTCTAAAGATTATAGTTTTGAAGCTACAGCGCGTAGAAAGTGAGCACTTAGACAGAATAGCATGGTCGTCGAATTTTCTAATTCTGGATGAATAGTGAAATTATTGTAGACATTCCAAATTTTAATATTGTTGTTCAATATTAAAGAAATATACGAGGGCAGGCGGAGTTGCAATATACCATAATAATATAAATGACGGAGCCCGTATTGTTACTCCACAAATAGATCTCAATGCACAACAACTACAATCATTGTCTGTTCAGCTTTCCAAAGTGGGAGAAATATCAGCTTGTGAAAGCAGATTGGACCATAATGAATCAGTTATAATTGTGGCAATTTATATTTCTCCCAAGCAATCGATAAATACAATTGTTGAATTCATCCACGAGAATTTGCTAAAGTACGCACCAGAAATTTCGCGTATTCTTAAAAATATTACGATAAAATTCTGATGATTTTAAGTGGTGAATGTTAATTTTGCATTGGATACAGCGCTCCCTTTGATTGAGTTCCTCAACACCATATTCAATTTAAAAAAGTACAGTAGTCGCATTGATTCGACAACAAGATCGAAAACAGTACTTGACGCTGTATTTCAAAGATATATTGATCAAATCCAAACCAAATCATTCATTTCACAATTTAGTTATCATAAGCCACTCGTGTCATTTATTGAAATTGAATTGCTTAAGAACTTCGATTTTACTGAAATGCAATACCAAACCAAGTTAAGGAATAAGCAACTCAAATTGTAAATTTCATCAAAATCGGATAAAGCGTTCTTGAGTTATCTTGTATAAGAACGGACGATGCATAAATCGATATAACTTTTGATTCCCTACAACCATACCCTTGATTATTTCGATGTATTACACACTTAGGGACAAAATTAATATACCCACTACTAGTACCTACAATAGGGCAGAAAAAAGAGAGTATTTTCGAAATTTAGTGTTCAGAACTTGTTTTTAAGTTGTGTTTAGTCGAGAATGAGTGCCAAACCTATATTGTAAGTTTCATTAAAATTGGACAACGCATTTTTAAGTTATCTTGTAAACGGAGGAACGAACAGGCATGCAAAAATCCATATAATAACTTTTGATTTTCTACACATCTAGTGCCTTGAGACTAGTGCATCTTACCCGGAAAATTCCTAAATTTCTTCAAATTTTATTGATTTTTCGATTACTCGATTACCCGGGTAATAGCATAACTACTTGATTATTTTTGAATTGTTTTGTAACATAACAAATTGATTTCATAAGGCTAGGTCAAAAGAAAATTTCGCCGGTATTGTGGAATCATTTCACAAGGAATGAAATCTGTAAAAAACGTTTGGCAAATACTGTTCTGCAAGAAGTAGAGTAATACGCCATATTTACTCAGTTCATCTAGAAAAGGCTAATAAAAAGAAGGAAATGTAAAACATCTCGACTCCCGGGATTGAAAGAACTTTGGAGATTAAGATTCACCTTTTGGGGTCATTCTTCGATGATTTTTTATATGAATCAGAAATGCAGTGACAAAACTAATATACCCTCTGAGAAGTTGCTGCCATAATTGCAGTTTAGTTTGAACAGAAATATCATTACTCTATTAAAATCTGTACCAAGGAATGTAATACCAAGATCCGAAGCAGTTACTCACCTAAAAGGAAATCTTTAGTTATTTTCCGTAGGCGGAAAACAAATTAAATATTTTCCAATATTTTCAACCATTTTTAGTTCTTCATACCCGATCGATAGCCTAGCAATCGCAATGCATTCACAATTCCACTCCAGAATTCTTTGTTTAAAAAAAAAAAAAATTCATAAAAAACTCACTCAAAAAAATTATTTCGAATAAAGAAAAATTACTCAAAAATTACTCATAAAAAACTCACTTAAAAAAAAAACTCCCTTAAAAAACGACACATCTACCCCCAACGATAGTTAACTTGCGACTAGTGTAAGGGTGAGATGTGTTCAATATTATTTTCGAGATATTTTTAAAAAAAATTTTTTTTTTTTTTTCAAATAATTTTTCACAAAGAAATAAAAAAAACCAAATTTTTTCAAAATAAAATTTGAAACCGAATTTTGATTATTTGCGTTCGTTCGAGTTATATTTTTTCTATATTTTTTATATGGATCTCA
This sequence comes from Xylophagus ater, assembly GCA_963422695.1. Classification (NCBI taxonomy): domain Eukaryota; kingdom Metazoa; phylum Arthropoda; class Insecta; order Diptera; family Xylophagidae; genus Xylophagus; species Xylophagus ater. The sequence continues at coordinate 8,493,702 of OY730481.1, forward strand.
ATCAACGTACAGGTAACGAGATAATCGCGAAAAGGCGATTTTCCACCCCTTTAAGCCAGTATGGGGATGCGAGCGGCACCACTCCAAGGTCGAAAACTTGAAATTTTAAATAACTTACCTAGTTCAACAATCGTACCAAATATAAAGTTTCCTATAGCTTTTGCAAGCTGGAGCCATTTTTTACGCTCTATTGACGGGGCTTCTAACCAGTTTAGCCCTAGTAAAATAAAGTATGAGATAAGTATTCTTGTGAGAAAAACAAAAATATAATAGATAAATTCTATCTTTTAAGTGAGTATAACGAAAATAAATTATACATTATAAAAGCTTACAGAACTTAATCCTTTCATATGTTTTTATAACAATTTAATATGTTTTGTCATTTTATTGAAACTTCCTCGATCATAAAAATCTACTATTAAACGAAATGTTCTTTTACATATAAAAGAAACATATTGACTACCTGTCAATGACTTCATGTAACTCATAAATAAGGACCTTCTTAAAGAAGAATGTTTCGGTTAGAGACGATCTAATAAATTTCCTATAAAAATGTGAGTTTCTCATATATACATGATAGTACTTGTACATGAGAATCTCAAAAGATTGATGTGAACATAAAAAATGGAAAACTGCTGAAATCAGGTGTATTTTGATGGTATTCTGTCTTTTAGTTCATTTCATATAAACGAAAAAGATATTTTAAATGATCTCGTAAATTTCAAAAGAAGATTGTAGAAACATTTTCCTTTAAAAACGACATTTTTCTCTGGAATAGTATTTTAAATCTTAAATTTCATATAATACAAAATACTATACTAATGGAAATTTATTTCTTGCTAAAAATGTAGTATTTGGAATTTGTTGAAATTGATAAGAAGATGACAAGAATATTTCAATCTTATTACATAAAAAGTTGTATTGGGTTATTTTTAGAGACAATTTTTTTTAAGTATAAAATCAAATCAATTTTGAATCGAATTGGATTATCCAGTTTTCGTTGAAACTTCTTTAAACTGCATAATTTAAGTTTTTGGCGTAACCTTTTTTTAAATCGTATAGGATTACGATAAAATAGACATAACACTAGAAATAACATTAAAAAGTTCACTTCAAAATATATGTTAACACTATGTAATCTTTATTAATCTATGTGTACAGTTCTCGCAATAACAGAAGGCGTAAGTGGTAATCGAAAAGCCTTTTCTATTGACGTTTTGTGACCAGATAATAAGTTAATTCTTTTATGGTATTCGTACTATAAACTAAAAATCGATTACTTGAGTAAAGAGAATTATTTCAATATTTTAAATAATCAACCGCAAACTGATTAATTATTTAATTTAAGAGAAACAAAACAGAATTAATTTGAAAATGGAAAAGTAGCAAAAAAGCCAGGAAAGTGCAAAAACAAAACACATTGCAAAAGGGTACGAGCAGTTTTTAAAATCTATGTAAGGCATGACACTCTTATGAAATTTCTCAAGAGCCATATATATTTCTAAGAGAATATTTTCTCTTTTGTTTATATTACACTTTTTCTTTTTCTTTCATATAATAATTTACTTCTCTTTGTAAGCAGTAATTTTTGCTTAAAATTTTTGACTTGGGACTATTATCATAGGAAGGAATTAATTGGTTTAAGACCATCAATTATTCGATTAGTCACTAACCACGAAAACTAATTAATCTACCACGCCCAGAAACCATCGTGCCCAGTAAAATTATTAGATCTATAAATATTCGTAGTTTTATATATATTTATTGGTGCTTTTCAGAAATGCTAAGTCATATTAAAAAGAAAAGTGAAAAATGCAGAGATTCAAACACGAACAAGAAATTTGTTTGTGGTTCAAAGTATCAATCTATCGGTCAAAGGTCTTCCCTCGACTTTCTATAAATTGTATATTTATTATAACATTTTACTAAATTTAAAACTGTAAAATTTAGTTTGTAGAAATTCATGGGCCATTTATTAATAACAAAAAATAGTTAAAAATAACATGGATTAATATTTTTTATGATAAACAATTCTGTTAATTTTGTTTTTAACTTTGATTCACTTCTTTCCAAGATTTTCTGAATATCTATACAGCCTACAGATAGGCAAACTGGAAAATATGTTTGGTTTGATAAAGTGTTATACAACTTGAAAGTTTACGAATTTCATCTTGATAAAGTTATTTTTTTTTTGGTAAGTTTAGGATAATACGATTTAAGTATTAAGGATGTAAAACATTTGAACATATACAATTTTCTAAACTCTATTATACTTGAATATACTTTCAAACTAAAACTGAACCAGCAAGAAACCTAAAATTCATACAAAAACAATCATTACACTAAATCTTGAATTTTTTTGCTAATTTACATTTTAATAAATATATCCTTTTTTCTATTCTTTAGGAGCGTATGATTGATGAGCACATTCTGTGAAATAGCATTTATGGAATGCTAATGGCAATAACAATCTAAACAAATAATATTTCATTCAAAAAATTACCATAATTAAAATCAAAAAAATTAAATTTAAAATATAATAATTTGAATAAATTTAAGCTTAACAGTTTTTTTTTTATTAGAAATACAATCAGTTTTCATGTATGTTGCGTTTTTAAAGTTAACTAATTTTTAAATTTAGATATTTTTTTTTTTAAAAGAAAGTGAAAATAATTATTATTTTGATATTATTATTTTTGTTTGAATATTTTAATTATAATTGTAAATAAAATGTATTTATTATTTTAATTTTTTATATAAAAAATTATGTTGTAAATAAAATTAAGAATATTTGGTGGAAAATTGAAAATCTTTCATTTTTATTACAGTTTTATGAAGTTGGAGGATAGTCTGATAAGTCTCTCATCAAAATATGAAGATTCTAAGCAACATGTTCTTGTAGGGCAAATTTTCGAAAATAACACATCTAAATGGAATCGGACACTATCTTTCCGCTTAAGATAAAGGAGATTACAGCTGCCTGCATGTTCTGACATTCGTTTCATCAAATAAAAATAAAAAGTCATGCAGGGCAAAACCAGTGTTCCACTGAATTCTAACAAATTGTATCTCAAATAGCAAAGGAAATTGAATTTTCCCTCATAATCAGTTCAGTTTCCACAGTCAATGTGTCATTTGTAATCTTAAAGCTCTTATAATCTAATAGTTACGTCATTAATTTCCTTCCCGATCGTGTAGGTCTATAGTACATTATTTGAGAAACCTTTTCTTGATGCTGTTTTTCTAATATCCCGGAAAAGGTGATGGCAAAATTTATAGTATGATTTGTGTAAATAAAAATAGACATATTAATTTTTCTTGTTATATTCCATAATTTCTTTTTCTACAAAAAGTTATTCCAAAAATTCTTAATTATAAATTCTAGGAAAATATAAGAAACCAAAATATTTACTATAAATAAACTTATTGCATTTCAGACTATTACAGCAACAGACATTTCTAGTTTAAACTTATTCACAAAATGTTTTTCTAAATAAAAAAAAAAAAAATTAATTACAAAAAATTTAGAAGTTCGTAAAGGAACACACACAACTATGACTTCTTAATTATATCCAAATGAGATATCATGTAACGCTTGAGATCCACCTTGAGGAAGAGCATAATCTCTGGCTAATTGATCTAAAAGACTTGAAGTACCTCGTCCTTGTGAAGCTAGTGACGCTGATGGTGCAGACGGACCTGATGGCGCTGAATATCCAGTTGATTGTGGTACAGGTCGAGCAGAAGGAAATTGAAAAGGTTCTGAAACTGGTCTCACTGGTGATGGTGGCGGTGCGAAAGAGGGTCGTGATATTCTTACAGCATTTTGTTGATGTCCTGAAAATGTCTTTAAATGGGAAAAAAAAATTATCTTTAAAATAAAGAATTTATTTTTAAAAATAATTAAAAATTACCTGGCTTTGTGAATATTCTGGGTCGGGACGTGCTGGTCTTGGACTCGGTGAATATACAACATCACTTGGAGCAGCACCAGGAATTTGTAATCTTGGTGGTGCAGGTGCGGCGGAAAACTGTTGTCTTGGAAGCGGATTGTATTGTGGTTTTGGTGCTGGTTCTGGTTGTTCATCATAATCAGAGTATTGTGGACGTGTTACTCGTGGTTGTTGTTGTGGACGTCTAGCAATCTAAAATCACAAAAAATTTAAAACTTTTCAAAAGAATTTCAGTATAGTAAACTTACAAATTGTTTTTGTTGTGGTATTTGTTGTGGTGATTCATCATAATCAGCAATTAATTCACCTTGTTTGTTGGTGGTCTCATCAACTAATGTTGGTGGAGCAACGGTTATACCTTCTCCTGATGGTTGGAAACCGTATTTATTTGCACCATATTCTACGACACGAACTTTTCCTGTTTCATCAACATATCCATATTTTCCTTTAACTTCACCAGTTGCAATTTTTGTTTCGATTTTAAAAGATCCATCAGCTCCTTCATAACCATATGTATATGAACCATCTTCATTATGTCTGGAAATTGTTAATTTAATGAGATGTTTGTGATAGGGAAAAATTCGTATATATTTTACCTGTTGATTTGTTTTAAAATTGGTACCGGTGTTGGAGGTGCTCTCGTATCAACAGGACCATTGCCTGGTCTTAATCTAGATGGAGCTGCTCTTGGTGAATTCTGATAATCTTGATAGTCTTGAGCTTGTATAACTCCAGCTAACAAAAGGCATGAAATCTAAATAGCATAAAAATAACATAAGAAGGGTAAATATGCTGAAATCATTTATATTCAAATATTGCTAATATGGTGGAGGGATTTAAATTTTCTTTAATTTCTTCGGCCATGTAATTGCATATAAGCGTATTCATTTGACTTGGATGTTTTATAAAAAGATAAATAATTATTTTTGCATCAATTATCTTTAATCTATAGAAAACTGTTTTTGTTACCACATTTTGTGTAATGAATTCATGATACAAAATGATTGGAAAGCATAGTCAGTCAACAGTATATAAATTCAAAAACCGTTCTGAGATGAGAAGATGAATATTATTTTGTAGTTTAGTCACGATTTAACTAATGATTATATTTGCTGAGAAATGAATATCAATGAGATTTGTTTAAGCTTTATAGAAAGGCTGGCTGGTGTACGAGTTTATATAGAAGAATTTTTCGCAATGTTAAAATATTCAGTCATGTAAAATATTTTAAAAGATTTTCCATGTTCAATGAAATGGAAGTTCAGTGAAAAATAACGTGCAATACGCGATTTTTTGAAAATTTTGTTTTTTTTTCTGTTAGGAAAAGTACTTTTCTGATACAGAAACGATGCATAGAGTCGTTTACATCGTTCTATTGAATATGGGATAAGTGAAAAAAAAAATACTACATATAAATTCGATAAAAAATCCTTGTTACGAGAATAATCCTAGTAATATTAATAATCCTTTTAGGTTATATAAATTTGTATATTCTATAAAAATATGTCGATTTTTTTAACGAATTTTTTTTTACCTTGAACAGAGTTTTCAAAATAACAAATTGATTTTTCTATTTGTTAAAAACAAACGTAAGCTTAAGCTTGAGCTTAATTTTATATGAATGGTAGTGGTATTTATTCTTTTATGATATTTGTTCCGATAAAGCGATAAATCTGGTGAACTCGGAAAATGTTTTACGTTTGTTAAATGAAGATTTTCTTCTTAATTTTATAGCTTTATTTATTTAGAACTTTTAAACAATAATTTATCGAGAATAAATCTGATTTTCATATTTTCCGATGAAAAAGATTCTTAAACATTCCCTCAAAAAAGTATCCCGAATTTGTCAATAAAACACAATATGTTCAATTAGTCATTTGGGAATTTTGTCATCATATCTGGCGAAAATGGTGCTCGATCGATGATAATTTGTTGAGTTTTGATTCAAAAATTTGCGTACAACCATCAATGTGTGAGACTGCGCATTATCAGTGCAAAATCCAAGAATTGTCCTTTTGCAAATTTAGAATTTTTCGGGTGAACATTCTCTCTCAAACGCTTTATAATGACCAGATAATATTGTTGGTTGACTGTTTATCACTCTGGAATTAATTTCGTCTGGATAACACCACAATAATTAAAGAAAACAATCAACATGATAATTTTCGAGTGATGTTAATGTGTTTTCTTCAGTTTCCGCTTATTATCGAAACGGAATTCCCAAGCTAGTTTGGATATCAAACTCATAAACCCACGTCTCGTCACCCGTTATGATGCGTTTTGAATATTGGGTCTAAATCGGCTTATTGAAACATGTCTTTAAAAACTTCTTTTTCAAGAAAATTTACGAAAAATCGCAGAGCACACTTGAACTCAACTTACAAAACCAACAATTTTAAAGAAACTGATAATTATGTAAATTTGTACCAACTTAATTCCAAAATACATTTTTTCATACTTTTTCTGCGGGCTTTTTCAATGAACAATTCCGGATCCTTTTTTCAGGAAATGTAAATACGCTAGATATAGTTTCTGCTATGGAAATATATTTTTTTTGAACATTATAAATTTATGCCAAATATTTGCAGATCCGTAAGTTTTCGTTATGCCGCTCATAACTTCATTTTTATACAAAATATCTTTAAGTTATTTTTCACGTAGAACTAAATTCTTCATATTTCCTGAATAGCAGAACTTTTGGATCTCCAATAACGATAGTTTATCAGAAAATTAAACATAAAATATTATGTATATGAAAGTTGAATGTTTTACATATTACAATTTTGTTTATCAGCAATATTTAACTAATAAAATAAGCAATATAAAATAAAGAACAATATTGCTGCAACTAATAATAAATTAGATTTGTAGTTTATTTAACCAAAAAGATTTCGTACATGTTAAATTCAATACAATTTCAATTCTCAAATGCATATTTTTAGGAGTAATTTATATTAAAAAGGAGATCTGAAGAAAAACTTAAAGCTTATTATTATTTTTATTACTAATACTATTATTATTACTGATGCTATTTGGGTTATTCACATAATAATTTCAAATAAAAATTATATTATATTATCTTTCTTTATGACATTTAAAATCGAAATACCAGACACCGTGATTAATGCATCCATCCCCTTTGAACTTTACAAAGTTAATTTACCTAACTATATATGAATTTTTACCTCGATCTTAATTTAACTATAGATTTGATCAATTCTTTCAACAAATCCCGCAAATACCATTCAATTAAAGTTAATAATAAAGTGTAAATAATTATTACATGACTTTTGGAGAGAAAAAAATACAGACTTTCTCACTTTAACGATCGTGTCAATTTGAAATAAAATAAATTTCGTCTGAAAGAAATCTCTTTAATAATAAAATACAATTTAATTCGCTAGAAAGAAATGTTATTCGGTATTAAAAGATCATGAATTGGGTCAAGGTTTATTACAGCAATTATAATTCCTATTACAAGACTATGCGAAAAAAAGAAACAATACCATAAATTCAACATAATGACAAATTATATGTTTATTTGAAAGAATGTACGAAAATAGCATCAGGTTTTTTGGTTGAATAGGTACTCATTGAGTTTTCGTAAAAAATTTATTTTTTCTTTTCTTAAATTTTATATTAGGAAATGAATTAATTTAATTTTTGTTACATTATCAAAATATTTACAATATCAAATCATGGCCATGCAATTTTTCAGATCAGAAATAAAAGAAAATTATAAGAAAATATCGCAAATATCTGAAATATTTACCCTTGTACTGAATTACAGCAATTGTTTTTGTATAAAGTTTTTGTATAGCTTAAGAATGCTTAAAGTCACTGGGTTTGTCGTTTCAAGAGGTAAATAAAGAATTACGTATATGTGAAAAACGATGATGTAATTATACGAATTTACACTTTATTGCATTTGGTCACGGAAAAGTAACAAAAATAAAACAATTAACAAAGAGTTTCATTTGAACAGAATTTTCTTATATATTAATTTTATTCAAAAATGTCAAAAATTTTTATTTGATTTTTGGTAATTTTCAGTAAATTAATTAACAAAATTATTATAATATAGTTTTAATATATTTCAGGAAATGATATTCATACCATATTAGAATTAGAACCTCCCAACTAGAACCCTGAAAATATGGTGACTTTAAGGAGTTTTTTACAGAAACTATTCAATCGATTTTTTTAAAATTTTTAGGGTATATTACTACGCATATAAGCTAGCTAAAGAAACTGTTGTTAGTATAAAAAAAATTGATTTATTATACGGATTCTAACTATTTTTTTCAGGCTCACAAGCACTGATGACGTTTGTCATCGTGTAGTTTAGCGACTGTTGTATTCATCACACAAGAACAAAACAACGAGCTTTCTTAATGAGTATATGCAATTTATAAAGCTTTTTTCATAGAAAATAATATAAAATGGAAACAATGGCAACACACAAAAAAATTGCGATTTTAATGGAAAATGTTCATGTTAATTAATCTCATCATAAATTTATGTTTATGCTGTGGAAAAGTATTTATGCAGATGCATGTTAAAAATAAACTTCATACGACAAATAAATTTTAAGCTATCTTTCATATAAACTTTTCAAAAGAGGTTTTAAAATATTCTCGTTTAAAGTTTTGTATATAGAGATTAACCTCCTGAAACGTGGTAGATATGTTCATTGAAAATACCGCATTGTGGGAACTCGTGTTATAGGAGAAACTAGCTTAATAAAAAAAAACTGGGGTTCGGTTCTAAAAGATAAAAACCCGGCTAAAGCCACATTTATTTTTCATTATTTTTTTAATATACCCATTTGGGGTGCTCCCCGAGTAACTACTTTCGGTTGGCACGTTCTCTTTCAACAAATTTTAAAAGTCTTTCATAGAATACCCTATGTGGAAAAGACTAGCATCATTTCATATGATTTGACATTGGTATACTAGTTTTCATATTTCAGGTTATTTAAATAACTTTCGCTTCCCCCACAACCATAAAAGCCGATCGAAATTTTTGTCACGAATCTAAGGAGATTTAACTAAATGCAAATTTTTCTTATTGATTAAAAAGAAAATATAACTCAAAAGCAACTATGGCATATGTGGCAATTCTTTTCCATAATAACTAACTAAAAGTATATTGTATACATATTATAGAACATATGATATCTCAACTATTATTTTTTCAACTTGCGGAATATAGATATGTAGCCGGAAAACATATTTTAAAATTTACTTTCTGTTTTTTTTTGGCTAGAAATAACAAGATTTGTTGTTTGGGCCAAAAAGAAACACGTTTCCTTAATACTTCCTGAAAGGAAGAAATTGCGATAAAGTATTTGTGAAAACAAATTGCTGAAAACCGGGTATTTCTGGAGTGGATACATGTAACCATGACAGTAAGCTTTATATTGAATAGTTAGTCATAAAGGAATTAAACGATTCCAGTTCAAAAAAATAAAAGAAAAATTCTAAGATAATTCTTAAAGAAATGAACCAATCATATGGGTTTAAAAAACTTTTTAAGTAATAGCTAAAACAAGAACATATAATACAAATTGGCCACCCTGGTTTTTGCTTAATAACTTCGCTCCCCATCAGTCGCTTTTGCTAAAATGCAAGACCAAATCCAGTTAAGGAATAACCAACTTACATTATGAATTTCAATAAAATCGGATAACAGGTTTTTGAGTTAGCTTGTATACGGACGGAAATGCATAAATCGATATATGGTAACTTTTAATTCTCTACACAGCCATATCCTTGAAACCTTTCTGCGACGATAATTTCGATGTGTTACAAATGGAGTGACAAAACTAATATACCCTCTGGTAGTACCTACCATATGGCATAAAAGTTCAAGAATTGTTTTCACAATCAATGTAACTAGACCTATATAGATTTCTAGCCTGAAAACCTTTTAAAAATTGCTTGCATTGGAATGGTAGCTGTTATACTCGTACTACAAAAGTACTTATTTATACCATGTCTCACATATTGAATAAAATATCGATCAAGAAATTGATTTTATTATTTTATGTATATTTTGTTTTCTGGTTTTTGTTACATTATAAATGTCTACAACACAAAAATTGTGATGCAAGAATAAACTGACTTTCAAATGATATGTGAAAATGATATCAAGTTTTATTTTTTTTTTTGTTTTACATAAAAATCATATTAAGTTTAAAAATAAAGTGATAGTAAAAAATATATGCTAAAATATTACATAAAATCTTTATTTTTATGTAAGTTAAAAAAATAATTGCACTCTAATTCAAAGCTCTAATCCATATTTTAAAAAGAAAATATTAATACGAAAAAAAAATTAATTGAAATAAAACCAAAGAAGATTAAAGATATTAAATTTTCTCATGAAAACCGTATAGAATTCGCGAAATCAACCGCAGAAAAATCAAATAAATCAGTGATCTTATGAAATGAGAACATTAAAAGTATATTTCAACCTTATTTTAACACTTATTGGGAGTCTATTTAAGGCTAAGACTTCACCGATAGTCGTATAACAGTTTCACATATAATGTAATTTAACACTAATTGAACAAGAATAAATTCACTCTTTTTTTGCTAATTAGGTAATAAGTAAGTTAATAATCCAATATTATATATTTATGTTTTTTTTTTTTTAATAATTTTTAGCACATACCAATTTTATCACAATCATATTCCTTGTTTTTAATGGCCTAAAAGTTTGGATACAGCAGAAATATTTTTGTTTAAAAATCAAAAGGAAAAAAACTTAATTTTTAATAATTATTTTTAATTTTTTTCTTTTTAAAAAAAACCAATTATTTCCGCCCACTAAAATCAGTATAATATCATGTAAATCCGCGGAATAACTGAGCATGATGAAGAGGTATTGGGGGCTTTTATACTCCGACCTCATACCTTCAATTGTTCAATCATTTGGTTTCAATTAAATACCGATACAAGAAAGGCAGTTAAAAAGAGACAGTGTGAAAGTGTGGCGTCGTGGCGGTGTAGAGTTTTCTGGGATTATGATTATTATGTGGTATTGTAGTACATTGTATATAAAAACATAATTTTGTATAATAAAGAATGTAACTATTTTACTTTTCCTTAAGAAAAAAAAATATTTTTCATACGAGTACTAAATTTTTTTAATACTTATAATTAATAATATTTGAGTTCAATAAATATATAGAAGCATTGACATTCAGATTCAACAAAAATCCAATATTTTATTACAAAATATGAAATTATATTAGAAGATGATGGATTTTATTGGATATTTTGGGAAGGTTTCTTTATGTACGTACATATTTGTATTTATTAGTATTTATTGGGAAAATATGTTAAAAGAGACAATTATACTGGATTTAATATAGTAGAATAATTACGCTCAAGGCTTACAACTTTATTCATATATGTATAATTGCAACAGTCACTAAAGATCGAATGAATATATGTATATTATTTATCCTAAGGGAAAATGACCGGAACAAAATCATTATATGATCATATATAAGGTAATTTATTTTTAAAGTAGTTAAACCACCAACTCAAATACCAATCTATATTGTTCGGAATATAATAAGAAGACCTTGCATTTACATAAATGCCTCGAACTGTGGCAGTATGATTCTTTGAATCATGTTGATTCAATTTTAAATTTTAATAGACCGATATTGTAATAATCAGGAATTAGAAAATATTTCACAATATTTTCCTAATGGGTGACAAATATTTATAGAAAAATTTTGATATACATTTTTTTTTATATTCGAAGGCAATGAACTAAATAAAAAGGGTCGGCCTTTGGTAAGGTGATTTCTCAAGTAACTATAATTACAAATAAAAATAAGAAAAATAAAATATGAAAATATAGTATCTTTACAGTCTATTTGTAAAGAAAATTTGGTGTAATTGGACAGAAATTTGAATCGATTTAAAGGCGTTAATTGTCACCTTATGCTTAACTCTAACCTAACATAAGAGCATATTTTTTCAAATATTATCAGCAAAATTACGCTCATATGATACCTATGATATTGCCATTATTTACCAATGGCATAAACATTTATGAGCATAATTTTTACCCTGGTCTAGGCTAAAGGATTTATATAAGGTTCAGTCGATTAATTACATCACATAATTACAAACTTTTCACGTGTGGTCTTTAGTCATAGATTTCTGGGTACAATTTACCCTCCAGTGTAATATAGTGTCTCACTATCATCTACTATTTTATACTGAACCCGTAAATTTTACTAACATAGGTTTTATATACCTTTTAAAACATGTGCATTCCTTGCGATGTTTATATACAATGATTTAAAAAAAATAACTTTTTGAGTATTACAGATTTAGGAGTTATTTGCGACAGTGAGCTTAACTTTAGACTCCACTTTGAGCCATTGGTTCATAAAGACAATTCGACTTTGGGATATATTAAGCAGTGATGCAAGGAGTTATCTGACCCGCATGCCATTCTAAAGTTCTATCGCTTTTGTCAAACCTATTATGGAAGATGGCAGTCAGGTATGGTCACATAATTACAAAGTTCACGTGAACAAACTGTAATCCGTCTAAGGTAGATTTTTATGTTTTGCTTTACCTTGGGATGATCTTTCATTGCTGCCGCCTTATAGTAATACGCTAAAACTGTTAAGGTTACCTTCTCTGGAAAAGCGCCGTAATGTGGCAGATGTGATCTTCGTTCATCAAATTTTTAGGGGGTCATTGATCCTTCCTATAGTTCTAACATTCGTTCGTTGAGATCTGTCGATTTGTAAATCAATTTCCACCAGACAAACCACGGGAAGAATGAAGCGGTCTGCCAAATATCGCACGTGGTAAATGTCAATGCATAAGTTTTTGTCTTTTGGCTTAGTAAGTATGAACTGAGAAAGCTCTTATATTATTCCTAATATCCTATCAATGATATTTTGTATTAATTTCCCTCTTTAGGCTCGATTTCAGCAGTATTATTTTTATTACAATCCATTCAATTTTCTTCTTAAACAGATTGTCTAAGATTTCATGAAAATTTTCTATTAAAAATGTTGAAAATATATATTTTAAAGAAATAAATTAAGAAATTCTTGATTATAGTTTGTGATAATTTAGATTTCAGTATCTTAAAACAAATTCTGATGTAATTTATTGTGCTTATTATTTTCGTTCGAACTTACTCAATAAGATATAGCAACAGAAAATAAGTAGTTGAAAACAACTTCTTCGGGGTGCCGGAAGAATTCAAGAAGGTTACAATTGAACAATTTTGTCATGTACAGTAAAAGATTTAACACAGAAGAACCTGCAAAGGTGGTATAACATCAATCCAAGCGAGGATTTTGATTTTAAATTGATATATTGTATTAAAAACTTTCTTCCTCTTCCTTTAGGTAATTTAAATATTTATTAATTTCCTACATTATTAAAATAAAAAGTGAAAAAAAAACAATATGGAAAGAAAAAGGTGAACCACTTTGAATTAAAAAAAACTAGTTCTCATGTTTAATGTTGGTTTATTTGCATGTCTAATAATAATGTAAGAAACATATTTTAATAAGCTTTTTTAACGATTAGTTTCAAAAAAGCAAAGAAAAAAAGAAGAAATCTTTTAATTTATAATAATTGTATATTGTTCACATTTTCTTTCTATAAATGAAAAAGGTAAAAAAGGTCTACTCACCTTCGGGAATTACTTATTTTTGAAGTTCTCCAATAGAAATTCCAGTACAGTGCACAATGATATTTCTATTTTAAATCCTTAAAGCCTGTCCAAAATTGAGAAAGCTATTCCTTTTCCGCTGAATCTTTCTAAATTTCAATTTCAAGAATACAATTCAATTTCATTTTATTAGATCCGAATATCCTGTTTAGATATTCTTTATTTTGGAAATCCTTAAGGCGAAAGATTACATTACCAAATCAAAGAAAGTTTTTTTTTAAAGGCAAAAGAAAAAGAAAATCCTTTTCAATAAAGGTGTCGAAATAATTTTAAAGAAACAAAATTTTTTTTATATATAATAATGAATTATTCATTTTAACTTGCTTTATACTTATTAGGAAAAATAGTAAGATGTAGTTTTTGAAGAAATACCTGGGTTTGAAGTACGTATAGAGAAGTATATTGAGTACTCTGTTCATTACTAAAAATAAAGTATGACCTTTTGGGCAAAAAAAAAAATATCATGTATAAAAAGACGTTTACCACAACTTTTTCTTTCCAAAATATAAAACCTGATTTTTAAGTCACAAGCCTGAACAAGTGTGACTTATCTTGAACTATTACTTGGGTTTATTATTTCCCAAAACAGGATAAAAGATTTCCTTGGGCAAAAAGAAGATTGGTGGAAAGATATGTTCATAAAAAGAATAACATATGGCTGAATCACTAAAAATGCCTTCAGACTATCTGGTTTTCATATGTTTGGTCAAAAATTAAGTATTAGAAATGTTTAGAGACATTTCTCGAAAAAAACGTATAAACGTTATTATATGCCGTTGTACCAATGTGTCCCCTATATATTCATGCTATCTGAGTAGACGTTTTTGACAAAACCTATACGAAGATATGATAAAAGATATAGCCTAAAGGCACCTTTAATGTATGCTGTTCCAAAAGGAAGTAAATTTTCGAATGGGGTTCCCATAATCAATTATGGGAATAATGGATTTAAAAGATGAATTTAAGATGCATTTGTAAGTCACTTTTTGTTACATATTTCTTTCAATGAAACTAATGCAATATTTATATTTATATTTTTGCCTAAATGAACTACTTCGAATTAAGTATTTCTGGTCAAAACCTAATCAAATTATTTACTTATTATAACCCACGTATATATTTGTACCAAATTTCAACAAAATTGATTAAGAATTTGTCAAATTATATCTCTTATATTTTCAAAATATGAAAATATCTTCTAATAATACAATATTTAGAACTGACAAACTTCCTAAATGAACTTTAAACTTGAATAAATAAATCTTAATAATTAATTTCGGGTTTAGTAAAATCTTAAAACTGAATTTATTGACCTTTAAAATAAATATTTTAACCAAATTAAAAAAAATTTAAATCGCGTAATATAATTTCTATTTAATTCTTTTAATTCGATTAAAGACACCTCTGATATAATGAGAAGAATAAATAAGATAAAAGTTTCACCGAAGCTAATTTTTTGTTGTACAATAAGTTCTTCAGGAAAATCTTCTCCTTCAAGAAAATCTTGTTTATTTCATGAAATTTTAATGTGTTTTGATGAAACATTTCCTTTTCTTTTCCACCCAAAAATTTAACGTTTAAAAATGTTTTTCTTTAATAAAAAAGATACATAAAGGAAAATCTACTTGAATTGTGTTTTAGTTTGATTTCTATCTGAAGTCTTAGATTTTAAATTTTTGATAATCATCCATTTAGAAAGGAATTCATTTCCTTTTTTTTATATCACAAAACGTCCATCATTTTTTTCTGGAAGAAATAAACTGAAAAAATTTTATTTCTTGTGTGTGGAAATACTTTTTTGCTTTTCAATTAAATAAACACATAAATATATTGATGTTATTTCATCCTGTTAAAAATTTTGGAAATAAATACTTTACACAAAAAAATGGATTTGTTTTCACCATGAATGAACTTCTTACACAAAAAATTCTTAGAAAGGACTTTAGATGGTATAAGATCGAAAAGAGCAAAGAATTCGGAATTTTTAAATAATTATATATTTTAGGTATAGCCAAAGAATATATCTGGAAGCTTGTAGATGTAGTTCTATAGAAATATCATCCTCCTACTTCGGTAAAAGTGTTTGAACAAGGATGTTTATGAAACCGGCTTTAGTTTTCTTTTAAGAGATAGATCTTTCACAAAATCTATGATCTTACTTAATCTTAGTTAAATTTGATTTGAAGAACAACAATGCACAACTCACAGCCTCCTTCAGCAAAGTATTTTCAGTTATTCAATCCACCTAGAAAATGTCCGTTCGCCGGTCTGTGTCATCTGTGTCAAAATATGGTTAACACTATAACTTTCGAAGGCGTTATTCGCCGCAGGGCTTGGAATATATCTCTATTGTTTTTGATAACGATTTGAAAAGGGTTGATACAGAGTGACTTATGAAATCTGAGACTTTATCTTGGGAACCTCTGACTTGATTATAATTAATTATTTAATTTTAATGAAATGAGTTTAATTTGGTGAAGGCAATGTCACTGTATTTTCATTCAAAATAAAGAAATCGGAAATACTCCAAATCATTTGCGTTTTATTAAAGAAAAACCATCCGAAAGTTCGTTTTGCATACACCTTTTCGACAAAAACTAAGCTTTTTTAAAAATATTTCTTGAAACTTGATATCGCTTTAATTTACCAAATAATCAAATAAATCCTAATTAAATTGAAATTAACCTTCGGAACTTCCGTAATTAAATAAAGATTGGTTTTTTTAATGTTCTTAAACTATAAAAATTCTTGTCTCCGAAATATTTAATCGAACTTAAAATCTGTTATATACTTTAAAATACAAAGTTTTCTTAAACAAATTTTTATTACAATAGAAAAAGGGGATAATGAATGCTTAATTCAAAAAAAAAACTTCAGGTGTAATCATGTCCAAATTACTTAAAATTAATTAAACATAAAAACATATATAAATAATTTACAATCAAAATTTTCACAATTCCTAAAAGAAAATACTCCAAGACAAAATATTAATTAATATTTTTATTTTTTCTTATGAGAGACTTTAAGTGGATAAAGATTATGAGAGTAAAATTCGTTATTACATAAAAATAATAAAATCATATTATCTTACCGCGGCTTTAAATGAAGTGCTGAAATTTCAAGAAAACTTTTTCAGAAAAAGTGTATTATTTTCTTTATGTTCGGAATGAAAACAAAGTGATTATTATTTTTAAGCCGCTAAAAGATATAAAGAATTTTATACTTAAAATATTAAAAAACAAAAAACTGGATCAACCATAATAATTGACTTCAATTCACCTCATTTGAAATGGGAGTAATTTCTTAATTTAAACTCAAGTAATGATATCCAGTTTATGGTGATGTAATTTTTATACTTTCATTTTCAAGATGTCTTTCCACTGACCACGTTGACAATGGTTTAAAGCCGTATTATTGTTTCTTGAAAGAGTTTTTCTTTTTCTTAATCTTATAACAATTATAATTACTATGAAAATTTGTTTTTTTTTTTTGAATACCATTTTTTGTGTGATTATTAAAAACAACTTTTATACTTCAAATTATGATAAACAAGACTTTGTAGTATGAAAGTTACGAATGTTTTAGTAACCAGACAAGAAGTGTCCAAAAATTACGAAATGAAACTTGAAAAAAATTTACAATTATCGAATTTCTTTTTGTTTAAAATTGTTAAAAGCTTGACAAAAATAATAATGAATTTTTTTTTTGTTTTATTTAAAAATAACACGAAAAAAATAAGTTCGAATACTTTCTTTTGGTATACTTCAAGTATTTATGATTTTCAAACGATTTATGTTTAATCAAAAAACCTACGAAATTTAAAATACAAACATTTAAAAATGGATAAATTCCAAAATACTTTTCCATTTAAATCCAAAAATAGCATTCCATAAATAGAACGTATTTGTTTGATATATGTTATTTTTAAAGGTATGTTTGCAGTCCCTGAATAGACTATTACTACCAAAATCTTCGTAATTGTTGGAAATTTACTATAATAGCTGTGTTTTTTGAGAAAAATAAGCGTGAATGCCATATATTTATACGCACTAATTTAGCGATGTATAAAATCCGTGTCTAATTTAACGAGAGATAGGTAGGTACTACTATCAGATAGTAGATGACGCAAATCAAAACTTTTTTTTACTGTAATATTTAAAATTAAGAGAAAATTGGTTTGACTTTTGAATTTTTTTTTCTACTATTTTTATTTCGTTTTTTTTTATTATATAAGAACATATATAAGAACAATTGTTTTTTTGAGAAAGTGAAATAGTGGCCGACAAAATTCCCAAAAAAACACAAGTATTATTGTTTAATTCGATAAAGGCTCTTTCATTTAAATGCGTTAAACTTTAATATGCCTATTTAAAAACTTATAAGGAAATAAAAATCGGTGTCTAAAATATGTCGGTATAAATTTCTATTATTTGTCCTGAGACTTATTCTATTGCGAATGTGATATTTTGTCATATTTAAAAAAATAAAAAGATCAAGCCAATGCGACACTTGCCTTGTTTTTATTAGGCTTGTTTTATTTGCCCTCTTGCTCTGGGGTAGAGCGAGTTTTTACATTGAAAACAAAAACAACAAAAGAGCTAATCCTACACTACTTTCAGAGCAGGTGTAACTATCACACCCGAAATTAGTTCAGTTTTCTCCCATAAAAAGTGTATTAGCTAAACGTTTCTCATTTCATTACAATATGGTTGCTAAGCAGCGCTGCAAACATTTGAATTAAAATTTTCTGCTCATTTTTTTTGCCACTTACCTTGCTCCAAGATAGGGTATGGCAAATAAAACAGACCTATTGTATCCTAATTAGTTCGTCTTCAAGAGTTTGTCTGGAGGAAATAAATCTTGGTAGCCGATATTAATTGGACACTTTACCTTGCCCCAAAATATAATAAAGAAAAAGGCAGATATTGTTTTTATTGGTTGTAGTGCAAAGCTGAGTAAGGTCGGTCAAAATGTTTACATGGAAAAGGCGATGTAATAGGAGCAGTCAGCTACAAAACATAAACAAATCAAAGCAATCGTAAAGAAGTGGGGTATTTTTCTGAACCAATTTAATCGACCAATCTACCAGACTAAACTAGTATACTCCTTTTATAGGGCAAGTTAACGCCCTCTATCATAAGTGTAGGGCTGTCTGAGGACTGCCAACTGTTTTATACGGCGCTTTTTCCATTTGAAAACAAGGACAGATTCGGTTATAAAAGGAAAGAAATTTTAATTTTACCTAATAACAGTCGACATGCATACACTATTTAATTCCAGGACTCGTCTACAAATTCCTCGACAGAAACCTTATACAAATAAAAACATATTTCCAGTGATATGAATATCATGTGCAGTGACTATATATTTTTATTTTAATCTAAACTTGCTATTTCAGGTATTTCAAAAGAATAATCATTTTGTTTCTCGACATATTTTATCAAATTAATTTCAATGCCATTTTTCCGATGAAATTTCTTCAGAAACACGTCGTTTTATATGAAATAAAAAAAAATGCATTGTTAAAAAAAACATATATAAGTATATATAATTTAAATCATAGAACTGGGTGGTCATGGGTGTAAAACTGTTTACGCACGTACATTACAATTTCCTATTGCAATCAAGTTTAGTAAAAAATACTGCAAAATTAATCTTGATTAAAGTGAAAGACAATTTTTCAACGTTCAAGGTCTACTTCTGGTGGAGTAATTTCCTAAACTAGATTTAATTTGATTTCTTATATGTAGTTGTTAAATTTCCAACTGTTTCATCGAAAAACTATATTGTTTTTCTCAACAGAAACTTTGAAGGCTAACTGGTAGCGGTACCCAAAAATAGTTATCTTATATAAATTTTCTAATAAAATCCGTACTGAATTGTTTTGTAGTATGTACTTTTAAATAAAGTACATATACGAAAGAATATTCTAAGAAATTATTTCTTAATGGCATGATTTTAATCTTGTGAGTTACTTTTAAGAGAATTACAAAATTTTTTCTTCGCTCTAATTCACTTCTAAAAACAAGTTCTTAAAATAAATTAAAAATGACAAACTTTTATAGGATATAAAATTTTCCAAGAATTCTAAAATAAATGCAAAAATTGCAGTTTCACAAAAGCTTTAAAATAATAATTTAAAATTAATGGTTTATTATCGATTTTTCATGATTTTCTTATAAAATTAATAATCCATAATGAGTGAAAGGAAGAAATATGAAAACATGATTTAAACGTTGATATATTTGTGTACTTTAATTAGCGATAGACAAAGTTCTACTTACAGTTATAGTATTGTAGTTGTTCTTAACCGGATATTAAAAGACTGATCTATACTGTTTAGATATTACTCATTGTTTTAAAATTTTGGTGTGTACTAAAAAACGAACCGGAAAACCGCTTTTTATAATCAGGTACACTACGAGGAGCATGCATATGTAACTTTAAGAAATAAAAATAAATTATGTTCGCTTTTTAAAAGAATTTAACACTAGTGAATTTTTAAGGCCATGTTTCTGGACTATTCGTTTCTAAAAATTAAATAATTCCTTCGTCTTTACATTTAGGTACGTACTACCGCAGAGTATATTAACCAGAGTTCTTAACGTGGACTCTGATTTGGTTACATTTGTAGTCTGCAAGTCATGCCACTTTATTAATAGTATTTGTAAAAAAGACTCTATGTGATATAAAATTCCATGCGTATTTACAGCCTTTTGTACAGACATTAATGACGAATTTGTCTTCTTTGCAGCGCTGTACTGGGGCCAAAAATGTATATACACAAAGAATTCTCTGTTTATTTTCTCTGTGATACTACATAGCTAGTTCAAAAAATTGATTAAAAATTGAGTTCAAATTCTTATTAAAGTATTCATTTTCCGGATGTACATAAGTCTAAATGAAGCAGATTTCAAGTGCATTTAAGTGGGAACTGACTTCAAGCTGACTTCACTCCAGTCTATCAGAAAATAGTTTATGACTGATTTTGGAAATTTAAATCTGACAACAATATTCATAAGCTATAAATGGATTTAAAAATGATAAAAAATTAATAGGACCATGAACATCCAATGGGTTGACATGTAAAACCAAATGAAGATTTGAAACCAACAAAAGTTTATTTAAATTCCAGCTCAAGGAAATTTTAAAGAAATTTTAAGTCAAATTGAAAATTATTTAAAAGTACTTGTAAAAACCTAACTTGAAATTCCAAGACAATATTTCAAATATTTATGTATAGTACGTAGTAACTCTTTAAAAACATAAAAT
Source organism: Xylophagus ater (assembly GCA_963422695.1). Taxonomy (NCBI): domain Eukaryota; kingdom Metazoa; phylum Arthropoda; class Insecta; order Diptera; family Xylophagidae; genus Xylophagus; species Xylophagus ater. Next base: position 8,514,656 of record OY730481.1, read on the forward strand.
CATGAAAATTCAAATGCCCTAAAACTAAATTCCCAGATGGATGCATATAATTTAAACGCTGCGTTTTGCTACAGCTGAAGACACATTAGCAGCAATAATGTACATTATCTCATGATTCTCGATTAAATTGCGAGATGGGATCGAATTTTAATCAAGAATCGAATTATGTACATTATTAAAGCTAATCTATCTTTAGTATAAGGTTTATACTATAAGCTTGGTCATTTATTCGATAGTGAATTAAAAATTCAAATAAGGTTTACACCCATTCCGGGCATAAAATATCTGATCACTATTTTATGGAATACGAATAAATAAGTCAATATGCAAATGGTTTCTTGTAACGTAGAACTAAATTGTGTAAGCTTTTATGTTTCTGGAACTTGATTTTATATCCATTTGAGATTGCAGGAAGAAAAATAAATGTAGTTCAATTAAAATGACGCTTTCAGAGAATGAAAAAAAATATATCGTTTCTAGCCTCTAACAGGTAGACTGCCTTAACCACATAACTAAAAGGTTAGTGTACCGCGATATTGCACAGAATGCTTTGGTAAAGGGCCATGAGATACATCGTATATATTGTGTAGCATCCATTGGCCTGAAGTATCGTGGAATATATGTGAAATTAATATCTTTCACATCATACTGCATATTAGTGTCTCATTTTTGAATGACAGCAATTTAATTTTTCTCATATTCTAAAATAGCAACTAATGAATGAGGAAGGTACTACTATAGTAGGTATATAAGAAAAAATTGGAAAGAAATATGCTAGTAGGAAGGCAAACAATGTCTGAAAGAAGATTGTATATGGAAAATTTAAACTCAAATTATCTAGTTGCATATAGTATATCAGAAAATACCTCTACTTTTGGAAATATTATTGATATAAGTAATTTTGAACTTTTTTATGATAACTAGCATGAATCTTCTTGCTCTAGGAGGATATTGAAAAAATTTGGTAATAAAATTGAAACCATTTGTAGGTTTGGTACGTATTTTACCTTAATGCAATTGAAATTCTCGATCTCTATTCATTTGTTTGTTCGTGATAGAATAAAGTTCTTATAAATCTCTAGTTATCCTAGACTTGACGCCCAGATACAAGTACAAGTCCCAAAATTTAATAAATCCAGTTGTAACTATAATAAATCAAAATGAAATTCGAAAAACAATAAATGAAATATTTTTTTTTATTACAAAAATATAAAACATTAATAAAAATGACTAAATCAATAAATCTTATGTTAGGAGCTTAATTTTAAAGGAAAATCACATTTGAAATAAAGAAACTATATAAAAAAGTTAAATGAAAATTCTAAACCAATTCAATGAGAAAGGAAAAGTTTTTCCAATGAAAAATATAATAGTCGTCTCTTTTTCTGTGAAATGTGAAATTTTCTAATTTATAAATTTGTTCAAAACAATAATGGCAGCAAACAAAGTTTTGGTATTTTAAATAAAAGATTTTTAAACTAAATTAAATTTCCAATCTATCATCCAGTATAGGACACACTATAGGAGCCAGTTTCAATATTGATGTTTTGTAATGCTGGATGATGGAATTGTTGTCCATTTGGATTATTATTATAACCAGAATTGTAGGGTTCTTGGAATCTATGTTGAGTGGGTTGTGGTGGAGGTGGATTGTATGCTGGACGTGGTGGATTATATGCAGGTTGTGGTGGATTATATGCTGGTTGTGGATGTTCATAAACTGGAGCTGGATTGTAATTAAAATTATTTGTAGGTGGATTATGTCGTTGTTGTTGTTGTTGATGATGCTGTTGTTGTGTTGGTGCTAAATTATTTAAACGAAAATTGCTAGCTGGAACTTGTCGATTATTATTAAATCCTTTTTGTCCTGTATAATAAACACTTGGATCTTCACGGTATTGTCCATCATCTTCCTCGTTCGGTCCAAGTGGTGTTATATTTGGATTACTATTTGTTAATGTTGGTGGTGGTACATTTATATCATTTCCTAAAATAAATAAAAAATTCAATGTCATTCATAAAAAAAATTAATTTCTATTCGTATATAATATAATATACCTTGCGGTTCAAATCCACGTCTACTTGCACCATATTCAACTTCTCTCAATTTTCCACCATCATCGACATAACCATATTTTCCATATACTTCACCGTTTGGAAATTTTGTTTCAATTTTAAAACTTCCATCAGCTCCCTCATAACCATAACTATATGAACCGTCCTCATTATGTTTATTAATTTGTTTCAAAATTGGAACTGGTGTTGTATAGTCTCGTTGTTGACCTGCTACAACAATTATCAAGGTGGATAAGCCTATGATCTATGGGTAAAATTAAAAAATGAGTACAGTTTTGACAAAAATATGGCTAGAAACTTGTTTTCAACATATTTTGTGGTATGTAATTGAAACAACATATATGTAATCAAAAATAATTTTACATTATTATTATTATTACTTTTAATAAAAGGTAAACTGGTTTAAGGCATTTTTATTATATACAAGTTGTTTAATTTCCTGAAAGTGAAGGAACGCTATGACCTTGTTGTTGATTTTCTATATAATCGTATATAGTTTAATTATTCATTTCAATTGATACTAATCGATTTAAAAGAATTCTGATAGGATTAAAATATATGGTAAGTAATAAAGTGTTTTATTTTCAAGTAGATAAATTCCAATTGCAGTTACTAAAGACTCAATACAAGTCTTTAGAAACTTTATTTCAAGGATATTCATGCAAAAAAGGCATAAAAGTCGGGAAATATTTATGTATTTCAATTTCTATTTAGAATAAATATTTTCTCAATTCGAGAAAATAGGTTTAAATATGAGGTGGGTTAGAATTTATAATAAGATTATGAAAATTGTGTAAAACCTACACGTCTAGATATAAGGTATTTCTAGATAATTCTATGAAAATCTAACTACTATATAGCACAAGCGGAAGTTTTGTCATTTAAAATATTTTTTGATCTACAATCTATTTATTGTACTACAATCGTAAATTAAAGCTGTTGCTTTTAAAATGACGAAATTAATTGCATTTTCAATATTTGGTATGAAAATCCAATTGAATAAAATGTCTATCAAACCTGATTTAAAATTGATAATATTAATCAAAGAATGTGGTTAGGAAATAATTAAAATAAAAAAATTTCAAAGTCATATTACGAGTTTAAAAATAGTTTATATAAGATTAAACTTGAAAGGAAAGCTAGTAATAGCTACTTTGAATACTGAAAATATCATTGACAAACTACAAATCAAAATTATATGATTTATTGTTCTATCTATAATAAAACTTTAGAAGCTCGCCATCTGTCTATTTTGTTCGATATAAAGTTTTAGGTATATTTAAAAACAGATGATCTTATATTAACCTATTTAACAGGTATTGTTGTAACCTTTAAATATGTGGTGTTAAATATTTGCTAAAATGCATAAAATACTTAGTAATTTTACGATCCTCGCTAATTTCAAGCCTTTATCCAGTTAGCTGGGTATACTTACTTATTCAATAACACCTCATACAAAGCTTCTTATACCTCTGGAAAAGTACAAGTTAAAATTTAAATTCAATTTATTTTATAATGCAAATCGCGGATGGATGCAAACGTGTCACAGAGTCCATAGCATTACATTAATACTGATACGAAATTATTTAATCTGGGTCATTTTCTAATGCGGAAATAAAAATATAGTATATCGTAAAATAAGTAATTTCATAACAGTGTAACAATGGATTTAAGGAAGAATTGAAATATGGCAGAGTTTGTAGTAAAAAGAATTTCGAGAAAATATTATAGTAGTTTGACTGTGATAAAAACTTAAATTCTATAAAGCATAATTTGTATCCACATCCTGAATATATTCTGATTAAAATCTAAATTCATTTCTATGAAAAATGGCTGCAGTTATTCAAATTACGATAACCTTTCCTGGTTATTATACTAGTACTACAAGTACATATTGTATTAAATCAAGTTAATAGTGCTGCAATTATCTTGAAATAAATTGCAAAATAAGACACCAATCCCAATATCACAAACATTATTCAATTGGTTTTCTTTTAAAATGAACTTGTTGTACTTTTATTAGAGTTCATATTTGGTAACAATATTGTGGTTAAAACTAACAAAATGAAAGTATTTTCTTTATAAATTTTAACTGATTTAATTCAATTTTTGTTGATAAAATGAATTATTTGTGTTTCCTATTTAGATATGTGAATTTTAAATTTACATACATTATTAAATTAGATAGGATTCCTTTACTCGGATAAGAATTGTTATTTCAAAAATGGACTATGTCTTATATTTATAAAAATAAATATGGTCTAAGCTTCTTTCAGTAGAAGTAAATAATGCTCAATTGAGAAAAACATTCAATTGAAAATATTATTACCGTAATTTTTATATATATGATGTTGTCCTTAAAAATAAAATATATAAGGAAAAAAAACTTTAGAACAAAAAATCCTTGAGCTAAAAACCAATACCGCAGAGATAGGAACTTGAATTTATTTTGGTATTAATCATACTTCGTCACTAAGTTTTACAAGAGCACTAGTAGACTTGATATTTTCTTACATTAATAGCAGTTGACCTAACCTATTTTTCTGTGTATAATTTTCTTCTCTAAATAACTTGTAAACCAATCCTGTTGATGCTAAAACTGTCACATCTAATGAAACTATATTTATTGATCGAATAGCTACTATCTAAAAATGAAATATTCTTAAACAAAAAAACAATATTAGACAATAATATCAATATATCACAATACAAGATATCACATATAATATATCCTATCAAAATAACTAAAATTTCATTCAAAAGCACGTCTCACAAAATCCTTTATATCACTCTTTTCAAAACCTAAAAACAAAAATACACTAGTAACTTGATATTTTTCTCATTCTTACCAATGGTTTCAACATAATGATTGTTTTTTGTAAAAATTCGATTAAATTTCCTTCTAATAAAATCAATAACAAATCACTTTTGGCAGGACACAAAAAAAAATAATACACGTTTGACACTATAAATATCGATCACAAATTTTTTCTTTTTGTTTCAAAGAAACCTACTCATCGACACTTTGTTTATTAAGAACTTCACAAAATCCCCAGCATACCAGCTTATATATAAACTTTTGTGGCTTAAAATCAATTGAGCTGTTACAACTCGAAATACAAACTTGAAGAAAATATTACAACAGGTACAACAACAAGTCTTGTGAGACCAAGACCAGTATGAGTTAAATATAGGTACTACCACTATTCAACGAAAAAATTTGAATTTTGCACTAGTATTTACAAAACTGTGTTGTAAAAGCATTGATTTCTGATAGTCTGGAATTTTCCAATTTTATAAATGCACTTGGTTTAATGTACGTATTTAAATTGTTAAGGTTCGCTTAACATGAATTAAGTGTAGGTACGACAGTAAGCATAATTTTCATACATTTTCCATACATAAGTCTGGAAATCACCTAATCGAAATGAAATCGACCACCTTTGTAATGTAATCAAATCCAATTACAGGTTGGTATTTTGTACTTACTTATATAAGATCGGCAGGAATTGCAATGAAATTAATCAAATAAATATAGTATTTGGTTTTTCATTACTTTTCTTTGATTTATTCATTTTTAATTGAATTGGTATAAAATTTCCCTTTTCAAAGAGGTAATTGCCCTTAACGTAGGCAGTAAAATTACCAAACAAAACGTTTCATATTTAAATTATATCAAATTTTTAAAATAGTTTTTCTATTTCAAAATTAACTTCAAACATGTAATTAAATTCTGGAAATATAATTTTTATATTTTTTATGCAAATAAAGCTTTTAAAATATTGATGTGAAATTGTATGTTTTGAAATTATTGGTAATCGAATATTTGACTAATTTTAGTTTTTATTCAATTTTTAAAAATTGGAACCCAAAAATTTGGTTAAAAAAAATAAATCAAGAGGTATTTGATACTATTTTGTAAGATTGTAATATTCAATAATCGATTTTTTAGGGAGACTTTGCTCAGACATCTATGAATATTATTACTTAATAGATATTTATGGACATGATTTTGAACTCCACCTTTACCTGTATACCGAGATGCTAAAATTTCTGAAGAATTAAGTTTTTCCTACTCCAACTAAGCTTTAAACTGTGGCAGTAACAATGTTTATATAAACGAAGACTAAAATCTTGTTCAAATTTTCACTACTAATTAATAGTATTGATCAAAACTGATTTGGAACTTAATTAGAATTGGCAAAAACTTAGTTCAAGTAACTAAAAAATCTGATAACCAAGACTTTCGTCTGAGTGTTGATATTCGTTCGGCAACCTATGTTAGTCGTTTTCCAACAGATGTATTATTAAGCAGCTCTTAAAATTTCATTGAGTAAAAATCATGCACGTATTTTAAAAATTTCAAAACAACTAAATTGATACCGTATTGGGCGAACTGGATTTCATCATACTAAAGTTTAAACGAAAATTCTTCGCCAAGTTGGTAAAAATAAACTAATTAATTGTTTAACCTCTTTGCAAGGATCATAGTGATTTAAAATTGTGTGTAATAAAAACTTCAATCAAAAACCGTCGATGATTAACAGCTCATGATAAAAATAATTACACTCCAAAACAACGTCATTGTATATGAATTTCGCCAACTGGAAATAGATATTATTTATGTTGCAACTTTACCTGCGTACTATAAAAGGTAGTATAAATTACAAAAGGTATTTTGGACATTCCGAAAATATAATAATAATAATAATATAATTAAACAACCTTGCCAAAGGCATTTTAAATATTTAATATCAATATGAAAACATGGAATAATGTCATGCCACTGGTCATATTAAGTAACCAATAAAGAAATGTCAAATTTATATTCCATATTTCATCGTTTAGTTGCAAAGACTTTCAATATTTCAGCGGAAAAGACCATCATATGACTTGTAATATACCTTTCCAGAGATGGTAGAAATAGTATATTTCAGTTGACCAACGTCATGCAAGTTTACTCATATTTTACTACGAAAAAATGAGTAGTACTAACAAATTGATTTATATAATACATCGCTATTTCCTTGTATTTCCCATAAAAAGTTGTAGGCGCAAGTTTTATGAAAAACATATTGTAAAATTCATAATTATTCAGTTTTGAATAAATTAAAAGTTATAGGTGTAGGACACCTAAATTGCTTGTCGTGATATAGTTCCTTTACTGCTAATCGATCAAATACGTCTAAAATTAGTACGATGGATTAAATCAATAAGACCGTAATGCAAAAATACTAAAAAGTAGTACAACTATTAGTATTTCAAACAATACATAACAAAAATTAAAATTATGAAAACAAACTTATTTCAAATATTTCATTCGCTAAATAAGCAATTTACTTGAAAACCAAAACTTTGTCATGGTATTTAATTAAGCTTAATCCTAAAGTTTTGTATTTATAACAAATTGACCGACTAAAAAATCATTTAAAAATAAATAAAATTAAATTTGTTAGATAATTTTTCTTAATTTACCAAAAAAAGAAAAAAAGAAAATTTGAAATTTGTTTAAAAATTATCCAAAAAATTTTTACACGATATTTAATACATAATTTTCCAGTTTTATAACGAAAATACTTTAAAAAAAAAATAACATGAAACAAAACCTAAGGATTTGTTGAAGCAAATCATTTTGATTAAATGATGACCATTCAACCATGTCAATAATAAATATACTTTGGAGAAACAAATATATCCCCAACAAATTCTGTCCAAACCATTGGTAATTTTGGAAAGCTAATCTAATAATATCGACCATGGAATTGTGTAAATATAAAATTCCTTAGATTCTTGATATTATTCATTCTTGCACAATAACTCCCATCAAGGTTATCAAGAATAAATAATAAAACACTATATAAGAAAGTCTTGAATACGCCCGGATTACTCTAATATCTAATATCTGTCACACACAGAAAAACTAGAAAGCTTTTGGTTAGTTCTGATCTGACAACTAAAATTCAGTTATTACAACAAAAAACTTAGTTATCATAACAAAAAAATTCAGTTTCCCGAACTATGCAAAAGCTTTAAGAACAATCTCCAAACAGCCGACTTCCTATTCTGACAGGAAAAATCAGAAAACTAGAAAGAGATGGACTTTTGCAATTTTCGCTAGTATTGATCGAGTAAAAACATCAGAGTCTCCCCACACAATTTAGAAAAATTGGTAGTGTGCGACGGTATCGTGTGTGATTATTGTGAGAGGATGGCACCCGCAAATGAAGTACCATATAAATCAGATAAACATGTTCATCTGTTTTTGAGGGGAATCATCTCCAATCATCGAAAATTGGTAACCGGCCGATTCCACTCGCACAATTCCACTCGCACAATTCCACTCGCACAATTCCACTCGGGCACAATTCCACTCGGCACAATTCCACCCGGAATAATTCCACTCGAAAAAATTGCAGAAGGCTTCAACAATTCGTTAAACCACCTAATTAATATTTGTGATCCAAACATTTGGTAACTTATTTAAGGATTAAGAAGAAATAAGATGAAATGAAATTCCAAAAGGATCATGTGCGGAATCAAAGAGAAATTTGTGCCCCCCAAAAAAAGAAATACAAAGATCTCTCCGAACATTTATCTCGGGCAGCAAATAACATCAATAATTATGATCCGTTTGAATATATGAAGGCTATTGCGGGAATAACAAGAATTGAGTTTGTCAAATTGAAAAAAAATAAAAATTTTGTTCGCTTACCTTATGTAATTTATATTTAATTTAGAATTTATATTAGAATAATGACATAACAATTCGACTAGGGAGCAATTTAATTCAATGTATTTAACTCGCGCGAGTTAAATACATTGAATTATATTGCTCCCTAGTCGAATTCTGCCGAGTGGAATTGTGCGAGTGGAATTGTCCGAGTGGAATTGGCCGAGTGGAATTGTGCCGAGTGGAATTGTTTCGAGTGGAATTGTGCCCGAGTGGAATTGTGCGAGTGGAATCGGCCTAGAATCTCGAAAATTAGTTGGGGAAATCAGAAATGCAGAAGCCGACAAATTTTGTAGGATGACTGTTTTCTGCCTTTATGTTTAACCAATCTTTGTATAGTGGTATCCCATACTTGCATCAGAAGTAGAAAGTCGGCTGTGTGGAGATTGGCCTTTATGACTTTTCTGTGTGCAGATAAAATTTTCAACTCGTTTAATTTCAGTATTTATATTAACATGGATTGTAATAAGAATAATAATTAATCAGGAATTAAGTTAATTAAAATTTATTATTCATGATTGGTTTTGATTAATTAGATTCGTTATACATAATTTTTTTTTAAGTTGACAAAATTTACCATTAAACATATTTTGTTAATTTAAAGACTCATTGAAAAAAATTAGTTAGTACTGAATTTGAAAAACGTTTTAAAGTTAAAATTTAAGTAGGAAGAATTTACATGGGATCATATTTTAGTTTTAATTTTTAAGCTTATTGATCTTTACGTTTCTTCTTTTTATACTATACTTGGGTTTAATTAAACTACCCATTATCATATTGAGTTCTAAATTGATAATTACTATAGTAAAGATATCTCTGCAAATATTGAAAATGAATAGGTTCTTAAGATTCAGCTGTTTGACACACAAATCTTCCCTTAATTTATGCGGCAAAAAATTAAAAATTTGTAATTGTGACTCTACTTGAAATATCAGAACTCCATTTTAAGGATTGTTAGCAGGGTGGTACTACATACTGGTTCATGTCAAGAGTTATATATCAAATATTGATATCAGGCGAATAGAATTGGAACTATAGTTTGAATAGTTCCTTTAGGTATGACTATATGCTTTCTCGTGGAATAGTAATCTTTCAAAAGGTTTTAAGAATTAAAGAGTCTTTCAACCTTATTTACCTATATACATAATTTTTTTATAACTATTTTATTCAAAAGACGCTCATATATTTCGCAAAATTCATGTCAAAAAGTAACGATACCTACTTTTAGAAAAGCCTTCACCATATCCTTAATTTTATGTCTGAAAAACAAAGAAAAAAGTACATAAGTACATATACTGTAAGAAACCATAAAAAAACTGATTTTATATGATTTTTTTTACAGGTCCATAATATTTTAATAAGAACATGTACATAAACTTTACAACCATGTTGCTTAATGTTTCAGATGTAAGTAGAATAACTTAAATACAGCGCATGATACGTAACTGATTCGTCCATTTTTCCAGTGTGCTTTTACAATGTTTTGTTGAATTTTTGTTTTAACCTTTTATTTTCTTAGGTTTTCTTTAGGACAATGACACTCAATTGGTGAAAAGAATGACATAGTAAAAAGGTCAATCCATTAGCAAAAATGTCATGAGTCTCTAAGGACTACTTTCTCATAACATTGAACATTATTGTTTTTTACTGAAATTCAAGCTTTTACTCAAGAATCTATGACACGTTCAAGTAAGTACATAACTGAAAATCTTATTTTGATTTGATACTCTCAGATAATGGGGTGTGTGATAATATAATATGTCTGGAAGTTTTTGCTGAATGAGTAACAAATGAAAGAATGAAAGGAAGTTCATATAATAGAATATTGATTTTAAATATTTTAGATAGTATTGCAATGATATTATCAGGGTTTCCCATAATGAAAAAAAGTATACTATTATTAGTCGTAAAGATTACAGGTTGTACCTCACTATATGGCAAAATGAGATAGGCATATTATATAAAATATTCCATATGTCCCTTCTATTAGGAATTTTCTAATTTTCTAATAAGGGAAACTGACCCTTATAAACAAAATTCTCTTCCAAGGATTTGAAAGAAAATATATGGATGAACTGGAAATTTATAGTGTCAATAGAAGTAGACAAATTTTTTCATCTAAATCTTATTAATTCGTTTGATTTTCAAAGCACAAGGAAGATTTTCCTTTTAATTTAGTACATTGAAAACACAATTTAATCGCTGTGTTCTATATTATATAGAAGTTCTAGTCTATTGAACCTGTAGTCCAAGTGTAAACTGAGCACTTCCAATTGATGGGTTACAGAACGTTAATTTTCAAAATAATTTCATTTGGATTCTCTTTTTGAATTTTAAATAATTAAACCAAAATATTTTTATACCAATATCGGTTTTTCTAATAAAAATTCCACTCTTTTCATCTAATTAAATTTTGTATCCTATTTTTATATGCCTATTAAGATGTAATAGATTTTCCCTAACTTTTTCTTTTAAATAATAGCCAAAAAGAAAATCAAATTTTCCGTTTTAATTTTTGTTTTTGGGCTGGTAATTTAGAAACAACAAAAAATTAATTGCATTGGAAATGTTTGATAATATCAATAATTATGATATTTTATTTTTATCTGTTAATCATGATAAAAATTTAATGGGAGATTTCATGAAATTAAAAGTAATTAAGTGTAGTAACGTAATTAAGGTTGTTCACATTATATTCTTTTGAAAATTTTAAGTATATACGAAAAATCATGTTTCAAAAGCATTTTTCTTTTGGGATGTTTTTAGTTCATTAAATTCTTCGCTTTAATTAGTTCTATAAAAAAAAAAACAAAACTACATTCTTAAGACAATTTTGTAGTATTTTCTTTTAAACAAACTGAATCCTTATAAAGACATTAAAGTATAGAATTACAATTTTATTGTTATCAATTTAATTATAGACCGATAAAATGGATTACCAACCAAAAATAGATACATTTCTGTTACGGATCTAGAATTTTTCATTTCCAGTCCATCTAAAATTGTCCTATATTTATAAATCAATCTAAAAATAGTTCTAACCTTTCTAATATTGATTTACTGTAATTAATAGTAATTCATTCATAGTATTTAGATAGCATTAATACTGTTACGTTAATTTGTAGGTGACATTACAAGCTTTTACATATCTACGTCGGATACATGAGAAATAATTAAATACGAGAAATCCGAACACAAAAAAATACTAATTTAGATAAACACTCAATTGGACTTAATCGATATATAATCCAATTGATACAAAAATAAGCAATATTAAATTTCCTCAACTCATATGGTTTTAAAATATGGCTTTAATGAGTGTTTCAAATTCAATAATTAATTTAAAATTAAGATTTTAAACATTTAAGAGTTCACATGTCAAGGAACTTTGGGTTATTCCTGAGTCTGCTTTATAGTTAACATTCAACAAGTCTTTTTTTCTCATATTTTTGATTTGATTTTTTTGGTTTAACGGCCGAGCTTATTCAAACTTACTGGTGGAAAAAGCTCGATAACGCAAATTAATTCGAGACAGAACTCACAAACTAAAATTTTAGTACTCCGTCTTCCAAGCAATAATTGTTTGAACGAATTACAAAATTAAACATACATTTAGGCGTTATAACTATTATCAAAATTTGCTATTACTACAAAACAAGTGATTTATAAAAATTACTCGACTTACACGATTTGTACTAATACAAATTTTGTACAATAAAACTATAAGAAAGTATTTTCTGAGTAGTTTAAATAAATTGTAGAATCATTTGTATTGTTATTATGATTTAAATTCTGTAGTAGAAAAATTGATATTACCTTATCAAGAACAGAAACACCATCATTTCAAAAGTCAAACACATTTACATTTTACACCTTTCTTCCATTGAATTTTCCATTTTGATTAATATGTTCCCATTAAGAGCAAAACAGAAGCTTTAAGTTTTAAATGAAAAATCTGTGCACAGACAATAGCCAATCCATCAAGCGCAAATCCCACCGAGAATTTCTGGATAACAATTTGACTAGTATTAAACTTAAAAAATAATTTACATAAATTTCTCTATGCTACATTTTCCTATACAATTTAATAATTTACAAATGAAATTCTAATCTATTTGATAAAAGAACCATTTGTGTTTATCATGAAATATCTGTCCATCCATTTGAATGGGTGGATAACATAGTTCTTAGTTTTGTGTCTATTTTAAGCTTATTTCTTCCGTAGGAATTGAAATAGATTGAAGATCAATAATTGTAGAACGGATATAGCAGTAAAAATTTTGTCACATTTATTCTTAATGTCCTGGGAAAATATTTCAATTTGACATTATTTTCACTATTTTATATAATGCTTGTGTTTTATGAGCGTCTTTCACCTGCTTGTAAGCGAAACACCTTCCGTTTAACATTTTAATTCCCATCACCGAAGTTTAGTTTATGACAGTAGGTAATCTTTGTGGAGCCCTTTAGACATTCGTTTTCTTTTAAAGCCTTGAAAATTTTCATGAATACATATTTTTTTTCTTGCTTTCTTTAGTTGTCATCTTTAAAGTAATGACCGTGATTTTTGTTGGATGATTTGTGTTCACTTAAAACCTTTTTGTCATGGAAAATTACACTTACTAGCAGAACGGACAAAAAAAAACGGAATAAGAACGTCGATAAGGAACATAAAAATGATTGAGATTTTTTTTATTATGTTTTAAATAGCATAATATCATAAATTTTGTGATAGGAAGAACACGTTTCTATAATAATAAGATAAAATATTCTTGTTTTTCTTTCATTTCGGTTGTTTTGATTATTTTAAAGTACACACTAAAAATTGACAAGGAGAGGAATCAAAGTGCTCCTCCCCACAAAAGGTAAAACTCTGGAAAACATCTTACCAGAAGCTTTGATATAATTTAATTTTTGTCATTCATTTTGACGAGGGTTTATCAAAACAGAACTGAGAAATTATTTTTACACCATTATTGTTATCATTTTTGAAATGAAATATAAACGATTTTTTTTTAAAGCCCCGGAAGGTTGATTTTATAAATTATTTTTACATCATTGGATTAGGAAGCTTTAAAATGAAATTATATATTAAATAAAAATCTAAATATTATCTTATATAAAAATATAAATTTTCGGACACTTTATGGTCTATTTGATGACACAATTATAATTTTAGTTATTATTTAAGCTTTAAAAATTCATATTTATAAAAACTAGTCAGAAACAATAATTTTGAAAAATATCGATCAATAATATAATACAGACTTTCAATAGATTTTTTCAATCAGAAAAAGTTTCAAATATATCACAGAATTGTCGATAGAATAACGGCATATATTCAGGATAGAAATTAAAATCGTTTATCAAATCAAATTATATGAATGAGCCACCGAATAGATTATAAAATGTTTCACTGCATCCTGTAATATTCACCACATATCCTGCAAATTCATTTTACAATACAAATTTGGTATACTATCTGTCATGAAATATGTAACTTGTTCTCATTAGTTTTTCTGTAAGGTAATCCCAATTGAGATACAATCTCTTGACCCACACCGGATGCTAAAATTCCTAAGAGAACTAGCCCTGGAGTAGGAGCTCCAGAATTTAAACTAACTACTGCACTAAAAAAGAGTTGGTACCCTATCTCAAAGGTCGCAGTACAAGAACACCCTAAAACTTAATCTTAATCTTAATATTAAGATAATGCAAATTTTCTTCTTGAACATCTACGAGTACTTGTACATATCGAAAAGCAGAAAATCGGTCTTTAAAAGGAAAATCTAATTATCAATTGAATTTAAAGTTTGATAATTCATTTAAATTTTCTATATAAGTAATAATCTCTATATTCTAGTTTGAATTAACTGAATTATATACAATTGGCAGTTATACTAGTTTAATTCTGGTTTATGACAATTTAATACATATACGACTAATATCGCATATGAAATTCTTCATAAAGTAATTGCATATAATAAAATCATATGTAAATCACGTGAAAAACATGTTCTGCAAAGCTTATCGATTTAAACTTGATCAAACAATAAAATATAATTAAAAATATATTGAATACTAGTTATACAGATATTTACTTAACGAAAATAAATATGTCAGTTAATTTGTTTATAAAGTTAAGAATTATCAAATAATTAATATATTTTGATAGTTTATGTCAAAAAAATTAGGAATTACAAAATTTTTCTCGCTACAAATTCAATATACTCGAATTGATTTAATAAATGGTGTTCCAGTTAGGACTGTATACCTCGGTTTTGCAATAAGTAAAGTTGTGCATGACCTTTTGATACAATAGATCTATTTTACCAATAACATAACGAAAATTTTCTTTCACAACCGAAATTGGTTGAGGATTATAGGCATGAACTTTCTGTTTCATAAAACAGCGTCGGAAAATTCGGCATTTTAAAAGATCACATGACCATGGAACCTAGACTGAAATAATCTTATTCTTGTATTACCTGTGAGACAGCTAGTGCCAACTTTATGAAACCACATTTTGCCTAAGTCCATACTGGGGCATGGTTGATTAATTGGTTTTCGAGGTTAGTGAATAATTGAATAATTGATGGACTTTACCAATTATTTCGGTTCCTATTACAATAGCCAGAAATCAAAATTTTTAAGCAAAAATTACTGTTAAGAAAAAGAAAAAGCTTTCACACTTTTCCATTATACGATTTCTCTTCCAAAATTTATTCTGTTTTGTTTCTCTTAAATGAAAAAATTAATCAGTTTTCGGTTGAATAATCAAAATTTTGGAATAATTCTGTTTACTAAAGTAATCGATTATTCAAACCATGCCCTAGTCCATATCATCTAATTCACCTCTAAGTATTGAGGCAATTGGCTCCTTATAGCAATATATATTTTCAGTTGAATGACTAGTATGAGGACATTTTCCTATGACCACCTTATACACAGAGAAATCACAGAGCTTTTGCCTAGTTCTGGCAATTGAATTTTAATTGTGAGAACTGAAAACTCAATTCTGGGGACTAAATAGTCAGTTGTGACAACTAAATTTCTTTTGTGAAGTTTCTGCAACTGAAATCTAGTTGTCAGAACTAGCTAAAAGTTTTGTGATTTTTTTGTGAGTTGTCTGTATCTGAGAAATGTAATGGTATTAAGTCTGGCACACCAAAATTAGCCCGTAAAACAAATTCTGCAGTCCCTAATGAAATAACCTTTAAATTCACAGATGACGTGTTAATAGTGTTTCATATGATATAATATCAAATGTGCATCTATTAGCCTTGAAATGCCAAAAAGGTCATAAGTGGAGAGTATAAAATAATACTAACACGCGAATTAATTTAATTTGAATGGTAATGACCTAAGTTATTAGAGACCGGTTGCTTTCATGTCTTTTTGTCTAATCTCATATTGTTAACATTTTTTAGCTTCTATTTTGTTTCAAATAACTTTTTCCTGTCTTTAGTAGATTCCAGCTATATCCTATTAAACATGAACATTGCACAAAGTAAATAACACACCCTTGATTTTAATCTAAAGCAAACAACGTATATTAAAAATGGACTTGAATTTAGAATAATTGCTTCCAAAAATTCAATGAATTAGAAAATATCTCAATAGAACGTTCCTTTTAATAAACATCAATATACGAAGGTGAAAATTGTTCTGCATTAAAACTTTATGGCTCCACAAGAAGCCTTTTGTCTACATTTATTAGGTACATGTCGTTTGAATTTTGTTCTTCTTTTTCAATAATGTAATTAGAAAAAGTTAATGGTATAGAAAAATATGGAGTTTATAAAAAATTTATAATAGTTAGGAATGAATATGTCAAATGAAAAAACTTGTATTCATTATGACAGGATAACTAATAGATTGAAAGTATTTGTCCATCAAAAATGGACAAGCATGATAAATTGTCAATAATCAATATGAACTATTTATTAAATCATTTATTAATAAACGACGGTAACGACGGAAACACTAGTATGTTACAAGAAATCATGTTTCTTTCAAGGATACTATCAGATATTGTCAAGATATACTGGGTATTAGGGCTACACCATGGGTGAAGGAAAACTATTTGTTAGAAAATAATTTCAAATATGCTTTATGTAACTTGTCAGATGAAAATTAGATCAAGGTTTTTCATGACTGCCACGCGAAGAGGATTTCTAATATGTTGACTTATTAAATCAAGTTTAGGAAGAACACGGTGTCAGGAGGCTGGATTCGAAACTAGTAACTCATATGGTATTACAAAAACATACACTTTTCAAGATTTCTTAATAAATTCCTGCAATTTAAGGACTGTTAAAGACTGATTAATACTAGTAATTTACTTATTGATATCTTATAATGGCAGAGAACACTTCTTTTAAACAGGTTCTTTTAAATTTAGTTGGACACTGGGTACTTGATTCTAAATATTATTATTAATATTATTAACTACAATTTAACTTAAGTATATAAATCATGCCTTAAGCTGTTAAAGACATTTTTTAAAGCTACATTCTTAAAAACTTCATAGAGAATATATAGCTGGACTCTTGCCTTATACGAAGGCTATCTTAAATCCTTTTAAGTTTTCGTCCTTTCACTTAATTCTATAAATTTAAATAAAAATAGGCGTTGTTACAATTTATTATATACAATTTTTAAATTAATTCTTATTAAATAATTATTTTATATATTTTAAAAAAGAATTAATCTCAGAGAAAAATTTCCCAGTAAGCATTTCTTTAAAATATTACAATAATTAATGAGAATTATTTTTTCCTTTAAAAAAAAAAACTGCCATTTATTCTTGTCATTTAAATGAAAACTACTTTTGTCGGCCTTTTAAAGATTTTCTTTTTTTACTTGAATAAACAAAGCGTTCTAATCAAGAATAATCATTTTTATATTCGATAAAAAACTATAATTATTATAACAAAAATGTTATGATATATCAAATGAACCGTACTGTAATGGTTAATTGAATATTAATCGATTTATTACAATTTTCTGTGTAGTTCGGCCTTTCAGACATATTTCAACGGTAAAAATTATCTTGAATTTAATAATCGATAATTAATCATTCGAAACAATACTAAAAATGGAAAAATACCATAGAAAAGGGTGTCATAAAACATTAATTTTATTTATGTGAATTAAAAAAAATTTATTAGAATTCATTATTCAGAAT
This sequence comes from Xylophagus ater, assembly GCA_963422695.1. NCBI lineage: Eukaryota > Metazoa > Arthropoda > Insecta > Diptera > Xylophagidae > Xylophagus > Xylophagus ater. Next base: position 8,532,652 of record OY730481.1, read on the forward strand.
TTTTCGAAAATTTATTTCCATTCAAGTAAAAAATATATTCAAGTTCGTCGCTTAAGTCTTTTGTTTCTTTCAGATTATTTTACACGTTCTTGATGTTGTAAGTTTTAGAAAAGAATTATTTCTTTAATTCAAAATTTACTTTTAAATACTTAGCATTTTTAGAAATATAATAATTATGAAAGTATCGCCTTTTATACTACATACTTGAATTGTAAACAAAAATTCTATGTTTTTGTACCAAAATTTAATTGTTTCAATATATTACTTAATGTTTTCTTTTTTTTTTGTTTTGCTTTTAACCACCGTCTGGACAACCTACAAATTAGATTTCATAATATTAACAAAATATATCAACTTTTGATATTAATAGAAATTTATTAGTCTAAATATTTATTCAAAAGCACTAATTATGAAAAATATCGATAGTAATTTTAAAATGACCGAATATATATCAAAATTAATAATGCAAATTTTGATCCAATTTAATTCAATAAAATTTAGGATTTAACTCGTTTCGAATTTTGAAATTTTTTTTTAGATACTTACTTATAATAAAAGTCGAGTAAAACTATATCCAAAAAATAAATAAATTTATCGGGAATTTTAGTTTAACATTCAACAAAATTTATGTTATTCGAATTTGATGTATGTGTCCTTCGTACTGGAGAAATCCTTGTTTATTTTTATGAATACGGTAATTGAGTTTTTGTAATCATAACAGTGTTTCTTCTGAAACAAATTGTTTTAGAAAATGTGATACAGTTTAGGAAGCAACATAATCATTAAATAACATTTGATTTGATGGTTAGGTAAAGTTTTTCTCAGGGAAGCGAACGCACCATGGTGCAATCTTAGTTGGCGAAAATGAATCAGAGGAAGTCGAGTCTCATAATGGACTGGAATAGGAATCATCTACGAACAATCATTGGGATACTCACGGGACATTGTCTGTTAAGAAAACACGCTAAAAAACTGGGTTTGGTGTAAACAGATATTGCGGGGACATAGGAGTGGCTAAAAACATCAAGCACATTTTGTGCGAATGCTCAGGTCTATCTCGAGCTCGTAACAACTTTTTGGCAGCCATTTCTTCGGGAATTTAGGGATGCTTCAAGCGACTGACATGAGCAGTCTAATGAAGTTTTGGAGGAATAGGTTCCCCAATAGTGTTACTCTTAGTCTCGTAGGTAACACAATGGGCCCATAAGGTGCCTGGTGTTGTACGCAGTACCCCTACTCTACGTACTTACTTACCTAGGTAAAGTTTCTTAAACAAAATTTTCTAAAGTAATATAGTAATCCCAACATATTTTTGAAAAAAGTATATCTAAAACCTTCTTAGAAATATTTTCTTAAAGCTTCGTGATAGGCTGGCTACCCATTCAGTTCTTGAATTTTAATACATATAAAAAGAAATTCTTCTTTAACAAGGCTTATAAAACTAATGTACAAATAACAAATTAGAAAAAGGTCTCTTAATTTTTGTACAATATTAAAATAGACTTAATATTACAATAGAGTAATAAAAATTACAATAACGTAAAAGCTCTCCTATTATACGATATAAAAAACAAAACGCAAATAAAAATAAAACCAGAAACAAAATATTATAAACACATTCATTTTGCGTATGGTAAAACTTCTTAGGATTGAAAATTTTTAAAGTAACTTAATATCAAACCGTGGCTCAGTCTCAGTGCACCACAGACCGTGTTACAGAATACTAGTATTTTATACAACAATCTCTTTTTCTTTATTTTTTTTTAAATTCATCTTTTACTTTCTTGAGGGTAACGGCAGCAGCAGCAGCAACAGCAACAGATACCAAAATAAAAGCTAATAATTTACTAACTAATCATAGTGTAAAAAGCTTTTCCATAATAAAAATACTATACTAAATTAGGTTTTTGTAAGCAATTTGACAGTATAAATATAAAAAAAAAATTTTTACTTGTAAATTTTGTGATTTCTGTGAGCTTTTATTGCGCTAAATTATAATTAGGCATTTTTAAATTATCAATTAACTATTTTTAAATAACACACCGAAAAGAAAAACAAATGTATGTGTTAGTGTTATAAAATCATCCAAAAAGTAGGAAAAATTTTAAAGTTTACCGTGAAGTGAACAGAAAATATCAAAGAAAATTTCAAGGCTATTTCATCATTTTTGTAGTGTTTTCGGTGTGATATCATAAGCCACCTTCCGATTTGTTGTCGTCGCGAAATTAAGATAAAGAAAAAAAGACTTTTCTTAACATTGAGCTTTTAATACAAACCAAAATCAACCACCAACGATAAAATTGACCAAATCATAAAATTTTTTTCTTTTTTTTTTGATTTTTTGAAAAGTAGTTCAAGTAAATTTTGTCAACTTTTAAAAATTTTTATTTTTAGCTTTTTTTTCTCTGTATTGTTTTTTTATTTATATGAATTAATTGAACTTAAATTTTGATATAAGTGCAACACGTTCGAAATCGATTGAAAAATAATAAATTTTGTTCCACAAAAAAAAAAGCATAGAAAAAATCATATGAAAATCAAACTCAACATAAGTGCAATGTTTTTTATATGATATATTGCTTTCCAATTACCGTGAATAATAAAAATAATAATAATAGTAATATTCGATATAAGTTCATGTGTGAAACAGCAATGAAAATATTTCATAATATTTATCAGAAGAGTAATGTCGTACACTTTTACTTGTATATAAATTTTATTTTCATTTAAACATTTATTTTATTAACTAACTAAATACCTGTTTATAAATATATGTGTTTCAAAGAAAAACTGTATAAAATATACTTCAAAAAATTTTGATTGAAAATTTCGTAATTTTTTTTTTATATAAAATGCCACATTTTTAATAGTAAAAATCGTTCAATAAGAATGTTCCTACTAAAAATTATAAAATAATTAATGAAAGTTTCTAATTAACAAAATTTGAAACAATTAAAATATAAAAAAATTATAAAAATGTTACAAAAAATCTCAAAACTTAATTCAATATTCTTGCATAGTCAAAAAATGTCAAAGATCGTTGAGAAAGACGCGATGTCGCAAAATAACTTCAATTAATGGCAAATAATATTATTTAAAATACAACACGAAAAACGAAAAAAGAAAAAAAAAACAACACCGAATAGCTTTTGTAATTTCTTTAATATTAGAAAAGAAAAGCTCAATTTGTTAAGTTTTCTTATTTTAGATTTTTCTTTCGATTGTTGTGCGTTTTTAATAGAAGGAAAATACGAAACAAAAACAACATTCAACGAAATAGAACAACGTGTATTAACCATTATATTTTTATTTTTTGTGCTTTTGACCACTAATCAGATATTAGCTGCACCAATAACAACAATATAAACACCAAAAACATTATAAATAAAAAGCTGCAAAAACCCAAGGATGGCAAGAATTGTTCACATTTCATTGACTCTTGTTCTGCTTTTGGTGAGTGATTTTTTGGAATTTTTTATTATTACCAATAAATATAATTAACAAAAAAAAAAAAAAATTTAAAAAAAACAACAACAACTAAAAACTATTAAATTGTTAAACTTTAGTTCAAGATCAATTCATTTGAAAATTTTATTATACTTCATGTTTCTTTTTTCAAATAGGTAAGGTACCTTCAGAAATTCCATAAAAACTTATACCGAATATTACAATAATTTATTGGTATTTAATTGTCGGTTTTAATTAATATGGGCAATGAAATTCTTTACAGACAATTTAGCTTTTTTTTTATTGATTCTTCTCTTGTTCCTTGGGCCGTAACAATAAATGAAAATCAGAATCCTCACTTTATTCACCAATTTTTCATAAAACTTAAAAGTTATAATCTACAAAACTTAATACTAAAACTAGTTATTATCTATTAAGTTTTCTTCAAATATTCTAGGAACTAAACTAGCCCAGGTAAGGTTCTCACATCGGATTTTCTAAGATCAAGATCAAATAATTAGTTAGTTAGTCTTTCCGATTACATGATAAATTCCTTCGTTTGTTGGTTTTTTGAGTATATATATTCCAGTACAGGGATATTTTGATTAGCTTCCCATTTGCTGGTGTATGATCATACATTGGTGAGTTTCTGTAAAACGACTTCGATCCTTTCAAACAATACTTTTCTATAATTAAAATTTTAATCTACATTTCAGGACTATCGTAACATTCTGTATAATTTACAATCATATTACCTATCTAGCTTAGTTCTTATTTATAGACCATATTTATTAGACACAAACGTAGCTTTCGCTTAAATTTTACAACAGGATATTCTGATACTATATGTTAACAAGAAAAATGCAAAGCAGGCAGGTAGTGTATGCGGTATCTGTAATATTGAATATACCGGTATGTAACAAAACTTTCTAAGGTCATACAATTTTGGGTGCAGTCACAATACATCCAAATACAAACTAGTCAGAGACTAGCCCTCATGTTCTCACACCTACTTAATAGTAACTTTTTTCTATATATAGTATATCTTAGAACCAAATAGGCAAAAAAGTCACCTTTCTTGATAAACTTCTAAACGCTTACATAACAGAAAAAAGAATAATAAATAAAATACCCTACAATTAATCTCACAGATTTCTACTTAATAACCTGAAAAGTGTGACTACTTTCTAGTTTTTATATTATTAGAATTAGCATATTTAAATCATTATTATTATTAATATTAGCAAAATAAAGAATATTTCATTAATATAGATTAGGAACTTCAATTTATCACAGCAGGAGCATGCCATAACAACAACCAATAAAGTATTGATTAATTTTAGTAATATTTAATTAATATCAATATTCTATTAATCGTAATAATTTTAAAAATATTTTAAAAATTTAATACAACAAATATATATTTCATTTTCTTTCGATCCATCCGACATCGTTAAGATAGTTGGTCAACCTCAAATTATAAATCTTCTTAATAATCATAAAATGAACTACAGTGTTTCTTGGACTTTCCATGGATGCGGTCAATAAAACTGCAGTTAACGAGGCTAAAGAATAAAGCAATAAAAATTTCTGTTACATTCAAGAATATCTTCCGAAAAGTATCTTTTGGGAATTTTTATAGATATTCGGTTTGTCACAAATCTACCATAAACACGAATAATCAATTTGGTTCTTCAGTAAAAGTTGAAATTTGGTGACTTTTTCTGATAATAAAAAATCAAAGTTTTATAAGAAAATAATAAATGTGGTTACGACTTTATATTTGTTATACAAATTTCCAAACTTGGTTAATACTGATTTAATCTACTTTAGAAAAATCTTTTATTGGTCAATACTTTTTTTCTTTTATATTTTTCTTAAAAATTTAATTCTTGTCATATTTTTTTTACCAGGAATTAATTAAAATTAACAATTCATATTAGCCGGTGATTTAATTTCAAAATAAAATATAATTCCATACAAATGAAATAAATATTTAAATAAATTCAGTTTAAAACTTTTGAATTATTTATATTTAAGCATTAAGAAAAAGTTTAAAAATTTCTATAAAGTATTACAGAAGTTGGGATATTTAATTTTATAACACTTTTAACCTTAAACTTGATAATTTTTGTATCTCAAATCATCACTACAAAAGTATCGATGACGAATAATTCCCTTTTTGGGGCTAATTACTTATCTTCTAATAATTTTCTACTCGAAAATAGAAAAGCCAAAAGGTCCTTTTCAACCAAATTTTTAAATTTTAAATATTAAATTTGTGTCAATTAATAAAAACTAAATCAATCTGATCTCTAAAAATGTTCGATATTACCTTAAATTAATATACCGGGTCCGACAATTGAAGTGCCAGTCTTATTCAAATCGCTGTCAAATGTAAACCCCAAATCCTGCAATACTAAAATTTGACATATTGTCTGTCAGTAGTAAAAATTATTTTCTGATGACAAAACGAGGTTCTTATTTTCTTTCGTATCAAAAGAATTGCTTTGTACGCTCGCTCGTGGTGAGCGATATTTTCGGATGAGAAAACATTCTGGATTGAACAATTTCTCAACAAACAAAACGGTCGTGCTTGGTTAAAAAGAGGTTCCGAAAATAATTCTGAGCATTCGAGAGTTACAAGAAAACCAAGTGAAAAAGATTTGACTTTGTGAATGGAACCTTTTAAACGATGCACGATGGCTTGGTTTAAACTTTAAACCAAGACGTCGTGCGATCATCGTGTGCATCGTTTAAAAAGAGATCGAAGCTGGTGGTTAAGACAAAGGGCGGTTACATACCATTCGAATAATTGTAAAATTAACTAACACTTTTACACTTTGACACTTCAATTGCCGGACCCGGTAATTCCATATTCAAATACAAAACCACAAAAAAAAGAGATTTAAGATCATCTTCTTACTGACTTTTTTCTTTATAGTCTGATAATTAATCGATCATTTCGAATCGTACCAACTATCTTAAAATCAGGAAATTTTATTTTGTCGAAAATACTTTGAAGGCGATAGTTTTATACAATAATTTTGTATTAAAGAAAGATCGAAAAAATAAAAGATATTGTTAAATGAAAAGTGCAAGATCGACATGAAATTTAACCTCAAAATTGTTGTCCTTGATTTATAAAAACAAAATGTTTAGAGACTAAACTTTTTTAATCACTAAAAATCAAAAAACAAGCACATGTTGTCTTCATCAATGAAGAGAAATCAAAAATTTATTCGCCAAAATTAATTTTGATTTGATTTAAATGGCGTTCCAGAAGCAAATCAAAGTGAATGCACTAAAAAAAAAGTGTACTCAAATAAAACCCAAAAAAGATAAAAATATTTTTTTTTCAATTTTATGGTCAAGTTTTTTCCTCAAAGTAAAATGTCAACCAAGCAAATTAATTTAAAAATAGTTTTCTCAGATCTTTTAAACTTTTTGTTTATTAGCTTTCTTATACTTTACATTATAAGTTAAAGTCGGAAAATTTTCGCAATTCACACTCAGATTTCAACGTTTCGAAATCGAGCCAATGCTGGTGATCTCTGTGTCCATGGTGAATTGATTTGGAGGTAATAAATCTGTATAAGATTTGGTGAATACAGTAATCAGCAGCGTATTACACCGTACACAATGACCAAGCGCAATTTTATGGGGCGTCAAATCTGAAAAATAATTTTAACCACTCATTGGGTTTCTAGGGAGAAATAGAAATTAGGACAATAGAAATTGTGTCACATTTGTCAATATTTACATCATTTTTTTTAATTTTCTGCCATTTTTCAACTGGAAAAATATCAGCTTGCTACAAAATAATAACCCATGTCCAGCATTGGAATGGTCCACCAGGACGCCAAAGTTTCCCTATGTGCCGGTCGTATTGAGCGATAGTGTGGGCCTGTGAATAATCGACCGTTAAAAAAATTTTAAAAACAAAGCTCACTTTGAAAACGGGAAGATATACAATTTAAATTTGAAAAATAAAGTTTGGAAATACCTAGTCCTAAAAAATCAAATCATCAATGAAAATGGGCTGGTACTCCAAAACTTCCCGGAGCAATTTGCATAGCCAATCCAACCCTGCCCATGTCCCTATTAAGGACAGATACAGAAATGACATCTCTGGATAATTTAAGCAAATAGTACAGAATTCCGCCTTGTAAATTCTTTAAATTTAATTTTATTTGGTCTAAATATATAAATTGCCTTGAGCCGCATGTTACCATAACTGGCTATCAATGGTAATTAAATTAATAAAAGAAGATCAGAATATTTTCGGACTGTATCGACCTAAGAATGTTCTGGTGAGCTTAAAAAGGTATCTGTTTAGAGTTTCTATTATCTATTCTTTCACTTGTATATTGAATATTGAATATTGAATATTTAGGTTAATTACGAAATAATCAGCATTGAATAGTTTACAATTATTTCAAATAACTGTTTGAATAATATTTGAATTTATAGAAAACCAAATGAATGCTCAAACATCGTGTTTGAGTGGTAAAGTGACTTCACCTCATTATTAAGTAATTGAGAAGTCTCTGGTTCAAATTTAGATCCCAGCTCTCTACAATTAGTAATTCCTTTTCGCCTACACACTTTAATTGAAAGAAGTCGTAACAAATTTTCAATATAAAACTAAATTTCGCATAATTTTGGTATCTGTAATTTTCTTATGCCTCAAAAAATGTATGAACAAACTTAACTTGAAAAAACGAGTATAAGAAAATTGCTGGTTTTCGATACTAAACTGGAAATAGTAATCAATTAAATAAATGATCAATAATTAAGTATTGTTATAACTCATAAATTATGGTTTTGTTGCTTAATAATATTTGGAGAATTTTGTTTGAAAATCTTTTTTCAAAAAATTGAAGAAAACTTCCTTTTTCTCAAAGAAATTTCTTTACTTTACTTATGTCAATGTTAATTTTAATCAAAAAAAAACTATTTTACAAGAAATTCAAACTTGACCCAATTTTATATTTGAAAAGTTTTTGGCAAACTTTGCAAAAGCTTTAAGATACTCATACTATTTTAATTGCAAAAGAATTTTTTCTTTTTTGTTATATTTTATTGAAAGTCACCGAGATTAATAAAAATTGGTTTATTTTCCAACGAATTAAATGCAATTTAAATATTATTAGAAATATTTTATTTATGCCCGCTACTTTTCTCACTTTTCCCACTTTTCTAACCGGTTCACTTAGTTAATACAAAAACGAAAAAAACGGTTTCTTCCATTTTTGGCAAATTTAAAATGGTGAGAAAAATTTGTTTCTTTTAAAATTATGCACATTTTATCGTATACTAAAAAAAAATGTTTATTGGTCGTGGGAGGACTTAATGTGAATAAATACCAGAACTGGTTCGTTTTCTTAATGTTTTTTGGTTAAAACTGTTGTATCACAAGTCTTATATAGATTTAAACTGATCTATATTAAAAAAAGAGGTGTAAATTTCGAATAAGATAATTTATTTTCCAATAAATTATAAAATATTATTTTGGTTTTGGTCTCTTAATTTAGAATATTTATCCTATAAATCTTCAAAGAAAACGATTTTCTGCATAATATTATACAGTTTAACTTTACGGACTAGGAAGTGAATGATTTAGGTGCGTCTGTAATTTGAAATGACCTGAAATACTAAAAATATTTTAACAGCCATTTTTTCGGATGAGAATTCGCCTTCTAAATTGTGATATTGTCCAACGGGAACCGGAAAAATGTAATAAAATAAAATAATAATAAACCATTTAATATTTCTTTTCATTTTAAGACAATAACAATATTCATTTGGTAGACAAATTAAAATTTATTTATTATCTTATTATATTGATGTGAATCATCATTTAATAGGCAATTTTTATAAATAATTAACAGCATTTCATTTTAGTGCTTTTTTCTGCAATGCATAATGTTTAATGTGAAGCAGATAAAAAGTTAAAATTACGAAAACACTGCGCTTATATGATTACTTTTTTTGCCTGGAGGATATTTCAATTGAATCTCTCTGTACTTTAATTATATTTTTTTATAACAAAATTCTTAAAAGCAAAACAGGATGTGAATAAGATTAAAACCTTGATTCATTGTAAAAAAAAAATACCTACATTCCACTAAAAAATGTTTACATCTTTACATTTATTTCGCTACCATCTTAACTCGTGCGGAGCTGAAACAGAAATGAAAATAAAGGGGGAAATTTTCCTTATTTATATAGAAAAAGGATGAAGGAGAAAAATATCGGAAAATTTAATATGTCTTGTTTTTTTCATGGGTATATTAGTAGGACATGGTTTGATTAATTACTTTTCGAGGTTAGTGAACAATCGAGTAATTGAGGTCTTAAAGTAATTAATTCCTTCCTATGTTAGAAGCCAGAAATCAAAATTTTTAAAGAAAAATTAGTGATTACGGAGGGAAGTAAATTATTATATGAAAGAAAAATGAAAACGTAATAAAAATAGAAAATAAGAAATATTCTCTTAAAAATACATATGATTCTGTTTGGCTATCTATCATTTTTTCAGATTACATTATGTTAGTGCAACAGAGATAAAAGTTAATAAGTTAATAAGTTTAATAAACAATTCTAACACTTATGTAAATAATAAAAATGCCTATTCATACAGAAACTAACACTTAAAATAATTGTGATATGCATAACAAAAAATCTCTTCTACTCATTTTGGAGCCTAAAAGTATAAAGAAACGCGTGGTTTTTGTTTACAAAAATTGAGTTAAAAAAATTTCGATTGCTTTCTTTGTTTCATTATTTCTTTAGTCCAAAATCCATATGACTATTATAAGACTATTAATGCTCTCGATTGCTACAATTATCTTATAGGAATCATCATGTAAAATGTAATATATTTGATTTATAGGTTACTTCATTCTTCCTAATGAAAAATTGTAATTTTCTTTCCTTATTTTGCGCGGAATTTTTTGGTTCTGTCATTTTCAAAGAAGCTATTGGGAAGATCGCATCTAATTTCCAAATTTCCAATTTTTCCAAATTTATTCTGCTTTGTTTCTCTTAAATGAAAGAATTAATTATTTTGGCGTTGAATATTCAAAATGTTGGATTAATTCTGTTTACTCAAGTAATTGATTTATTCAAACTATGCCCTAGTATATAATGGGGAAGAAAATCTGTGACATTAGTTTTCTTGGTCAGTCAGAAATCGTTTCTTGCAATGATATGGTCCAGGGTTTAGTGATTTCTGTGAATTCTTTTATTAAAATTCACCAAATTAAAAAAAAATCTTTTGTTCATTTGATTTGGAAACAATTCGAATAATATTTGATATTTTCAATAAAAATAAACTAAAAATGGAAAAATAAACTTATTTATACATAATTTTTTATTTTTTTTTTTCAAACACTAAATAAAACCTGAACATTTAAATAAGATAATATTTTAAATGAAAACAGCTTTGTTGACTTTCTTCTTCATCTAATTTTCCATAACACAAAATATTATCAAATATTTGTTATTCCAAATAATTAAAACCAGTTCGAAGAGAACCAAGAAAATAAATTTCCGGATATTCAAGAAAAATATGTTATAACATATTATAATTTTCATCAAGGTTAATTTCAGCGAAAACGCTTTTAATGAAACGAAATTCTTATGAGAATATATTTTTTTCTTTTCAAAACTAACTAATCTAAAACACTTATTATGCATAATTTAATTGTTTTGATTTTTCAATACTAACATACTAATAACTAAAAGCTTTAATGTTTTTATTACTTCAATTATTTTGTTGCCTAAAAACGTATCCACCGAGCTTATTTCATGATCAAAAATCGTGTGAATAATAATATTTTTAATATTGTTCAACTAAAGTTATCATAAAACAAGTATTTCCACCTGGATTTTTAATTTTCACAATAATTAAACTATATTTGTGGTGCTACATGACGTTTTTTTTTTTTTGATTTTATAATTACAAGCAATTTAAATGAATATTATTTGAAAATTGTTGCCTTCAAGATTTCAATATTTTCCGCATTTTTACAATATGATATTTTGTGAAATATTTTCAAGATAAGGAAGTTTATTAGAATATGTTTTCAAAAAATAATTCAATTGTCTTTTTTTCTAGATATTTCCCAAAAATTTAATTACCAACATTATTTTCACATTTTAAAACAAAAAGTGAAACATAAACTTTGAAGTAACTAGTTTCAAGTAAATTAAATTAAAATACCACCAAGAATTTGTATACACCCAACTTTTTTTATACACGGCTTTTTTTTTACAAGATTTTGAAATAACACGGTTCAACAATAAGAAAAAATACACTTTTATACACAAATTTTTTGTTCTAGCACGAATCCCAGAAACCACCGATATACATAAGTAAACAAGCCGCATCCTAGCTCCTAAATTATAATTCCTACTTAAAATTAACTCCAAATAGATTAAGCGAAATTTTGTTACCTATCTATTTCTGTAAAAATTAATGAGATAAGTGCAATTGCATTATGCTAATTTTAAGATTTTTTAAGGAAGCTACGTGCGAAAAGTGAATTCTGCCATCCACCACTCAGTATTTGCCTTCAGCCGACGGCTAGCTTCTGCTGGGGTTTTGATGGAAAACTAGCTACAGTTTTCTTAAAATGCAAAAATGTCTATAACTTTGTTAAATTAACCATATTAATTTTGAATTGTTTAGGACGGTAAGGAAGGACAGTTGTGCTAGACATATCTGACATATCTACTGATGATAGTATTTTTGGTCGAGTCCGTAATAAACGTGCACGCTTGTTATCAATTAGCGATGAATAGTTGCGAAATTGATTTTTATTCCTAATTTAAATTTAAATTTTTGTACTTATGGACTGAATTTTCACTGTACACTAATTTTAATTTTTTTTATAATAAAAATGAATTGTTTTTGTTTTATAAATATGTAATATGGATTTCATTATTACTTTTTTGCACGGTTTTTTCGGAAAATATTTATAGTTTTTTTTTTATCTTACACGATTTTTGAAACTTGTGGAACATATCCCCAAATTTACCATATATGACATGTAATTTTTTACACATTTTTCTTTGCACGGATTTCTAAGGAACCTATCTAACGTCTGAAAAAAGAGTTGGGTGTATATCAAATTTTTTTTTGTCTTTTATTTATCTTAAAAGTGGCGAATTTTAATTAAATTAGTTAAGAAATAGTCAACTAGCCTAGTTTCTAAAATGTTGGAAGCTTTTTTGTTTTTGTTTTTATTATAAAAAATTCAATTAACTTTGTGTGTTTTTAAATTGTTTTGTTTTAGATTTTATGAACGAAAGATTAAATCATGAAATTCGTAAATATTTGAAACACCGTCCATAGTTGTAGGTATAAAGTCTTGGTATTAAAAAAATAAATCTATTGGTAAATTGTGTTTGCGAAAATTCTGTCTTAGAATTCAAAATTTAGTTGACAAGTTTCTTTTATCAAATTTTAGTTAACTTAATTGCAATCTTTTTTTTTTTTTAAATAAAGTTTTCATATGAACTTTTTTAATTAGATCATATCAAATTAATTCATTAGACGAATATAATATTTTTCTTTCTTTAAAAACTAGATTAAAATTTTAGACAAATGAAAAAATAAAAAATAAAGGCATTTTGCAATGGCATCAATGTCAAACCTGATGCAATTTTACAAAAATTACATTCACCTGTTTTAATATGAAAAAATATTTGATATCATAATTGTAATAAAATGCTATAAACATATGTAATTTAGAAAAAAAAAAACATTATCATATTTCATGTGAGCATAAAAATAGCACAAGAATTGTTGCATCAAAATGCATTTTAACGCTTCAATTAATTTATGTTCATAGAAGTTAAAATTAGCCGAACATGTTTTAAGTATTATAAAAAATTTTGTATAAAATTATATATTAATTAATATATTTATTGATCCGTTAATTAATAGGTTTTTTTAATATTAGAATTGATATGAAATAGTTAGTTAACAGTGCGAAGTGCCTGTAAAAAAAACGTTATGAAATTTGAAACCTAGTACCGTAATTATTTCGTGAACATTAAAAATTAATTTCATTTCATTTTAGGAATATGGAAAATCATATTACACAATAGAATACGACTCTTAATTTCAGACATAATTTCCCGATCTTTTACATGCCATAATGTCAACCAGATATTAAATTAGACAACTAATAACTTAAAAACCAAAGATTTATTTGACCAACCATAGAGCACCATTTATTAAGATAGTTCACTCTGAAATGATATTTCATTCAGACCCAGCATAGGGTAACATTTTTTTTTCAATTTCCTTTTTAAAATTTTTATTTTTCTTTCAAAATCCCTTTTTAATTACTATCAGTTGCACTACAACAATACCTTCTAACTTTATAGAAAACTTACGTCTATAAAGAAAATCTTTCAAACAAATGGTAATCAAAACGTTCACCCTCCGGCCATGATTTCAATACTGTTGTTAGAGATAAGGCCATAAATCTGCTCCACTTATACTTAATTAGACGCCTCGCAGTTGTTAACATATTTAAGCTGAGGTAATAATATGTTTTTGTTGGCATTGGTACTACCCATAAGTTGCCTTTTATAGGAAGTTATATGGGTGTTCAACAAAGTCTAAGATATTTTCAATATAGAAAAGATTGGAAACTCTTAAATTTACGTAACAAAGCAGTTATTACTAGCTTTTAATCATTGAAATCCTTTAATTAATTATATAAATTTATAAAATGATTCTAACTAACAATATTCGTTTCGCTGTTTTTTTTTTTAAATATGGGCAATTTACTATCGGTTTTAATTATATAAAAGTAGGTTTAGGTAGGTTTTTAGTATGTGCATTGGGCCTTTTAGAATGTATTTTTCTATTTATACTTTCTATACTATGCTTTTAACAAATGTTAGAGATGGCAAAGTTGTGAAAATTATTTCATACACTTAAAAGAAGCAATTCAATTATCTTAATCTGTGAAAAATTGTCCAACATTAAGAAATTCTGAATAAAGATATCTTTATTTGAAATTCATTTTAAAAGTTTCTTGTGAAAATTTTTGACATAATGGATAAGATTCAATATATAACTTAGTTTGAGACGAACTTTATGGGCCTTTTAACTGCATTCTTCGTATTAAACACATAATATTTTATTAATCGTGGGTTATTATTTCAAAATAAATTACTTTAATGGGATTCGCTCTTTTAATAAATTTCGTTAAATGGATTTTGAGGTCTAAAATTATTTAAGTTTTGTATTAATTTTACGGAATATACACAATAAAATATATGTTTTTAATCATAATAAAAGAAGAAAAAGTGTAAAATGACATTGAAAATTGAAGTAGCGAAGGGAAATCTTTAAACATTTTCTTGGATTATGAATGAATAATGTGAACTTTAATATGGATATAAAGTTATTATATACTTTTATATCTTGAAATCCGTTTTACAATACCTTTTTGGTCCAGGATATGAAAACTTGTCTTATATATATAAAAAATATAGATATATATTGGGTCAGTGTTGAAGTTATAAATATAAGTTTATTGTTTTCTTTTCACGTTTTTATTTCCAATTGGTTCATGTAACAATTGTAAAAATGATTACATATGTCATATGTAGCAGAAAAAAAGTATGTACAATTGCTTCAGACAATTTCAACAGCTGAACGAAAAAATATTAAATTTGATTAATATTATTATTATTATTATTTTAATTTCCTTCTCTGAATCCGTTCACTTTACCAGCCATTGTCTATTTAAATTGATTGATATTACGATGAATTTCATTGGAATATGATATACTAAAAATTGTAATAATGGACACTTAATCGGATGGTTTTAATTCGTGTCTATTAATGTATGGATTTTTTTTAAAAAGATTTTAAAAGATTAATCCTATTAATCTATTGTTAAATAGTTACTTAAGATTTTGAATAATATGTGGTCAAGATTTGATATCTAGTAATTTTAGAGATAAAACTCCAAAAGAAATTTGTATAATTTTTCAAGTGAAAAATTTTTTTTTTCCATAAGACTAGATAAAATTTCCTATAAGTTTATTTTGCATTTATTACAAAATCACAGCTAGTTATTTAAGAAAAAGAAAAGCAGGCATGCGAAAACCTTTCGTATAAAATACTATAGTCGACGTAATGCGTAAAATATTTGTGGCAAAGATAAGTGGCTTTATTTAAAGTTGTATACTCAGAAAAAAAAAAGTCTTAATACCATTGCAGGAAGAACTTGATGTATTGATACAAAGTTTTGGGACATTGGGTTCTTAGTTTATAATGAAAAAGGCAATATATTGACGCCCTTAGAAGACGAGATCTACACACTAGTAATTAAATCAATTTAAAACACTTATTTATTTCAAATTTGCATAATAATCAGTAATGGATTCATTAAGTAACTTACTTGAATTGTTCTAATAAGGAAATATTGAATTTTCTACCAATTTTACAGTTCCTTCAGTACGAATATATGTTATAATAATAATAAGCCTCAAATCGAGCTTAAAGATGTAAATCAATACATAATGAAGCCCTCGGTGATTAGGAATTATATAAAAGTTTTCCCATAGTTCATACTAACTGACGCAAATTTCAAGAACCTGTGATTTGGTATGAAATGCCAGTGAAATGATTTTATTTTAGAAAAAAATAAGAAATTATGATTATAGAATTTCCTTCTTTTCATGCTGTATGGAAGAACACCTTTCATTCTTAAACCACGATATTCCTAGCCTACAAATATCCAATATTTGTTTTACATTTGAGTACACCATTGCCACTAAAGATTTTCGAAGAAAAGCCACAAAAGTTAAACTTGAATGTAAATTCCAGTCTATGAGCCATTATTCTTCTAATTTTCATAAATTTCTTTAGAAAATACTTGTACTTCAGGACAGTCGATAGTGCATTTTTTAAATCAATGAAGACGAACTAATGGAAAACTTATTTACAAATGTTTTAATTTGTGCTATATATGTGCTATACTATAGTATACATACATATAATTAAACAAATTAAACAATATTCGTTTCAATTTAAAGTATTCAACATCTTTTAGCCAATACTTTGTATAGAACAAATGGAAAAACTTCTCGTTTAAATGGCACTAAAATTTTTAAATTTATTTAAATATTTTAAATATGATTTAATTTAAGTCGCATTTTAAATCATGTTTTATTTAATTAAGCATACCGTATTATAGTATTCATTAAAAACAAGAAATTACGCCATATCTAAGGGTATATAAATTGGCCTATGCCATTTTTAAATCTTGCTATTTATTAATTTTCTAGTATTTCTCAAATTCAAAGAACCAATGAGATCATTCGATTAACATTAAAAACAAATAAATATAGTATTAAATTATATAAATTATTAATGTTAAATTATATTTCATAAAGGAATGTTCTTATAGAATCAAAACTTTAGCAAAAATACTAAGAATGATACAGAATTACATATTATTCTTATTTCAAGGTATTTAAAATGTTTCTAAATGTTTATGGTTTGTTGATTCCAAGTAATTTTATTTATGAGAAGATTTTAAACAATGAAAGAACTAAATGAGTGACCATTGTGAATAGCCACCACACTTGTAATATTTTTCAGTAACTTGTCTGAATTTTAAGTTATAATAAATTATGAAATTTTATACATATTAATGTATTTTTTTTTTTAATATTAATAAAAACTTAACAAATTTTTTTATTCAATTCAAAGCAATAAAGGTCTCTTCTACAAGAAAGTGTTAAATGTTTACAAGATTTAACTTTATTGTCGTTAAAAGAAACACGATCCAAATAAATACAAGAAAAATTCAACTGAAGATGCAATTATTTTTGTGTTATAATAAAATTTATTACACATCTTTAAGGATCGTTTGTAGAACTTCTATGGAATTGTTACAAAGTCAACATACAATAAATTTTAAATGTAAATGTTGACTTTATACGATTTGTACAAATTCCCTTTTTTATATCCTATGGTAGGTACTACCAGAAGGTATATTAGTTTTGTCATGCCATTTGTAACACATCGAAATAATCGTCGTAGAAAGATATCAAGGGTATGGTTGTGTAGTGAATCAAAAGATATATCGATTTATGCGTGTCCGTCCATCCGTCCATCCGTATTCAAGATAACTCAAAAACGCGTTATCTGATTTTGTTGAAATTTAGAATATAAGTCGGTTATTCCTTAACTGGATTTGGTATTGCATGCCAACCAAATCGGCATAGGGGGATAGGGAAGTAATAAGGAAAAGGTGACTAGAAAGTTTAGTCGTTTTTTATATAGTTTTTCGGATTTAATTTGTAAATCAATTTTGTTTAAATTAATTATATTGGTTAATTACGTAAATAGACGAGACTGTGTTAAATTTGAGCAAAATCTATCAAAGAATAGTGAAGAAAGAAATAATCTTAGGAGAAAATAAGTCTGTCCATAAAGTACTTTTAATGTACTTTAAAAACTAATTAACGGATTTGGATAAAATTTGCAGATTAGATTTATGCTAGTAGGCTCTAGGTTTTCTGAGAAATAGAGGAAATTTTGAAAAGAAGGAACAAAGTTATAAAGAAAAAACCTTCACATATTGTTAGTTGTGACTGTTTTTCTGTACCCTTACTACCATAGGACATCAAAAAATCGGGTATAGGCCGATTTTCAGTTACTATAGGTTTTTATTTTATTTGTATTCATTACTCACAAATTCAGTTCTATGGATAAAGTGCAAATTTCAAAGTGCTATTTTATTTTCTGTCAACTGCAATTAGGATGCAACTTGTAAGAGAACCTTTTTCGAATCATATAAAATTCAATTGCAATTTTACCTTTTCGTGTAGATGACACAAGCTTTTTATAGTAGGAAAAAATTTTCACTTCAATAAATTTTATATACAATTTTTTCAAAATATATAATAGACATTTTTGAATATAAAATAAAATGGAATTATAACGATTCGTGAACGAACAAACGACAACAATTAATGTTAAATTATTATTTTCAATAGAACGAATTTATTATAAGCAATTTATTTTAATATAAAATACACTAATTAATTTAAAGAAGCTTTTGATTTATAATAGATATAATATTAAATTGTTACAACATAAATTTAATTATCGAATCTATTTTTATTTGAATCATAAAATACATAAACATATCCTGTCAGTCGTGATAAAACCCTTTAATCGTTTTGTAATTTTAGGGGGCTTAGTTATAGTAGTTTGTTTAACATATTACTAATACATATTTGTGGCTTTGTTAATAAATCGATATATTGTAATTACTTAAAGAATGTTTTAGGATATAATACCTAAATGCTTCTAACATACATATTCAAGTGTATTCGTATTCTATATTAGGAGTAATTGGTAAATCCATTTATCATTTTACTAAACGGAAATAGTACCATCAAATTTAATTAATATTTAATAGGCATAAATGTTGTTCACGTGTATTCCCAGTTCCTTTACCAAATATATAATTTTTCTTATATTATTATTTTATACGTTATTAAGTGATCTTAATCCAATTATTTCAATAAATTGGTTTTTTCTTTAAAATAACTTACTCATATAGTAAAAGCAAATTAACGTAAAATTATAGTCATTTATGTTTCGAACCTGAAATTTATAAATTGAAAAATTGTTCTTGGATATTCCCAAGAAAATGATGGCATTTCAGAGATCTTAATAATCGAGATGGTTTAAGAATGATAACTTTAAAAAGAATGTGCTGAAAGTTTCTGTATTTTTCTATTTAACTATAATTACTTTATGATTCATTGAAAATTGTGACTCATTTATGATGTTCGGTTTTAACAGGATAATATGCTATAGCATCTTTCTACTGTGGGTAAACACCTTTTGTATATAAATGTTTAATTTCCTTTAATACACTATTTATTGTTGAGTATGAATCACCCAAATATAGATACAATGTTTCATGTTAGCCTATAAATATTTATCATGCATGATGAATACGAACAAGGACCGAGCCCTCTATGCGACGTATCTAAATTGTTGTTTAAATTTCTCGAAGATAGGACCTTGTAAACCAAAATGAAGATATAACCTTTTAAATATAAAAACCTGAAACTCGATGTATGTCTTTCAAATAAAATTCCTGAAAATGTATTTTCTTCTAATTAGTAAATTATTGGGATTAACTAACGAACGACAATTTTCTTCTTGTTAGTGGTGTAACTATTTTCATAAGAAGATCAGTTTATGGATATTTTCCGATTGAAAATACCGGTCCTTTGATTTGAATAGAAGGCTCATCGGAATTCGGAATTGTTGAAAAAGTTATTAATGAAAAATCAGGGTCTTTTGTTTGAAGTCAACACAAAATCAGTTGTAACAACTAGTTAATACTATTATAATTTTTCTGAGAGTTAGTACTCAACAACTTGGTTTTTAAATTTCTGCCTTCATTAATCAATTTATCTGATCGAATCAGATCACTTATCATTTATCTTCACATCTTTAATTATATATATAATATTAAAAAATTCCCATACGTAATGTTTCCTGTAAAATTTTTGTATTACATTGTGGTCAATTTATGTATATCGACTAACTTCCGTAATTTTTAATTAGGTATGTTATTAAACAAGCGGTATTTATGTCTTTCAATATTCAAATAAAAAACCCAACTCTTTTCTATAGAACTTGATTTCCAGACAATATTTTAATGAATATTATAAAAAAAAACAATAACATGAATATTCTAATTAAGGAATATTATAAAAAAATATAGTTTCTGAGAATTTTGTTTTCATTAAAACTTAATTGTTTTACTTAAATCGAGACAAATTAATTGAAATTTATATAAAATTCAAAAGACCACAATATTTTTATGCCCTGTGGTAGCTGCTACCAGGAGGTATATTAGTTTTGTCACTACATTTGTAACACATAGAAATAATCATCTGACAAGTGTTTTAAGGCTATAGATGTGCAGAGAATCAAAAGTTATATCGATTTATTCATGTCTGTTCGTTCGTCCGCCTGTGTTCAAGATAACTTAAAAACACGTTGTCCAATTTTGATAAAATTTAGAATGTAAGTTGGTTAATCCTTGACTTGATTTGATAACACATTTCAGCAAAATCGACAATAGAGGAGCGAAGTTATTAAGGATTAGCCATGGTGACCGGAAAAAAGAGTTTTATATGGTTTTTCGGATTTTATCGGAAAATTTGTGAAGCAATTTTGTTTAAATTATTTACATATGTTGACTAGATAAATAGGCGATAATGTGTTAAATTTCAGTAAAATCGGTACAAGAATAGCGGGGAAAGGAATAGTATGAAGAAAAAATAAACCTGTTCGTAAAACTTTTTTGTTGTAATTAAAAAATTATTATATGAATTTGAATAAAATTTGCAGAATAGTTTTGTACCATTAGAGCCTAGGCTACCTGCTAATTAGAGCAAATTTGAGGAAGAAGTAACAGAGTTATGCAGGAAAAACCTTGAAATATTTATTAGTTTTGGCTGTTTTTCTGTCCCATTTTTGCCATAGGATATCAAAAAATTGGCTATAGGCCGATTTTCAGTTACTATTATTAATATTTTAGCAAAAATGTTAATGAATACAAATCTGGAATATCGAAAGTTTCTTCTTTTCTTTTTTTTCTTTTGTATGGATGAGATCAATAATATATTTCTGGAGAAAATTTTCGATTCTTTGAAGTTATAAATAAAATGTTTGCAATAAAAATCTGGAGAAATGAATTGGGTTGTTCTTCCAATTAAATGTTATATTTTATTATATAACTTGCGGCCGGTAACCTTTTCTTCGATTTGCTTTAAGAATATTGATTTTATTCTTAAATTTATGATAATCATTTATTGTCAATTTTAACCGGTTCCAATGGCTGAGGAAAAAACTTAAAAATTTACGAGTATAAGCCGAATTCTTTTATCTTTAATGTTTTGCTTTCTTTTACAAGTGGTCTGGTCACTTTTTTTGGGGGAATAAAATTAAATAATGATTAGCATTAATTATTTAAATATTATATAATTAATATTATTCGGCAAATTTATTTATTTATTTTTCTTTGTTTTTGAACATGTTTATTTACTTAAATAAATATTCCAGTTTTTATGAAAAAAATATGGTTACTGTATTATAAATTCGATAAAAACAAACAACAAAATGGTACCAATTATTCACACCTACAGTCGCTGGGTATATTCAGAACTCACCACTGCTGGGAAATTCTAGATGTACCCATTTTCTTATTTTATTTTCTGAATTTACACCAAATTACTTGTCATTACTTCAAAAACATATATTGCGGAATTTATAGAGCATATTAACTAATTAAATATAGCATATAACTAATTAAATATAGACATACTTGTATATCATATTATCTATTAAATGATTTTCCTATGATCCTTAAATAATTTTTCGACGAGAAGCAATCCAATCGTTGGGCAAGAATATAATTTCCTTTTCGCTCTAAATTTGAATTTATCTCTGAAGATCTTATGAACATTCTCAAACACACATATTAGTAACTTTCAATTTTTTTATACTTCAAATACTTCAAGTACTTCAGTATTAAGTCCAATTGGTTTTTTAGGAATTTATTCAAGTAACAAAGTATCTACAAGTAGATGTTAGTTCAAATAATTTTTTCTTTTTATTTGAAAGTACTAAAAAGTGTCAAATGGAAGAAAGGCCCTATTGTTCAAAGTGTTTTAACTATAGAATGTGATCTACTTCGGTCCACTACAATGAACTAATGCGTCGATGAAGTCACTTTAACTCAGCTTTTTTAGATCCCTTTTAAAACATTCCCCTTCAAAATGAATTCAGCCCCATGCTGGGGCAATAATCTTTTAAAATCTTACAAAATTTCAACCATTTTTTTCCTTGTTGTTACGTCTTTGGGAAATCGATGATATGTTATTGTCCAATTCTTTCACTTTTTTTCTCACATTCGAGCAATTCGGAACACTACATTTTCAATTAACCATTTTTTTCTTTAATTGAATCATAAAACTCACAATTTTCGTAATTAAAAAGAACCACAAATCAAGTAAAAAAATGTTGGTCTATTTGACAGCTGGAATGCGGTGCGTCAATGACGTCAACATAACACGAATATAAAGCGGAATATATCACCTTCTATAGTTTAAACACTTTGTTTATTGTTCACATGTCTACTGACAGATGTTGTAATATGACCAGATTGCACTCTATACTATAGAATTACTTTGTATTTTAATTAGTTAAGGATTATTAAAGGATCATCTAACTTTACACAATAACTTCCTATAACTTTCAAAGTTTTTAAAAATTTTAACTAAATTTTTCACAAATTTACAAAACAAGCGAAATAAGTTTCGATAATTTTAAAGTTGGCAATAAAACATTCTCCCAACTTCCAAAATACTCGACTTTAGTCACATATTAAAAAGCTTTTTTGGCAAAAAAACTAATATTTTGTTGTTTTATGTTTTCATTCGAAAGACAAATGATATTAGCCTTGCGTTATCATGTAAAAAAGTTCATATTTAGATTGCGAATTAACCGCAAAAGCTTTTGTTAACTTATTAAATAAAATTTTTATAGTATGTGAATCAAATTAAAGGCTGTTAAATTTTTATAACAAAATTTTTAAAGAAATTTTAGTGAAGGTGTTTCTTTTTTGGAACTTTATGTGATATTTAAATATCAACACAATATGTCATTAAAATATTTATCGTAAAATACACAATCAAGAAATCGATACAAAAATCAGAAAAACAATTAATAGAAAATGTTAAAATTTATTATTTTTATAATAAAAATTGATTTAAAAAAGTTTGTCATTCTAAGAATTAATTTATTTTTAAATTTAATTTAAACGAATGAATTAATTAAATCGAATAAAAGATTTGATCATGGTCACTTTCTTTTGAATTTTAAAAATTTTCATGGCGTCTAGTTGACGAATTGAGTTGCTACTTTTTATATATCTCTTGGAGATAAATGAAAGAAATAAAGATATATAAAAACCGCGTCAGCAAAAGATTTTTAAGTTAAGAGTTGCTAATATATTGTGTAGGATAAAAAAAGATTGCGATCAAGAAACCCCACTGTGTTTTCGTTTAGTCTAGGCTAACCTAAATTATTGAAAAATTAACTAAATCAATAAATATCAGAAATTCTTTGATTTCAAGAATCTTTGTGTCTAAGAAAGAAGTCAAGATTTAAATCAAGTCTCGTCTTGAATTTATTGAAACAAAAAATAAAAACAGATTAATAAAGTACAAAATTAGTAAGTAACTTAGGCAGCCTAACTGGTTTTTATCATTACATTTAGATGGCTTGCAGTTAATTTTCATATATATGAACAAACAGAAAAATACACATAATCTTGCAAGACCTGAGGTGCAGCTTAGGAAACATGAAGGTCAGCTAATAAACCAATGGAAATGTTAACATAAAAGATAAAAAAAGACCAATCGATAAATATATACAAATAGATATAAACTTGTTGAAAAACTTGTCAGATTGACAACAGTGCATTCACTTTATACAATATAAAAACTTGTATAAAAAAAGAGTGGAAGAATTTGGTATTTGATAATAATTGTTCGATTAAGTTTATATCGCGTTTTAAACATACAATTTTTATGAGAAAAATCAGTAAAATTATTGTTAAAAGATTCAAGAAAAATCCAGAAAATTTTTGGAACGTGAATAGTCAAGTTAGCCGAAAATAGGTACTTTACCTGCCTTAAAGAATATGCCGACTAACTTTTAAAAGTTTGGACATTCACATTTTGGGTGTGTATGAATTGTATATATGTAAATACTTACAAAAAAAAGCATGTAAAGTTTATTTTTTTTTCTGATACGACATTGAACGGCCTTGAAGCTTTCATAATATTAGTATACTTACTTAAATAAAGCTTTTATGCTTTTATTCACCTTTTATATTAATAGAAGTTCGCGATTTGAACTTATTTTAAACAATATCATTAAAATTAAATGACAAACTGGATTTGATTTTAATTTTCAAAAAACTGTTAAAAAAATAAATATTTAATTATTTTTAGATGCTAATTAAATTTTTTCTCATTAATTAGTAATTAAATTAAATATAATTAGCAAACCTTAAAATCCGTGGTTTCGATTAAAAGTTAAATTAAAATATCATTTGTATCTGGTTGTATAATATTTTATGTATAGAAACACATTGCTGGAGCTCCTGATATTAATATGAATATAAATTGTGTGTACTACTTTTATTTCATGTTGTATATTCTCAAAGAGTATAAAATAGCAACAACTAGTTTTAAAAGCAATGAATTTTAGCAAAAAATGGATTGTCGTCAAACCAAGTGCAGCCAGTGTCAAGGAAAATAGCTTAGTTATTTGAAATTCATAAACTCCCAAACAAACTCATTTCAGCCAAAGCTAAATTTAGAGTCATGAAAACCATAATTAAAAATGAAGTCTAATATAATTTAAAATGAGGTTTCAGTATTCCCAACTCGATGCAAAACTCATAGCGTGGAAATAACCTTTTTGCACTTAAAAGTTTACCATTATCATGACCCACCACGCAACCAAATATGTTCATTCGTTATTGCACCTTGTTTTATTATATTTTTCGTCCATCATTATAGGCGCACTGGTGATCTGGTATGATGGAACCAGAATATTTCAGAGAATTTATTTATTGTTTCCAAACTATCTATAAATAATAATAATAATAAAACCACACAAATAGTCAAGATAAATGGATACACTGGTGGCTTCGGTGTAATGAAACTGGTGAATTGATAAATTTTCGAAAGCGTGCTAACTTCTTACTTCTTACTAACTTATATTTTTTTGGAAATTGGTATATCTGGCCAAGTACACACGTAACTCAAAAAGTATAGATATATGGTAATTAAACAACTATTTACTTAACTTAGGGTAATATATAAATACTATATAATACTAAATTATATTTACATATTGCACTATATTTCCAGGAAAGATTCCATGACTTTTCCTGATAAAAGAAAAGTCCGAAACTTTCCTTTAAAAAACAAAACACTAAACATGTAATTAATTTTAAAACAAAAAGGAATAAATTGGAATGTTTAATGGTTCTCGAAACCACCAAACATTCTAAGGAATCACCATACAAAATGATCACTGATATGACATTTTAAAGCTAACTCTAAGAATAAATTTCTTGACATTCAAAGAAATACGTTTCCATGCATATAGAAGAATATTCTGGAGTTTGAGCGATGAGTGTGTAAGGTGGAAACATCAAATACCGGAAGTGATTATATTAATGAAATAATAAAGTGATTTGATAAATTATTAAAGTAATAAGTAATTAATAGTGTTTTCGGTTGTATTGATAAACAAATATTTTTAAGACTGATTGCAAACGCAGAAATAATTGTAAACAAAGTTTCTATACCGATTTTACATAAATAAAAAGTCATATTCTATAAAATTCGAACCAGAGTGGTAGCACTCAACAATATATAGGATATTCTAATAGGCGAGCGTTCTAATCAGAGACAGGTCTTTAATTAAATAAAAAAAAAGTTGAAAAATCCTTAGTTTATCACTTTCACATTAAGTACGGAAGAGAATATCAGAGGAATTGTAATTTTCTATTGTATGACATAATTCTTTTTACGTCATTTTCAAATCGGTCTCTTATTGAAATACCCAGTCTAGAGTGTAATATTAAGCTTTACTATTTTGACTACTATAAAATACATTTTAACTTAAATATGTCAACTACAGACCACAAAAATTTCCAAATATTCTAATAGAGTTTACTATTGAAAATATACTATACTATGAAAATGAATGAACCAATTGGAAATGTCATCAACATGCATGAAAATTGTACAAATTATTGCGTTTGAAATAATTTTATTCAGAATTTCGATTCAATGAACTTTTTCAAAAATTGTTTTTATTTATTATAGTAGAGCTTCATTTGTATTTTCTGAAAAATTTTATTCACTTGCCAGACATATATTAAAAATAGAAAATCATAAATTTTACGACAATTTTAGTACAAGAAAAGGCTATTATCAATTCAATTTTAATATTCTAGAAAATATAAAAATAAATTCTTTCATAAATTTTCAAATAAGACATTCCAAGTGATTTAATTCAAATAATCATAAAATTTAAAATCATAAATTACAATTTATTAAGAAATAATTTTCCAAGAAGATATTTATTACAAAAATATAAAAACACCAAAAAACAAATTTTATTATATTTTTAGTATATTCGAAAAACGCACCCGTAATTTTTTGAAATAAAAACTTTTAACGACAAGGACTTTAAACCATTTTTTCGTCTATCTTTAAGAAACAATTCACGTATTTACTATTTTTTTTTCTTATAAGTGAATACAAATTTTATTTGAAAAACAAATCGAATAAGAAAATCTTATTATTTATTAAGAAAGCGTTGAATAATAAAAATATTGACTGACATATTGTGAGTATTTCATGTCACAAACAATTATTTTATCCTGAATCAAAACCAAGAAGGTAACTAAATCCATAAAGTTCATAGAATGTCAACATCACATGTCAATTTCCAATAATAATTAATTGTTTTCTAAGACATTTTAGTTTTCCTGTGGGAAAAATCTGTTCATTTAAAAACCAAGATCAGTTTTATGCCCTATGGTGGGTACTACCAGAGGGGTATACTTATTAGTTTTGTCACTCCATTTAGAACACATCGAAATTAGTGTCGTAAAAAGGTTTTAAGAGTATGATTGTGTCGGGAATCAAAAGATATATCGATTTATGCATGTCCGTCCGTCAGTTCGTCCGTACGTATACAAGATAACTCAAAAACGCGTTATCCGATTTTGATGAAATGTGATTTGCTTATTCCTTATCTTGGTTTGGTATTGTATTTCGTCAAAATCGATCCAGGGGGAGCAAAGTTATAAAGAGAAAACCAGTGTGATCAGAAAGTCTTGTGGTTTTTTTCTTTATGGTTTATCGGATTTAATTGTTTAAATTAATTGTGTAGGTTAACTACACAATTAGACGATGCCATGTTAAATTTCAGTCAAATCGGTCTAAGGATAGTGAAGAAATAAATAATCTTGAGAGAAAATAACCCTCTTCACATAGTTTTTTTGATGTACTTTAAAAACTAATACACCGATTTGAATAAAATTTGCAGATTAGACTTATGCTATCAGGGTCTGGGTTACCTACAAATTAAAGGAAATTTTGAAAAGAGTGGAAAAAGTTATGAAGAAAAATCTTTGAAGTAATGTTAGTTATGACAGCTTTCTGTCTCATTTCAATCATAGGGCATCAAAAAATCGGCTATAGACTGATTTTCAGTTACTATATGTTTGCCTTTTCTGTTTTGTTTCCTCAATAATTATATCAATCATTTTCTTTTTCTTATTTAACTATAATTATCAGTAATCTAATATCTAAGATTAAAAATTAAATGAGAATAATAGTTTAATCTTGGGTTAAAACTTAGAAGGTAAAATGAAAAGCTTTGTCTAATATAGAAGTCGAGCAATTGGTCAATAACGATTCTATTTGACTGACAAGATTCGAGGACAAAATGATTTCACATAAAATAGTAAACATCATATTTATTTAATATTTAAGTTACTATTTTATTTAATTTTTTTTAAACAATATTGTCGGGCAGTTTGAAAGTACCGGCGACCTTAAATAAAACAAATTTTCTATATTGAAAAAATTAATTGATTAAATTTCAAAATGTCAATTTTTTGATAAAAATCTGAATTTTTTCTTTTTTGAATATTTTTTGTCACAAATTTATTAATAAAATTTTATTTAAAGGGAATTAAAATACTAATAAAGAAAATTTCAAAATCAATATACAGTGAAACTCATCATATTGACCACCTTACAAATTTTCATTTCTAAAGTCATAAACTTTTTATTCCCCTTGAAAGCTGATAGGGCGTAGAAAAAACTTCAAGAAACATTATTTATTGTTATAATATTACGTTGTGAAGAAATGAATTTCGGCTTTTAACCTCTCAAATGCACATACCTCAGCTCAAATAAAATTTTATTAAACAAATTCTTCGGAAGTATTTATAACGGCGTCTGGGTTGTTGAAGGTTTTATCATGGAAGAAGTTATCCAGGTGCTAGAAAAAGTGGTAGTCAGTTGGTGAATAGTCTGCTGAGGGGTTTCCGTGGCTTTACGGCTCAACTTGAACTCATATATTTGGTTATTTTCCATGTTTTCTTTAAGTGTCTGAAAAATGATCAAGACTTATTTTTGAATAAAACTATTATTATATGTATTTTTCAAATCGTTAACTATAGTATATCATATAAATATAATGCCAAAATATCATGTTTTGCAGTAGACTAGTAAGCCTTTGAAGTGAGAATTTGCATGATTCTTTCGTGTTCTATTCCTGGAAGGAATCAGAAAATTTCTTATATTTTTACATAGTTAACTCTAAAAGTAAATCGAAAATTATGGGAACGAAATATGTATCAGAAAATGAAGTGGAAGGCGGAAACAATGAGGAGTAAAAATAAGATATTATTTATTTTTAAAATAATAATAATTAAATACAAAACAATAGGAAATAGGAAGTATATTGGTGGGGGAATTTGAGCCAGACAAACGCTGGAAAGACTATAAATTTTAATCATGATATTTAAAATTACCTATTTTCGGGCGCACTTAAAATATGGAACAATTGTTTATACAACGCATGGTCAACTTGTGGTTCCAGGAAGCAAATTTCATATTATATTAATTTAATAAATGTTGAAATGCATTCACATATATTTATCTAAGTACCCTATATTATTATATTATGTATTGTAGTAGCCTTTGCTCTAATTGTTTTTTCTTTCAAATTATATAACGAATAAAGAAGGTTCTAATTACATTAAATAATTCCTTATAAATTCTATTTCTCTAAAAGTCAATCCACTAAAACCTGCATTAATAAATTGAATTCCTTAAATTAAAATCGAAGAATTTAACAAAATTAATGACATTTTTATATTTAATAATGCTATATAAACTTATAACCTGCAGTTTTACTTAACTAAACAATTTTGAGGCTCTTTTTAAGTTCAAAAATTTTAAATTGGCCCTCGCAGGTTTTTACGATCTAGAAAATGAAAATTATATTGTTTGCAGTTTTTTAAAATCCATTCATTCGATTTCCTAATCAAATGTTCTTCCTATAAAGAGGATCAGCTTAAAATGTTACATAAAAGAATAACCAGATGGAGCCATATAATTTAGCCTTTTCAGAATTCGTGTAGATGGAAACTTTGGTTCATTCAAATTTAAGTTCTATTTTAGACAGATTTGACTGTATTTTCAAAATTATGTGAATTTTAAATGAAGTTTTTCTTCTTTTTTGGTTCATAATCTCAAAATTTTAACAAAAATAATGATTTTAACATTTAAATAATTAAATTCCAATATGTTGAAAGAGCAATTATTTTAAATGTTGATTATATTAATTTGAACACCGTATGTGTTAACTAAACAAAAGTTTTCGAAGTTAGTAGTTTCTGCATAAATTTGTAGATAATTTTCATATTTTACATGTTATGAAGAAAATCATATATTAATATTAATATTTTTCGTTTTTCTTTTCAATTGTTTTATAATTTAATTCGAAATTTTAGAGGTTATTAATCTTTTTTATTAAGAAAATTAGAAGCAATTTATAAACATGAAAAAAAAACTATTTTTTAATACATATTTAACTAGAAGGTAACTAATGAACATAATCAACGAACTTGATATTTGCGTCGACGTTTTTTTTTTTGTTTTCTTAATGAAAAATTAAATTTTTTGGCTACAACACCCGTAGTTTAAATTATTGACCAAATCCAATTCCATTTCCTGATTCGATCATTTTAGAGTAGAAATTATGGAAATTAATGAAACATTTCCAATACGATAAAAAGGCATTCAACTTTTGAGTGTGTCTTTTTTTTGTGTTTCTTTGATGGAGGACTTGTCGGACATTAGATATATACCACAAAGCCTCGATTAAAATCATGCATTCTTAACACATTTCTTGTGATTATAGTTAGTAAATCAATCAGTCATTGTCATTGACATAAAAGTTTTTTTTATAGTTTCCAAATTTTTTTGTTTCGTTAGATTTTAGCATAATAATTAGTTAGTTATGGATTTTTATTAAGATTCATACCTTGGAAATGGGAAGTGTTATTAACCTAAACGTATTTAAATTGATGTGTACTTGTTATTCAAATATATTTGTTAGTAGCAGAAGATATTGAATTCTTAATTATATACAATTACAATATCACAATTATTCCAATAGTATTATCAATCTCTACTATCTTATTTTATCGGGATAACATGGAAACCCAAAAGCTCATATCACAGAAGAGGGAATAGTAATAATAATAATAATAATATTAATAATATAAATAACAATAATAGTATTGTATTGTTTTTGCTCATATTCATTGATCAACAATAGCTATTTCTGCATAATTACTTAATTACTCGCCTTCAATAATAAAAACCAGTCGTTTATATGAATTAATACAAGATTTTAATCACTTTGTAATCAATCAAAATCAACTCATATTGCCATGTGTAGGAGCTGATAGGCCGTAAACAGAGCAATAGGATATTTTACCATAAATATTTTCAAACATGTATATCGTTTAATTTTGATTAAAAAATCATTATATGTAGTTGAACCTGACCTCTAATTTCAGAAACAGTTTACCTCATATATGGTAGATACGCATAACTTTATTCAATCAATCAATTCTTTAATTGACGACTATAAATAAAATGTTTCTATATAAAATATAAGACAAATTTATTAATTCATATCAATTTTGAAATTATTATAATGTTCTAAATAATCTTTTGTTTAACATTTATTGGCAAGTTCAGCATAAGATCCCCAGCCCAAATTAAAATTTCCTAGAATAACCTATGTCAATGCAACTAGCATTATTCGGGTTTAATTGTACGTTTTTATATATTTAATATGTACAAAACTCAAAATTAGGCTATAGCGAACTTGGTTATCCTCCCAAGTCCCAACTACAAGGCAACCCAAGCAAAACAACGGCTATAAAAACTTTATTAAAATAGAAAAAAAAGTTAAAATATTAAATGAAAAACAATGTAAAAAAAATTCTAATTAAAAACCAATCAAATATTGAAAGAAAAGAAAAGTATTAATTGCCACGGTGCAATTGACATGTAAATAGTTCTAACACTGATTGCTGATATTGCTTAAAGCAGTGTTACAGTCCAATTACTTGTCATCAAGGCGAAGTTTATTAAAATATAGAATTTAGTGCAATATTGCAATTAAATTAAAAAATTGATTTACTATAATAATGAAAATATATGTCTTTAATGAACAGTTCAGACAGCTTACGACAGTTCGATATTAAAATATCGCAGAGTATGACACTCTATTGGTATCCAAAAAGAATGGGTAATATTTATACCCCATGATAGTCTACAAAATGGGGTTTATTAATTTAAAAGAAAAGAAAATATCTATCATAATCTGGCACAAGAGATCCCCAAATTAACTTTTACAAAGTTCAATTTGGGTGGCTATATGTTCTCGGGTCTTTTGTTAGCAGTTCTTGAATACAAAAAATTGTATTATATTTAAATAATAGAAGAATATAATACTTTAAATATTTTCTTTTAATGAAATTGCATTTAAATTGTATTCAATAAAGTTTTATATAGAATTCTTATTTCATCTCATGTGGCGACTGCTATTCAACTTCAGATAAAATAAGTACGTACCTAAATAAACTGATATACAAAAGTTCGAAAATGAAATATGTACTATATTCTGGGAAAAGAAGTTTATACAATATATATGTAGTAAACTTGACCATAATTTTGTTTGGCAGCAAGAAGGCTGAATTGTAGGAGAAAAGAAAAGTACAATATTATGCTATCAGATATCTTTGCAAATTCGCACCCACATCCACATAAGACAACATATATTATTTTTGTTTTGTTTTCGAATCAATTTAACGAGTTTTTAAAGACGCCTGGTTCATTAATTAAAACTGGTTTATGTCGCATTACCGCAGAAAAATCATTTATATGTATTTTTTTTTTTTTATATTATTTTTTATGTTTCAAATATTGCCATTTTTAAGTGGCTTTTTGTATTTTATTTTAAGGGAAACAGGCATTCATTTTTTTTTTCTTATATATATTTTATAAGATGTTCAATTTAAATGGACCTTGAAGACTTTTGAAATTGATGAGATTTTAGATTATTATCTGTATCATGATTTATTTAAATTTTCGTTTAAAAATACATTTATAAAAATGCTATTTTTGGATTTTGTTTTTAATATGAAAGATGTGCCAAAAGAACATTTTCTCATCAAATTATTCTAACATAGTGTCTACACTCGACATTTTTTACTGTTAGCCAAAATCGAAGTACGAGTATCCAAAACAAAGCTAGCGAAGCAGCCAGATTCAGTACACGTTGCGATAAATGCAAAAAAGTATGGGCAGTTTTCAAAATCAAAATCTATCAGGAAGAGAGAGAATAAGATTTTCTTAAAAAAACGCATTGCACTCTTATGGAATTTCCCTAGAATCTTATATAATTTCCCAAAACTGTTATAAAATTACCGATGACTCTTATTTTTTTTCGGGTATGTGTGCATTTGGATATAAATTTCTGCATGTGTTACTTTATTTACAATTTGAAATTGGCTAATTGATATTTTTGGTGTTGCCCATAAAAAAAATCGTTTGAGTTAAATATGCTTTTAAAATATGCATAATTTAAAATTTTTTAAACCTCGGAAATTGGAATGTTTCTAAAAACAGTCAAGTACAGTTTTTGAAATTGCCAACAATTGTTTCAGAATTTTGTGATCCTTCTTCGCTCAGATTTACTCAATTTAAACAATTCGAAAATAAAATTGTACATTAGTAACTGCGCCACAAAATGTTTGTGGAGTATATAAGACAATTAGAAAATCAATTCCAGAGCATAATTTGAAAATATCTAAACGATGATCTTTATAATTGTATGCTAAAGATAGAACCATATGTCAGCAGTGGGTAGAAAATTGTTCGAAAAATTGCAATCAAAATCTAAAAAACGTCGTCACGGCAGAGATAGGAAGTTGGGGTATTTCCTATTTACTTATTCTTTACAAAAACGTCACCAAAACGGACGCCGTTTTTGTTGTAGAAATTCTTTTCTGGGCATGTTATATTCTAACATTTTATTTGCAAAGATTTCAATTAGCGAGAAACAGAAACAAGCAATTCATTTAAAATGTGCTGTAAGAGGTGTAACATTTTTCTAAATTAAAGGAATGAAGAGAATTTGATGATAACTATATTATTGGGTTAAAATCTTTCTTTAATAAAATACGATAAATATTGTTTAGCCAACACATAGTGTTCTCTGGAATTCCGCCATTTTGAATTATGTTAGACATTCCTGTTCCGGCTTTTTTCCTAACAGTAATATTAGAAAAGAAAATTCTGTCTAACATATGCGGTCTACACAGGACATTTACTTCTGCTTGGTAAATGTCCTGCAAACAGAAAAAAAGTCGAGTGTAAACCCCATGTAAGAAATTTTCCTATATTTTTACTTCATTTCATATATTATTAAAATTAATTAATTATAGTAATTATATATTTAAAAAAAAGACAAATAAATTAATTACGTTAATGTATTGCAATGATTATTTTCTACGATTACATTAATTGTGATTGATAAATTCCGACCCAATCAGACAAATATCACAATAATAACTATATTATATATGACATTTATTATAAAAGAATTTTATATAATAAAAATAAGTCACCTTTGACCAAACAGAAAACCTTTCTGTATGGAACATAATTTTACGTTCGATAATAAAACCTATATATACGGTAAATTTGGGTAACATGGTATGCCCTTTATAAAATTTCAATATGGACAATTCATAAAACATAAAAATCTCTTTAGCTGAAACATGTCAAAACAGCCGCAGGAAAATATTTTTTCTTTCAAAAATTTCTTGAAAAATGAAAATACTAGGGAGTATATACTATCTTCTCGGCCCCTTGAATATTTCTGTTAGAGCAAATTGTCTGTAATTCTCAAATTTAATATTTTAAAATATTCAAAATGAAATTAGATTATTGAACTTATTCCTTTATAGTAAGATCATTTAAAGAAAACTACCTTCTTGTACGGTGTTGTTAGGTTTTCGCACGGTTTTTTCTAAATTCGTTTATTCGCAATTGTGGCACAACATAGTATGCACAACACTATTTACAGAACTATACCTGAAATCAGATATCGAGTGTCAGTGTTCTAGTAAATTCTTAGCACATCTACGACATATTCAAAATCTTTTGAACCACCATGAAGTAGAACTTCGTCAAGGAAATTGGATATGTAGGAGTATAAGTATTTTGGTTTAGTTTAGGTTTTGAATAAATAATTAATACAAATAATTGGCATAGAAAATTGAAAGGTTATATATAATAATTGTTGTATTATGAATAACAGTTGTAATGTTTGAATAACGTTTAGAAAAGGCAAATCGAACAGATTAATAAATACAGTGTTGAATTGTCAAGTTGGTTGAGACGTCGTTTCTAGAAGCTGGTTCAAACTCAGAGCTCGGTTCTTCATCATTTATATTTCTTTGCAATACACTTCTTTAATTTTTTTCTCATTCATAAAATCAATAAATCTAACATAAAAGGATAGGTAATTTCTAAACAGTATGCCATATTACAAATAACTTATACAAGTATATCGATGTGGCTAGAAATGATTTATACAAGTATAATGAATGATGAAATGTTTTTTGACTATAAGAAATTGTTAGCTTAAGCTTACCACAGCTACCCCAGCTACTCCCAAATACATAAGTTTATTGTCTTATTGTTTATACGCAAAAATGTAGAAGTTAATGCTATAAGTATCATAAATAAGATAAAATATAAGTGTGCCATATCTCCCAAATTTACCCTATATATAATATAACTAGCTAGCAATAAATAGAAGAAATTGTTTATAGACCTTTAAATGTTTTTCTATGAAAACAAATGAAACAATAACGCCTCTAATATAGTATATAATAAGTGAACACATTCGTGGTACATATTCGTGGTATTTGAGATAAAATCCAAATAAAATGACAGCATCTCAATATGGTCAGTTTTGATTCTTTCTCTTTGGAGTGTTTCATAAAAATTATGCAATCTTAAAAAAAAAATAAACCGAGGGAAAGGAAAAAAATTCTTTCCTGCACCGTCAAAATCCGTGACCTACTATGAAGGTTTTTGTTGAAACTTTATTTCTTTTTGTATTATATCTGTTTAAGCGTTGGCTTGTGCTTTTTTTTCGTGGGTCTCATATGATCCAATAATATTGTTATTATTATTTCTCGTGGCTAAAATAATAAAATTAAGTAATTTCAACTGAACTAATTTTTTAAAATTGAACTAAATATGGTCAAGAAAAATTGAAAAATAAACTTATTATTATCTCAATTATGTAATTAGCTTTAAAATTAGATAGATATTATATCGCTTGGTAATAATCTTTGATTTCGATATTCATTATAATAATTCGGCCAGGAATTCAATTATATTCTTATATTGTTTATTAATTTTTTTTTTCATCTGAGCCCATGGATAGTTAGTTCATTCAATTAGGCACGTAAATTTTAAAATTGATTCATAGATTATTTAAAATCAAAAATATTTCAACACAATTAATATATCTATAGTTTATTTTTCTTCAAAACAAATGACTTAATCGAACTAAAATTTAAATATAATTTCTGAAATTAAAAAAATTTCAATTATAATAAAAATAAAATATTTCAATAAGAATTTATTCTTTTCTAATTTCAGACAACATTGATATACCAAATACGAAGTCATCCAATCGCTAGAAGCGATTTAATTGATGGAACTGATTTTTTATCAATATTTATCGGACAAAATAATAATAATAATAATAATAATAATAATAATCGCAGTCAAAAGGATAATACATATAATCGTTTGGGAACACCAAAATCAACTTCTTATAATGAAAATGATGATGAATTAAATGAAAGAATACTTTCAATTGAGACAATCTATTCAAAAGAAGATGAACTTTTGGCGAAAGAATCAAGTAATTATGGTATGAGAACGGAAAAACGTAATCGAAATCGAAATCGTAATCGAAAAGAACAACAACAACATGAAACTGATGAAATTATTAATCATGATACAAAAGAAATGATAACAACACCATCCGAGGGTATAAATAATCCAACAGATAATCCACGTAAACAAATTATTAAAATGGTAACGTCTGGAAGTAAAATAATATTTTTAGAAGAATTAACACCAGCCGAAATTGTTGATAATAATAATGAAAGAAATTCAACAAATCCAGATGATCAACAACAAATTCCAAGAAATGAAAAAACTAAACAGCCTAATAGTAAACGAGACAATGTAGTTACATTTGAACCGATCGAAAATAATGATGATTTATTCGATAATACAAATTCAAATAAGAATGATTTTATTAATCGATCACATAAAAATGAATTCGTTATTGAAGAAATCGATCCAGTTACACAGGAAGCATTAAGTGATTCTGAAAATGTTGAATCGACACATATTCATAGTATTCTAGCTCCACCTAGTACAATTAATCAATCACCATCACATCATATGACAACGGGTTCAAGAATGCAAAGAAAACAAGATAAATTGGTACCATTTCAAACGGTCATATATCATGATACTGATTATCATAAAGACGGAAGTACACAACCAAGATCAGTGTCATACAGCTCAATAGCACAAAGTATCGATGAATTGAACTCTTGGAAAGATCTTGAAGGTCTTCTAGAGGTTAAACAAAATCTAAGTCAAGGTCTTGGACAAAAAATTTTCACAGATTCAGCTAAAGTTTATAGTGAACCGGAAAAAGTTTATGGTGAACCGGCAAAAGTATATTCTGAACCAGCGAAAATGTATGGACAACCATCGAAATTTTATTCAGAACCAGCTAAAGTATATTCTGAACCGGCAAAAGTATATGGTCAACCAGAAAAACAATACGGTGAACCAGCTAAAATATATTCTGAACCAGCTAAAGTGTATTCAGAACCGGCTAAAGTATATTCACAACCGGCAAAAATGTACGGTGAACCTTCGAAAGTTTATTGGCCACCATCAACGCCTACACCTACAACAACTACACAAATTATGATGACAACAACAGCACAAAATTCTCGCGAACAATTAACAACAACGAAAAATCCAAATTCTAGAAGAGTTATTTTCAATTTAGATAAACTTCCATATGATCTATTAAATGCACCCGAAACGAATAAGAAACTTCTAGAACCGGATATAAATAGACGACCAAGTTCATTTTTAACCGATAAATCGGTATTTGCATCGAAAAGCCATAACCAAAAGTCTGAAGATAAATTAAATACACATCATCATGATCTAGTCACAGAACGTCCAAATTATCGTCCAACTGAAGTAACCGAAGACACCCAAGAAATTTATACTCCGACACCGGAACAAAATTATGAAATTGAAGAATCTGTTAGTGTTATGACAAATGGGCGAGCTCATGGTGTTCAACATCTATCGATATCAACAACAACACCACCATCAGATGATTCAAAAGTTGGTTATGTTGTTGAAGGCCGAAATTATCGAAAGTATCGTGTCGAAGAGAAAACTCCAGATGGTTTTATTGTCGGTGAATATGGTGTTGTAAGTCATAATGACGGAAGTTTACGTGGAGTAAGATATACAGCCGATTCAAATATTAATCCGAGTCTAATTCATGAAGCACTTATGAAATTCTTATCATTGTAATAATCCATCTTTTTTTTCGTTTTGTTTTTAGATATTATTTAATCAACCAAAAAACAAGAAAAAAAAAGGATAAAGTTTATCATTTCTTAGAAATTCATTTATTTATTATGAAATTAAAATAATAAATTGTTTGTATCTAGTATTAACTAGAAATTTAGAAAGAGACTAAAGTTCGATATCAATATGTTCCGCGTTCAATGATAAACAGAAAGAAAGCTCGTATATTTCTTTTCTTTTTTTTGGTTTTTTTTGTTTTAATCAATTAAAAATATTTTCCTTCAATTGTGATAATAGTAGTTAAATTACTAAATTGAGCAACGAAATGCTGCTGAGATGACAAATTAAAATTTTGAATAGTTGATTTAAGAGAGTTCCTTTCTTTTTAATAATTAAATTTAAGTAAGCGAAAGTCGAAAATATTTAACATAATTAACAGTATACTTATATTCTAGACAGATTTCCGTTTTTAATGATCATTATTGCCCAACCGGTCATTAAAACTCGTTAATGACCTTTAGTTACGTAATAATGATCTATCTATTTCAAGCATCATTGTTTATTTATGGTAATTTTCGAATGAAATTGTGAAGAGATCCTAAATTTTTTCCTCACAACAATACGAGGCCTCTTACAGGGCCATCTACATTTGAATATTTTAAAAATTTCATCTGGTTTTGACATGCTTTCTTCTTTCACATAAACTTCAAAGGAGAGGAAAAATGGTTTTTATTCTAAAAAGTCCTTAAAATGTACTAAAATACAATTTAAAAAAATAAATTTTATTGAATCAAAATGAATAAACATTCTATTCTGAAAATTATGAACCTTTTGGAATGACAAGAATAATGATCATTGTGAAAAAAAGAAGATGTGTCATGGGTCATCAAGAAGTGTCATTAAAAAATAATCATTATAATTAAAATCGGAGATCTGTTTAAGACATAGGCTTTTTAATTGCAGATTAATTGCTTATTTTTCATTTATGCAATTTTAACCGAATGAAAAGAAAGACTCTACTTAACCAAAAAAGATGTATACTAAATTATATTACTTCTTTTGCAATTTAGGACTACTTTTTCAAAGATAATTATTTGATTAGGAATAGATATTATTTAAACTCACTAAGTATTTGTATAACATATTAAGCTTCAATTTCGATAACCAAATTATTTTCTTAAGTATAATTTTCTCAAGACAAACTTGTACAAGTAACTACTTAGGATCCTAATCAGTGCTGATATTAATTTCATAATTATTCTCAATCAATTTGTTACAAATTTTAATTTAAAATTGGTCACAAAAATGGACTGCTACCATTCAGTTCTCGCATCTTATTATACATCTCTATAAATTACTCTTAGTTTAATTCAATCAAAGTATTGATTAGTAGCAATTTTATCTAATACAAAGTATGATTAAAATTAAAACATTTTTTTTTGTAATTAAATATAATAGCTTTTACTTATACTGTTTTTAATGGAAAATATGAAATCAAGTCTTTGAGAAAGTTTTGTTAAGCCTAAAGTGATAAAATTTAATAATATGTTTTCTAATGTCTTTGGAAATCCACTTTCTTTAATAAAAATGCTTAATTCAAGATTCATATTTTTATATCTGAAATCAAATAATTTTATCGTAAAAAATCAATGAATTTTCTTTGAAAATATTTTCATACATAAGGAAACTGGTATATCATAGTAATTCCAATTTGTAGTGTGCTTCTATAATTGCTTAAACCAACTACAATGTAAATTATACAATTACTTATATTTCAATATATAATAACTCGACTAACCAACTCTGACGTACACAAGATCAGGAACGAACATCACGACGAAACTAGCAAAACCCATACGGGTTTTTATTTGTACAACCGGTACCACTTTTACAACTGGTAACATTTAATAGTTCTACACTACTTACCTTGAAAATAAATAATCGATTCAGATCAATTCGCATTTCCCCACAAAATCATTTCATTCGGTAAAAATGTAAAAACCATCATTTTGCTTTTCCATAATTGCTAATCATAAGTTTCCTTTTCTGTAAATCTATTGCGATTATCCAAAACAATAAAACAATGATTAAGCAACTTAAATATGAAACTTTGACAGGTATTTCAATGGCAAATAAAAATAAGAAAATAGTTCACATTACCTGAATTGCTGGACCTCGTATAAAACAAACATATTTTACGTCATTCTGAATCAGAGACCTCGATTTTCACATTCCGGAACCTTTAATTTCTACGGAAAATATCAAATTGTGAAAGTATAAACATTTTACTTCATATAGGTACTTCATATTTAGGTAAAAAATATACAAGTATGTACAATAATTGAAAATCGACCTATAGCCACGTTTGTGATGCCCTATGGTAGAAATGGGAAAGAAAACCAGCCTGTGCATAACTTTGATTTTTTTTGTGCTCAAATTTAGCCTAATTTACAGGTAGGCTGGGTAGTAATAGCGTAAATCTATTCTGCAAATTTAATTCAAATCGGTATAGTATTCGTTTTTAAAATACATCCAAAAAACTTTATTAACAGGTTTATTTTGCCCTACGACTATTTCTTTCTCCACTGCCGGTCTACCGATTTTATTGAAATTTACCACAATATCGCCTATTCATGTAGTCAACGTATAGAACTGCATAATTTAAACAAAATTTCTGTGCAAATTCCAATTAAATCCGAAAAACCATAAAAACAAAAACTACAAAACTTTGCTATCCCTCTTGGGATTATACTGGAATGCAATACCGAACCGAGTTAAGGAGTAACCAACACAACTCACATTGTAAATTTCATCAAAATCGTTACAAATGTAGTGGCAAACCTAACAACATACCCTCAGGTAGTACCTACCATAGGAGGTAAATATGAAATTTTTTACCGTTTTATTACACGAAATAATTAATCATTTTATAGTTATATACTTATATACTTATTTTACTAAGAAAAATAAAGTATTTTCATTGAAATTCATGTAATTGATGATTAAATGTTATGAAAATGATCGAATATGAATAATTATTCTTATCGAAATAAATTCCACAATCCACCCACAATATTGATCTATATAAAACTATATGTATAAATTTGTATAGGTAAAGTATAGGTAAAAGAATTTAATAACTGGATTTAATTTGACGTCATTAAATTGCATTCAAAATGATGTCATTGAAAAATTCCGATAACAAATATTATTTCCTTGAGTTTAACTTGACGTCAAGAACATTTCGTATAATTATTTTAAATATAATGAAAATTATAAAAGTATTTAAAATTAAAAATTAATAATTATTTTTCTTAATCCATAAAAACAAAAAACAAAATACTTTTTAACCAGAAATCATTGAAATCTGAACGCTATTTAGTATAAGACGAATTTTCCGGCATGTGAAAATTCGACTATATTTTTGTTGTGGATTGTGTTAAACAATAATCTTTTTTTTTTTTTCTTTCTTATCTCAGCAGCATTCTATAATTTTAATTATATCAAATTAAAAATTAAAAAAAAAAACATATATGTTTTTTAAGTATTAGAAAATCAAACAAAATTTAACTAAATTTGTTTTAAAAAATAAAATAAAAAGAAGCAAATTTTAATTTTATAAAATAAAATATAAAAGTCATAATGTTAAGAAATCCAAAATCATAGACAATTAAAATATAAAATTTTTTAATTTTAGAAAAAAAAAATTTTTTTTAAATCACTGGTTTTTATTAATTAGTTTTAATTTTCATTTAAAATATTTGAAAATCATCATAAATCAAAAAAACAAACAAAAAATATAGTATTTTCTAATTAAAAAAAATTTTTTTTTTTTATTAATTTGCAAAAATTATTTTTTATTTTAATTATAAAAATTAATTACCCAAGAATTAAAAATTACTTTCAAAAAGAAACAAGTTAGTCTTTTAAGAATATATTTGTCATAATTTAGTGTAATAATTAGTTAGTTGGTGCTAAATTACTTTGCAACAAGAAAAAAAAAACTTTTTTAAAAATAAATTATTATAAAATTAAAAAAGAAAATGTGTTTTTTTTAAATTAAAATTAACAACTATCAAAAATATATCTATATAATATTTGTGGAATTTTGTTTGTATGTATGTACCGAGTTGGCTCCTAAACGGCTGGACCGATTTTGATGAAACATGTCTCAAACGATTCTTTGTTCCAGGGCGCTTTTTATAGGCTACTTTGATTTTTGATGGAGAAGTTGCTAGACGGGAAAAATATAAAAACTTCAACAATAGTAGTCGAATTTTCTTGAGTGACCAATATGGAAAAACTACCCTAATCGCATTTTCGTGATACTTCGCACATATGTGCATTCGAAATAGGTTAACTTAAAAATGGTTGAGATAGCAATACGTCAAATAGAAATGGTTTTTTTGATGTTTTAAGGGGGAAAAATATGAAAACTTCCCTAACTGGGCCAATAATATGATACGCGATAATTATTTCAACCATTTGCACTGATGTCAAGATCTGTTTCAACAATATGCTGTTGATATGTTTGCCAAAGTGGAGCAGAAAGGCTATTATTTATCTAGACGCATCAAAAAGAACTACGTGTGGACTCCTACATACATCTTCGAGATGGAATTAACACCGATGAGTCTGGCGGTAGAGATATTGGACAGCTGTGCATTCTTCAATCGAGCTTCACAGGAAGTCCAAGGTACATGCATGAAAGGACACAAGATGCGATGACCTACGTAAGAACTTATGGGAAGCCCGATCTATTCATAAGCTTTACGTGTAAATTTACTTATATGCCGTATTTAAAATTTTTGAATTTGCATTTATTATTACAGATTTTAATGAAAATAGTATAATAAACGATTTTTTTGATGATTAAAATTCATTTTCAGCCCGAACAACGTCGGGTATTCTGCTAGTATTTATTAAAAAGTTTAATTAAAATTTTCAATTACTTTCAGGATTGCAAATATTCACTTTTAAAAAATGAAGACTTTTTATATAAGCAAACAAAATTCTAAATTTTTTTTGTTTTTTTTTATTAATTAATTGCACTTTTAAAAATTATATAACTTTTAAATCCATTAATCATTTAAAGAAATAGATTTCGCAGAATATCGAATTCCAAATCAGAAGACGATTCATCATGATAGTTACTTAATGATTGGTTGTCGATTCACACCTTCGTATTGTTTTCAATATTAACAATTAATTGATTTCTTAATATCTGACACAATTTTCAAATATTATAATCAATAAATTTGTCGGTTGTGTTATTTTTTTTTTTTAATTTCTTTTGGTTTTAACTAAATTTTTACACCTACTCTGAAATGTTTAACATTAATAAAAGTGTTACTTTCAAATTGTAGTGTTTTATTTATTGCTGTTAATACCTTGTTATTTCCTTCTGAAAATTGGTTACTGTTAAAAGATAATGTCACATTATAAAAGATATGATCATTCATATCTGACAGATATTTTCCAAAAAAATTCTACATTCCAATAAAAACACTATATTTATAGTTTTACTTTATCTTTATCTGTTTAAAATATACTTCCTTCGTTCGAAAATATGATATATAATACCAATCTGGAGTGGCAATGCTTTTTCAATACGATTTACATGCTTATTCTGAGCGCAGTCA
The DNA here is from genome assembly GCA_963422695.1 of Xylophagus ater. NCBI lineage: Eukaryota > Metazoa > Arthropoda > Insecta > Diptera > Xylophagidae > Xylophagus > Xylophagus ater. The sequence goes on from OY730481.1 coordinate 8,576,688, forward strand.
TAACGATCATAACATGGCATTACAGTCATAACTTTTTTTTTAAAGACTAATTCGTGTTCTGACACGCTCATAACTCGCAATTGTCATAAAAACTTATCACAAGTTATGACCGAAAATATTTTACATCACAACAGAATTTTATGTGTTCTTTGAATGATTTAATTGATAAATATAAAATTTTTTCTACCATTTTTTAAACACACAAATAATTTTACACTTCTATACAAATTTTAGAACTATCCAAAGATTTTCCAAAATATTTCTCAAATAACCGTAATAACTCGTTCGGATTATAACAGTTTAAAGTATTATAAATTCATATTTTGTACATAATTATGATCCATCTGCCAGAATATGAATTTTTTCAGCTGTCATAATATTTTTAGTTGCAAGTTCGTTATGACTAAAATTTTATCACAACGCCAGAATGGACCTGTTTAGTCTCAATCGAATTACACGATTCCACTTTTGAATTAATAAGAAGTGAATGAGTATGAATTTATTATTCCATTTCTGTGGTCCTGTTTTCGAAAAGACATTTGATTTAGTACCTAGTTTATTTCGGGTGGTTACTTTTCTGCAACAAGTCTAGAAAAGGACTTAAAAGAAAATGTTTTCCCCAAAATTGTTCAAGCAAAAGAGCAAAAACCAATGAATTGAAATTTTATATTAATTTAAAACATTATGCTATAAATAATATGTTAAACGGCGGTTCAAGAACACAAACCATAAACTTCCTTATGAAGGATGTTTACATGCTGTGTAAATGTGTCTGCCACATAAAAATTCAACTTAATTTAGAAGTTACATGAATTAGGTTCAATCGAGTTTAATACTATTTTTGAGAGACTGATGTCGACATCCAATTACCTTCCTCTTTTTCATTAAGAAAATTTAATTCTTTGATTAGTTCTTATCGCGAATTTAAAAATTTAATGCCATTGGTTTGAAGTTTTTTGTCTATAATGTGGCTGTTTGTACTATCTCTTAAAGCAACCAGTTCTGTGACCTTTTCATTGAAATTATTAGAAATTTTATAGCACTATGCTGCTTAAATTACTAAAATGGATCAAAGAACTATGCAAGCATGAAATTTGAGAAGAATTGATTCGATATAGACTAGTCAACATTCTACAAAGAGGGATTAATTTGTTTTCTTATTCCTGGAAAATTTCCATTTTGTGTACTCTATGGTTTCTGAACCCAACCGATTCGTTTGTATTGTATTTTATTAATAATCGTTTGAATGGGCGCAATTATTTCCCATGATTTGTGCTATCCCAGGACATATGTCCAGATTCTCCCGAGGGTACAATGGGCCGAAAGGCCTAAGTACGGGGTGCTTTGGCACCCACCTCCTCTTAAAAAAAATAAAAAATAAAAAAAAAAATTCCCATGATTTTGGCGGTCACTAACTTTTATTTTCTAAATAAACAAAACTAAAACTTAATAAGAGTTACTCTTAATGAATATATATATAAATAAAAAAAATTTCCATTTCAGTTGAGACATTAAATTACACAAGATTTTCGCCATTTCAAAAGTTCCCATATCAAAAAGGCAATCAAAATTTTATAATAATATTATTTTCACACAGTCATCAGAATTTTTTTAAATATCCAAACTTTAAAGAAAACACAAAATTTGTAATATTTCAAGAAACTTTTTAAAAGAAACTCGATACAAATTAAGGACGTCTTAAATTTAAATACGTAAAACGGTAACAAATCTATATACTAAATTTTAATATAATTTCATTCATAATTTTATTACGGTTTGGAATTGAATTTCATCGTCTTATATAGTCAAATCTTTGCAGATATTTTACGCCAGTAATCTGGTGAAAATAATTCGAATGAATTTCTATGAACTGTGGATTATCATGGATTGTAAATCCATTTGTAATATCAGAGATGGATTATTATGATTTGTTTCGAAATAAAGTTACATGAATTTCTGTTTCATTTCTCTACAGATTGCCGGAATTTAAATTCCTAAAAGATACTAAATAATTATATAAATAAATACTTAAAAATGAATTATTAGTCATAAAATAAATTACGATGATAAAATTTAATAATATTTGTCCCCGGTGCGTAATTTTTTAATGACTATAAAAATCTTAACCCAAAAAATTGTACGTGACATATTTTATACACAATATAGACCAAAAGGACACAAAAATTAAAAAGTCCCTTTTACCTTACTTATTTAGAAACATTTATGGAAAAATAAAAAACCGTTTACAATTTACGACAATTTATGCTAGAAAATGTTTCTTTTTTCTAAAAGTTCCAAATTTGTCCCATTTAACAAGAAGTTAAGAACTTGTCTTGTGAGCTTTTTTTTTCTTCTTCTTCTTCTGTTACGATTATCATATCTTAATTTTGTTGTAAATTTACATCATTTACATCAAGAAAATTTTATATATAGTAAAAATTATCTTCTTGGGAAAATCAACTTTTTAGAACATTTTTATTATGAAAATGAAATTTGATGACAAAAAAAAATTTTTTTTTACGATTTAATAAGTTTAAGCTGGTTTTCGTTTAATAAAAACTTGTTATCGAGGAATAAAAAGGAAAGAATTTGGAAAACTTCAACAACGTATTATATAGGATTTCAATAAAAGAATTGTGGTAAATGAAAAAAAAAGGAGAATGTCTCTTTTAGAACGTTCAATTTTATTATAGCAAATTTAAATGGCGGCGCCAATAATTTTCTTAATTTCAAGGTATTTTTAGTGCTTTTTTACCTTTTTATGGTGGCTGGCAGAGCAAGGTTATAGTCTTGTGATAAAACAGAGAGAGTAAGAAAAAATCCGACACACATAGTTATGGTGTTTTCCGATTTTAATGAAGTGAAGGGTATATAAAATCCAATTTGAATGCACTACAATGCAATTGGTAGCAGATATAGTTAGTGCAGTTAATTGATTCAGTCTTACTAACCCCACCACTCCATTAGACTTATTTCAAGACTTATTTTCAGTCCGACTGAAAATACGTCCAATTTTTCGGGTCTCCACAAGACTTTTTTTCAGTCCGACTCAAAATAAGTCTTGAAACAAGTCTAGTGGAGTTGCCTGGTAATAAGCAACTAACTATTTTAGACTAGATATCGAAAGGGGTACAAAAAAAACTGCTTCATATGATTGTAAAATACTTATCTGACCAAACAACTTTCATCGAACGAACAATTCGTTAGTCGTGCGTTAACAATATTGTTATCAACGATATTTGCGAAAGATTATAATACAAAAAACAATTAATATTAGTGTTTAAAATATAACAAAAGACTATAATTTATATCCAAAAACTAGAGGATAAAGCGTTACTAAAGTTTATAACGAACAACTAGTGCAGAATCTTCTTGGATTTAGTAACTTAATTTAATGGTAAATTTGACAATGTGAATTCTACAAACAATGTTATATACCGAGATATAAGGGTATCGGCACTTATTTGGTATATAATTATAACTTGGCAAAGCTGCAGGGTAAGGAACTCTTTATCCCAAGTATCTGTAACCGCCATTTATTTGACCTTGCCATTCACTTTATAAAAAGATAAACATTCTTGCATATACAAAACTAAAGTAGAAAAGGGATGTAATGCTCAGCATAAGTTCTTGATATTAGAGATGGTACAGACCACACCCTAGAAAACATCAAGGCCAAAAATTTCATATCTTTTATTTTCAATAGGAAAGACTTCCCTTGAACTTGTTTTATGGCGGTAATTCCATGGTTTTTGTCCTGCAGACTTTTCTTAGTCCCTTCATATATTCTTGATGGAAGATTCCCTAAACAAATTTAGGAAAATTAAATAAAAATAAATTGAAAGGAATTTAGAAGAAAAAAGCAACACTTAACTTATCATATTTAAAATCATCTGATGGAAAAAAATTGGCTACCGGCGCCAAATAAGACATTTTATAAATATATTAATTGTTTCCCTATTCCCCGTAAATTGAAAATTATAAGATAATAATTAAAAAATAACAAGTTTAATATGATTTGTTATTAAAACGATTAACATTTTTTCTAGAAGCGATTATTTCTGAGATGAGAGTAGGCTTAATCTTTTAATCGATCTTCGATTGATCGTAATTATAATATTAAGTGTTTATGTCATGTTTGAAAAACTTTAGATGATATTTAATTATATACTTAATTGTATATACCTTCCTACTCTATAGAAAAAAGAAATAGATTTGTATGAGATGCTAAATTCCATCATAGGAATTTGTGGTTGACATAAGCTTGAATTTGTTTACGGGTTTATAATAAAATGATATTGTCAGAATGCAAACTTTGTACACGTTTTTCAGGAAGCGAATTATATTCGTAACGAAATATTTAAATTTTTGTAACGCATATTTATGTATTTTTTGTTGTTTATTTAATTTAAGATCTTTAAAATCATTTTCCAAATTTAATTTTTTTCTTTTTCTTTTTTGTTACAAGGTAAACAAGCGTCTTTAATCAATTTATTCATTAAAATAATTTAATTGAAGAAAATTATAATAATACCTATTTGATTTTAATTTTTTAAAAAAAAATACAAATTCTAAAACAAGAATTATTCAAAAAATTAAAATTAAAATTTAAAGAATTAAATTATAAAAAATGATTAATTTATTTTTAAAAAAGAAAACGCTTAATGCAATTATTTAAATTTTAGTAATTTAAACTGGATCTGAAAGTGAAGCTGAACGGATTAATATTCGTAAAACAATTTTTACGGGTTGCTTATTTTAGGAGTATATAATATCGAGATATAATTTAACGACAATTATTTAGTACTATATTCCAGCTTATAGATAACACAAATCAAAATTTTTGGTTTTTTATTGCAGTTTTGAAATTAACAGAAAATTTGGATTGAATTTCGAATTTTACCTGATTTTGGTAAAGTTTTTCTATCATCTTTATTGCTTTTTGTTTTATTTGGTTAAAACAATACTTCAAATAGTCGTCTCGCAAAATATTATTTGTTCTAATTTCACTATTTGTCAAAAAAAAAGAATTTTTAAATTTTTGTAACCTCAAAAGACATGATTGAATTTGGCTGCGTGTTCCATCAAATAATTTTAATGCTACTAACATCTAAAATTAAAAGTTATTAGACTATAGATTTAAAAAATCAGTTTTCGAGAAAGTGCCCGATAAAAATTCCAACAAAACACAACAATTAAGTCCTTGTCTTTCAGGTAGTTTGCTCGGTTTTTTGTTCTAGACTTTACATGTTCAAGGATGTAAAAACGGTTACCGACCGGAGACTCCAGTTTTGTTAACAATTATCTGGTCTACACGTTTACACGGCCCGGTTCGGTTATTACAAAATTTTATTATTTTCTGATTCTATTATTTAAAATTTTTTCAGTTGGCAGATTTTGTGATCATGTTATTCAGTGGCCTTTAAAAAAGAAAACACTAATATAAAAGAACTGTCGTTAAATAGGCTTGGACATGAGAGTGATAATTTTGCAGAATAGCATTTTGGAGTCGTTGCATATTTGTCATCATAGTGTGTAATATAGGGTAGTTCAAATGGGACACTACAAATATTTGTTTTAAATAAAACAAAATCAGTTTGAGATATCAATGAATTTTTTATTTCATGTTATAGCACAATCTATGCCATTATATATGGAATTCAAATTTCCTTCGCATGATCACCGCGGGCACGTTTGGAAAAGTCCAGTCGTTGAACCCAATTTTCGATCAATTTTTGGTATAAATCGGTCGATATTGCAGCAATTAGCGGTAAGCGAAAAAATGAGCCTCATCAATGAAGATGATTTTTCTATGAAAATAGATAGAAATTCGGTAATAAGTTTTAATTATTTGTAAACGTTGTTCAAGTGTGTACTGCTCCATGATGAAATGACAACTATTCATGAAGATAAATGTCAAAAAAATAAAAAAAGTATTGCGTGGTTTGCCGTCCATATTGGAAAACATTTGTAGTGTCCCATTTGAACTACCCTGTATAATAAGGGAGTATGTCCCAATTATTTGATATTAAACATATTTTACGTAAATATTAGTTTCTTATATGATAGATATTTCGTATAATATTATAGGAGAAATATTGATATTACAGGTTTTATATTATATAAAAGTCCTTAAAACGAAATGTCTAATAAAATTAGCTAAAGTCGTCATTCGGCTTGTCTAAATATTAAAAAAGAAAATTACAATTTCGTGTTACAAATCTTTTGCAACATAACCGTAATAATTATAAACATCATTTCTGACACATCATCAATCTCTTTCGAAAATATATATTTTAACATAATCTACGGGAGATAAAAGTTTCGGTTCCACATGAAGCAAAAACCGCAGAAACAACAACACGGAACTTAATTGAAAATAACAAATAACGAAATCAAAAAAAAAAAAATACTACATAAATACAAAATTAATTTATTATTATTATTATTTATGTTTATTTGTTTCATGTTTGATTGTTTGTTTTCATTTTACTTCGAAATCAATTTATATCATATTTTATGTTGTTCTTCATTAATTATTATTACTCTTATAAGTAAGAGCAACCAAATTAAACGAGGTAAATGGAACAAAAATCCTTACATAAAATTTATTATAAGAAAAACAAAAAAAAAATTATCTTATTTTTAGATCCAAACAATATATGAGAAGATTCAATTTTTTTAATTAATAACAAGAAAAAAAAAACTGAAATAAAAACGAAATCAAATGAGAATTGAACGAACGGCCTTGCTGAAGGTAGTTTCATGAAATTCCAAGAATATTACATACTACAAGTTATCTGAGCCGTCGCGATGTCAAGGTTATATGTTCTTTTTTATACTCCAGCTTTTATAAAGTTTGTGCGATTCACTATTTTAAATGTTTGCTTCTCACATATCGTTTTAAATGAAACTCATTACAAAGCATGAAATAATGAAACTAGTATAATACTATTTTTATGAGAAATCTGACAAAAAAAAATGATATGTTTATTCAAAAATAAGTTAAATCTAATAAATATATAAACAAGAAAATTATAACTAAGGCTGAATTCAGACTGAATCGGGCGACAGCCCAAATTCGCAGTAGTACCAGTAATTGAAGTGCCAAAAGGAAGAAACACTATAATTTTTTTGTTTATTAGTCGATTTTATTAAAATTAGTGGAAAGGATAGTGTATAGTACATAGGTAGTTAATTTTACAATTATTTGAATGGTATGTAGCCGCCTTTTTAAACGATGTACACGATGCTCGCACGATGTCTTGGCTCAAACGATTCCATTCACGAGTCAAATTTTTTCTAAACCGGTCAAAGTTGTGTGTTTCTTTTTACAAGCTGATGCTTGTAAGATGTGTGGTTTACATTTGAGAGCGATTTGAATTAAACGGATACTTCAATTGTCGGACCCGGTATATGCCTAAACCCACATTAAATCAAGCAAAAACCTTTAAGAAAAAACAAACTATTTTATCGATTGCTTTAACACATTAATACACGCTTAAATTGATCAACCCTTACTAAATCGAACGAAACGAACTAAGTCAGACTTAACAATATTTCCCCTACGTCATTTTTGTCTTAACACCATGTTCGAAGGTGCCATGTTTTTTTTAGTCAAATTTCAAGTTTAGAAAAGGAGAACAATTGAAAATGTTTGAAATGTAATTTTAAGCTATATTTTTATTTGTGTTTGGCTGTTTTGTCTGATTCAATGTGGGTTCAGCCTAACAAGACCTAATTTTCAAAACTTTAATTTCACCACACAATTTGGGTGACAGAACCTTGACTGCAGAATCGAAGAATGTGATCACAATTTGTACTAAAACTAGCTTCTCCTTGTATATATATATAGTATATATTTATATTTTAGGTATAAAGGAACATTTCTTAAAGATTTGTAGATTGAAAATAAAGAATGGAATTCTTTATCGAAATCTCAAATGTTCAATTCGTTTTGTTAGTTTGTATATGCATACTTATTATAGCGTGAAATAAAGTGAAATAAAGTTTTCGAAAAGATGCCCACTTTAATTAATGTTCTATGTTTAAGAAGATTATAGAAGAAAATTCAGATCTACGAACTTAAAAACCGGCTCCCAAATAATAGAAGAGTATATAAATTCTAAATAAAATATTCTAAATCTGTAAGAATAGAATAACAAAAACATTTAAAAACACAAAATATCGAATTTTGGATTCCCAAAAGTTGTTTTCAGTTAAAATGATGTAATTTAAGTTAATTATTTCGTAATATTCAAGAATATTAAATTTTTAATTTGAGTGTTATAAGACAATAAAAGTTAATAAGAAGATTAGATAAATATTTGCCAATATAATCTGTTTTAAATGAATTAAATCTCGATTTATAGTATTTATAATATTAAATTGAGAAAAATATGAAAAATACAGGGTGATTTACAAAATCATATTAATAATTTAGTACTACTTGCGTTTTATAATACTCGTAAATGTAATGAAGTTTTTAAAATTCAGTGTGATAAATATCTCTTATTTAAAATTGTGGATTAATTTAAAATATGCTTTATTTTAGTTTGTTTATTAGTTGTTAAAAGCTTAGTATTGTCATTGAATTTAGAATTACATCATCAAAACTTTGAAAATAAATTTCAACCCTTACAAAACATATTTAAAACCGGAACTCTTTCAGTTATATTACAATTTCTTTTATAACATCACAAAATTATGACCTAAATGGGATTGTTGTGCGGGAGTTGAAAGAATGGAAAAATGCTGCTAAATGCATAAATAAATAAATCTTAAAATTATAGAAAAATATTTAATTAATTATGTTTGGCAAGAGTCATTATTAAATGATTCACTTATTATAAAGCAGCTATAGTACCTTTTATCAGAGCAGTCTAGGTGGATTTTTGTTGTTTGTCATTTAATTAATAAACATAATTTTTTGGTTGTCGCTATTAACATGAAATCTCAAAGAGTTCCAAAATAAACGTTTTGACGCATCGTGCCAACTTAGATTGCACCAGCGTGTGCTTGCTTCCACGAGAATTTTATCCTTGATACGTGCTTTAAACGCGGAGAGGGAAGGCAGTACGTCCTTGATTTCGCTTTCTAAATAATTTGATTAAATTAATTTAATTTTTCATGAATTATGTTACATTTTAAATTACGTTATGGATATTGTACTAGAATTAACCTAATTTTCCAAATTAAGGAGAGTAACTATATCTTATTTCACATTGTATAGTGTAGAAAATCTATTATGGCATTACGTAGAGCTGAATAAATATAACAATAACTACACGATCTCGTTAATAATCACCCTGCATTAATATTTTATTATTGTTTCATTAAAATTATATTAATTTTCAAATCTAATGTGGGCTTTTATGTAGTATAGAAATAAATTTCATTATTTTACATTTTAACTGAAAAATTATAATAAAAACTCCTTTTTAAAATCGAGTCATATGAATGCTATTTCTTATATTATATAAAAAAAAAAATTATATTAAAATAATTAAGTTGTCATGCAAAGTAATCTAAATTTAATATATCTACTCTAAAACTGGTATATAAACGAATAATTAAGATAAAATCACCTCAGGAGGAGATAAATACGATTTATACTGCATGTGGATTGTAAATATTGAAGAAAAATGTCTCTATTTCAATAATTTCTGTTGTTCTATATATAGGGTTTTTTAATAGGACCTTTGTTTACTAATAGGGTTATATAGGGTTTTTTTGAAGCTTAATAGAACTTCCGATAGCGAGAACTGTCAATCCGATCTGTCATTCTCATAGCTCTTTTTGATATTTACGTTCAGTATAGTCGGTCAAATTATCATGAGTAGACCTGAAATTTGCTTTCAAAATCTGTCTCGTTATTTTATCGCAAAATTCTGTTCAGTGAAGAGGCTCATTTTTTACTCATTACGTTTGGTAATAACCAAAATTGTTGCTTCTGGAATGCCGCCAGTTCAAAAAAGACTCTAGAGACCTCATTAGATCCAGAAAAATGCGGTTCATATGCTAGTGGTATCTGTCAAAATCATATTTCGTAAAAAAATCATCTTTTCTGGCAAAGTTTATTTTCATTTGAATGGCTACGTTAATAAGTAAAAATGTCGCATTTGGGTGTCTTAAAATCCAATAGCAATTGTTAAACAATCATTAAGTACATTCATCTGGTGTCACTGTTTGATGTGCTTTATGGGCTGGCGGCATCTCATTTGAACATAATTCGTGAGATTAGAGCCACAACTATGCAGAAATGTGATTGAAAAGTTTGTCAAAAGAATCACTGTCTGCAAACGTAGTCGTGGTTGACATTTACCAGACATAGTTTTTCATTCATAAATTGTAGAGTCTATACAACATATTTCAATAAAGAAATTCAGAACTTTTATCCAAAATATGTGTTTAATTTAATATTTTTAAAAAAAGTTCTTATTGAAAAACCCGATATAAATTTTCCAGAAATAAGATTTTCTTGGATTTTTGCATATCGGATTTATCAATTTTGTCTAAAAAAGAGTCGTTTTAATGCAATATTGAGATGGTTTTTTATTTATTCAGATGACTAATTTCATTCATGCTGTGTAACTAATTTTATTATTAAAACAAAAAACATTAATATGACAAATTGCATATAATTAAAAAAAACTTTATTCTGCACATAGTTGAGTCACATTTATGTGATATCCATATATGACTTTATTGTCGTCCGATTCGATCGTAAACCTAATATATTATTGATGAATTTTAGATGATATAAAAATGATTGATTTAAATTTATTCATGCTGACATATTCATCAATGTAGGATAATTCTAATTAATATATGCGCGTACTGTGTTTTATGGTATTTAGACTGTCATTGGAATTGTGTCAGAATTTATGATATGTCACACGGAAGTTAATTATTCAAGTTGAAAGAAATAATTTTTATTGATGTAATAAAATACATTTGAAAGTGCAATAATTTTAATTAAATAATTAATATGGCATGAAAATAATAATAATATAAAATTTGTTTTTAATTATAAGGAAATTTAACCTGTTTAAACTATATATCGACATATTTTCTGCTAACTTAGATTAATTCTAGTTTTAATTGTAAAAATATGTAAAATTTAATTTTTTTAGAATTTACTACAATATATTGCATTTATGAAGCTAAATGCAACTACCAATAACTATACTAGAAGCGTAGACTATAACAGCGATCAGTGTCGTTGTTGTAGGTGAAATTGTAGAAGAATGCGTGAACAGTGTTTTAATATGAAAGAAAGAGAAGAATCTATAATGCGTAGGGATATTAGTACACAAAAAGAATGAATTTCATATACATACAGTTGTTAGAAATCTTTATTATTAGTCTGTACTAGAAGCAAACTTTCTTCGGATAGAAGAAAATTTTGAAAAAAAGAAACTTTTCTCAAATATCCTTAATCACCCCTTTAGATAGTGGCTTAAAGAATCTGTGAGATAAAAGTAACTGAAATAAGTTTATTAATGTGATAGTTTTTGTGGTCCCTTACTTTAATCAGGTCCTTTGTCATATGATTAAGATTTTCATGAAAATTGCTTAAGAACTTCCTTCTGCAAAATATCATTTCCATGTACGGAATCTCTATCTTTTATCAGAAACTGCCTAATTTCAATATACAACCAATAAAAACCGGAGATGTGATTGGAATCAGATAACGCGTTCGTGAGCATAGATATATAGACTGCAGACGACATTTTTTGGATTCACGGGATTCACATAAAATGAATTTTCAATTTTATTCCACGGTAACGGGAGGAAAAGTAAAATTGGAATTTTAGAATATATTTCATTGGTACAACTCATTTGACATAACATGTAAACTCATGAATATAATATTCGTACCTATGTTATATTAGCAGAATTTTCAAGTTGTCTGGAATGTGCTATACTTGACAATAGGTGTAGATTCAATTAGATTAGATTAAGGTTTAGGGTGTTCTTGTACCGCCAACTTTAAGATCTATCTCTTCTTTAGTACAGTAGTTAGGTTAAATTATCATTCTACTATAAAGCGCCTACTTCAGGCCTATTTTTCTAAGGAATTTTAGTATCCAGAATGAATCAAGAGATTGTATCTGAATCAGGGAGAAGCAGTATGCCCAGATATTTCCTCCTCCTAAGGAGTAGTGCTTCACAGTTGGAGAGAATATACATTGGGTCTCTTCGTCCCCCTCGCAGAATAGGTAAAATGTTACTTCTCTCCTCCTATATGTATGTTCCGAGCCGCGGTACCAGCAAAGTCTCAATTTTTCTGATATTATTCTGTCTAAGATGTTGAAAATAAACATAATCTAATATTTAGTTTTAAAAAAAGTGTTTCCTACTCCAATAATTGTCTAAAATTATTTCATGGCGCCTATTTGTCGTTCGTCGACAATTAAAGTTTAATTATTTGATCTTATAGTAGGTATATTGAAAATGATTTTTAAAAAAAATGTGCTAATTCATTAAAAACAGTTTTATTTTCTATGCGAAATTTCCGTGTTTTCGTTGTTCCAAGCAACATAATATATTGTTTTGCTTCTTAGAAAAATCCATTGGAATGCAAAACATTTTTTATATATAAACAATTTTAAAATCAAATTACATAAATCTATTAAATTTTTTTTTTTTCATTTGCGATTTTAAAAAAAAATTAATTAGAACAACAATATCGTGGAAATTCCATATGAAAACTGTACAACATCCAATCCGATATAATTCTGTGGTATGTAACATCGATTTGGCCTTCATCAAGGCTGATCAATATATCGACAAGAAACACATTATTTCGGCATATATTTTTTTCTTTTGACTCTTAGTACCTTTCACAAAGAAACCCGAAAAAAAAGATAATGATTTTGCTGATTTTAAATTATTGTCCAGAATCGAATTCGATTGGCTATTTTTTTTCTTTTCTTTAAAATTGTTTTCTTATATTCTTAATTATTTCCTTAGCGATTTTAAAACGATTTTTTTTTCTTTTAAAAGACACCATAAAATATTTGCCTACCAGCTATATCTATTGAAGACCTTAACACTTAACTTAGCGTGACCAATATATATAAGGTCTTAATTTCGTACGTAAAGTATATAAACAGAAAAAAAAAACTGAGTTTAAGATGTACAACAACAAAAAGAAAAACTGCTCTAATTACCATAAATTACATACGTGACCTGATGGGACACTATCACGCTAAAAAAGAACTTCAGGTTATATACTGTCTTTGATACAGATATTTTTATGGCCTATGGTAGGTACTACTAGAGGGTATATTAGTTTTGTCACTCCATTTGTAACACATCAAAATAATAGTCGTAGAAAGGTTTCAAGGGTATGGTTGTGTAAAAGTTATATCGGTTTATGTCTGTCCGTCCGTATACAAGATAACTCAAAAACGCGTTATCCAATTTTGATAAAATTTGCAATGTGAGTTACTTGCTCCTTAGCCTGCTTTGGTATTAAATTTCACCAAAATCAATGCAGGGAGAGCAAGGTTATAAACGGAAAACTTGGGTGACCAGAATGTTTTGTAGTTTTTTTTCTTATAGTTTTTCGGATTTAATTGGAAAATTTGCGAATCAATTTTGTTTAAATTAATTGTACAAGTTAACTACGCAAAGAGACAATATCATGTAAAATTTCAGTCAAATCGGTCTGAGGATAACGGAGGAAGAAATAGTCGTAGGGGAAAATAAGCCTCTTCATAGAGATTTTTTGATATAATTCGGCTATAGACCGATTTTCAGTTACCATATTTTTTTATTGGGCGTTACAATATTCACACAACATTTAATTGCATCTTACAGAATATTAATTGGATTTCTTGTAACAAACAGAAAATAAATACAATTCACTTTTTCTTTTGGAACGCTAATTATTTCATGCAATTAGTATACACAGGCAAACGCGCAAAGTAAAGCTTATCGCATCAAAGTTGGCATTTAAGATGTGGAAGTCGAGGACATAAATGGTCGTAATAATATAAAATTGTATTTTGAAGAATTCCAGTCGAGTTAAAGTTTAAACTATTGAGACAAAGTCTAGACAGAGTCATGATTTAACCATAGAGATACAATACAAGTATGTAAGTTCTTCTAAGGGTACTGAATTTTTTATTACATCTCTAATGGATTACATTCACAGATTACAATTAATTGGCAAATAATAAATTCATTTTTTTCTTTTTAAAAACATTTTATATTGAACTTTTTTTCTTTGCTAATAACTTAATTAATTCATAATTATAAAAATATGTTCAAAGAAAAAGCTACTTACATTAAGTTAAGCGGCATTAATATGAATTATTTTAAAAGTCAATTTAGTATATGTTTTTTTTTAAAAAAATGTTGTTTTAAAATGTGATTAAATGCTTTTTTTTGCTTTTCTATAATAACAGCGAGTGCTAATAACATCATAAGCTTCTCAATTCGTAGCTAATTACAAATTTTAATATGAAAATATAGTCCAAATTATGTTTATTGATATTAAAGAAAAAGAAAACAAATTTTTAATTTAATTGATTTATTTTTAAAGAAATAAGAAAAAAAATTAATAAAACATTTCACCTGAGGCTAAATTGATTTAAAACAAAATTATTAATGACAATTATTTAAAAAATTTGGAGCAATAATGACTAAATGTATATTAAATTGGATTTTTTCGAAAGAAAAAAAAAATGTTTATAGTATAATGTAAGAAAACTTAATTAAAATGTTTAGAAATGAAAATACCTGCTGTCAAATGGCATAACTCGATTCAAACCAAATCGAATCGAATTAATATTTTATTAGACCCGTTCGTATATCATCTCCGTTGAATCAGTTTTGATATCGCAACCACTAAACTGTTTTTGATTTCATAAATAATGACGTATAAAGTTTGAATCGAATTACACTATGTTTTCCTGATTTGTTTGTATGGAAATTTTTGTTGAAAACTGTCCAAAACATATTAATTTTGTTATCATATTTGAGTTGGATTCCGATATAACAAATTTTCATGTATTTGATAAGTTCAAAACTCGATTTTTCAACTCTAAATAGTGGTGTCATATTTATTATTGCACTAAAAAAACAAGATTCAACATTTTAAATAAGAATAATAATTAATTCATCGCTTTCCAACTTATTGAAAATTAGCGAAAAAGCTTTATTTGTAGTATATTTACGGTGACCATCCATCCTGTATTTTGCAGGACTGTCCTGGTTTTTAACATGCTGTCCCTTGAGATTTTTTTTGCAAATACAGGACATTACAATGTCCTTTATTTCCTAATTTGAGATATAACTGTCCTCTTTTTGCATAGACATTGCACGAATATGAATTAAAATTATAATTTCCCTAGATTTCCAAGAGTCATTGGGATACGATCTGGCGACATTGGGAATGTGAATTATCAATTTATTAATCTATCAAAATAAAAGTGGGAATGCTTTTTGGTTAGTACTATAATATCTTTATTTAAATTCCAATTTAAAATAAGATATTTTATTAAAAAGATATGGCACCAAAAAGAAAATGTGTTTTCAATGATGTCTTAAAAAGTGAGTTTCTCCTTATTAAAACAACTAGAGCTTCAATCAGGTGAGATGTGAGAAATGCTTGGCAGATTTGTCAATAGCAAATAGTGGACGTGCTGATATTAAACAGCATTTGCAAACACAAAGCAGAAAAAGGCAGATTTATGTATCCAAATCATCAAGTAAAGTTTTAACAAAATGTCTTAGAAGTAAGATATTCAATGATAGAGAAAATGATCTAGATTTTGGATGTTAAGAATCTTATTGGAGAAACTTCAGATATTATTTCAAAATATGTGCAAAAGAATCTTGAATCAAATTAAATAATTAATGAAATGATAATGTTTTGTGGAGACAGCACAAATTGTAATTTTGGTGGTGCGGCCAGAAAAGTTCAGAATGATATCTTTTACAAAATGCAGAGCTTCATTGGCCAAAAACTAATAGGTGTAAATTGCGCTGTACATATTTTGAACAACTGCATACAAACTGCAGCCGAATGCCTATCTCTTGATATTAAAGTTATTATTGTAACAAAAAAAAAATTTTATGTACCATATTTTCCTTTCCTAAAAATGGTCACCGTAAATATATTGCATGTAATAGCATCCTATTGTGTAGTATACCAACAGTATATTAGTTTTGTAACAATATATAAAACAACAAGCTCAAGGCACAATATTACTAATATGATTTTGTACTTGTAAACAATAAATTGATACTAAGTAGTAATTCACCAAAATACAGTAATTAATGCAATTACACATTTTTGTAGTAACAGCTAAAGGTGACAAAAAAAAATAAAACAAATCCTTCACTAAAAACCAGTATTTTATTAAAATCCGTAAATTTTATCACTTATCGAAAATTGGGTGATTTACCCAATTTGTTCTGTTCTGTTTTTATTAATCACATATTCTTTAGTTTGACTGATTTTGGGATATAACAAAAGAAAATTTAAATTAAATAAAAACAACATTTTTGCGGATTTTAATAGTAAAGTCAACATTTTTACAAATAGAATTAATTAATAATGTCCGTGTCCACCACCAACATTACTTGATGAACTGGCAGATGCAGATGCTGAAGATTCACCATGACCACCTCCGAAAGTTTCAGTTTGTGCGTTCGCAGAAGATGATGAACCAGAAAAACCAGCATCACCTATAAAAAAACGTATGTGAATCTGAATTTAATAAAACATGTTTCAAAAAAATCACCTCCATGACCACCACCTCCACGTCCACCGTGTCCACCGTATTCACCATCGTGTCCGCCGTGTTCACCACCGCGTCCCCCATGATGACCACCACCGCCATGGGGAAGTGCAAAAGCCAAGGCGAAAATAGCCAATAAAACAAATAAGAATTTCATTTTTTTAATAATATTTCTGTTAACGTTTCACAATAAAACTGATGTCACTTTAATAAAGAACCTCTTCTTTTATACTTTTCGTTAATCATATTACGTAACATACGTACATGCAGAATGGAACGTTAGAATCGAATCTTTTAACCTGTATCTTTGAATTTGAATAATAATAATTTGCTTCGATTATTATATAATTTAGAACTTTTCATTTTTACCTGTTTCTAGTTTTAACTAACTAATTAATGCTAGTCTATAGAACTAAAAAAATTAAAACTAGAAATAAATAAATTCGAAAATTTTATAGTATATATGTATGTTTTGTGATAAGGTACAGTATATCGAAGAAGACTGTTTGAAAGATTGAAAGAGTTAAGAGGCTCAGGAACTCAACAACTCTTTACAGGAATATGTATTACGCCAGGGTCTTCAAATTTCGAAGGGATTTCTATGAAAAATTAACTTATATGTCAATTTCAACTGAATGGCTAATATGTATATTGTAAAAGGTATATAAAACGATTTGCTTAATCTTCTATAAAAGTTTTAGTGAAATCATTTTGACTACATCTATAAAGAATTTATATTCGTTTGATCAAACTTTCTTCATAAACAGACTGTTTATCAAAAATACGCATTTAACAAAAAACACCCTAAAACTTGTTATTTATTTTGAGTCTCATGACGTCAAGATCAAAATTATGGGCCAATAATCGATTATCTCTCTATGATTGTATAAAAAATCCAAATAAGGTACGATCACGAGTCATCACTATTTCAAGATTAAACTTTTCCTCCGGTTTATATCTTCATTATAATAATCGGAACCCCCTAATTTTTTTTTTGGTCAAGATTATACAGAAACCGGTGCTAAAAACAGGTAACTGTAAGCTTGGCGCCGAATATAGATTAGATAAACCAGCTTTAATTAGCTTAATAATTTTAAATGCAAAAAAAAAAACAATCTACAGAATATTTCAAATAGTAAGAAGTTATATTTAATTAGAATTACGAATATAAGTAATTAATTATGATTTCAATTCAAGTAGTCAGAGTCATTAATTCTTCACATTTAAAAACGCTGCTAAAGTTCATTAATGGAACACGATTAAACAGAAAAACATTACAGAATGAACTGAAAAGGGTGTGTTCAAAATTAATTAGGATGGCAATAAATCTGTAAGTTTGCAGAAAAACATCCCTGCAAAGTTTTCTATACCTACATAAATTTTTCCATTCATAAATTTTATGATATATGTAAACATTGTAAAAATATGGTTTTCCTATTTTTATGATATGATAAAAATTTTAAAATTTATGTCTGTAAATATTTCAATTCTACAGAAATTTCTGCTTGTGCAGGCAAACAAATTTTTACCTGATTTTAATATTATACAAAAATTTGTTTTAAAACTGATTTTCGGTTAAATACTTCTTTTTATTATTCGTAACGCCTAATGATATGCAATACAAAATATTGCCATCTCTCAATCAATAGAAATAGTAAATTTTGGTTCCAATTAGGAAAATTTAAATGGCTTTTATATAAAAATATTAATTAAAAATAACAGCAAGAAGTGTTTAAAAAATTCCACCAAGTGTATTTGCATTTCCAATACAATAGAATACAATTTATCAAAGAAAATATTATATAAATTAAAGGTACTCACATTTACAACAAGCACAAAGAAAAACAAATTTAATTTCAATTTAAAAAATAACTACTAAAACCATTTCATCAAATAAAACATCGAATAATCATGTCTTATTTGAATTATCAATCAATATTCGACATAGAAAAATTAAGTTCTTCGGAATCAAAAAGTGCCAATAAAGTTTTCCCAATTTAAAAGAAAATTATATGTAATTTCTGTGTCAAACGATTTGTATTATATTATTTGGTCATTCAGTGAAATTTATGAGTCAAATAATTGTTGATTAGCACAGTTTCTAAAGATCGACTTCAATTGAATTCTATGATAAATTTTGTAATAGAGAAGAATCTCGTGACAAATTAACACCCGTAAAAAAATGTTTATGACTCTTAATAAAAAGGATGCGTGTTAGAAACGCCGAAAGAATTCATTATTTAAATGAAATGGTTATCAAAATATCGAAATAAACTAATATTGTATAAATTTCTGATAAATCATAAATCGAAAGAATTGTTATCATTCTGGTCCTTATTATTATTTAGAGACTGGAACTTTGGGAATTGAAAAACTTTAAAAAATTTTCTTTAGATTTTACTTCGACAAGGGACTTTTTGTTGTCGTAATATGTAGGCATAGATCCTATAATATCCTATAATAAGATACGTTAAGCAGTACTGAATTCTATATTTTTAATGACCATTAGAGTAGCTATTCATTGCATAATTTCTCTAGAAACTTTGTTCTTTGCTATTCGAAAATTGACCAAAAGACAGAGGCGTTATTCGGTTAGATAAACTTTGGACCAAGGATGTTTAACATTTTTGTGTCCCTGGCCACATTGAAAGAAGACATGATATTTTAGGCCACAAGTTTATTACTATAGCTGAGCGAGCAACGAAAACAGAAAGAAAATTTACTACAGAACGAAAGGGCTTTCTGTTCTGTTCTTGTTTCTGTTGTTTGTTACTTGGCAGCTTTAGCACGAGAGCGCTCACAACACACAAATCATTCCTCAGAAAAATGGACATCCTTCAGTAACTTTAAATATTTTCGGGCCGCACTGATACTTGCCTTGGGCCGCGGGTATGACAGCCTTGCTTTAGACTAAAATATTGCAAATTAAGGCAAAGTGGAATAATGAAATGTAAATAAAACCATATATAATTTTTGGTGTATAAATTTTTGCCACGATTTCAGCCCTGCAAAGCGCGGTTTCTTTTTAATAGTATTCGTTAAAAAGACTGTAAATATATGCATATTTACCATATATCACGCAGCGCCATTTTAACAAATACTATTAATGAGATTGCGCGTGCAAACGTGCCCAAATCAGAATCCTAATTGGAAATTCTCTTTATTCTATGCTTTTTGATAAAACTAAAATATTTCTATTTGCATATTTCAAAAGATATATAATACACCTATCCCCCGATTCGCACTGAAAAAAGTTTCCTTAGAAAACCACTTAAATCGAAATCGCGCAATTCGAAAGCTGTGTAAATCGAGGGTTACATGTAATTAATTTTAATGAAATTTTTTATTCAAAATCTTAATAATCGCAGCAAACAAGTTCGTATAAGCTTTTCCATTTAATTTTGAGAAAAGGAATGTTTTCGAGTTTATAGAAAATTGTGGTTGCTTTGAGATAAATGTCAAATTTTAATTAGTTTTTTTTTATATGACCAAAAAAAACCATAAATTTAAACAACATTCAAGTAAAATTCTAAATATACTTATTTCCGAGAAATTAAAAGAGGTAATTTGTTAATATTAATTAAGACTAAACTTAAATTCAGCTTCACAGACAAATCAATATTAAGAAATAGAATTATTGGCACGTCGTCACTACAGAAAAAAAAAACTTGTAGATTCGCAAATTTTTATATGGCACCAACTAAGTTCGTGCCCTCAGGTCTATATAAAATGAAGGACTTGAAAACAAGGAGTTTTGGTATCTAAATTTTACCCTTTATTCTGATTTTTCTAGGCAAAGAGCAAATCACGTGCCTTTGTTTAAATTTCCCTATTATTGTGAAGTGTTGGTAAATTATGTTTTCATAAATCACCCTAAACTTTCTTACTTCTCTATTCTCTGTAACGAAACATAAAATTCCAAAGAAATTATAGGCACAAAAACATCAGTAAGGACACTGAAAGCTTTGAAGATTAAAGTCAGCTTAACGGTTAACTGTTCTGCAATACAAAAGTGCCTAAACAGGGAATTTCTTGAGATTGGTTTTGACCAATCAAATAGTGTACAGTTCTTCAGAAATGCAACCCCAAACAGGTCTATATGTAGTACAATTCAACTCTTTTACTTAATATTCCTGAAAATCATTTGAAGTAATCAAAATATGTAACAACGTCTATACAAATAATGTAACCCCAAAGAAAAATAAAATATCTTATTATGCCTTTTTAAGTGATATTTAATATCCAAACAATACTTGTCTCAAATACGACACGCGTCCATTGGTTTTGTTGGCAGTCATTTGAAATTTATTTGCAAAATTAAACAATTATAATTATTACAATAACATTTTCTATTAAACGCACTCATTTCCTTCTTTTAGTCCACTTACATGTGTGATTTGATATCTTTACAAATATGTGATTTATTTTATTCAATTTGCAAATTTTGATTTTGATTTGTTGATGAGAAACTTTTAAATGATATTGTCACGTCACACGTGATTTTATATTGTATTTATTCAAGGTACTTGATTTCATAATTTGCATGAACAAGGATCAACTGCTGATCAGCGGGTTGCTACTTAAATGGTAAAATAGTAAATTGTAAATTTAAATTATTAAATTCAGCACTCGATGAAGTGTTCTTAAACACTTGATTTGGTTATATTTATTAATACAAACATTACTTGGAGTTATATAAGAACGTGGTACCTAGTTATAAAAAGAAAGGTAATAGTAGTTAGGGAAAGATTCTTTTATTAGAACTACATATGTATATACGAACCTGTTGAAACTTTATATCCTAAAAAAGAAAACTTAAAAAATGAAGCACCTTATGGAATTCAACTTTACCGATCGAACAAGTTCATATTATTATTATTATTATAAGAAAATCGTGAGAAGACTGTAATTGGAGAAAGAAACTATGCCCTCCAAATATAATAGGAAAAATCTGATATCCTTCGATATATAGTATTATCGAATTGAAAACAATTGAACCCTTGAACCTTACAAATAATTCTCTAACCCATTAAATTCTTTGGCAATCAAAAGTACACTTTTTTTATTATTAGAAATTTAAGATTTCTTCATTCTTTGGAAGAAAATTTATATACCCTTTTTTCTGGATTATTGGGGAGTGGATACGGGAGAGTATATTGTAAGAGGATATGAACACTTAAATCACAGCATATATATATTGTTTAAATGAATTCAATAAGAGGATATTAAACAAACCTATCTTTGGATGTTCACTCATTTAAGCCACCTGATGATCTAACGATTTTAACCTCTTTGATGCTAGAATTGTTTTTTTTCTTCTCTCGATATATTTATTATTATAAGGGACCCCGCGAATATCTAAAATATCACGTCAAGGAACTTTTCACAAAAAATTGTGTCCATCAATACGATATAAACATGTGTGTACAAACTCAAGAAGGCGTTTTTATCAAACAAAAGAGAGCATCCAACATTTTTATTAGAACTAAATTTCTTTATTCATTCATTTTGAAGACGTTGTTGTACCCTCATTCAATGGGTCTTTTATTATAATATAGATTTTATTTTTTTGTATTTTTGACGTCCATATAGAACAGAAATCTTTGAAAAGAAGGGACTTTTCAGCACCGAAGTTTTAATAGATTTCATTTTTATAAGATGGCATCTTGATCGTATCAAATGACGCGTCGTGGGAAGCTTTTCTTTTATATTAATTTGTTTTTTCTTTTTTCCATATACACGTATTTATTTTATTTTATCATTTCGATGAATTTTCATTTTGAACAAAAGGATAAAAGTCTTGTTAATCTTATTCAGGAATCTTTTTTTTTATAACCCAAAACATATTCATAAGTTAAATTTTATTTCATAATTCCTCGCGCTCTTTTGATTTCAATTCTAATTTATTCTTTTTAAATATAGTAATGACATATGTAAGTACTTGTAATTCTTTATATAGAATATTTGATGATCTCTGCGATCATATGTTAAAGAATAATATGCTCAGATACCTTCAAAATTTCTGCTTCTTCGCGGTTTTCTTTACAAATTTTTGTAGGCTAAAGTAGCCTGAAATTCAAAGTTAACGTTTGGTTTTTTCGTTCAATAAAATATGGCTAGCAGGATTTCTTTTATAATGATGACCTCAAGAGTCATTGCGAATGAAATAATACATTTTTTTCCCGGATTTAATGGCATAATTCTTATGCTTTTTGTACTTGTAAAAAAAGTCGGTTTTTTAGAAATGTTTTTATTTCTCTTTTGTTTTTTAATAATTTTCGAAAACTTCACCAAGTGAGCTACAACGCAATTATAGTCCATATTAAATGCATATCATTTAGTCAAAGATTGCACACCTTGAAAAGTTTTCGCGCATTGACAACGTGAATGGTTTAAAGTCGGACCAGAATATTATTATTGAGTGTTTCTATTAAAAGCATTTTTAGGAAAATTTGACAAATATTTTTTATCTAGATATGTTAGATGGTAAGATCTAAGCAAAAACAATGATTTAAGCTTTCAAGTATCAGTTAAGTTAGGATTTTTAGTCAGTATGCTAAAGGATTTAGGTTGGAGCCAATGTTTTTCTTTTAAATAAATGATTTTGTTGGACACTTTTTATATTTATTCTCTAAATTTTTCAGTGATATTTGGGTAAAGAATTAAGAAGACAAATGAAAATTTTAATAACCTCATGAAGAGTACTGGACTTGTGTTTTCAATTATAGTTTTGGTATAACACTCACAGCTTATCGAAATGATGAAACGAACTTGAAGGATATAAAACGGTCATTTTCACCTATAATATCGGCCGGTAAGATGTAGTCTTGATATATAACTGTTTCAGTGAAAACCATTTTGGGCTATATGCATTATTTAGGGATGAAAATTCAGTAACAGTGAAAAGAGTGAGCGAAACCAACTTCTTTCAATGCAAAAAAGGATCAAATCTATACGCGGTCTAGTAGAGCTCAGTACTATCTCTGCCGCGTTAATTTATTATTCAAAGGATTTTCAGATCCATTTGGTTTGTTTCCTGGATACCCTTCGTTCGTCTACCATAGAATTAAAAATTTGCAATTTGAAGCGAAATGTGATCTGGATAAGATACTGAAAAGATAAAATAATTAAAACCAAACAATTGTACGTCCTTCTTTAAATAGATTAAATATAGAATTTTATAAAGAACAAAATCATGGGATTTCACCTGTTTAAAAATATAACAATGAAGTGCCATACTCCGATAAAAATCTTATACAAAAATAAAACCTAGTTGCATCTTCTTGAAAAGGATTTATTTGAAGAAAAAAAAAAACTGAATAGTTTCATGTCATATTATGTGATATTTTATATTCTAACTGCTACAAAGCTTCGCCACCTTTCACATTATATAAATCAACAAGACTTTTTCTTAAATCAAGAATATTTTGTCATAATATGATGCGATAAAATCTTAAGATCTTAACCATAAAACTACATCTTTTCTTTAGTTCAAAAAAAGAAATAAATTTCATTTCAGAAGCATCCGAAAAAATGTCCTCACCTATAACATAACTCCGTGAGAATATATACTTCTTGTTTTTTTTTTGTTTTGCTTATCTTTTACTGGCAAATCTTATACATAACTTCTAGATGATGTGACCTATAACTTCCAACTTTTATTCATTACATCATCTTTAACACATTGTTCCTTCACAGCTATATTACGAAAGGATATATGACATATTCGAAAAGAACGACTCCAGCACTTGTTTGCCTTTGGCGAATAAATTTGTCTTTATATTATGGATGTTGTCTCCTTCATAAAAAGGTATACAAGCAAAAATATCAAATTTCACATATATGAATATTTGTCGACATTAGGAGGTGTGTCCTTCCGTCTCAAAAAACGTTTTCTTTCCATTTTTACCTTCGTATATCAGGATTTTCAACGATTTATATTCATATTCATATATTCATGATAATAAAGATGTCCTTTTTTTTTTTATTAAATATAATTTCGCGTATATCGTTGAAACATTTGAACATTCGTGTAATTCAGTTTTGTTGCTCATTTATGTATTTTGAATTGTAGACTACATGTCTTTTGTATTTCATCAGATCCACCTCTTATTCAATGTTAACATTTTATGTGCCACATATAATCATCCATTTCCTGGGATCAATTTTCAATGAATTCAGGTTTTATGCGAATTGAAAATGATTTTTTGCCTTAGACTTTTTAAAGTGAATGCCTTTTTCTTTTTAATATGAAAAGAAACGAATTGTATGAAAAAATTGAAATGTTTTTCCGTTTTCATATAGAGAACGGAAATAAGAAAATTATATTCGTTATTCGTTAGACAGAATATATGTAAGTGTGATTGAAATAAAGGGTTTTGCTTTAAAAGAAATCATTGAAAATTCTCGTAAATTTTGTAACAGCAATTTTATGGTAAAAACACGATGAGGAATTTTAGCCATAAAAAAGTTTTCTATATATAGATAATCGTATAAGAATACTAACATACATTTTATTGATATATTTCATTAGAAACTTTTTCTGAAATTTCATTTCAACTTTGAGAAAATCGCAAAAGAAATTGAAACTTTAAAATTTTGAAACTTTGAAACTTTACAGAAAGAAAGCTAAAGAAAGCCTTGAGTTATGTTTTCAGTTAATTAAATTATTTTATTCTTTTTTAAACTCTAAAAATATTCTTTGGTACAAGGGCCTAGATTCTTGAAAAACTGCTGCCTTTATTCTAGATTCTAGAAAAAGGCGTCAGTTTTTCTAAAATGTTACATGAGTTGATATTGTTTTTAAATTACCCAGGCAAACTCTGGCCAATCCATGAGATAGAATTACTAATCAAGAATCATTTAAAAATTAAGTTTATTGAAGTCATAATTCTTTTTTGCACAAAATAATTTTCTTCCATATGGGAGATCCAGGCGATTGATACAAGCAAGCACATGCTGTAGTCATTATTTTCATGATACTTTAGAAAAAGTTAGGGACGAGAAGTCTGGTGGAAAATTGAAATCAACACAAAACTAAATCAAAATCAATTGCTTAGGAAAATATAATAAAATCAGAATCCTGAGGCAAATCTGTATATGGTGAAGGAGAATAAAAATGATACCATATAATAGCGAACATAATTTAATATCATAACAAGTGATTCAGTCAATATTCTCTTTATACCAATTAAAATTTATTTTTTATGTAAACAAAATTTAAACATATTCGACTGTAAATTGAATTAATTATGTTTGTTAATCAAATTAGTTAAAGAAACCCTTCAAATATGAAAGATTTTTCTCTATGGTATGCGCATAGATATAAATAGTAGTTAAACATGATAAATTTATTAATATTGTCTGTCTACAGGTGGTGTCGAAAAAGTGAACAAAATATGATATTATCGACGAATACTCAGCTTACTATAATATTAAATAAGACTTTTGTACCTTTTCAATTCAAATCAATTCCTAATCACAAAATCCTTTCTAAAACTAAAATTTTTAAATATAAAGAAAGGCACACGATCAATTTTTTTTGACTTCTAAATTGATATCTTTTAAAGGCCATACTTACGATCAAATCTGGCATCCGTCATTGGGTTGACATGCCACCGTTAACGCATGATTTGATGGTGCGTATGGGAAACGTTAAAGTCCATACACACGTCCGAATTTGGTATCCGTCTTTGGAATGGCAAGCCATCGTTAACTTGTGATTTGATCGTGAGTATAGAAAACTTAACGGAAGACTTTAAGAAATTGTTGACATAAAGAAATTACGAAAAACGTATTGAACTATTGGGTACAAGAAATGTGTCAGTCAATACGGATCGTGAGTATGCAAAAATGCCATCAAATCCGTCTTTTACGAACAAAGTCATTAAAATTTTGAATAAGAATTAGTCATTGGAATTTCATTAGCATTTTCTACGTTGTTTTTTTGAATTAATTTTGGTGATGAACTTCTTTTTACATAATCAATTTGTATATACACAGAGAATACTGTTGAAACGGCAGATGAAAAGTATGATCGTATCTACGCAGAAACTTATAACAAACTTTTCTTCCAATCTAGTTTTTCGTAAAAAAAAAAACGGACGCTACATTTGTTCGTAAGTATTGGCTTTAAGGGTTTTATAACATTCCTGCAAACCCTTTTTTCTTTTACATAAGCACAGATTTATAATCCATTGTGTAATATCAAAGAGCATACAATAATGAGAGTTTCCAACTTGGATTCTGATTTGGGCACGTCTGCAAACTCTATCTCATTAATAGTATAGTATAGTGATCTAAAAATGCATGTACTTACCGTCTTTTTCACAAATACTATTTAAAAAGAGGCGGCCCGCTTTGCAGAGCAGAAATCATATAAAAATTTATACACAAAAAATGTAATAATATGAATATAAAACCGCATTATAATCCTTAATCGACGGTCTGCTAACAGAATAAAAGACTGTGAAACCATTTGTCATAAAATTTTATTGCAGAACTAAATTTCATTGTAGAAAAACTTTACAGGCGTTTTGTAACTTCTGTAAAATAACCAAACAGATTCTGTATTGTGCAGACTAATAATTATTCTGTTAGGCTGTGCTTCACACCCTTTGTTTTTTTTTTTTTTTTTTGTTTTTACCTTCACAACAAAACATAAAATGAATTATTTTAAGCTGTCCTTGTAGAAGTTATAAAGCCAAATCCTTAGGCAAATTCCATTTACAACCTTACTAACCTTTTGATATTTTCGTTTCGTTTTGTAGTCATAACAATTCTACTAATTAGTTTTACGATGTAAAATTTTTCTTAGTAATCTTTAAAATGCATTGGAACGAAGTTGTAAAAAGGTGCCATAGTTCCTAAACTATATTGCCTTTTGTTTATATGGTTCTACTTATTCGTATTCTTAACTATAGTAAATTTCATTTTTTCAATATAAAATTTAGGCGTCTCCAGACAATATTTAGGACCAAATAAAAATTTTTCTTGCAATACAATAATAATAAAAATTTTGAATATATAAAAAGGATATTTTTTTTGTATTTAAAAATTTAATTTGGGAATTTCCCAAATGATTTGCAAACGCTTCAAACACGACAAGTTCATACTTGTACGACAAATCAATATATTCGAATACCTAAAAAAGTTTTTTAAGGCAACTATTTTTTTTATGATTTCCTTTAAATCTTGTATTTCTGAAGAAATTTCTTAAGTTCTTGTGAAACGACTTTTAACTCGAAAAATGGCTTACTAATTTTGATGTAAAACATTTCGTTATTTCTTGATTTTTGATTGAAATTATTGTTAACTCTTAAAATCCCGATTATTTCGCGAATGAATTAAATATTAAATATAAATTTATTATTTAAATCATGTGAAAAAAATCAAAATGATTCTGTTAATATAAAATTGAAAAATTCCCACGGATGATTAAATTTTATAGAGTCCATATGTTATAAAATTTTCTCAAACATTTAATGGGACTGTCATGATAGCTTTCATATGTGCAGAGATCATATTAATTCATCTCACCTACGTATATTTATTTTACAAGTCACGACATACATTTGCTAAAATACATAATCACCTACAATTTCCCCTTTTCAACATATCATATGTAAAAACAAAAGGAATCGAAATGAATGATGCTTGAAATCATCCCTTAATATTGAATGCGATGAAAATAGTTATACGATGTCACAAACAATGCAAGGGAATGAATCTAAAACTTCATCAAAACACCCTCAAAATAGTGAAATTTAAATAACATATGGTATATAAAAAGGACATCGTTATCATTTGTTAAAATACTAAACATACCTTCAGATGTCTAGTATGTTAACCTGACCACCAAAAACTACTAATAATATCCCATCATGAAATTTAACTAATTGAAACAAATTATATTTTGATGAATTTAACGTGAGAGCTCTTTATTCATGGGAATTTTATTATGAGATACTTTTACAGAATTCATGATGATCTTTGATATTAATGATGTTTATTGATTAGAAGTTCTGCAACCGGAATAAAAAATATTAACTAATTTTTTCTCAGGTATATTATCCTGAGAACTGCGAACAAAAATATTTTATGAAAATTTGAACTTAAAAATAATTGAACTGATTCTGTCAACTAGTTATTTTAAAAAGATCCTTTTTCGATTTAGTATATACTTAGTTGTAATCTTATACTCGACAGGACATATTCTTCTTATCTTTCTTTTTTGAAAGAAATTACTCTTGGTGTAATTCAAAATATGAAATACAAAAGATTGACTTATGTTAAGACGAAAGGACACATAATCTTTTTTTTGCCCGTTGAGCAGATTATAAATTGGTTGCTTCTAATGAGCTAGAACAACAATTTTGTTTAAAAGATCAATGATAGTGTTTATGATAATAGGAAATTCTTAAAATGTTTATTGTTGAAGGAAATTCCATAGTATTTGTATATATTTTGCATATTTTCCACCTGAGAACTTAATCAATTGATTTATAATGTTATAAATCCATATTCAAATTTTCAATTAAACTTGACAAGTCATATATCCTTATTCAAAAATTTGTAGTGAAAAAAATGATTCCTACAAAATAAATCTCGTTACCAAAAGTATTGTAGTATGATAACAGCATCTGTTGGTAAAATCAGCTTTATATTTAGTAATTAAACTAATCTGTTAAAAATTATTTGAAATTGAAAGTTTAGAAATATGTAATGATTTTGTTGATTTTGAGGGATAACTAAATAGAATAATTTTACTAAATTACCCAACTGCAAAATATCTAATCGAATCACTTTTCTATTTTGAAATTGGTACCAGTTCAAACACTTTGGCTCCATAGCACATACACACGAAAAGACTAAGCAACTCCATCTAGGATAGATTTGATGTCATAAAGGAAGATAAAAACGCATATAATGTTTAAGAAAAAAGATAAATAGTTATTTAGTTCGTTACAAATATAAATTGAATAAATATTTTGATTGGATAAATAATAAAGATTTTTAGAAGATCCTGAAGTTCAGCTGAAAAAGAATTAGTCTCCAATTTAAGGATTTCATCCCTGAAATGAAAATCCGGGAGGCCTCTAAAATAAAGCTCTACAGCTGTGCATGACATCTTTTAGCTTCTTGTTTCGATTCAAGATCATAGTGTCCAAGCCTCATCCATAGTAATGAATACACGTACGAAATCCATTTTATACTTCTTAAAACGGTACAAATCGTGTTGACAAAGTCGCATTCGAAGGTGTTCAATTGTTAGCGAATGCGGTACCCATTTTGCACAAAGCTTTTTGAAACCTAAAATTTCAGCTAAGATGTGACGTATGTTACTGGTCAATGCGAGATGCCTATGGTGTCAGCTATCTCGTATACACTCACTTGTCGATCTTCCAAAACAATATCCTGTACTTTTCGTATTTTTTCTCTTGTTCAAATGTAGTAATTGGATGAATTTCTGTAGCTGGTAAACCATCTAAAACAACGAATTTAATCAGCGCAATTTTGTTCATGTTAAAAAAATTCAATGACATTTCAATTTCAAATAGCTTCTAAACAATGACTGAATTGACTTATCGACGTGAAACTTGACATGTGTTCATATGAAGGTTGTACCAACATAAGACAAAAAATTGACCTATTGGCAGCGTGTTCTCTTATCGAGGCTAAGAAATTATTGGACACCCTAGTATATTGAAAGATTTAAAGGAAGATTTTCGATTTTAAATTCAATTTTTTGATTACCTGTGAAATGATCTTGTCTCACAGCTACGACATAGGAATTATTAGCATATTTCATGACTCATTCCTCATTTCGTTGGTTTATAAGCTGGACCTTTAAAGTCGTTTGAGTTCACTCACTATAATAAAAAAGAATCGAAATGATCTGCGATCATGTTCATTTTCACCCCAAAAAATGAAGCATTTTTTAATTTTAACAAATTTATCACATTAAAGAAATACTTTAACGAAAAATCAGTTTAATTAATTTCCTAAAAATATTTTCCTATCATATAGTTATGAAATAATATTAAGAAAAAAAATTGTTGAATATGAATTCCATAATTATTTAATAAATATCCAAAAAGTGAGTGCCTTCTTAACAAAAGAATTTAATTCAAGCAGATTCAATCATAATAAAATTCTTGAAATTCTTAAGTATTTGCGATATTTAATAAAATAAAAAAAAAAATCCTCGTACGGCTTATTACACCCCATATGGGAGGAATCAGAAAATTCTACCTGACATTGAACTATATGGTGTCGTAGGTAAAGAAATCGTGGCAATTCGAAAGGGAATGGGAAAAAAAACAAGAACCCCTTTCTTCATCCTGTTAATATACTTGGAATGACTTTTACTACGTCAAAAAAGAAAATACACTTAAAAATCCCTTCGCATATATTTTTTTGTTTTTCTGGTTCTTTTTACTCCAAAAGAATAGAATTTATGAATGGAAATTTTAAGTCCCTCCCTTCTAAAATTTTGAAATAAAAATTACACGTTTTTATTAAGGGTCTTGGAACCCAACCAATCAGGAGACATTTTCAAAATTTTCTAGGGTACAAAAAATACCATGGCCGATAAGTATAATAATCAGATGCTGAGTACTATTTTTTCAAAATCCTTTTCGACTTTCATGACGATAGTACTGTACTGATCCTCCAAAACAAAACGAAAAAAAGGATCTTGTGTTTTGTGCCAAAAGACGAAAATTGAGTGAAGATCGTTTTTCAAAATTTTTAAATTTAAGAAAAATTTATTTTTATTTTTTGTGAAAATATATTTTGTTAAGTGAAAAACTGTGTGAATAAAGTGTTTGGACGTGAAATTTTTGGATAATAAATTTGGATAACGATCGTTTTTACAATAATCAACAAAAGAAAAAAAACATGCAATCCCCAGAAAGTACTTCATCAGATATTATGGAAAATAGATATAATCAGTTAACGGTCTCACCACCCGCTTCAAGTAAGTTCAGATCAAAAGAAATTTAAAAACTTCGAAATAATTCAGTCTTCTAACTTTAAGCCGAAAATTCTCAAAAATTCGAAATCAATTTTCTTTAGTAATAAATTTAATACAAACAAAAGGAGTAAAGGATACCAATCGAAAAAATCGATCAAAACTCTTTAAAAATCATTTTCGATTATTAGATAAAAATTTAAGCGTAATTTGCCGACGCAAAATCTAAATTTTCAACCACAAACCAATGAAATCCTTCTTTGATATTTTACAACCTATAATAAGTATTTGGCAAACGTGTGAAACCACAAATTGGTGCTTCTGCAAAGTCATAAAAACTAATAGTACTTTTGCAGACAATAAAAAGGTCTGCACAAAACATACCTGTTTTCGGTTTTATTGGTATCCTTTGCTGGTCAATATAAATAAAAAAATTTCAGTAGCTCTGCAATTAATATCTGCAAAAGAAAAACCCGCCTACTTCTGGTTTTTGTAATTAAGAATCAGAAATATTAATTAATATAATCTAAAGGTTTTAAAAAGGATATCAAATTTATTTTTTATTAATTGTTTAAATTTTTCGTTTCGCTGTGTTAGAAAAACTAGCAATTCTTGAATTTTCAAATAATATTATTTTATATGAAATCACGGCGGATGCAAATTCCGAAAAAACTGTGTCCGGAAAGTTAGCTGGATGGTTTCACCGATTGATCTACAGAACTTTTTTATCTATAAATTATGTCATACATCAAAAGTTGTGTATCTAAAATTATTAGTCATTTAAACTGTCCAACTTTTAACGAAGAATTGATCTGCGATGACCCTAAATATAACTTTAGGTTAAAAAACCAAAAACCTTTCGTGACCTATCATTATTAGTTACGATAGATAATGAACAATTAAAATTTGTGACATCTGCCCAATTGTCAAGTATGTATAATTTCACCTGTTCCGATCAATATTGTTTCCCATGAAACATTTAATATTTTATATACATTTAACTGTAAAATTCTGTAAGACCTGAGTTTTCCAAGTAAAATCGTCCTCGAAAAATCTTCCCCAAAAATATAATGAAAATCATCGCTGTTAAAATGCGCAAATGTCGTTGTTCATTATGCTTTCAACATCCGGAAAGGGGAATTACAATTGAATTGCATTCATACACGCAATTATTTTATTTATGAAACAACCTATACTTTTTGTACTATATCGCACCTTCAAATCAAAAAGAACATCCTGTCAAAAGCTAAGAAATCAACGCAAGGAAAATTTGTTTGAAAAAGTAGTCCTTTAAGATTTGAAATATGAGATTTTCTTCATATATATGAATGGTTTTTTTTCTTGTTCTAATTTCAAAATACTCATTTTACATTTTCAAAATCTGCACAAAAAAATATATACTCATGTTATTATTTTTTTCTTCTTTGTATTACAGGTCGTATTTTATATCATGTACCTTGTAAGGTATGCCGAGATCATAGTTCTGGGAAACATTATGGAATTTATGCTTGTGATGGATGTGCAGGATTTTTTAAAAGATCAATACGTCGTAATCGTCAATATGTCTGTAAATCACAATCCCAAGGGCTATGTACTGTTGATAAAACACATCGAAATCAATGTCGAGCTTGTCGACTGCGAAAATGTTTTGAAGTTGGTATGAACAAGGATGCTGTACAACATGAACGTGGACCAAGAAATGCAACATTACGACGACATATGGCATTATTTAAAGATGCAATAATGGGTGAAGTTTCACCGTTACAACATGAACTTATGATGTCACCAACATTAGCTGGACTATCGTTAAGACCGTTAGGTGTTCAACCGGTATTAGATTTATCAATGACACGTCTACCACATCCACATCATCATTATCATCCGAGTTTTATGCAACATCCAGCATATTTAAATGCAATTACAGCACAAAATATGTCACCGAAAGCACCATTAATATTGGCTGAACAAATTCGGGAATCGGCTGCTGAACATCTATTCAAAAATATCAATTGGATTAAAAGTATACGTGCCTTTACCGAACTACCAATGTGTGATCAATTATTATTACTAGAAGAATCTTGGAAAGAATTCTTTATCTTAGCATTAGCACAATATCTTTTACCAATAAATTTTCATCATTTAATTTATGTTTATGAAACTGAAACAAATAATCGTGATAGTCATGCTCTCATCACACGTGAAGTACAATCATTCGAGGAGATTTTAAATCAATTTCGAAATTTAAGTCTTGATAGCAATGAGTATGATTGTTTACGTGCAATTATTTTATTTAAAAAAACTTCCGATGATCATATCAATAATACATCATTGAGTCCGCACGAAAGTCCAACTTCATCATCATCCGATATGAGAAATCTTCAAGAATCAACAAAAATTAATACATTATATGAAGAGGCAAGAACAACACTTATTAATTATGTTACAAATTCATATTCAAATCAACCACAACGTTTTAATAGTTTGATACAATTAATTACGTTTATGAAAAATATTTCGGCATATTCAATTGAAGAACTATTTTTCCGGAAAACTATTGGTGATATAACAATTGTAAAACTGATATCGGACATGTACAGCCGGAAGAAAGTGTAAGTGTTGATGGAAAATTAAAAATCAGATCTGGATCTGGATAACAAAAGCTACACAAAATTTTTGTTTTTAATGACAATACTCCTGACAGGACAAATTCAGGACTGTGATATAGAACGGGCGGATTTTTGCTAATATGTATAAATAGAAAATATTCATTTTATGTATGAACTGCAATTTTTGCATAGCAGATAGTTTTTACGAAATATTATTAAATTTAATTATTAAAAATATATTAATGAAATTTATTTGGTTTTTATTTAAACACAAATATTAACTACTAATAGAATGGTGGTTGAATCTGTACCTACTCCAATTTAGAATGTTTCATATTTAACTTAACATTAAGGAAGCGCATTCTTTTGTACAAATGTTTGCTAATATTACAGCGCTGCAAAGCATACCTCTTCGTTAATAGTATTTATAATAAAAAGTATGAAACTTCATACATTTTCATATCACATGGAGTTTTTTTTTCAACAAATGCTATTAATGAGGTGGCATATGCAAATGTGACCAAATCTGAATCGAAGTTGAGAACTCTAACTATTGCGTCCTTTTTGATTTAAGTCAAAACTCTTATTTAATTTTCAAGAAAGTTTGTTTAATTTACTGGCTTATTTTCCAACCGTTGACAAAAATTAATAAACGGTCTCGAAAACTGTTTTGTGCAGGCATGCGCGCTTAGAATATTTCCTTTATTACTTTGGTTACTTGTTTTTGATAAAGAAGCGAAAAAGCTTATTATTTTTGCATCAGATAAATACGGAGTCGCCAAGCTAATTCCGATGGCTTTTTGCGTCACATGAAGTTTCATTATGCGTCAAAAATCTGCACATAGTTGTATTTATGAAAATATCCTTATTTGATGACAAATTTGTATGACTTTACATTTTATTCACGAGATTTGAAAACTTAATAATTTTAAAGTTTTTTATTTCGTTTACATTATAACCATGAAAAATTGCAGTGGCTACGATTTGAGAATAATTCCGCCAACGTAAAATGTGTGAAGTAATAACATATTTTAATGTTTCGAAAGTGAAATTTTGGACAGTGAACAGATATCGCTGTTTAATGATGCAAAAGTGCATTGCGCCAGTTTAGTAGTATTAAGAGACATACAACTAGAATTCTGATTTGGGCACGTCTGCAAGCCGCATCTCCTTAATAATATTTGTTAAAAAGAATCAGTGTGGTATAAAAATGCATGTATTTATACTTTTTTCTACAAATGCTATTAAAAAGGAGGCGCGCTTTGTAGCACTGTAATTGTACCAAACATTTATACACAAAAATTACACGTGGTAGTATACAGAAAATATATTTACACTTCATACGAAAGAAATTTCTGTTGATGTCTGTCGACAGGTCCTGAAATATCAAAATTCAGGCGAGTGCGAAATTTTGAGAGTATTTTCCCTATTCTTGACTGACTAGGCTTTTTTCATGGTCATAAATTGTGGAGGATTGGACGCACTAAGAAAATAGTATTGCAACAAGTAGTACAATCCACGAATTCAAATATTTCTCATAATTATGAATCCCTCCTAGTTTTTCTTTGTACCTTGTTTGGGCTACAAATTAGCTTATATGAAAATTGTACAATTTTGCAGGATCAAAAGAAATATATTTAATGGATTAAAATAAGCGGAAATTATTTATTTGCACTTACTAACATTATTATTCGAGAGATTTAAAGAAACTAACTTATTTTCAGATATTCTGCAACTTTTGCTACAGCGTTCGGAACGTTAAGTCAGATTCGTGGTGGGCTTTTCACAGTAAAGAAGAATTCATTCCAACTTTTCAACTGATCCATTGCTATTCTTTTGAGGATCTTACTTAAACTTTGAATTAAATCCTTTCTATTTTGTAAAAAAAAAACCATTAACCTGGTAACAGAATCTGCTAAAATTTATTAATGGAACAGGGTTAAATATTATGAAAAAAAAACATTACAGAATGAATTGATATGGGTAAGTTAAATTTTTTTATGACTACAATAAATCTGTAAACCTGCAGACAAATTTTCTGCAAACTTTTCTACCTAAACAGATTCATTCAAATTTTCGTTTCATGAATTTTATGATGTGTACAAACATCATTATTGGTTTACCACTTTTATGATATAATAATTATTTTAACACTTATGTCTGTAATTATTTTAATTGTGCAGAAATATTTCTTCTGCATATGCAGACTTATTTCAGAATGAGAAGGGAAACATTTTTACCTGTGTTCAATTCGAAACGAAAATTTGTTTTAACTTATTTTTGATTTTAGGGTAAAATAGGTTTTTATGATAGTACCTGTTCTAATAGTCATAAAGAAGCGGTATTTTGGGGATTTCCCACAATTATACAAATTTATATTATGAAATTCTTTGAATAATTATTTTACAAGTGTTATGTTGTGTATTGTATACAAAAATTGGAAACGCTTGAAAAAATTAAAATTCTTTTAGTATGAAGTTTAAAAGAAATTAATTCGTATTTACATATTCCTCAGTTAACGGTAATAGAATTCTTAAAAATTTTCTAAATCAATAGTAATTAGAAACAAATGTTCTCAGTTGTACCGTCGGTGATTATAAATCGCATATTTTGGTTAATTTAGGTAAGTTGTAATAAAATTTGGTCGTCCGACGCCGATAATATTGGCTTGTTACCTTTTAATTTAAAATCTTTAAAATTTATTTGTTTCTAAGAACACCCTATATAAAAAGTTTATAAGGCCTGGTGGATTTCATTTCAAAAATAAATCTAATAATATTGTCATTATATCAAACAGAGAACACATTTAATATTTCATAATATAAATATGTCTAATTGTGGGAAGTCCCAAAATACCGCCATAAAAACTTATTTTACCCTAAAATCGAAAAATCAGTTAAAACAAATTTTAGTTTAGAACTGAAGACAGGTAAAAATGTTTTCCTTCTCATTCTGAAATAAGTCTGCATATACAGAAGAAATATTTCTGCACAATTAAAAGAATTACAGACATAAGTGTTAAAATAATTATTATATCATAAAAGTGGTAAACCAATAATGATGTTTGTACACATCATAAAATTCATGAAACGAAAATTTGAATGAATCTGTTTAGGTAGAAAAGTTTGCAGAAAATTTGTCTGCAGGTTTACAGATTTATTGCAGTCCTAAAAAAATTTAACTTACCCTTTTTAGTTCATTCTGTAATGTTTTTTTTTCATAATTTTTTAACCGTGTTCCATTAATAAATTTTAGCAGATTCTGTTATCAGTTATTGGGCTTGGTTTTTTACAAAATAGAAAGGATTTAATTAAAAGTCTAAGTATGATTCTCAAAAGAATAACAATGGATCAGTTGAAAAGTTGGAATGAATTCTTGTTTGCTGTTAAAAGCCCACCACTTAATGACTTAATGTTCCGAACGCTGTAGCAAAAGTTACAGAATATCAGAGAGTAAGTTAGTATCTTTAAATCTTTCAAATAATAATCTTAGTAAGAACAAATACATAGTTTTCGCTTATTTTAATCAATCAAATATATTTCTTTTCGTCCTGCAAAAATGTATAATTTCCATATAAATTCATTTGTAGCCTTAACAAGGTAGAAAGAAAAACTAGCAGGCATTGATATGCATTAATTAAAATGTAATAACCTTTTTTTTGAAATTGTATATTTGAAATAAAATTCCAATTAAATTCATCCATCAAAATTAAACAAGGATGTGTGTTCGCATTGAATATCACACGAAATTTTCAAATTTTTTTTTTTCGAATTCAAAAAAATATGATCCTTTTTGTACAACAAGAGAAAAAAACGATTTTCAAAGTATTATAATTTAAAGGTACTAATAGACCCATTATTATCTATTCATTTGCCGTGAATTTAATAGACTCCAATGGCTTGTATTGTACGTTACTGTAATCCTCATCATATAGTCATCACTATTGTTAAAAGATTTCAGTTTTTTTTCTATCCCTCTTGTTGAATAGGAAAAACTGACAAATTTTCTCTTTTATAATATTAAATACCTCAACTTTGCTCAAAATCAGAACAGAAAATCATATATCGGAAAGTCGAAAAGGTGATGTATGCGGCTTTTGTGTTTAGGTCAACGGGATCCGGTTGATTTTTTATGAAGAATATTATTTTTCGTTAAGAAGGAAATCGAATTGAATTGAATATTCTTCTTTTTAAAGAATAGAGAAAATGATTGACTTGACTTTTTCATAAAGTCAGAAACTATATTGCGAGAATTTGGAAAAAAAAAGTATTGAATTTCTATAAAATTAGAATTTTTTTTTTTTTGTTATAGAAAATTTATGAAATCAAGCAAATATGACTTTATTTTCATGGATAAAATTTTTGCTTGG
Source organism: Xylophagus ater (assembly GCA_963422695.1). Classification (NCBI taxonomy): domain Eukaryota; kingdom Metazoa; phylum Arthropoda; class Insecta; order Diptera; family Xylophagidae; genus Xylophagus; species Xylophagus ater. The sequence goes on from OY730481.1 coordinate 8,615,397, forward strand.
ATAAAATATTTCCATTACGGCAGAAAACAAATACGAGTCACACGAATTCATATTAAACTCGGAAAAAGGGCTAAAATACAACAATTGAAAATATACAATGGGATACTTGAAAAGTAACAGAACGACTTCAAATAATACAGCCTCTTAAATGTATCCACTCTTTTTTACTACATAAGTGAAAGTATTGTTTCAATTTTGGGCCACTAATAGTGAAACAAATAAAAAAATTTGTTCCACAAAAAAAAAAACAAAAGCCCATAATATCATGAAGTGGATTTTCTGTCGTCATTTATGCGTCCAATGTTTTTATTTATTCTTAATTTTTCACCGTGAAAAAACCAAAATTTCCCAATTGTTTTTGTATTTTTCTCCAATTCATTCTCTGTCCAGGAAAAGGGTGTACATTATGTTCATATTACCGAACAAATAATACAACAATCAAATCAAAAGGTTATTTCGAATATCCGAAGCGTAAAGCCAAGGGTTTCGCATCGAGTATAGTAGTGTGCCTATATACAAATGGATGGATGTAGGAAAAGCTCACTTCTAAGTCATACTTAAATTTGCATTCGATGGTTAGTTACTCACTTCAGATATAATAAAAAAAATATATAAAAAATTTTGATACATTCAAGTATTTCGCACATTCATTAAAAATTCTTTGATTGAGAATTTTCCACGACAAAACCGAATTTACCAACAAAAAAGTAAAATTTAGCTTGTTGTGGTTTTTTTTCTTCACGTTCATAAAAAGGGTGCAATTTTGTTTTTGTTAAGTACTTACATATAAGGCGCCTTATAATATTGAACATATGCGTTCTCATCCTATGTTTCGGTATGCGCTTGCATGACGATTTTTAACAGATGCGCTTTAATTTTAACAATTTCGAAAACTCTCGTGTACATTTCTATCAATTTCTATTTATATGAGTTCAACAACCAACAACCCGAAAAGGTCTGTTGACGCTTTTAGAGAGGTGCTATTGTATGTAATAACTTACAGAAGAATCAATCAACCTCAATTTTTTATTCTTCTTCAATATATTTAGTTATTATTATGGGAATCTAAAAAATGTTCGACGTTTCATAATAATTAAAATATAATCAAGGGGAATTACAGTGTCTATACATATGATGCTCTAACTCTATAATCCCTATATCTTGTGATATATAAATTCTATTCAGGAATATTCTAAGTTATATCTCTTAAGTATATTTTCTCAAACATTTTCTTCTTTTAAAATTTATTGAACTGTAAACTCTTTTGCAAAATTGCCTCCTTAAAAGAATTGCATCTTCATTTTCTAACATATCGGTTTGTTAAAGAGGACCTCCTGGAGGTGAGAAAAACACTTGATCAAAGGAATTTTCAAAAATTTGATACAAAAAATATACGTTTTATATAAGAAGATATCGGAATTCGAATTGAACTTTAAGTGCATGAACTTAAAGTAGGTTTTTATGGCTTAACCTCAAAAACTAAATACTTGAATTGCCCGCATGATATCAAAATATGTATTGTATCATATGGAATACGCGTTTATTTGAAACGTTCGAGGAAATGTCGACCAATAGTATTGAATATATTTATATACCGTGAGACAAAAGGTTGAATATATGGGTTTTATAATATATACAAGGATTAAAATAATATAGTTGAGGGCTTTATGATTTTTAAGACCACCGTGATTGAAGTGTCAAATATCCTGGATATATCCTGTATGTGGAAATTTAACTATGTCTTTTTTTGATTTTCATCTTTATCATTGAAAATCTTTAAGAGAAAATAAAGTCGAAACAAATTAAGGTTGATTAAAAATAAATTTCAATTACGTGAACAAATTGATTGTATAATTTAGCAAATATCGATGTAATCTAATTACTTCGAATGAACGTGAAGAAATGCCTTAAACTTGAAATTGAAATATAAGAGAATGCGGAAATTAGAATTCCATGTTTAAATTTAATTACATGTAAAACAGAAATAAATTGAAAATGGATTTAAATTGAAACAAAATGTATCTAAAACTTAGTTATGCATTAATGAAGTGAATAATCAATATTTAGTTTAGTTAATTTAAAAATCATTTAGTCGAAAGCGAAACTTCAAGTTTTGATAATCAGCAAAAGAAATTGAAGATAAATTATTTAATATAAAATAATTTTCCTAAAAATATGGTGAATAAGTCAATTTCACATTAGAACGTTTCAAGAACCTAAAACAAAATAAACAAACAAACTTTGACTGCGGTTGTCCCTCCCGAAATTAGGTATTTATAAAATTAGAAATTGGAAATAGTTACAATAATTTAGTTAAGAGACTTGGTATTTAGATCTATTATTTGATCAGGGGTGGAATCGTGTAACTTGATTTCGATCAAATCGCATCAAAAAAGCCTAGGAATTGTAATGTATTTTCGATACGATTTACTATCAATCGAATTACACGATTCCAGTCGAGATCTATAAATATCTTTAAATTTAGTTCTCTTAAAATGTAGATTGTTTCCTCAAGTTTATTCTTTGGGTGTAGCCGCTGCGTAAAAGGCTTGCAACAGTTTTGTGATCCTGAAAACTGCATATTGACATATTCATCGCAAAAAAAGATGCGTTTCACCAAAATCATAATTCGATAGGGGAAAGAAAGTAATAGTCCACGTATTACAATTGATAGCAACAAATAAGCCAATTATAGTAAAAGTTACGGTAGAAATATCACCAAATTCTTAATACCTAAATATTTGTTAAAAATTTCTTATGAAAAATTCCTTAGTCTTCTTTCTATAAATTCCTCATTTTAAATATAAAAAATTTCCATGAATTTAAATATTATGTATTAAATTAAAATTTACTGGAATTCTAGTTTTATTCTAGGAAAAATATAAATTGAAAAGTCTTATGACGGGTAAAACCAGAAATTAAATTTCAAATGTTTATAGGATTAAAATTAAAGTGTTGATAGTTAAGATAGCTAATGATTTCATAATTATTATATTGTTTAATATTAAAATTCTTAGCAAAATATAACTAAAGAACGAGCCGAAGAAATTTGTGCTGTCTAGTCCTTTAACTTTGAAATCATATTCATTTCAAACATATTTAATTACATGTTATTAAAGTTAACATGCAATCAATATCTTTTATTTCTTTTCACTAGAACTGCTGATAATTTATCTAAATTCAAGTTTCTATCTAAATATCAACGATAAAAGTAGCAAACACTTACAAGTGTTTGTCTTTCGACGATTATTACAAATGTCAAGGTATTTTCAATTAATTTTTTCGGATTATTTGTCGAATTTTACCTAGGTTTTGTAAACTAGAATAACTCAAAAATTATCACGAAAATTCAACATACAAGTTTTCGAGAAACAAAAATTACTATCGACAGTATCAGAAAACTAATTGCAGATCACTTGCAGATATGTAAAGTTTTATTGAGCAGAATCAAAAAGCGTACAATAATGAGAGTTTCCAATTTGGGTACGTCTGCATAGTGCACACTCTATTTCATTAATAGTATTTGTTAAAATAACTCTGCATGATATAAAAATGCATGTATTTACACTCTTTTTTTACAAATACTATTAAAAAGAAACCCGGATTTGCATATCTGCAATCGTCCCAAAAATGTATACATAAAAACTTACATACGATTCTCGGAAACCTCTTTTAAAACAGAATATTTTTCATTTCATTTCATCAAAACGTACTCAGTGAAATGGAGTTTATCCAAAAATGAAGCTTTCCGGTAACTGTCATGTACACTGAAGAAAATTTTTTTAAAATAAGACATATTGCTAATTTTTGAACACTTATCGAAATTTCTAGACATATTCCATATGTTTTAAATAAGGTTAGAAATACTATAAAAAACGAGATAGGATAATATTATAAGAGAAATCACAATAAATCTATAAAAGGTCAACCTTCAAACAGCAGATATAATAGAAAACTGAGGAGCCATATTCAGCTATCATATTATATTCCAAAAAAATTTAGAGATATGTTTAATACCAAAAAATGGATATTCTTCGTGAAAACATATGACAAAACACCTAATCTGTAGTGACTTTAACATTTTCGAAAGTGTAACTAATAATAAAGTATGGAAACTTACTATCCCTACGACGTTTTTTAAAATTTTGACTGCTCTTTTTCAAACAATTTTCTCTCCACTGCTGGCATAGATAGCTATATATTGTACGTATGGGTGAAAGAGAAATATAAAGTAAGCAAAAAAGCACGTGTTGGAATTTATATGGCAATGCACAAATACTAGAAGAAATATAAGGTTTTTAAGATTCTTTCACGTGTTTTGCTTATTCTGGCTATTTCGCTAGCTTTCCATACTTCATCATTTCATATATTTACTTTGCATTTTCTTGGCTTTTTTGTACAGAACGATAGTTTATTATAAATGCGATAAGTATTTTTTACCGTTTTATAGTACTACCACATGTAATCATTTCTATATAAATTGATGAGACGTTTGCAGAGCTGCAAAGCTCTCTTAATTTTTAATAGTATTTGTAAAAAAGACTGTAAACACATGAAATTTTATATCAAACAGAGTCATTTTAACAAATACTATTAATAAGGTAACGATTGCAGCCGTGCCCAATTTGGAAACTCTCATTATTGTATGCTTTTTGGTACTAGAGAGAAAATAAACAGAGAATTTTTTGTGTATACATTTTTGACACCATTGCAAGTCTGAAATGAAATCTACTCATCAGTGTTTGTAAAAAACGTTGTAAATACATGCATTTTTCATATCACACATTTTTATAATGAGGTGGTATGTGCAAATGTGACCAAATCAGAATACAAATTGTGAGCTCTATTGTATGATTTTTGGTTTTACCAATCTGTACAGAATTTAAAGAATTTGCAGTACAAATTACATGTAATGGAAGTTGTTATTATCTTGGCTATACAATTCAAATAATTTTCATTTCTTAAAAAATTATTTAAAAATTGACCTTACACTCTAATTTCAATTAAGGTACATAGTTTCCACTTCAATAAATTCATGATAATGAAAACTGCATTATTTATTTACGTTTTCAAAAAAAGACAGAAAAAACAGAAATTACTACATAAAATTATTTACAAAGTAAAATAATTTCATAAATTCATATTTATTTCTTTTTTCATAATTCGTGCCAAATTCCTTCAATATTTCGAATTTATTCTTAATAAATTTTTTTATTTCTCAAAACTTCTACATTGAAATTATTTAATATTACATATTTCTGTTTTGAATGTTTCCAATTTATTTTTTTACCTTAATTTTGCTAAATAATTCTGCTCCATTGAATAAATTGAATTTCATAGAAAAGCATTGAACCAAAAATGAAAATAGAAAATTACTATGACCATATGTTACAGCATAAAAACATGAATGGAAACACCAAGAAAAGTCGCGTAATAGATAAGATATAAAGTGATTTGAAAAGTCTTCATTATATAAGATTATTTGGGTTTTTATTTAGTTTATAAGTTGGTTCTATTTATTTACTTTCTACGCAATGAAAATTTTTGTTTGGTATCTCAGTTTCATAGTATTGCAAATATCGGAAGTCATAGTTACGCAGGTACAATAAGTAAACTCATAAAATGATGCCGGTAAATCATACGCTCTAATGATTATATGGGAAACGTATTAAGACTACAAATAGTGAAAATAAATGCAGAGAAATTTTACTTTTCGGAAATTTTGTGCTTTGTTTTCTTGCGACTTTTTCATTTGGTCAGAAATATACCTTTTTGATTTGATGAAATAGAAACAAGAGAAATAATCGCGCCAAGAAGTAAATATTAATGTTAGATTTCCAATTGATTCTTTTAAGATGCGACTTCAACAATTAAAATGCTCTAACAATACATTAGCCTTTATTTCTGGTATACCAGCTGGCTTACCAGAAATAAAATACTACCAGTTTTTTTTTGTGTTGGCCAATTCAGTATCTGACATGCGCTTGAACCGAGAACAAGCCAAAATATTGGCTTTAAAGTGTCGAATTCAATTCTGTGGCCATATCTTCCCGTGCCTTTCTTTTCAAATCAATCCTTCTATAATTTTTTGATTTCGAATTCCATAAACATTCTTTTTCCCGAAAAATATTTATCAATTTGATAATTCCACTTCCGCCATTTCACTAAATGCAAATTTCAAAAATTGGTATACCAGCGCTGTCTACGAAAATGGTATACCAGAAATGTCATACCAGAAAAATTAGTATACCAGGATGGCCCACACTGGCCTTTTAGAAACCAATTTCGCTGGTATACCAGAAATAAAAGCTAATGTAGTCCCTGTGTTATACATTCAGTACATTTATGTGCAGACCGAATCCGTACCATTGAACTGGGTTTAGTCCTTTCAATTTTCGAGTTTTTACCTTAATCTCACTTGTTCTTCAAATCGCAGCTGTGTCGAAAATATTTTACAAAAGGTACAAACAAATGATTAATTTTTAAAAGTGTCAATTTTAAATATTGTAATCATTGCAGAGATACTTAATTACCATTTCTAAGTTCAAAATTGCGATATTAAAATTTTTTTTGATTCATAAAAAGAACTTAGGTTGTTTAAGTCCTTATTTTGATGAAAAACAGTGCGGCAACAACAAACGAGTTCGGTTGCATTTAGTTTAAAATGACCTTTTTGGCCGAATCAATCTTACCAGTTCGGTGTACACAGAAATATGCAGACTGACAATAAGCAGTATCTCAGACTAGGGTAAAGAGCATGAATGAAAGAATATAAAGATTACGCATTGCGTATGTCGGCCATTTTGAATTTTTATTTTCATACTTTTATGGTAACACATGTGATTTCCGTTCAAATAAATAATCCTGTTTTTTCATACAAACAATGTATTTCATGTCTCACGTGACGTAGTTGCGCAAAAAAAAAATTTATTTGAAATATGGAAAAGCGTAATCTATGTATTTTTTTTATTCATGGGTAGAGTGAAGAATTGTATATGTCCTTTTCTTAATTGAATAGCTGTTTTTAGACAGTGACAGCCGAATTTGGAGTTGAAATGTTAAAACATCAGACTAAATTGAGTGCAATTTGTTTCATTTGAATTTTTTGAGCGTAATTGCAAAATTAAAGAAAAAAAGCACAAAAATCGTGCATGTTCTGCAACCAAAATATCTTTTTTTTTATTTTATAAATTTTAGGAAATTCTCAATTGGAATTTTCATAACTTTAACAAATTTTAATTGCCTTTGATTTTAAAATTTTGAAAAAATCTCTATATTTAAACTTCCGACAATTGAACTGTTTCAAGACTGAAGTGAAAATTACGTACCTAAAAAAAACTTGTTGAAAGTCGTGTCTAATTAAGTCGCGTCTTAAAAAAATCGACTAAAAATTAAACTTTGATGAATTTTTTATTGGTGAAAATTTCAACAACAATCGAAATCAAAAACTAATAAATCAAAACCAGTTTTATTTGTAAACCAATAAATGACCTCTATTCAAAAAAAATTGTCACTTCATCTTTATATCAGAACATGTACTATGAGAACATATATGTTCAAGTTCAACCCAATAAAAATTTTGAAAAAATCTGCCTTTTAATCCTCCCCATAAGTAAGTATTCCCTGCATATAAACCAAACCACCCCTTCTTAATAGGAAAAGGCACCAGGACGAAACAAAAAAAAATGATTCGAAGGCTTTGTGACGCAATAAATTTTGAAGTACCCTCAAACACTTTATACTTTATATTTTTGTCCTATATCCTTCTCACAAGTAAATAAGTAAAGTACAAATGCGATAGAATCAAAGAAATATCGAGACTTATGACTGCACTATCCGCAAATAGGCCTCACGAGTTTAATAGATGTTATGTATTTTAAGAAGGGTTTCATGGAAGAAACACCCCAAAAATTACACATAATTTCCTTTTTTTTTTTTGGTTCGGCATGTTATACTATCACTTATATGAATTTGTTTGGGTATTAAAAGTTTTTTATTTTCTTTGGTTTGAAACGTGTGTTTGCCAAACTGATTACTTTTGACGACATTGAGAAGCCGTTTATATAATTATGTAGAAGAGGTCATATTATAATCAACTCCTTCCATCAAGAGATAGGATTCAAATATGTATATATGAAATGTTAAACATTTTATTCGGTGGATTTGTAGTTTTGTTTTTTTTTTTGTCTTCTTATGGGGTAATATTGACAGGCGTTAGAGAAAATGTTCGAAACATATGGATGAGTTTTATAGATGGAAAATAATTTTCTATGTCAATTCAAAAGTTCAAGAGGACATTTCAGGAGATTAAATTAAATCACGATGATATTGGTGGGGATTTAGATCTCGATTTAAATCCTTATTTGTTTGTTTAAGAAATAATGTAACTTAAAATCAAATTTTTAAGGATATATTAAAAACCAAAATATAAAAAAATTATATTTTTTCTAAAGGATAGAATTGGTTTATATAAGATACGCAGACAAAATTATTTCCACGGTAAAATGTAATCTTTGAAACATGAATCTCTTGTACACAAAATTCTCACCTGGTATCATCATTATTATTACCATTTGTCTTTTGCAGCATTAACCTTTCTCAAATTAAATTATGAGGATTCATTGCATACTTATTATTAAGTTTACTAAATCTACAAAAGAAGCCTAGTATTAATGGCTCAGAACGTTCCTAAAATAAAAACATACTACACTCAAAAGAGTCAGAAAATGGAGATATTATTTCATGTTCTCTACGGTTTAACTTTTCCACAGTTTAATTCACCATTTAAAGAAAAGGGTAAATTCATTAAAGTTCTAATGATAATTTGACGAATCTCTTTCATCCAAGATACTATTCAACTAAATGAACATTTTTAATTTATCTTTTTTGTTCTTAAAATTGTTTAACCATCTGTCCTCTGAGCTTATTAGAAAAAGGAATGATGATTAAATAAATACAAAACCACAATATGTATGTAATTACTTGCATAAATTGAGATGACAATTTCATACTAATTTGATTGATGTTTTCCTATTATCAGTCTAACGTCTAGACACAACAGAACTTTTGAAAAGGCTTATTACGAATTTCAGTCTTTCGAATTGTGAAAAATATATAAAACATACCTTCCTTTATTGGCTGGCAATACGAATCATGGAAATCATAAAAATATCTAGAGCGACTTCCAAGTTCACATAAAATTAGTTAGGATGCATCGAAAATTTCATCACAAACAAGCGAAGTAACATGTTCAGTAACCGCTACATGATAGCTACTACTTCACATTTCGCCACTAGTGACAGGTTAACTACGATTGATGATCCGAGATAGCCATATGTAATATATTATCTTCTACTTAATTTAAAGCTAAATTTCAAGCTTTGCTAAAGTGTGACAATGTAAAAAATGACAGCTGTACTGTTTAGTACTGTAGTACATGTTTTTATTAGACAGTAAATATTTTTCATACTTTCACAACTATACAAGATCTTTGATACAGCGAAGAATGAACTCCTCAAATCTTTTAATTTTCCATATAGGTGCACCCAATTTAGTTAAAATAATTTGTTCTTCGGACAGTATTTATCATATATAAACAAAATTAGGTGTATTCCATTATATGTTACCTCGATAAATATTTGGATGATGAAACCTTTCAAAATAAAGTGCTGTCAATGTCACCGCGTATTTTGGAATTCGCTATTTTCTCTGCTTCCTCCCATACTGTCAATATAAATATTTACATTAAAATAATTCAATATATTATTGCACTATGAGCCAGTTTTTCGAATTCATAAAATCGATCAAATATAAAACAAGAATCATTAAAATATACCAGTTTTTAAGATATTCCAGCTTAATTGTGGTGACCCTGTACCAAATTTTGGTATATACAAACAATTTGGAAGTGCACATTTCACTATCTGGGAACATATTAAACTAAGAGACGGGATAACCTTTCTTTTCGATCAAATTATAGCTTAAGGTTTTTAGAAAGTAAAATCCCTTTTTTCAAAGAGAAACTAATTTACGAAGCATTAGCACATTTTCTTTTAAATAAAATTCAACTATTAATCGTTTAACAATAATCCTGAAATGATTTTTAGCAATACCACACACATACGTCGTATAAACAGTCTCTGTCAGTCCTTTTGTCAGAGTTTCAAAAAGTAAACCTTCTTTAAGTCAAATAAATTCAATGGAAACTAAATATTTTTTTCTTTTAGCTTCGATTCTTGACGTTATTGAGTTGTTCCAAATTGTTGAAAGCCAGAAGAAAAGAAATTGTTTATTTATATTTTGATTGAAAACAAAATTTTAATAGCGGAAAAACATGACCAAATCGTTTTTCTTTTTTCTTTCATTGTAATAGATTGTAAAATGAATTTTTCTTTTCATCAAAATCAATCATTGCAAACAATAAGAACAAAAACTAGTCGAAAATCAATAAAAAAAAGTTTTGACAGACTGCAACCGGAAAATATTGATTTTGAAAAAACATCAATTTCTATACCTTGTTTGGTTGAGGATACTTTTTCCTTTTCTAAATATTTACTTTGCAGATTTGTAACTATATTTTATTTCAGTTTCTTTACGTTTTTTTTTATCTTTACCTTACTTTCACTCTCTTGAAAAAGGTAAAAGAGATATACTTCTAATTGGTTTCAATTATGTCTGCCTTAGCTGAATAAACTATTTGAGATTAAATTTTTCAAGGTAGATTTGTTTAATTAAACTATTGATATTGTTGAATATCAGTGAAAAAAAGCTGAAAAGAAAAGAATAGATGGGACACATTTTCTAAGTAATTGACATCCATTAAATTTTGGATTAACTGCCAATGGCAATATATTTATGTAAAGTAGACTTATAAGGTAAATATACTTCTCAGATCCTTTACCGATCCTTTATTGGTGGCAGTTCTAGGAATTATATTATATAATCAATTTTAATACACACACTTTTTTGAGTAATTTTTTAATTTCTGATAACAAAAATTTGATTCAGAGGCTGAGGACAAACCTTTTTATTGAATGTCTATGGTATCGTATAGGAACTTCTCGTCCAAATTGTTTGATCAAAGATTTTTATCATAAAAACAACAATAATTCGGGACACGATTCTGAGAACTTATTTCAGAAATATTTTAAGATTTGTGTTTTTCTCTGCTTCTAAGTACATATTTTAGACTAAGAATTTTTGCAATGCAGTTTTTACTACTATATTACTATGGCTGATTTTGCAATTATAAGATACAAACAGGACCTTAAATTACGATGTGAATCCTTTCATCGCTGATAAGCATTTGAATTGAAATATGTTCCAACTTTTATGCGCTTTATTTGTCACATGTTCTGAACTGGAGCATATAATTTAAATGAAGTTACTACAGACCACTGTAACGTTTTTTCTGAACCAAATCCAAAAATGGATGAGCTAAAGTTATTTTCACATCTAATTGATAGTATGCACTGCACAACATGGTCTTCATGTCAAATTGTTCGTTTTAGATTTCGTAAAGGATCTGTGGAATTTTACTAGGCCCAGGATTAAGGCTTAATAATAATTATAATAGATTCCGAAAACGAATTAAAATCCCTCCAATTTTACCTAAATATAATTTTATATTTGAAATGAAGTTCTGAATATTATTTAAATTGACTGAAGTAATTTTTCTGAAATTGAATATCCATTCTACTACTATTTTCAATCTTTCTACTGAAAAAAAATTTCAAAAAAAAACTTGAAAAATACAAAACCGGTCTGTTTTCTTTTGCATTTAAAATGATCCGATCTATTACTATTATTTAAAGTTAATAACTTTCTTAAATACTGAAAAATACGTACTTTTAGTCTTTTCAACAAAAAAAAACAAAACAAAAACTCAAAACTAAAAATTACCCTTTCGCACCAAATTCTCATTACTCCGTGCTGCTTCTATTTCTTTAATCTTCCTGAAAAATCAAAAGAAAAACTACATTTCTAACCTTTCGAATAAGACTCTTACGTCTTGCCGCTAAAGAAATATTTTTACGAATTATCTTTTAGAAAACAAAGTCAAAAAAAAAGGAAAATAGAAGAAAATAAGTAAAATACAGGCTTAAAGAAAATTTCGTAAATAATAGAATGGATTTACTAAACAATTGATAAAAAGTAACTTCAGGTAATTACCCTAAACCTTACTTTGAAATTACACCGCTGAACTATTCTGCGAAAAATTACTTCTTAAAATCTTTCAGAAAGATTTCAGTTAGTACTCTCAAATTGAAATAGAAAAAAAAAAAGTTATTTAGTTTAGATATTGTTTTAGATTAGATGAGGAAATTTTAAACAGAAAATAAATAAACTATCATTTAAAGGAAATATAAATATAAGTAAATAAAATTATAGTAAACCAATTTATATCATGCGCCTATCCTTTTCAGTAGCAGCCTCCTTAAAACCTACAAAAATCTATTACACTTATTCAAATTAGCTAATAAACATTTTCCGAGAAATAAAGTCATAAAAAGGACGCCATTTTTCTCACAGACACTCTGCTAAAAATCACGGATGTGATGTTAAATTTTGAACAAAAAGCACCGCAATCCAACAAGAAAGTCATGCACAGAATACTTAAAAGTCGGTGCATTCGGATGAATGATCATGTTTGTACATTTTTAAAATGGCAGATAATTTATAGTATTCTTTTTCGTTTGTTGAAATTACTTCGATATGACTATGAAAACATCCCTCTTTCAAATCTGATGAAAGATTTATATTTGAGGATGTATTCATTTAGTCGTTAATGATGTATAATATTCCTTTTGTGTACTATCAAAATATTAAGTCTGCAAATACCTTTCGTTGTATAAAGTCGAAAAAAATAATACCCTGACTGATAAGTGTTAGACTTCAGGTAACTTTTTACCCGACTTTTTTATAATAAGGATTTATTTCTCCCTTATATTTTGATGAAACAAATTTAAATTATTGATCTACATTTTTGAGGATCAAATAAATTAAAGAAATTTTTCAGGAATTTCTTTAAATTGAACACCTCCAAATCAAGTTTGGAGATCGTCGGATACTATTTATAAACAAATTTGCTACCTAAAATTCGGTAAAAGAAGCTTTCGTGTACGTATAATCAGATCTTTTGGGGCTATACACATGAGATAAGAAAATGGAAGATAAATGGTATTAAAATTTTGTAGTTTTTCAATCAAATATGTAGTAGGAAGAGTTGTCATCACACAATTTGGATAGCAGTGATCTACAGATAGTATGTTTGAATTGCCTTTTTTTAAGTTTTTATAAAAACTGTTCAGTCACAAGAAAATACACTTGTGTATTTATATATTATATATAATAATTAGGAAAACATTAACAAATTAGGAGAGAATAAATTTGCAGAACCTTTTACCAGCATAACATTATCATTACTATTCCAGCTGTATAATCATTGCAACAAATTTAAATAGAAATGAGATCAATTTTTTTTTTAAAAAAAAACCTACCCTATATATTTAGTGTCCTCAAAATCTAGTCTCTTCTTTTCAATTTTTTTCTTTCGGTATTGTCAGGAAATTGAAGATAATCCGGACTCAGTACTTATTGTAATCCGGCCGCCATTACTCTGTACATGAAAAGTATGTATGAAACTACTTATAAACCTTACAGGGTGTCTGTACATCATTTTCTAAATATGATATTTTAAATTCTTATTAAAAATATAAAATTAGAAATAAACTCTTATAAACATCCTATATGACTCGACCGCGGTAAGTCACTGGCTTGTAGGATTAAAGTCCATATGCCAAATAATAATGGTGATGATGATGATGATGTTTTTTATGCCAAAAGAATTGACTCAAAATTTCACTCAATGATTCTATCAACGCGTTTTGTTAGTGATGCGAGAATTTTACATTTATAATAATGGAAAGGCCAACCCTCAGTTTTGGGAAAAGAAAACTATAGGGATGATATGAGGTACCCTATATTTTTTCGGGTATATATATATTTATTTTTGTAGTTTTAAACAGGATTTGATATAAGTTATTGAAAAGAGACAAAAATTATATATATTGATGGCCAAAAAAAAGGGATATTATGGAATATGGAAACTTTTATGCCTTTTTGATTTTGAGGCATTCATTTCTATAGTTTTTTTTTTTTTTTTGCTATTTGTACTCGACTATCTCTTTCCTTTTAAATCTCATCTAAATTTTCTTCTTTTTTTTTCGGCTGATGGCAATTGATAATAACAAAAGATAATGAGAGACATTAGGGTGCAAAATCTGAAGCTAACGAATTATTTTTCTGATGTTTCTTCAGCTGCTACTGGCAGAGTCAGTAACTTCAGTAACTATATGTGACCTTTTCAGTTCAAAATCAAAAACGAGAATAGAAGAAAAAATTCGACTTTTATAGAAATTCGAAACGATATAGAATGAACAGAGTGTAAGACTCTATCAAAATATTAACTTGGTTACCTCAATTATATCAGAATAAAATCTATTTGTAACGTTTTTTTTTATTTATTTTTTCAAAAATCCAGATTCAACTTTTGATTAAGAAGTTACGAGATCAAAAGAAGACATGATTTCGTTTAGAATTACGTACCAAACGCAGTTTCTTATATGGTTTTGAACTTTCTTGTTACCAAGATTTAGTTTACAATGGGAACACATTATATTGATTATAGTCAATTGAAGACTCAATTTCAATTAGTATAAAAATGTATCGATTAAAAATAATTTAGCAATTAAAATCGATTCTATTGGAGCTTAACAAATTCACAAGATATTCATTTCTATTAGCTCTGAGTCGAATTATATCAGATTCCACTGAATTAATTGAAAATGTTCTTGCAAAATGATGAAACAAACCCTTTGAAATGATAGGAAATAAGGGTTTTATTCACTTTGTTTAATATATACAACTATATCTGGTAAATTTAATATGTTCAGGTATTGTAATATTAATTTTTTCGAACGCAGTTACCGCCTGGAGGCTTCAAATGCTAAGAGCAAAGAGCTTAACAATTGGTTGTGTTGCAGAACTAAATGCAAACAACATTTAAAGTTAAAAATTTTGCAATTTGTAGCAATACAAATGAAGTTCATAAAATACAAAAAATATAAAACGAATTTCATAAATTTTTAAGAAATTTAATGTTTTTTTAAAGTTGCAATTTCAATAGTAGGAAATGCATTTTTGTGTTTCTTAATCCCTTTAAGAAGAGAAAAAAACTTTTTAATTCCGAAATAATAATTTCAACATAATTAATTAATTAATAAAATTTCAGGAAATTTTTTGGAGCATGTCTGCAAATTAATCAATAAAACAAAAAACGTTTTGCATTTATAAAAGAATTAAATTTGAATTACAAAGTAAAAAAAAAGGCAAAATAAATTCCCGGATCTGATAATTGCCTGTAATTAGTCAACAGGAAAATTAGCATAAACGTGTTTTACAGCTGATTGCTACAATTTAAAGAGAATGGATACATATCTTGTTGGACTCCACCCAAACTACTGAAACCAAAAGAAAATTAATTTATAAAAATATGAAGAAAATTTTAAAAAAAAGTAATTTATAATTATAATATTAAATATTCAATTTCCAAAAATTAATCAATAAACAAGTCTCTATATACACTCATAGTTAAAGTTAATAAACACGTTCGCGGACAGTAAAAAGCTCATCTCATTTGGCATCACAGTGAAAATGAATGCTATAGCATTCACGTCCCCAAAGGTAATCAACGTATTCACGTCCAGAACTTTCAAAAAATTGATAATTTTCTGCATTTCCGAAAAATCATTTAATTTTGATAATATGGACATAACAAATTCTGAAAATTCACAAGAGTTATGGCTTAGTACAGTAAATATTCCAAATTTATATGAACAAAAATCCGCTCTGAAACTTTCAGCGTATTTTTCCAGAGGTATGTTTTTCGGAAGCGTGCAGACTTTTTCCGATAACTATAGTATTAAGCTTTTTGAGTTACAGCATGATCTGCGCCTCCAGTAAATGGCTTTTAAGAACTGGCAACAGAATAGGAGCGAAATAACAAATATTTGTTTCTTCTGAATTGTTAAATGATAAAAGATTTAGGAGAAAATCGGTACTCAATATTTTTGAAGATAAGTCACACAAATTAAGAATATTTTTGGTTTTTTCCCTTCGCAATGCGTACATTTTTAGGAATCCTGTCTTCCATTGCATGGGAACGCACAAAACACCTACTAGACAAACTCTTTTCACCCAAAAAAAATCATCTCTAAAACAGAATTCTAGACGTAAATACTTCCTTAAGGATACAATAGATTCTTTAGTTTCTACCGTATAGACATGCAATTCTCCAAATCATTCATACCTGACCAGTTTCGCCAATCATCTTTGGACTACACAGAGTAAAGTGTAGCAAACTTTATGTCACACATTAATATAGATCGTTATAAACTCTCTTTTATATACCCTTAAAATAGCTGTCAACATTTTACATTTTGTTGATTAATCATTGTTGCATGGCGGTTTAGTCTTTTCTAAATCTACCAAACAAATCATTTTAAACGTGAACTAAATGTTTATCTGTTATACAATAAAAAGGTATATACATGATAATTTGGTATAAGTCCATCAAGTAAAGAACTAAGAACTAAATATTTCATATAAAAATAAAAACATTCATCATTTTTATGACCTGTTTTTCTAATTACATAAAACTCTTTTAGTTTTTACTAAATTAAAAAAAACAAAAACATGTCCAAAACTGAAAATTGTTTACAAGATTTCTAATTAAGCATGATAATTTAATGTCGAGCATAATCATGTTATGGTTAACTGCAATTCACCAAAAATGTCATTCATTTATAAACGAAATCTAATCAACTGTGTGAACATTAAATTAGTTACGTATTTTACGAAAGACTTCATTGATTAGTTGGACGAGTTCAACTAGTTCCAATCTATACACGATTTCTTAATAAGGTTTTACTAAACATATTTTTCTTTGACATTGACACTATCAAATCAACTATAGATTTAGTCAAAGTAACTAAATAAAAGTATTAATAATTTTTGCTGGGACTTGTATTTTATGCATTTTCTTTGCTCATGGCAACATAAAACGGGAGTAACAAAAATCTATACAAATAAATCTTGTTACATATTTTATGGCAAAATGGAAAAAAAAACTAGGTAGGTACATAAACTTGGTTGGAATTGCGGCCTGTTAACCTTGCAAATCAAGTAAAGTAATGACAAAACAGTTTTTGTTTTCGTTTATATAATAAAAGTATAGGATAACACTTGGAGTTGAATTTTGTAGGTGCTATCATTTTATATGATGACATTTTAGTAAGGAGTTATTACTATCCCTTCATTCATTTGTAAATGAATGAAGGGATAGTAATAAATTTTGTTGCTAACAGATATTTTTTTAAAAAGTATTAAATTCCATTTAATAAAACATCAATTATTGTATTGTATTCTATATAAACTAATTTAAGTATAAATTAACAGGTACAACAGGTTTATGACATAAAACAATCAATGTCAAAGTTTTTAACTATATAAAACTGATTTACTTTAAAATAATTGGAATATGTACATTTTCCGGCTTCTTACCATTCACATTAAGTGCCAAAATTTCTTTAGATTTAATTAAGAAAATAAATGAGATAGATTAAAAATTATGTTCAAATAAGAGTACTAAAATTCATCCAGAATAGGTTAAAGACATCAGTGATCGGCAATGTCTCTTGCCTCAGCATTAGTTCTAAAAAAAAAATCCTTTATAAATATAATAAATAGACACATAAAATCACTGATCTCTCATTAGAGATTCAACAAAACGACTGGATGCAATCACATGTTTTTATACATTTTTGTTACGATTACATCGCTGCAAAGTTCACCTCCTTTTTAATAGCATTTGTAAAAATTACTATAAATACATGAAATTTTATATCACACAGAATCATTTTAATAAATACTATTAATAATGAGGCGCTTGCAGACGTGCCCAAATTGGAAACTCTCATTTTTGTATGCTTTTTGATAGAACCTAAGATGATAGAATATTTAGTATAACATTTAATATTTTATTAGTTAGAACTTGACATGCAGTTAAATTTTCGTTATAGTTTTAAGTAAATACTTAAGGAAAAAGTTTTATAGATTTTATGAAGTCCCAATAAATTAAATGAAGTGACGGTCTTTTTCATTCCTTTATAACAGATATGGTTAGTAGACAAATTTTTCTTCATGTGATAAAAAACTAACAGGTTACTTAAATTCAACTTAAGACTATAACTGTCATTTCACCTTAAATTCACCTACATATTGCTTCTCATATAAGTCTACACGTGATTTTTATTCTATTATTTACATGAAATTACGAGAAATTAATATTGTTCAATGTTAAAAATTTGGAAAATGTTTAAGTCTGAAATTGGTTCGCTTTCCAAGGAAGTACATATACGAAGATCAACGACTTTCAAAACTCCATCGTAATGAATTCCCGTCCAAGATCAATTTTCATGTAATTTTTCGCATCTTTTATTAAAGGTCAATCAATAAATGGAATGGCAACGATTAATAAAATCGTTGAAAATATTTACAGAACAAAATATAAATGAAGTGAATAACCGCCAAGCGGTATATAAATTATTAAAAATTTATTACACATTTTTCTTTGGAATCGAAATTTTCTTTATAAATTGCAATTTGACAAAAAATGCTATTTAATTAATAATTTAAATTAAATTTGAACACTAATTAATGACTGACATAATGACATGTGTAATTAGTAATATTTTGGCACTTGCCATTTTTTGCTAAATTAAATTTAAATTAAGTGTTTATTAAAAAAAATTAAAATTTCAACAACAAAAAACTTAGTAATTTTAACTCTAATAGACGTATTTACATGTATTAAATTTGTTATGTAGAACAGGGTGACATATAATTATGTGTATCGAATAGAAAGCACATATTAGTTTTGTTTCCAAAATTGTATTTTATTTAGAAAATTTATGTAACTAAAACCTGTTTTTATTATTTGAAATATAACCAGATAGATGAAGTCCCACAACTTAAACACACATGCCTAAGTGTCTTTAGTCACTTGGGACTGTTGTGATTTCATTGTGTCACATATATCTACATCTCAAAATGAATATATTCTTGATTTTCTATATCCTAGATAGGACATACAGATGTTTGCCCCTCATTTAAATTCTATATTTTCCTTCTTAACATTTGTTTTATATATGGTAATTGATATGTGATATTTTTGACACTGTTCATGTAAATTAAACAAAACATATCACATGACAAATTTGTGTTAAAATTTTATATAAATTTGACATGTAAATTAATTAAGTTCACAATAACATCGTATATCATCTTTATACTTGTTAAAAATATAATCATTATCATAATCATAATATTATTTTTGGATGTCCATTTCAGATTTCAAAATTAAAAATCGATATATAGTAGAAATATATAACTTTTCATCAAGTAATTGCCTATTATCAGGCGTACATGAAAATGGTATAAACCTTCAAAGAAAAGAAAATATTATCTAATGTGACTCCAGCAAAACATCTTCCCAAGTCTTTTGTATAAAATAAAAATAGAAAATAAATTATGATCTTGTTATTATCTAAAAATGTAGTTGTAACATTCGTATTTGAAGTTATCGAACTTACATGTTCATATGTATGATGTAGTACTTTCGTAGTCCCTATCAATAAGAGACAATCCCAGATATCTATAAAATGTATATTCACAGCACAGAAACCAATATTTAACAAGTTCCGTGAATCGTATTTTTCTGCTTTCAATTAATATCAATTAAATAGAGAAATTGATCCTAAATACAGAAGATTTTCGTGAAAAAAAATTTAAATATGTCTAATTTTACGTTACTTCGAAATTATCCCAGATTTTCATAAAAATTTAAATAAAAGTTCCAAGAAAAGTTTCAAGCGATTAATGTTTCCATTCAGTTTGAATGTACCGGAAGATGAAAAAGTATAACAATGTAATTTTGAAAATATCTTTCAAAAAACACAGAGTTTTATGGTAATCGGATATTGTAAAGAATTTTCTTCAAATTCTATTTTTCTTTTATTCATAACAACTAAATTATGTACATTCCAAGAATGATTTTACATTTTGTTTTTATTATAAAATGATAAGAAAACAAATTGACTTTCAATTGAAATAAAATCATAAATCGCATAGAATAACAAATTTTACTTTACAAATGGTGACGATATACCATTATTCCAAAAACATCAAAATACTTATATAAATCATCTTATGCCATTGAATTCCAAGAAATTCAATATTGATTTTCAAACAATGAATAAAATAAATTCTTTTCTAAGTAGAGTAAATAAAATTTATTATAGGAAATGAGTGAAAAGCTCACCATATAAATATTTACAATATATAGTAACTGAAAATCGGCCTATAGCCCATTTTTTGATGCCATATGACAGAAATGGTACTAAATAACAGTGAGAACTAATAATATAGCAACTTTATTTATGCACAACTTTCTTTCTTCATTTTGAAATTTGATCATATTCATAGGCAGCCTAGGACCTAATAGCATAAATATTTTTTTTGCAAATTTTATTCAAATCGATATATTAGTATTAAAAATATGATACATCAAAAAATAGACTTGTGTTCTACTATGATTATTTCTTTCTCCACGATCTTTGAACTGATTTTAGTAATACTTAATATATTATCCCCTACTTATGTAGTCAATATATGTGAATAATTTAAACAAAATTCGTTTACAAATTTTCCGATTAAATCTGAAAAACTATAAGAAAAACCGAAAGAACTTGGTGGTCAATCTGGTTTTGTCTAATAACTTCACTCCTCCTCAGTTAATTTTGCTTAAATTCAATACCAAATCGAGTTAAGGAATAACCAACGCACATTATGAATTTCATCAAAATCGGATGCTGCGTTTTTGAGTTGTCTTGTACATGGACGTATGAAAAGACAGATGGATAGACATGCAAAAATCGATATAACTTTTGATTCTCTACACATTTATAGCTTTGAAAACCCTTTCCGCTGATTATTTCTATGTGTAACAAATGTAGTGAGAAAACTAATATGCCACCTGGTAGTACCTACCATAGGACAAATGTACACAAGAAGTTTTTAATATTCAATATCAGTTACATATCCACTTTAAGTTTATAATATTGAATACGAAATTGTGAACATAGTTTCACGAAATGCACGTTTGGCTTCAACTCTTTACGGATTATGTGATTTATGCAGAGATTTGTTATTATTTGAAGGAAATAAATCTTGAAAAAATCGAATTTTGAATAGGAAAATGATGTTTTGATGACATTTATATGATATTTGTAGTCAAAATACGGTGTCATTAAATCATTTTTATGGATTAAAATGAATTTTACAATACGTAATTAGGATTACGTGATATTCATGAATGGGTAACATGAAAGTAAAGACATTTGAAATAAGAGGGAATTTAACTCTTCAATATTACCCATTCGTAACGTCATAGATAACTTAATCTGGTAACGCACTAGTCTTTCGAATCACGAGGTATGATCTTGGCTGACATCATTACTCATCTTTTACTGTAACATGATTGATTATCATCGCTAATTATGATATGTTGTTAGTCCTGGTAAACAAATTGTATAATTCCTTGCAAATGTTGTACAATTCACAAACCATGTAAAATTTTAGGGATAAATTGTATGAATAAACTTTGGAAATGACCTAAATTGAATAGATGTGCATCCTTCGTTATACCGCCTATTGTCAGCATACTTCTAGTGTTTCCTACATCCTTTTCATGATTACATTTGTATTTCATTATGCTTTGGAAACATCTCAACGGAGCCTTTATAATCTCAATGAGCACGACTGTAAATCGAGTTGAAAGAATAAATATGCAGACAGGCTTCATAATTTTCCAGCTTTCGAAAAAAACAATAATTAAGATATTATCGAGTTTCTTCAATGAAATATTTTAATCCCTTTAATCAAATAAATTACATTTTTTTAAATAACATGAAAATAAATATAAATATGACCGCTAAAATATGATATAGAATTTTAATTGGAATTGTAAATAAATAAATTAAGTCATAAACCTACAAAAAACAAAGTAATTAAAAATAATGTTAATCGAAATTTCAATAAAAAGTGTGGGTGAGTGAAATATTAAAAATAAATAAAATTGCATATTTTGTATACTTTATTAATCGATCTTGAATTGGATTTACATTTTACATGTAATTTCATACAAATTAATTTTATTAAATTTCAAAATTTAATGCGTTTTTAATTACTCTATCGCATTTTTTATATGGAATTTATATAACGCCATCATAACGACCATTTCAGTATCGAGCATAGATGATGAAAATTATATTCATTTTATGCGTACAAATTGAAGCATTAATATGAATACATATTTAAAAAAGAAAAACATGTAGCAACGTAAAATCGGCCTATAGCCGATATTTTTTACCCTGTTGTACCATAGAAATAGGTAGTTAACAAATCTATCGTTCAATGAATTAACTCTGAGAAAGAAGCATCAAAACTATTAATATTATTGCCTATGTTTCGTCCTTTTCAAATTCACTCTAATTCACAGTTAGGCTGGGCCCTAATACCATAAATATCTTCTGCAAATTTTATTGAAATCGGTATATTAGTTTTTAAAATACATCGGGAAAACGCTATGATCCGGCTTATTTTCTCCTAGGATTATTTCGTTCTCTATCCTTAGACCGATTTGACTGACATTTAACATGGTATCGTCTATTTATGTAGTCAACCCATGTAAATAATTTAAACAAAATTGCTTTACAAATTTTCATATTAAATCCGAATATCTATAAACAAAAAAAGACAAAATTTTCTGGTCACCTTGGTTTTTTTTATAACTTCACTCCCTTCGGCAGATTGCTGAAATGCAATACCAAACCAAGTTAAAGAAGAACTAACTCACATTCTAAATTTCATCTAAATCGGATAACGCGTTTTTGAGTTATCTTGTATATGGACGAACGGACGGACATGCATAAATCGATATAACTTTTGAGTCTCTACAAATCTTTTTACGCTGAGTGTTTCGACGTGTTACAAATGTAGTGACAAAACTAATATACCCTCTGGCAGGTACCTACCATAGGGCATAAAAATTAAATTATGTAAAAACAAATAAATGGAAAAATAAGTTGGAAAATTTAATTATATGGAAAAAAAATACAAATATGTACACTTTTATAGGGTAATGATTTATAGAAAAAATAAATAATATAAAATATGTCAGTCATCCATAACTTGATATCTATGCACTTATATAGAAAAAGAAAATTACATTCTTTCTTTTTGGGAAATATTATAGTAAAGAGATTTCCATTAAAACAAAAGTTCATACTCTTCAATCCATAAAAGGAAGTTGATCTTCTTATCTGTCATCAAAATGTGTGAAGTATCTCCTGGAACTTAAAGAGGTTAGAAATATTCTGATAGTGCCGGAAGCCAGTACTCAATTACTTAATTCTTTCCAAAATGCATAATACTTGTAGTTATATTTTTTTTCTCTTGATTGTGTTGGCAGCAATAATATTAATTTTTAGAGTATTTCCTAAAAGTCATCTACCTGAATCCGTTTTAATTTTGTTTTACTAAGTTAAGTAAATTTGTAAATAATTTCTTTTATTGTAAATTCAGAAACCTCAAATAAATGAAATAAATGATAAAATTTCATGAGTTTTATATGCGAGGCAATTGTCCATAAATAACATTAATCTAACATCTAACCCCACGAATCCATTGGAATTATTTCAAGACATATTTTTAGTCGGATTGGCAAAAAAGTCCAATTTTAGAGTCTCCACAAGACTTTTTTTTAGTCCGGCTAAAAATAAGTCTTGAAATAAGTCCAATAGAGTCGTGTGGTTAGAAAGAAAAATAAGTGTGAAATTTAAAAATCGAACCAAAGATTTCGTTACGTTATAGTAACAGAAATGAACGTTAACAACGGCGACACGTGGAATTATAAGTTATTTAAGTATTACTTTAAAATGGTACAAATGCTATCTATTGGAATATGCCCAAAACCAAACTACTACATATATTGGTTATTTTTGAAGTTTTACCATATATCTACTTACCCTTTTCTGAAGACAATCAAGAACATATTTCTAATCAATATGGTTGAAATCGTCTTGAAGTTAATATATATGGTAGATGTGCTTGGCACTTCATTCAATTGAATTTGATATTCAATTCATTATTTCACCTTTTCAAAGTCTGAAATATAGTTTGTTTAAATTCCTATTGATTGATTTCGATTTCATAAAAATAAATAATAAAACGAAATTTTAAAAACATTTTCCATTACAACCAAATAAAATATAGATTATCCTATTTCTAATTACATTTTCGTCATTCCAAAAAATTTGGATTACTCATCCTGATTTTTCAAATTCAGTTCCGTATTCTTCAATCTAGAATCCTGTTGCATTCTCTTAGTCTTTTTTCTTATTATAGTCCAAAAAACTAGAGTATCTTATATTAAATTAAATTTTTAATTGTTTTCGCAATTTCCTGCTCTGGACATAAGTCCAAAATTAAATAACAATATTTATTACAAGAATTTGACTTATCTAATCTTTAATTTAAAATTTCAAATGAAAACTTCAATTAAAATAATGCCGAATTTGTATATTTGAATTTAGTTCAACTGAACGAACTTGAAATAGTTTCTTTTCAAAAGAATATATATTTGTCGGCTCAAATAAGATTTGGTCAAGTTACAATACTTGTCAAAATCAAAAAAATCCACAAAACAATTACAATACCAAAAATTAAAAATTATCAACGGACTCCAATATACAAGTGCCAATTTGTAAATAAGTAAGTCCTCCCTACCTTTCTCTTTTTTTTCCCAGATACAATATTATGATAGTATGTACAACAAGTGCCCAACAATGTAATGATATTTATGTTTAACAAGAAAATTTAAACAATATGCAAGTAGTGTAGTATTCGATTAAAAATGATTAGGGGGCACACCCAAGGTTTCGTAGGCTCATATAAAAGTGAACTGTAGACTTCAAATTGAACAGTTGTTGTCAGTTCCTTGTTTCCAATAGAGTAGCTTGGAGCATTAAAGAAATATAAATTTTTTGTTTTGTTCTCGTGTTAAACGTGTATAATAAGTGATTTTCTTATAAAGGCTTTTTTTTGGATAAAGCAGTTTATATCTTATTTTGAAAAATTCAAAAAAAATTACCAAAAATAAAATGATCAGAATAGTGAGTTTTTTTTTCCTCCTTTTTTGGAAAATAGTTTTATAACTATATTGTTTTTTTTTTTTGCTCGTTTAGATTCTTTCTGCAATTCTTGTTGCCATGGTCATGGCCCAAGGTAATAATTATAATTCAAATCCTAAAACTGCTGCTATTATCAGTGAACAACGTTATTTATCTGGTGATGGAAAATTTGGTGCAGCATATACACAAGAGGATGGTATTAATTTCAAGGAAGAAACCGATTCTGATGGTACACGTCATGGATCTTATAGTTATCTTGATCCATCTGGACAAAGAAAAACAGTCTCATATACAGCTGGTAAAAATGGGTGAGTCCGAAAAAGAAAAATACGTATATACAAGTATAAAAATGAGTTCCGCATACCATATTGTTGGGTGTGTGTAATTGTGTGATGAAATTCGTTAGAAAAAAAAAAAAAATAATAATTTACATAAATCAGATTAAAACTATAGCAAATTTTATATTATTTCGAAAATTGTGCAATATTACAAGAAATCTATGTTTTCTTGTGAAGTGCCCGTAAGGTATATGGGCGAGATATTTGTGCATTCAATTGTAACGTGGAAATAAAGACTGATTTTTTTGTTTTGTGACATAGTTCGTGAATTCAGTGATCCATGAAAATTTTGTTATTACTTATGTTGTAAAATAAAATTAGAAAAAATGTCTAAATTATAACTAAACAATTTTCCTTTTTTTTTTTTTTTATCTTAGATTCCAAGCATCTGGAGATCATTTACCAGTTGCACCACCAGCTCCGCCACAAGTTGCCCCACAACCCCAATATCAACCACAACCCCAATATCAACCACAACAATCTCAACAACAACAATTCAATCATGGCGGTAACAATAATTATGATAATGATGGACAATACGATCCACGTTATAATGATCCAAATTTTGGTTCACAAGAAACAAATTATCAATCAGCACCACAACAATATAATGCTCCAGTTCAACAACAACAACAACAATATAATCCACCACCACAACAACAACAACACCAACAACAATATCAACCACAAGCACCAGCCCAATATAATCACAATTTCCAACATCAATCAAATTTTAATCAACAACAATCCCAACAAGATTATCATACCACTCAAAATCCACATCGTTTCCAACCACCAGGCAAATTATCTCTTAATCGGACTCCTGATGGTTTCAGTTATAGCTTTAACAAAGTTAAATAAATATAGAATTGTTTTTAGCCACCGACGCACACACGCACACACTACGCACATATATCCTTTTATAGGACGAAAAGAAAAAATAGGAGCATATCTTTTTAAATTTATACATCATCATATTCTTTTTTTTCATGTGGAATTGTTTTTCCTTATTTTCCAACCGAAATCATTTTCCCCATTTTCTTTTTAAACTAAACATGAATAAAAGGTCCATCATTTCTCTATATATATCCTTTTTTAGTAGTATAGTCGTAGTTGTATTATATTGTAGTAATTTAAAAAAAAAAAGAAATTTTTCATTAGAATGATCAAAGTATTTGTGATAATGGCTGTTGCAACAAACACTTTCATAAACATACTATTATTAAATAAAATTATGTCGAAAGT
Source organism: Xylophagus ater (assembly GCA_963422695.1). Lineage (NCBI taxonomy): Eukaryota > Metazoa > Arthropoda > Insecta > Diptera > Xylophagidae > Xylophagus > Xylophagus ater. The sequence continues at coordinate 8,642,350 of OY730481.1, forward strand.
TTTGTAAAAAGAAAAAAATAAAATAAATTTTTATAATAAAATATATAAAACTGAAAAATGTTGTAATAAGACCAGTTCTATTATTCAATTATTCATAATGAACGTAAAAGATCAATAAAAGATCATTTCATATAAACACCCCACCCCCAATTTCCAATTGATTTGAATATCTACTACACAAGAAACGAATGGGTCAATATGGAATGATCTTAAGTAAAAATGCACGATCAAATTAGGTAAGATCTATAAATAAGATGGAAATGATCAACGCCTTCACGTAATTCACAATCTTACGTACAGCAATAACGGTTTTATACTAGGCTATAATGTAAGTATACTAAAGCCTGAAACTGCAAAACTATTCATGGACTAAATTCCTTTAAGCGGAAAATTCATTTAATATATGCGTGAATTTTTTTAGTTAATCTATACTCGTAAATTCAGGGTCATTGCTGAACAAATTCAATTAAAAAGCCGTTTTTCTTTCCGATCATATAAGTAGTTTAAATTCATATATTAATGATAAAACCAGTTTAACTGGATTACATTAATGTAATCACATTGAATGAAAGTATTTTGTCTTTTCCTATATTTTTAATATCTTTAAATTATATATAAAGTAAAATAATAATAAAAGTAATAATTTTGATTAAATAACAAAACTATTTAAGTTGTATACTGAAATTGGTGTACAGGTCCCACACCTATTGGACATATTGTTAAGGTAAGTCACTTCTTTATAAGGTCAACAAGTGATTTTACTTACAGTGTCATTTATTTTACAATAAACATGTTTATGAACGAAATTAAGAAATTATTTTCATGATAAATTTGTTGTAATTTATGAAAGTAGAAGAAAAGATCTACCGACAAGATCTTTTCTATAAAGTCATACAAATTGTAAAATATGGAAATGTAAATAAATATGTAATCACCTTTATTTTCCAAAGATTTCCATTTGACAGTATTAGAACTAGAAAGCCAATGGATCTCAACTTGAAGGCCAGCCAAGTAAAATTCCACCCGGTTATACAGTCAATAGCCTAGCATAGTAATCAAGTAATCTTTGCTGATCCGTAGAATTTGAATTAGAACATACGTTTTAGAATATTCCAACTAATCCTATATAGAAATACACTCATACCTCGCTTTACGGCCTAGATACGTTCCGGAAAAGTTGGCCGTAAAGCCAAAAACCGTATAACGATTTAATTCTTTTTTGTAGCAGTACTACCTAAAGAGAGAAGCTGAAACTAAACAGAAGGTCGCTAACAGTATGTGCAGCATTTTTTTTTTTTGGCCGTATAACGAAACATTGGAACCGTAAATCGAAAAAGTGCCACAATTGAAAAGCGGCCGTATAACAAGGTATACGTATAGGAGTATTCAGAAGTAACATTCCTAAATAGCTGATAAATTATAGTACAATAATATCACTATCTTTTAATGGTAAAATATTATTGCGGGTGTAGTAGGTTTTATAAGCTATGCTTAACAGTTGACTCTAAATTAAAAAGAAGTTTACAGTATTCCTAATTCAAAATTATTGCAAAAACTAAACGAAACGAGATTTAAACAATGTTATTTTCATTTCTGTTTATTTTTATATCAATTTTAAACAATTTATTTTCAAAGTTCTAATATTATTCTTACATCAAATAACTCGTATAACTAAATCCTAAAGTTTTATACTCCTCAATAAAATGTATAAATATTTTCAAATACTTTTCAAGTTCAAGTGAAAACTTGAATAAGCAAAAAAAAAAAAAATAAGGAAAGTAAAAGCCAAACACATAAAATAGGATTTCCACAAAACATTTACCAACAATTTTAACATGAAAAATTCTCGTAAAGAAACTTTTTAAATGACTTTGTGAAAAGTTCAATTCTTTACCATATATGTAAAGGACGCTTTTTATAATATTGTGACGATGAAATCTTTAAATGAAATCTTCAATTTGAAATCGAACAAAAATATAAACACATATTTTACACAATCACAAAAGAGTAAAATTACGAGTAAGCTTATTTTGGAACTTAGATTATCGGTTTTCAATAACAATAAGTTAAATAGCATTTCTAAAGCCATGAAGAAAAGTTCAGCTAATTTATGCTATATAGAAAATTTCCTTATCATTGACCCAGAAAAGATTGTTCAATATAAAAAATGATGACATTAACTTTCCACATATGAAGTTTATCTAATTTCATTTAACTTTGGATAACATATGCTACGGATCGATGAGTAAACATGAAAACATACATATGTTAAGAAAACATAGAACAACAATTTTGAAAGTGAAGAGAACGAACTCAAATATTAATTGAAAACTTAAAAGCTTTTGAAATAATGCTTCTTTTCTGTTTTAATTAAATTTCTAATAATTAAAAATCATAAACAGTTAATCAGATTTCAAAATAAATAAATATGTTAAGTACATCGTCGTCTGTAATTGCTTAGTCGGGAGTAAAGTACTTACTTACTTACTTAACATTCTGAACACTTTTGCATAGCCTTTAGGTCAAACTCTATTCAAACATGTATACACCAGGATTTCACACCATCTCAAAAGATTTAAAACACTCAGGAAAAGTTTCCTGAATTCGTGTCGACCCAGTTAAAGAGCCCAAACAATTATACCAAACGTGTCATCATTACTGACGCGTTAATAATTACGACATGAGTGTGTTTTAATTTATCTGTTAAACGTTAATTTGTTTTGTGATATTTTCTAAATTCAATAAAAAAAAGGAAATTCATTAAAATCGAGAGAAAATTTTTGGGTTAAAATACGGAATTTCTTTTATTGAAAATTAATTAGAAAAAAGTGTCGGCTATTGACAGGTTTTATTCCTAATCAATTTAATGTAATTGAATTTTATTGATTGGGGTTTTTTTTATGCGCTGTAAAACAAAACAGAAAATAAAATTGGTTCGAATTTTTAAAGGAGACTTTTTTTGAGATTATCTGGAACTTCTATTCAAACGCCTATTTCGAAATTTAAACAAATTTTTATTTTTCGATTAAATTTAAGAATATTTCACTTACAAACTAAATTCTATGTTTAAGACTTAAAACTGAACTAAACAATTCCAAAATAGTACCCATTTCATATACTACTAGTAAAACTATTAAATATAAAGTTCTAGAATCGCTGTTTAATTTTAAATGACGCCTGAAAATATGCAATCTAATGTGAATTTAATACAGGGTGTAAAAATGAGTAATTACATAATGTTGATTGAATAAAAGTAATACTTGTAGACCAAATTCTAACACAGAATTAATCTGCAAACAAATATAAATAAGCTCATTTCAAACATTTGAAAGGGAACTATTAAATTCTAATAAAATGAGGTTGAAATTGTGAAATAACTAACTACTTTTATACATATTTATACTCCATTCTAAGAAACAATTAAGCTCATTCCTTCTAAAATACTAGAATGTATTATAGAACTCTAAAAAGTAAAATTTCATTATGATTATATTGAAATAATTATGTACATAACGTTAAATTTTTAAAATAAAGTTCATTCAAACTCATTCGAACGAACAACTTTCCAAACTATTTATAAAGTTGGTTCAAATAATTAATGTACTATATTTATAGTATATTGATGGAATCTTGGTCGATCGTGTTCAAAATAAGCATCGTATTTTAAGAGGTTTCGTGAAATTGTTACATAACTAAAAGAAAATTCGAAACAAAACTTCCTCAAAATGGTGAATGTTTGCAACCACATCTGGATAATACAATATATATTAATAGAACCAGACACCACACAGTGTATTGTTGAAAACTTTTTAATGGAAATTTTTCTGAATTTTTTCATCACACTAAATCTATTAATTTCTCCATTTTCAGTACAAAAGGGTATATTCTATAGTGTATATTCTGTCAATCATCAACCAAAACAACTAAATATTTAAAATAGCTCTAGTTCTGAATTATTCAAATTTGCATGAATTCCTAGCTTTTTTATAAATTTAGCAAATCCTCAAACCACCATTGAATAACATTCATGTCAAAGATATAAATGAGTACAGATATGTAAAATTCTAAAAAGTTTTAATTTAACATGAATAAACTACATAAGATCTTATGGAAGCATATTTTAGGAGCTTAAAGATCTTTCCATAAGACCTTATATAAATTACTTATGTCATGTTAAATTAAAGCTTTTTTGAAGAATCCGCATTTTCTCTTTATTAGTATCTTTGATCATACTATATATTTATATACATTTTATATAATGCCACTTAAGGCTGCTATAAATGTTTTCTTTTTTATCCTGCTTTAGTATTCAACTTCAAAGAAATTCATTTTCGGTTTCTTATGATAAATATCAGCAATCTTACCAAATGACCTCTATTTAATTAGAGATAAATATACGACATTCGTTAATTTATAACCAAAAACAGTAATATAAAGATATTGGCTATAATGATTATAACAAAAAAATACGCCGATATCATGATTCATCGATCCACGTTAAAGGATGAAATTGCTATAGTTTTTATCTTCCAAAAAAAAATCAAATAAGAAATTCTAAATCAAAATTCCCCAAAAAAAAGATATACAAAATTAAAAACAGGATTATCTATACATAAATTAAAAATTAAATTATTTCGCTTAAATAAGAAGTCTATTGAACCATTCTTGAAAAGTGACTTTTGCAATCAACCTGGTTCTTGATTTCAAGTCATTTAATTAATTAATATCAAGATCAAGATTGGACGCTTTTTTTTCAGCGAATTTTTCTTCAAAACAGGTGTTGTTGAAGATTTTTTTGATTATTTAAATTTTAATTACCTTGAAACGAAACTAAAAGGTTTCGTTTAGTTTAAAAAAATGTGCATTTTTCTTAATATCCAAGTTGGAGTTGCTATGAGTTTTCAAAATACTTGGATAAATCTTCTTTTGAAATTTATATACCATAAATACTGACTTTGGGAACTATTTTCAAAACTTTCCACAGAATCCGAATCCATCGCCAGAGCATTTTTATCAAAATTCGTTAAGTAAGAGCGTATATATTGAATTATATTCCGGTTTTCTTTAAACAGTTTTGCCATAAAAAAAAGATTCAATTCGACTTAAACTTCTAACAAAACTTCAAATTGATTGGCATTCCATATAGTACGTTAATATCGGCTACCTAAAAGCTACGGACCTAGGAGAATATCAAAGAAGTATGATTAAAAACCGCCGATAGTTTTCAAAAAGGAAGTTTTTTCTTTATTTAACTGTTAGTGCTGCTCCTTTGGGATAGTATTCTAGGACATCGTGTCTTTAAAATATAGTCACTTCCTCTTTTATGATAAATTTCGTAAAAAATCTTATCAGAAACCACATATAATTAATTGTAATTACTAATTATAAGTTAGATAAATTCAATATAATTCAACGCTAAAGGTTCAAGCAGAATGATGGATCCACGACGCCTTCATGACGCATTAAAATTTTAAATATATACATTTTCAATTAGACAACACAGATCGCGGCGGATCCACGGCGGACTATTTTTAATATAATCTGTAAACCAAAACTGTGGAATCCTTTGTAGATACGGTCATTCTGTTTCCCGCATAAGCATTTTTTTGAATAGGTTTTTTTTGAAGGTTTTAAGTTTAAGTAATCGCCTACGTTTAGGCAGGTTTCAGGATTCATTCTTGTAAACATAAGTAAGTTATGTAAATCAATTTTAATATTATTTAAACTAAAGGAACTTTGATAATAAAGTCACCAATTTCTGAAATTACCACTTGAAACAGAGTGGTCCTTTTTGCTTTGATATTCAAATAAAATTTAAGTAAAAGTTGTTAATTTCACAGGTATATAAGTTATAATAGTAATTTTGCAGTATAAGCTTATTATTATTTAATGTAAAACAAAATTTGTCCCATTTTATTGAACTCAATTTCCATTTATTGAATATTTATAAAAGAAATTTTTTTTTTTGTTATAAATTCGGGGATTTTGTTATGAAATAATAGTTTACGTTATTTAAATCTTCTTCTAAAGTTCTACTAACCTTATTAGCTTATATAATTCTAAAAAGTGGTTTCAAAAAGATATCAGACAAGTTTTTTTTATAATTTAAAATCATTTATTACCTCATGTGACTTTTTTTCTAAAATGATTTCGATTTTTGAAAATAATATCGTAAACAAAGTGATAAAGATAAATATTGTGTAATCATATTGATTTTTTATATTTCAAAAGAATTGAGCAAAAAACCAAGAATCAAAATTCTTACATAGTGTAAATTTCGACAATTTATTACAATATGAAACAATGTACAACCTCTGCCAGGTTAAAGGATGAATCCTTTAACCTGGCAATTTCACTAAGCTCCAAGCTTTCTCAGTTGACGATTTTTACGCATTTTAAATTTATTTCTATTAGAAAGGTAAATAATATTGTAAAAATTTTAAATAATTTGAAACTTCCGACTTTTTAGAATGGAAACTGGATTTTTTCGAAATTTTTGGAAAATTAATTACTAATGACAAAGTTTTGATAAATTGTAGATATATTTCCGTCAAAGTAATTATTCCAAAATCCTCATCTAAAAAATAAGAATTATATTGCGCTATATTTCACAAAGACAAACTAGGAAACACATTATTTATTAAAAAAGGAATAAGTCGGAATATTTGATTATTCTAGAAACAACCAAATATTCCGAGATAACTCAAAATTATATGTCGTTTTGACGTTTCCAGAAAATTCTAAGAATGAATTTCTTGGCGTTTCTAGAAATACGTTTCCATGCATATAGAAGAATACTCGAGGATTTAACAATGACTATATAAAGTGGAAACACCTAAGGAATTGACACAGTTCAAATTCAGAACTTGACCAGTGATAATCAGAAAGATTTCAGAAAGTGATTACAACAGTGAAATATTAAAGTAATTTGATAAATTAGTAAAGTAATAAGCAATTGATAGTGTTTTCCATTGTAAATAAATTGTGGATAAATTAATTTTGTATAAATTAATAAACAAATATTTTTAAAACTAATTGTAAACGCAGAAAGAATTGTAAATAAAGTTTATACACCGAATTCACATAAATTAAAAGTGTTATCATTTCATAACATTCGAACCAGAGAGGTAGCACGCAACAATATCGAAAACCGTGGTTTTTCCAAAGGTTTTTTTCTCAAAATGTGATCATATAGAAAACAACTAGTTCTGATTCTATTATACTCACTTTTCATATCCATTTTTAAAATATTAGTATTATGGTATAGTCAGTAGGAAGCAATATTTATTCACACGCACTCAATCAATAGAAATGCCATCTAAGATCACTTTCTTGTTTACATGCTTATATTAGCTTTAAGAAAATCACATATTATGTTAAGTGGAAGAGTTCATGCACTTGTACAGTGACAATGTAACCTAAACGAAATTTTATCAGCTATTCTTTGAACCATTAGTTAGTTGCGTGCCCGCCACTTTAAGCATGAAAAGAGTAATCATGCCTGTTGTTCCTTCATCAAAATCACTTATCTATGTAGAAGAATTGATCGTGTAGGAGGTTAATCCTTAATTTTGTATGAGATTGATGTTTTTTTTCAATTCATTTAAGTTTTGAATTATAATTATTAGCTTTTATTGATACTTTAATGTAAAACGAATACAAATCATAATGCAAAATGAATATTTCCCAATTACTTATCAAGTACTTTCAACAATGTTGCAAATTTGCTTGTGGTCGTTTTAAAAATATAGAAGAGCATTAAACCGGCATCTGTGAAACATAAAACTTTATTACCAAGATTGTCGGTTACGGAAATATGTAATTAAAGTTCGCGCAATTAAAGAAGATATGAGTATAGTATGTGCAACATACTGGGTTAGGCATTTCATAATGATAATAACGACTAGGAGAAATATTTATGCAATATAATTAACTCCATCACATGTGATCTTCTGTCTAGTTAAAAAAATGTTATTGCTGTTAATATTTTGCATCTACTTCTTTTTATTTTCCTGTAAAAATTTTCAAAAATATATAAACTATCAAAAAATAACTGATTTCAGGCAATTCAAATTCTGAACTCTTTTGGAAAAATAATGGCAAAAATTTATTAAAATACTTAAAAAAAAAATTAAATCAAAATCAAAAAAAAAAATTATTTACAGAAAATTACGTTCAATAATTTATTTAAAATTAAAATAAAAAGCTTAAAATTAAAAATGCAAATTTCAAATTATTATAAATCAAGTTCAAATGAATATGCTCCCGAATCTTCAGATGTACGATAATGTCCAAGTCCAAGCGGTTTCTTATTCAGATTTCTTGATTCAATTTTTACTGGAAATTGATTTTCAAAATTCGTTTTGAATGATGGCAATACTTCTGGTTTTTTCTTTAAATTTTCTTCATATTCTTTTTCAATACGTTCATCATCTTTTGCCTTTAAGAATTGTTGATAAAGACCCTTTGACGATGGATTCGGATCATTCAATAATTGATATTCAAGTTCTTCATCGAAATATCTTTGTTGATCTTCTAAGAATTTCTCAATTTGTCCTTTTGTTGCAACGTCAAGATATTTCCGTTGTTCTCGTGGATATAAATTTGGTACATTTTGTAATTCGAAATTTGGTTTAAATTGACTAACATCTAAATCATGTATTTGATGATCATCAATTGGTATATTCGATACTTCTAAATCGGTTTGAAATTCTGGTATGATTGGTTTGAAAAGTTGTTGTTTCTTTAAGTATTTTTTATTATAATAATGTGGTTTCGATTCTTTAAATTCATTATCATTATCATCATCATCATCTTCATTGCTGTCATTTTCATCACTGTGATAGCTTTTACTATTTGAATATGTAAAATCGGAATAACTTATTGGTTTCTGATTTTGAGGATAAAAGTTCAATTGATTTTGTTCTTTATTTTTTCCAAAATATGTTGGCGGATGACTAACTTGATAGTGTGCACTAACAACAAATGAATCCTGTCCTAGTTCCTCAGATGATTCCTTCAATAATGAACAAAGAAAAACGATTTTTAAGTGAAATATTAAAAATATATGATATTACAAATATTTTTACCTCAGAATCTGTTGGGAATCTAATTCGACTCGATCTTCCAGGATTATTAAAAAATCTAAAACCTGAGGTAGATTCACTTTCTTCAAGATCAGATTCTTCAGGTGTAGTTTTCTCCAATTCTTCTGCTGTTAAAAATCCCAGCAATAACAAAAACATAAACGTTTTCTGGAAAATGAAAAAAAAATTATTTCAATTTAAATTCTTATACAAAAACTTTATCAATAAATGTAAAACATGTTAAATAAATAAAGGCAGGCAAATTTTTACAAGAACGATTTTATAACAAAAGTTAACTTATGCTTATATCCATCTCAACTGCTTTAGAAGGTGGTAAAGTGGATAAAATTTCTTTATTGTAAACTTTTTCCTAAGTGAGTGAAATTCAACTTTTTTTTATATGCAAAAAACGATATTTTCACAACATTTTGCAGAAGTGCCAGTCACTTTTTTCGGCTTTTTGAAAATAATTTCAAATTTTTGAGTGGCGTTTACCTTATAGAAGGTAAATTCAAGCAATTTCAAAGTGATTGTATAAAGATATAATGTTCAAAAAATCAATATGAGTGTCATGCAATAAAACCCTTATATGAGTTGAAGTTAATATGGCTTGAAAGTTATACGAAAAAAAGAAAGATTGAAAAGTTTTATAATAACATTTTTATTTTATCTTTTTGCTCTTAAATTTCATAAAGAAAAGAAGTTTAAGATAATCTTCAATATAAAAATATGAATAAAACTTTAGAAATTATAATAAAATGTTCAATTTCATTTTTAACTTGAAATATGTCCGAGAAACAGTTCTTCCCAAATTTAAGCTTTAAAAAACTAATTCAAATTATATTCTTTCAAATATGCGCATAGTAACATGATAACGAATTGATATCGTGCTTTCTTATATAGACAACAAAGAAAATATAGATGTTGACTTAGATCTTCTCACAATATCATAAGAAGTCTAGTGTATAGTGGAACTCACTAGAATTGGAATCAAGAGATCAAATGGAATCGATAAAGTATAATCGGTGCGACCAAATCTTCAATCTTCAAATTTGGCACCGAAGGTAATTTTTTGATTATTGAATCGAAGTTGAAAACGAAGCAAACACCAAGTCCAGTCCGAGGAAAAATTGAAGTTCATCGCTAAATAATAGGTGAAATATATTATAGTATGGGCTTAGCATGCACTTCAAGTGAATTGAAATTTCCCATACAAACGTTAGCGAAATCCAAAATGGAAATTTTGTTTAATTACAAAGATCAATCCGAATTATAAATAATTATCAAAACAGCTGAGAAAAATAAATTGCTCATTTTTAATGATTTATATTTCCTCAAAATCGGCCTACAATCTTTAATTCTCCATGTTAGCGATGGCAATGCCGCCCAAACATCTTCTTGCAAATTAAAAAGTAGCAACTCTATGATTCTAATGGGTGTTCTTCTATAACGGATGTAGTTTAATCTGTACTGATCTTGATAATAAAGCTTCTATTATTCAAACAGGTTCTCCATCGAAGGTCAAGTATACGTGTACATAGCACTCTTATTTATTTAATAATAATATGAGTATTAAACAGATGGTTTAAAAAACGCATTAGATTGCTTTTAAAGCAAATGTGGTGTGGCTAGAGTAACGTCATAAATATAACATTTTGTTTAATAGAAGAATAGAACTACTGACAGACCCACGATATTTCCTCTACTACTTCAATCATCCGCATAGATTTTCCTTTAAATTCCAAAAAAATTAAGTTTTGAGTTAATAATAGGCGAACTGTATGGATTGGTTGGACTAATCTTGGATAAACACACAAAAGTGGAGGTAACTTTTGATTTCGTAGGACCTGGGAATTTTGTTCAATATATTTTTCGTAATTGATATTCTGTAACATTTGAGATAGAAAGTCCAATATCCTTTATAATACCATTCTTGAAAATCAACGAAAAAGTTTCAATGTTCTGAAAATGGTTTTTTTAACGGTTTTCAAAAATAATTGCGACTTTTTTTTTATTATAACTAACGAATTTTTGGGAATTGAATAGAAGTGAATTAAGCCAATTTTTTTTTGAAATGCCTTTTCTTTTATTAACAAAAAGAGTCAGATATGAATCTAATATGTTTATAATTCATTTTTAATGGATAGAAATTTCGAAATTAAACTCTTTGCATAGGAACAATATTACTAAATGCATATCTTGAATAAAATCATTTCATTTACACTTTTACTTTACTATACAACTAATTTCAATTCAAACATTTAAAACATTCACAAATCAATCTAATCTAAGATTAATCACATCGATTTTTCATAATATGATTTCAATAAGTACCTTTAACAATTGTATAATTATATAAACAGAATACTATATCCGCAATAATCTAACATACTTAATAATGAAAGCCAATTAAAAGTAATGTAATTATCAGATCTTCGGATTATTCGTGTTAAATCGAACAAATGAAAGTCACACATTATGGTGTCGTAAAGAAAATGAGATTATCTCGAACCGATCTTTTTATTTCTTCCAAAAAAAATGTAAGATATTTGAGTAACAATATTTGTAATTCTATAATTTTACTCTACAAAAGAAAAGATATTATTAATAATAGTGAAAAATACTTAAACTTTGTTAGTAGTACAATTTCTTTCAATATTTAATTGAATTTTGATGGAATTTTAAAATTTCTTTATTTTTAATTACAAAAGCTTTTATAAAAGCTTCGTTTTGTTTTTTTCCGTTTAATAAATACTAATATTAAAATCATGAAAATTAAACAACTTTCACACTATGCAAAATGAAATCAATGTTAATGTGAACAACAGCATATTCGAAATGTCCATGGACTTGAACTTATTGACACTCAATTCGAAGTTTCTATATAGCTATATAGAAAAATGCATATCATTTTCGGCTAGGTACATAAAGCACATAAGTTTAAGTGATATATAATATTGAAGTATCTTGAAGTTACGCTAAAATTATCATTTCTGGTACTTATTACCTTTCACTTTCGTTTGAAATTGAAACGTGAGACACTGTATATGATGGAGTATCTCCTTTTCTAGACAATAAAACAGCTTCTTTCTTTTTGTCTTAAATAGTCAATTTCACGGAACCTGTCAGCTGAAAATCATCATTTTTTTCCATATAATTATTTGATACAATGATCATATGAAGTGTACACATAAGTTATGTTTACAAATTGCTCACAGTACTGTAAAATTAATTTTCATTTTAAATGTTCACATAGTATAACAACATTGTAGATGAAAATCTTCTCGAAAGGAAGTAAATTTAGAGTTAATCATCCAGCATTTTTTCTTTTTGTACATAAAACATGCTTGGTTGACAACATTCTCCTGATAGTTGTTATATGGAAAAAGTATTTTTTTACAAGAAGTAAAAATTACAAATAAATAATTTAACGAATTTTCCGGAAAATTTTTAAATTAACTTTACACTTTAAATTGAAAAACTATACAGAACTTTTAATTTGATATTATTTGTGAAGGCTGTTAAATTATTTTTGCAAATGCGTCACCTTGATCTATACTATCTCCAACAAATAAGGAAACTTTTAAGATTTTTATGGTATTTAAAATTTTAAACGTGGGTGGACCGAAATTGATTAATGGTCCCATCTGAACACTTTTTTTTGTTTTTAGTGCTGGGGTGTGGATGAAAAAACATGATGCCTGAAAGATTAAACAAATTCTTAGTTATAATTTTTTCATTAATTAATTATTTATTAAAAACCAGTTTTTTTTAATTATCTAAAGCAAACAACTTAAATTTATTAATGTCTAGTTTATATATTTGAAGTTCATTGAATCAACTTAATTGCGGCCACATTGCCTACACTTGTAAGACATTTTGTTAGACATTGCTAGAAATTTGAACTTGTTAGAATCCTGGAAACATTAATTGAACATACTTGTTTATCTGTACGTCACGAGAAATTCGCGAATTACTTCTATGGACCAAACATTTTAACATTTTCATTTTTGTGGTTGAATTTTTTTTGGGGGTTTTATCTAATTTTCTAAGGTCTCCGTTTTGCAGTTACATGACATGAAATAAATCCTCATCAGTAGGACGTTTCTTGATTAAAATAAATGGAATTTTCTTTTTGAATTAGCGGAACAAATAGCGGCTTCCTTTTATTTGTGACACAAATCATGGCAAAGTAGTACAACAATTCTCTGTATTTATATGATCTAGTAAGGAAGCTTTAAATTGATTTATCTAACTTGAGAAATGTGAACTAGGTACTAGATTTTAAACAAGTATTAATATTAAAAAACCGAATTAAATCTGAAACTAATATCCAATAAAAAAAACGGTCTAACAAGATTTTTATCAACAATAGCGTTAATTTTGAGCGCGTGTAAATAGAGATTGTGTAATTTATGTTTTTATTGTTGTTCAATTTATCCAAAGCCATAAAAGAAATAGTATTGTAAAATTATGATTTGTCATTTAGCATGAACTAAAGAACGAATTTGTTTGCCTTCCAAATACAAAAAAAGCATGACTTTTATAATATTATGAATAGTTAATAAAAAAGCAATTATTATCAAATCAACCTGTTTGAGAATTGGAGCAACAAAAACAAATAATAATAATAATTTTTAACGTAAAACAAGGATTTATTTGGAAGTATATTTTTTGAAGATTAGATAGGTCAAAAAAAGTCCTAAAATTCGGCCAATTGTTCCAAAAGGGATAAAGCAAATAAAATAACTCTGACAGTATAGTAATAGTACTAATGTCAATCTGAATGGTATATGACTAAAATTAATATCCTTCCTTTTCTAAAAAATTGAATTCACAATATTTAACATTAATAAAGTAAATAAGTAAATGTTAAATTATGAATTGAATCCTGTTAAGTATTATCAAGTATTACCGAATTTCCATTTTCACAATATTTTTATATTTTTAACAAAAATATGCGTTATCTGATTAATGAGCTTATTATCTTTTAATTATCATGTTAAATTGTTTTCTTAGTTATTTAAAGTAATACAAAAGCTTCATTTAGTTACAACTCAAGATTTATTTAGTTTTGTTAAAAATTTTTTAGCCGAATTTGCTTAAATGTTTTTTGCTCAGTTAAAACGTTTGCAGTTTCCGGGAAATGTAGAAATAATTTATTCATTAAAGAAAATAAAATTAATTGGATAGAAGCAACATTATTCTAATATTATCTCAGCAAATTTGTTTGCGCCAAAATATTTGTTTCAAAAATACTCTTTTATTAACCAATTTCAGAACACCATAATTTAGAAATCCTAATCTATTTACCTATCTTGGGGTTATAGAAGAAAAGACAGTTATATTTTTAAACTTTTTCTGCCAATCTTTGGGTATGAGAAACCACACAAATTTCTTAGACAATATCAAAATCAGTTCATCATCTGATTATAACTTATCTAAATTTGAATTAAAACCCAAAAGGTGTCCATCGAGCCTATTTCCGGTTTAGTATTTCCGTTGAAAATGTAACCAATTGTCCCCACCTTGTGTACTGTATTTCATTATAATAAGACTTGCGGTTAGAAGGCAGTCATATTTTTAACCGAAATAAACCACTTCTTGCTTATCACTTTCGGTGAAAATATAGTCAGTTATTCCTTTTAAGACAGGATAAATGTGTAGCAAAAATTGTGTTAAAATTGGTGATTTGGTTCCGGAGTTATCATACCCGTAAAAGTTAAATTTGGTTTTTAAAAACTACTTATATCGTCGGTAAAAATATAAATATTTTATCTACATCTTTTAGCCGATCTCCGAACCGAATTTGAATTAAATTGAATAGGTCCTTTTCAAGTTAAGTGAAAACAGATTTCTAGACACACATACATAATTAATTCGTATTCTGAGGGCGCTAAAATATAGATTTCCCAATGTCGGATTTTTGCACGATTTTAGTACTTTAAACCTTATTAGGGTCTAAAAAATTGAAAGTACGTATGTGAAAAATGAAAATCTTCTAAGAAAAGAGGTCCTATGGCGAAAATAGAAACGAGGTATTGTCGAAATAATAAAAAATTAACTTCAATACAGTTTTTTCTTCCAAAGAAACTTCGTGTTAAAACAGCATACTCTATTAAAATTCAAATTTACTCGATAAATAAAGCTCTGTTGTGAAAATTCTTCTTCAAATTCCGTTTAAATAAAACAAAAGGCTATACAGGAATATTTTCGTCGGTAATATTTTTGTTTTTTGGTTTTTTAAAAACTTTAATTAAAGTAATTAAAAAATAAAAGAAAAAAAATTTCATAACAATTCTGGGAGTAAATTTTCGAAGGTTTAAAAAAAACTTTATGCAAAAAAGCTTAACAAGGTTAAATTTTTAAGAAGAAAAAAAAATGGTAACATTCAAATTTTGTCAAAAATGTTCGACAAAAACCAATATAATAGATTTACACTTAATATTTTATTTTCTTAAACTTTTTTTTAAAACTTTTCTTTAATTTGGAAGTAAAATTTAGTAGAATTTTCTTTTTTGTACTTTCAAAAGAATTCTATAAAATTTTTCTTTAGGAAATACAAATTCCATTCATTTGTTCGATATATTCCCAATTCAAGAAACTTTCTTCCTTGATAACAGAGTCAAACAATTGATAAAAGTTTATAGCGAATAAAAAAAAGTATATTTTATGAATCTAAACTAAATGCTTTCATTTTTCCGACATTATCACATAATATTTTATTGAAATTGGTTTTTATTTTCCATTATTAATATTTATTATCATTAAATACTATTGTATAATTTCAATTGAGATGAACACAAATTAAATTTAATACAAAAACACGGAAATTAGAATATATAGTATTATCTAATTTCAAAATTAAGTCATGTGAAACATAGTACCAAAATAATTGGCACTAAAAACAAACACAGAATTGGCACTAAAAACCGAATTATGTAGAAATTCCATAGAAATGCATTTTGTTATCAATTCACGTATAATGGAAGTTTACAGTAAACAATAGCATATCACCATACTATGCGAATCTTCTCACTTACCGCGATTTGAGCCATTATGAAAACGACAAACTTCAGTTTATGTGTAAACCAAAAACAAAAACAAATATACTATATTATTACACTCACGAGGAAAACTTTCTTTTCACCTCTTTTTATTATTATATATTTTCAAATATAACAAACACCATAAAATGTTTTTCTTTAAATATACACGATCACCTCAAAATTGTTTTGGTTTTAATTTCGGTTAACTTTTCTTCAATACGATCGCGATCAACGTACAGGTTAAACTGAACGGTTAAGTGATCAGCAATTCTATTTTATTTAAACTTTCAAATTTTATTTACTCCACAAAATTATTATTGATCATTTCGATCGTGTACCTTATACTATACGATTTTTTTCTTTATAAAACATAAAAAATAATGTCTTGTTCAACTGGTTTTTGAAAAATGAGGAACTTTATTTCGATGATAGATTTGTCTTCATCTCTAAAGAAGCTATTGCATTCTTTTGTTGGTTTTTTACTTCTTGTAAATAACATCATCTTTAATTTAATAAACAACAAATTAATTTAAGTGATTACTTTCCATGGTGATTGTTAAAATAAATTATATATCTGAATTTTCCATTTATTTATTGATTTTTTTTTTGAATTTAATTAATCGATCTTTTAGATGAAATACTAATAAAAATATATTTAACTTGCACGTTTCTAAAATGGATGTATAAAGACTTTAACGATGCATCTTCGATATTTTATGATGTTAACAAGTATTTACAAACTTGATTGAATGGAAAATAAAATGCTAAAAACTTATTTTAATTTATTGAAAGTTTTATTTCTTGTGGATAAGTGTACTGACCCAGCAAATTTTAAAATTCTTGAAACGTTCGTAATTTAAGAAAACAAAGTTAATTTGCTGTTGAATTACTAAATGAGAAAACATGAGATAAATACTTAATTTAGGATAATAACTAATTTAGAATCATTTTGAAGTAATTTACAAATGCAAAATAGAAAAAATTTGTTTACTATTATTAACATTTTAAATACGGATTTTTAACATTTGAACTATTGATGGTAAATTAAAAACATGTAGTAATGGCTTACTTATTATGTAATAGAAGTAGTACTAAAATAATAAATAATCAGAAACAGAATGAAAGTGTAAATGTTCATTAGATTAGATTAGATTATATAATAGGGTATTCTTGTACTGCGTCCTTAAGATCTATTGTACCTCCTTTTTCTTTGGTGCAGTCGTTTGGTAAGGCTCCCATTCTAAAGCACCCCCTCCAGACCTATTTCTTTTAGGAATTTTATTATCCGGAGTGGATCAAGAGATTGTAACTCATTTGTGGGGAGGTAGTATGCCCCCAAGTATTTCCTTTTTCTGCGGAATAATGCTTTGCATTCATTATAAATTTTTAATAAATAGTTACTAAAAGAATTATAAAATTCCTAACTTCGCTTTTCGCTCCATACCAATATGGCATATAGATTCTTCTAAGGACACCAATCAGTCTAATTCTCTCCTTTCGCCTGGAAGTGGTTTTATACTAAAAATTTTGGATTCTGACATATCAGCAAGTTGACCAACCAACAACTATTCCAGCCCATATATTGTTATTCGTTTTGGGAAAGTCCTGTTTACTATACACAGCTTTATTCAGTTAATACACTCATGTTGTCGTTTCTTAGGAAAGAATCTTTTTTGTGATTATGAATTACATAATGTGATTTCAATTTGAAGGATTTTTGATAAAGTTGCAATTATTTCAAATGTAAAATTAAAAATCATATAACAACAGATAGTATGAACTAACCTTTGGTAGTTCATAATCGTTAACTACACCTTTTCCAGTTGTAATTTAGAAAGCGTCAATTAAATTTCAGAAAACGTAAATTATAATTCAGAGTAGTCAATTGTAATTAAGAAAGCATACGAAGCAATTCAGATTGGTCAATTCAAATTCCGAATATACAATATATTTAAAATGAGACTGTGTCTTTAATGTCCATTCTATCCAAAGGTCAATCTTAGAAAACAATAGAGTGATCTTATTGAAAATATTAATACTGAAAGAATTCACTATATGAAGTTTGAACTAGATATAAAGGACCTATATAAAACTTATTTTGTATTACTAACTAAGAAATGAAACTTAATACCTTTACATAAGATGTGAAATTTTAGCTAATATAAGGATTTAGTTATATTACTTTCGGTCCACATACTATTTGAGTTTTTATATAAAACCTTAAAATGATATTAAAGGAAGTATATAGATTTATCACGTATTATTTATCAAATAATCCATTTTTAAATCACTAAATTAATTTCTTATCGTTTCTATTCAGTCTAACATATTTATTAATTTGAACTTTGGAATTTACGTTAGGAATTCATTACGATATTGATTTGTCGTAAAATTGCGAATGGAAATATTTTGCAAATTAAATAGACGTCACGTTTATATGGCTCTAAAGCTTAGTTGAACTTAATAACGTCACAAGCAAATCAAGTTATATAAAAATATCGAAAAATTCTAAAGATTTGCGGAAGAATTTTCAACTAAATTTATTCGCCAATAAATATTCCAAATTCTTTAATAAACTTGTTAAAATGATTTTTGTATTTTACAAGGATTTTCACTGAAATATAAAAATAGATTCTTTTTTTGAAAAAAATCCGACGAATTTTTCGTACTAGTTTTATAATTTTTTTTTATTTGATATTCAAATAATAATTTTAAGAAAAACATCTTAAACCAATCTTTGTCTATTTTTAAAAAACAATTCCAATATTACAACCTTGATTATAAATTTTAAGAAAATCAATTATTTTAGAGTTCCATGACGTTATATTAAAATGCCTTCTATTGAAATCCAATATGCAAATAAATAAACTTTCTGATTTTAAGAACTAATCTTCGATCTTACATCTGACATTTATTTATCCATCGAATAAAACTCTCTGACGGTTGACAAAAATTGTACTGCGTATTAAATCCCTGACATGAAGAAATGGCAAAACCGTTTACACTTTATTGTCATATAAAAATTCAGCGAATAAATGTCAAATCTATGTAAATAAGGTCTTATATAGTATAGAAGCCTTAAGCCATTTCCAAGTATTGATGGAATGAGAAATATTCTTCAAACTATAAATTAATAAAATAAAAAAAATTCTTTTGCCATTTAATTATATTTGTTATATTTTATGACTTTTAAAATTGACTCTTCTTTAAAATACTGCAAAACTTTTTGGCAAATCAGTCGATTTTTACTTTCTTATATTAGTACTAATAACACGGCTCAAATCGAGCCTGAAAGAAAAAATTAATTCAAAATATCATTGATAGGATATTAGGAATAGTGTTTCTGTACTCGATTCGACTCTACTAGGACTCGTCGACTATTTAGGTGGTTACTCGGATTCGGGACTCGACTCTGATACTCGACGATTCCGAGTCCGAGATTTATAGCAAACTTAAGAAAGAATTTTTGCTTTTCAGGAGCTTTCTCCGTTCATACTTACTGAGAGAAAAGTCAAAAATTTGTGCATTGGGATTTACTTCACACAACATTCGGGAGACCAGTTAGGATCTTTAGTATTAGTATGTACGCAATGTGCACACTTCAAATACATGCAACTATTTGAAATTAAACAAAATATTCTAAAACAAAAATAAATGTTTGAAAAATCATTTTATTAAATGGAAGTAAAACTCGACGTAACTTAAGAAATTGTCAAGTTGTATATTGTTAAGATATTGTGTGGAATACTTTTACCTTTCGACTTACAAATACTTGAATTGTGCAACTGGAAAGTATCTAATTGTAATCACAAAAAAATGGCCATCCGGTTTTAAGAGAATGTTTTAGAAATTCAAAAATATGAATCCAGTAATTTCATCTAGCTGTCGTCCCAGCAACTAGATATGGAATATCCATTTCTATAATATTTAGTACAAAGTTCTATTAAAATGAAAGAATGATTTAATTAAACTTTAAATGAACATGTTGAGGCTAAACGAGGCAATTTTTAGGTTATTGACCATATTATCTTTTTTATTGCTCCAATCAAAAAAATTTATAAACAATTTTGAATGTACAATTAAATTTTAGACATTTTTTGTATAAAAGATTTTCATTTTTATTACACAAAGTTTATGAGAAAATTAAACTTGAAATCTTATGTATAAGAAATCTGATCATAGTACATACTACTTTTTTTTAGAAAACAACAATTTTTAAATGTTATTTCGTGGAATATAGAAGTCGAAAAAAAAAGAATTATAGCAAAAATTATTTTAGTCATATCAAGGCTAAAAGGAAAAAAAACCGAATTAAATTTCAAAATTAGGAAGTACAATTTCGATTGAAAGTGTTAACAGAATAATTAGTCTTAAAACAGTTTAAATGAATCTCGATTTATTCTTATTTAATTAGTTATGTTCTTAATTAACATTAAGATAACATCTTTGAATAATTTTACAGAAGACTATATTTATCGTTCCAAACTAAATTGTTTTTATCCAATGAAGACCATGAAAATTATGGCATAACTAAAATGCAATTTAAAAATTTTGTATTCGATTTATTAGCACAGAATTTAAGTAGTTCATAGCATGAGATTTTATGGTAAAAAAAAATCTAACATATCAAACAATTTTTATGCTACTTTATTATGCTCATAAAATTAGCCATTTTAGTCGGCTTTTAGTGAAACCATTTTTTTTTCACTTTATGAGTATTTTCGAGTTTTATTGGGTATTTAGCAATATCCTTCCGACATTCATTTTTTTTCTTATTTTACTGACATTTAATAGATCCGAAATTATGTTAAATAAAAAAACGAAGCATTTTTAATTAGATTGAATAGAAAAAGTTCTGTGTGTCCAATTTGGAAATATAAAAAAGTTATTTTAAATCATAAATTTCTTATTTTTCTTTTCAAAATTTCAGAATCAGAGTAATAAGTATTTAATTGTTTTTAAAACTCATAAATTTAGTTATGGAATTTTCATTTGTGACATAAAAAAAAGCGAGAAAAAAATTTGTTCACAAATTTTAAATGGAAATTTGGACAGTGTTTTCGCTTTTCAATTATACTATAGGAAAATTGTTTTAGATTTCTTTTAACAAATGTGATTACGAGAAACTATTACACCTAAAACATTCGTAAAATTAAGGATACTAACGGAAACAAAGGCTATTTAGTACTGAAAACAATATCTGAGATTTATTCCATTGTATTGTTTATACAAACCCTTTTTTCATATCATTTAATGTCTTTGGAAAAATTCCAATCCATAATAAAAAAAGCAAAAATTCCGAAACTGAAATTCTTTTATAATATATCCTGAAAGAGGACGAATTTCCATTTCATTGAAGAAAAATTGAGGAAAAACTTCAGTTTTTTGTAGCCAAATACGATATACAAATTCCATACTGAACATTTAAAAATGGTCAGTTTGTAAGGTGTGACTGTTATTTACCTCATATAACATAATTCTACAAAATAAATGCGAAATTAATAAAAAATTCTTTTAGTATTATGAATTAAACATTGAACTTGGCCTTCTTGTAATTCCATATATGAGAAAAAAAAACAACTTTTAACGTAATTTATTCATTTTAAAATAAGATTTCACAACAAGAACATTTTTCTTCTAATAGGACTTATATGTTTCATCTTAATAAACCAAACATTAATCATAAAATCATAAAAGCGTATTAAATTAACATTAATTAGTTGAAAGATTCGATTGACTCATGTTATTTTTAAAGCACACCCTCAGAAGGAGCTTTTTTTAATCTGACATTTTAAAAGATAAGAAACTCTAATAACTAATAACTTATATATAAAGTAGCTGAAAAACATAAGATCCGTATTCGTTGTTTTTGTTTTGTTTTGTTAATTATAAAAAAAGGAAAAGGCGTATTACCGTGACTATTTTTAAACTCTATAGTAGAGAACACGATAAAAGGATTATTATTTTTTTTTTACATCGAAAACCCATTAGAGAAATCTGTCTCAATTCACAAGCGAAAGTACTTTGCCTTATTTGAAATAAATTTGAAATACAAATTTTTTATAAAAAAAGCCTGATTTGGTATTAGAAATTTGAACGAAATTGATGCAGGAACAAATATACTGGAAAAACACTACAACTTTTGCTTCGTTCAATATTTTCCAGTCGTAACTCATAAACAATTTAAGTCATTTTAATTAAATTTGGAATATAGATTTGTTGTAAATAAAAAAGTCTCAATTTAAACAAAAATTCAAATATAATAGGAAGATGAAAAGCGAATTTATAAATCGGACCCAGATATTTTCTTTTTGTTTTTCTTCTTTGTCGAGTAAATAATTGAAAACCCTATTTGGTTTGGAACTTAAAGTAAGAAAAACCTTTGCAAAGGCGTCCCAGTAAGAGCGTCGGATTTAATTCTCGTAAATTGAAATATTTGTATATATGCGATATTTTGGGTCTGGTCTTACATATATGGATCCATACGTTATTCTACAGGAATTTTAATTAATACAATATTATTATCCCTTTTTAAAAATATTCCTTTTTGGGGCATGGATTCCGAAAATTTACGTATATGCAGTGGTGTTCAATGAAATTGGGATACCTATCATTTTTCGATTCGAGGTGACCTTAGATTTGCCTTCAGTAACGGTCTCCGCACGGTTCAGTTCCCATAGTTAAAGCAAGTTTCGCTTTCAATTTTGTGGAAGTCTTAAAGCGGTGTCGTTTGCAACGAAGGACCAGAAATTTGTCTTCTACTATGGCTGCCTTACGTTTCCTTCCAGATCTTTGGACCGTTCTGTGGTCACGGTGCTTTTAAATTTTTTTATTAAATCAGCAACAGAGGACTTCCCGCGTGATACTCTATCATTAATTTACAGTATTGGCAATCCTTCGTGCCATAACGCGATAATAACACCTTTTCAGGATAACTTAATTTTTTTTTATTTATTTAATGTTTATGCTTATTACTTGACCTATCGATTGTTAATAAACTGTTTTGTGGTATTTACAGTTGCTTTATAAATCAATTAACTTAATCTCGTAAAAAAATGGCAGGGGATTAAATTTTTACCTGTACCTGTACATTTTTTCTAGCAATTCAAAGTGTCCGGATTTCATTGAACACCACATAGTAATAAAACTCTTTTGACAATAGGATTTTAAAAAAATAGTGTTTCTATAGACCAATTTTAGTTTTCTTTGAATTGAGTTAAATAAAAAAATACATAAACTTGCCCGATTAATAAAAAATCAGATTTTCTTAAAGATAGTTCTATTGTTTGCATCGTGTTTATTAGACTTTTCATTTGTTCCTGAAACATATCAACAAAACCAGCTCAATGACAGAGCAAATTAAGTTTTTAAATGAATGTAATGTAAACAAATTATGCTGGTGATTGCATAAGAAATTGCAGTGCAAACTTTTTTTTTGCAAATTTTGCATTATTTATTAACAATTGGCAATTTTTGAAATTAATATATTTCGGAATTTTGTAATTATGAAATTTGTATTAAATTTGAATTATGATTCATGATTGGAGGCGTATTAATTTTGGCTTAAATTTTAGGAAACTGCATTATGTTTCTTTTCTTTTTTGTAGTTAAAACAATTTAATTTTCTTTCACATTTCAATGTCAAAATTCACAATAATTACCTATAAACCGTGTAGGAAGGATTTTGTATTTAAGAATTTGAAAATTTATTAGTAGCTTTTGTTTTTAATATCATAGACGAAAATATCAGTGCCAAATTCACGTAAGAAACGTTTTGATCACGTCTATTGAAAAAGTATGATTCAGTTTAATTTGTTTAGTTCTTTCGGAAGGCATTATTTTACTACAAGAACGCGAACTTCAGCGAAATCAATTTTCTAATCCTTTTTTCTCATTCTTTAAGAGTTTGTTCCAAATAATTTTTCAATTTTTCCAAATCTCTCTCAGCCTAGTAACATTAAGTGATTTTTCATTTATCAATCAAATCGAGGAAGCCAATATTGACATGAGTTACACTCAACTTTATGCAATGATATGTAGAAGTATATGTTGATGAAATCTTTTTTTTTTCAAATAGAATGAATTTAGATTAAATCTTGAGTTCTATTTCTAAAAAAACATCTAATAATAAAATATCAATTCAGAATTTTTGTTTTATAAATCATGCATATCCAATTAAATCCGGTATCACCATACTCCACCCACAAAGTGAGCACAAACTTACAAAATCCTGAAGTAATCATATGCAAATAAGTTTGGTTAAGGAGGAATACAAAATATGTGCTCCAATAAATTATCCAATTGCTTTCTAAAATAAAAAAATAATTCATAATTTGAAAGATGGTTCGATTTTTATAGAATGTCATTGGGTAAAGCTTTGGGGGCTCATCACGCCTTCAACAAAAGAAAAAAAAACACATAAGTAGTTAAACAACCTAAAATTTGCATACGAATGTGGACACTCACCAATCGTTATAATATAAAAGCGATACATTTATTAGTTTCGCAATACTTTCCAAAATAAAAAAAAATTGTTAATGCTATTGACGCAAATCCCAAGTATGGAATATCAATGCCAAATCTGCCTTAATTACATAAAAGATTAAAAACAGTCTTAGTTAATTATTATTACATTTTAATGAACTTTGCAAAATCCAGATGAAAACCTTAATGATATACAATTCTAATATGTTTGCAATTATATCAATATACTGATTTAATGATGATCTATCTTTTAACACCTTGAATTTCTGATATACGAATAAAAGTAGTACATATTATTGAATGCATCTTAATGGTTTCATGAGTGCATCATTAAGTCATCTAATGACATACTATACACCTGTTTATTTATCAAATCCCGTTCACCATGATGATATATTTAAAAATACGAGTATTATAAGAAATTAAACTCTGAAATGAATTTCCAATCCAAAAATGATTGGTAAATTTTAGGCCTGTGTAAAATTGCAAGAAAACTGTATATATATAAAACTAATTGAAAATCTTAATAAAGAAATAAATATAAATCAAATAATTAAGAAAACTGAAGAGAATTCGATGTTCGCGTTCTTTTAAGATACCAAAAAAAAAGTCGGTACATAAAAATTTCGAGGTCTTATTTTCCTTGAAGGTGTTTTTAGAGTTAATTTTTTTTTTAAGCTTATAAGATACATATTTTTATAAGTTGTCGGAATAAGAAGTTTAAAAAAAATAGACAAAAAAACAACCTCTTAAACTATAAGTAGTATGATTAATTGGATGAACATAAGAAAAAGAAAAATGTTTAAAGCTTTTTAATGAAATATAATCATTTTAAAAGATAACCAAATTTAGTATGTACTTTAAAATACGTGACTATAAAAACCATAAATTTTTAAGTTTATTAAAAGTTGAGTTCATCGAACATATTTTTCATTATATATACTTTTCAACTTTTCAAGTTTGTTTAAAAAGTCAATTCATCAAGTCAAATCTTCTATCTGGATATAAATGGTTCTTAAATCGTAAAAATTTATAAAAAGAAAAGAAACAAAGAAACTGGTTAAGAATAAAAAATCTAGAATTTTTAAGAATAATTTTAAACAACAATCTAAAAGAACAATTTTTAAAAATAAAATAAACTAAAATTACTTAAATAGTCACGCGAAAGATGAAATTCTGCATAAATCTGAACGGTTATTAACTTGGAAACCGACCCATTTTTAAAGAAAAACTGGTCCAATATTGACGGAAATGTCTGAGAAACAATTTGGAATGTAGTTTTAAGTCGAAATACGAGATTGTTTCCAATAGGGCTTGTTTAAGGGGCAACCCATTGCAAAGAAAAAGAAAGATAATACACTGAAAGAATTTTACTTATATTTTAAATTGATTAGGCCGGCTGTATGGTTTATATTATGTTTTAAGTTTAGTTTTCTTTAGAATAGTAACATTATTTTGCCACAACCACAATCAAATAATTACTTGCATAGGTACTACATACAATGTGAATATTTTTTAAAGTCGATATTGTAGAACGAAAAGATACTGTTCAGTTATATGACATAAGATAAAATCCCTTCTGATACATATACCCAGGATCGTAGGTGTGTTCTGCCTCTGAAAGAAGAGGGGGATCTAGGTCTGGTGATAACGAATTGTAGTGGAGAGTAGTCTCATTTGAGCATTCGAAAACGACGTTCGAACTTTATCGTTTGTAAGGGCGCCAGGGCTAGTTAGTCCGAGTTATTAACAGTTCTAATAGTGTTTAATGCAGAACTGCGATACACATATAAAGCATACCGGACGTTTTTCTACAATATGTAGAATTTGTTTTGTAATGCTAGCTTCTATAGAAATAAGAAAACAACTCCTCATTACATAGTTTTGATTTTGAAAATTGAAAATATGGAATATGTAAAAACTTCTAAATTCACATCAGAAACTTTTATATTGAATGTATCTGAATTTTAAACTTGGGAAAGTAATTTATTCTCTAAAAATATATGTTCAGACTACAGAAACCATTCCAATGTTTTGAACAACTATGAATATCTTAACCATCGACTAATATTATAGATTTTCACATACTATTAAACTAATTCTTCTTTTATACTAATATCCCTTTTTCTTTCCCAAGAAGCATAACTGGAAGTCCAAACGGTTACAACATACCATTCTGCAATAGTGTTTGGTGATATTAGCATAAACTACGAAGTTTCAAGTTCGATATAAAGCCGTGTCTGACTCCTACCAGCAACTATATATGCTGTTTGCTTATTGAAACTCTGGTGATCTATCGAAAAAGGTCACGGCAGCGTTTAAAACACATGGAAGTTAGGAATGTATAACATTGAGCGGTTACAATTGCACTCTTTAGGAAAGTTTCTTTGAAACTAATGGTAACATTTTTTCTCCACTAAAAAATGTCGAACTAGTTACTTTATGACGGTTTTGTAAGGTGGTAATTTAATGAATTGTGGAAAGTTTCTAATAAATTTTTCAATCAATAAAAAATTTAATTTCCGAAAGTTTCTTTCGCAACTCCGGTTTCATTTTAATACTTGGGCTTTCTTTCATATTATCGTTTCCAAAATACTTGTACGTATAGATTTATGGAATAGTAATATAATGTAACTTGGATATGGCTTGAAGACCTTCAAATCACAATATTTTTTTAGTGTATGAATTATTTAGTATCTCCATTAAAACATTATTCAAAAAATTATTAAAATTGAAAAGAAACACTTTAAAACTTGTGAGAAAATAGCGATAATATGGTTGATTGAAGAATTACAAGTCAGTAGTAGTAAAAAAAAAATTCTAAAATATAATAAATAAATTTAATAATCTATAGTTCAACACTTAAATTTGGCAATAATCCCTGAACTTACCAAAAAAAAAAGCCAAGCGTCCATTATTTGGAAAATTCTAATTATTCAATTTCGAAAAAATATCATATAAAAATATTTTCAATTTTTACACAATAATAAATGACATGTACATGAATTAATTACGATAAAATATTTTCAAATCGATTGAATCGAATTCGGCATAATAATAATATAAAATTAAAATAACAATTAAATAAAAAGCTTTTTATTACCGCGCGGTAATAAAATTATCATTGTAACTAATTTGCAAGGATTTTTTTTTTCTTCTTAATAATTCAGTTATAGGCCTTTCTCCGATTGATTTAATTTATGTAATCAATATCCAATTATTTGGTAACAATTAAATATTATTATACTTTTTGGTTTACTGAGAAAAGGAAAAATGACTTATGTACCGCGTCAAAATCAATGTTAAACTGTAACAAATATTATGCATATTCTTACTTGATGGACAGTTTAAAGTCATGGTCATTTTGTGAATACTTTTGTAGTAAGAGGAAATAGTTTTTTGAATTTGCAAAAATTCTTTTGGTTCACTAAACACCCCAGATTAGCAAATTCAAGTGTTACTTGTAGCACAGGCAATTTAATATTAGATTTCTTAAAATATAAACGCAATTACAATGTTCGGTTTCAGATTAAGTAAGAAATTAATTAATATATTCGAAATTAATCTATCACTTTATTACCGAAAAAAGAAAAAAAAATTGATGATAGATTAATTATTTTTAAAGTTCATTTTTTTAAATTATAAAAACAATAAAAATTCTTTCATGTGGGTTTTTTATGTTTTTATGAAACTTGGTAAAATATTTTTTTTGTTTTGTAAACTAATTAATTAATTACTTAAAATTACGTGTGCAACTAAATTCCGAAGAGTACATAAAAGAGTACTACAAATTTGACCGGATGTATTTCGTACCCTGTGTAATTTGTAGCTACAATTCCGATTTGATTTCCTATATTTATTTGCTATTCGCCAATATAATGGTTTTAAAGAAATCAATGTCTAAAATTCGTATTTTTTAAAATTTTAATTCGGGGTGAGATCTATATTTAAGTCTAGTAAGTGTTTCCTCTTATTTTTTCTAAACCAAACATTTTTAGACCCCTCCAAATATGAAATAAAGATCTTTATCCAAATCAAAAATCAAAATTTCACCAAAATTGGTCGAAAGGTTTCTAAGATTACATTTTTTAAACACTTCAGATATATGCTTAAAGCAAGCATCACTTATTATCATTCCTAAGGCAACGAATCAAGGAAGCATCGAATATAGTATAAATAAAGTGATATTATCATCATTAGTGTTGGGGAAGAAAAGAAAGGGAGTATACAAAAAAAGTTATTAAAAAAATACTCGCACCCGGTAGCTTAGACAAATAAAAGCAATATATAATTGACCACGACATTGACGATCACATAAAAGTTAGTTAAAACAGGAAGCTAATAATAATATATGAGCTTTTTCAGCTTGTATTTACTGAGGAAAAAGTCAAAAACTTGTACATTCAAATTTACCTCGCGTAACATTGTGGAAATGGGTTCATTCCTCCCGTAGTCAGTTCGGTGAAAATTGATTTTAATAAACTCCGCGGATCTTAAGGAACAAATGTTCGAATTAACGTGCATTTTGTCTAAAATAGAGGAAACATCGATGGCATCATTAAAAATTTGATGAACAAAGACCACATCAGCCACTTCACGCCGGTTTTCTAGTTCCATATCTAACTCTATTTCACTCGATCTCGGTATTTGATTCATACCAAAAATAGTGAAGATCTATTTCTTTGAAAGTCAATTAATTAACCAAATTTCTTTTTCAAATTGAAAAGTATTTTCATTACCCCACGACTCCATTGGACTTATTTCAAGACATAATTTCAGTCGGACTGACAAAAAAGGCCAAATTTTCGAGTCTCCATTAGACTTTTTTTCAGTCCGACTGAAATTATGTCTTGAAATAAGTCCAATGGAGTCGTGTGGTTAATAATAGTAGAAACATAATTCTGGCTCGAATAAAGTAGAAGAAAAGATATTTCCTAAAACCAAGTAAAAATTCACAAATATCGCATTCTATGTAATAGGAGGAAAGTAATAAGTCTATTATTAAATATGGCAAATTTCTTGATTAAAACTTACAATAATTAGAGTAAACTCAACAATAGGTTTTGAAATTAAACCGAATCAAGCACGTGCTTTAAAATCAAAATGAACTTTTAAAAGTCTATCAAGAGATCAAAAATCTGAATAAGACTAAACCAATTTCATTCAAACTCATTAAAACACAATTGAAAACATTAGAAAATAACGATCCTATTGTAAAATAATAATAGCGGGGTACTGCACCGAAAACCACTTGGCCACAGGAAAATTTGAAATTTAAACGTTGTACAAATGTTAACAACATGATTTTGCAAAAAAAAAAAGATATGATCGATATTATTGCAAATATTAAAAACTCATTTTAAGAGATTGTAAACATAATTCCGAATATTATTAATTTATTAAATGATATGGCAAATCATCCAACTTTCTTAGATGAAATATTTTAAGTTTTATTTCTTTATAAACTATGGAAGATAAATACAGGAAATAAGTTTTGGTAAAAAGAACAACTTCTAGTCATTAGTTATTATTTTATGACAAAATTTGAACAAAAGTGGTTAAGTTTTTCTCAAGGAATCATGCATACAAGAAAGTGATAACGTTTAAGGACAAACTACCGAAAATATTCAATTCATAGTAATTATGAAAAGCATTTTTCATTTAACTAATACGGTTTGTCTTAAGTTAATCTTGTTTTATTTTAAATCATTTATATTTGATTTGGTCAGCATTTTCCATCTACAATAATTCAAATTTTAATTAACTATGTCAGAAGGTTGCCATAACTTTGGATTTGATATTATTTTTGACATATAAACATATAAACTGGTTTTAATCAAAATATAATAATTACTTTATGTAGCTAAAAATTTTATATGAAATAACATAAAAATTCGAACGATTTTAAGTAATTTTTGTACAAAATGGAACTTTTAGGATTTTTTTTTTAACATTGCTTAATGCAAGCCACAGTCATTGTATAGGAGGTCTTTCAAATGTCTTTGGTTCAAGTAGAAATCAAACACTTTAGCGTTATCATTAGCTGACCTCAGCATTCGGGAAACCAGTTCGTTTCTACCGTACTCAGTTTTATGGTGACTAATTTTGAATATTTCCACGGACCTTGTATTAATGTTGAGATGTATTTTGTCCAACAAAAATGGGAAGTCAATAGCACCATTGATGGTTTGGCTTACGAAAACCACATCCGCTACTGGGCATCGCCTTTCTAAGGACTGTAAGCCTATCAAGTTTAATCTATAAAGGCATGGTGGTAGTAGAAAGGGGTCATTCCACGGAAGGTTGCGTAATCGTACGAACCACCAATCGGTTAATTTGTGCTTTTTGATAGGGCGATCATACCTAACTGTCATATTCAACCATTGGTCTAACCAGGGTGATAAAAAGGGCTTTATTATTGGAAACATATCAAAGGACTTCTCTTTTTCATTAGTAATAAATTACAAAATATGACTAAATGGAATATCACGCAATAGATTGTGTGTTCCATTTACAGCGACCTATTACGCGCGATGTATTAGTACATACTTGGATTTGCACATATCCCGAACACATATCCCAAAAAAACAAACCGGTATGGACACGCATAAATTCAATGTTATTTCGTACTAACTTTTTACTATGCTTCTAATAACCACTAAGAACTGAACTGAACTGATTTTAATTAGTCACATTTTTTTTGGATTAAAATTTGCATACTCACATATGAATAAAATAAATTAATACTCTCCCAAAGGTACTGTTGCTGAATTTATTTTCATTTTTAATCATGACATTGCTTAATTGTTTATATTAAATATGAAAATTATAGTTTTTTATGATTATTTAAAGAGTTTCTGCATAACATATATTAATTATCATATTGGTAACAGACTTATACGGCATATCCGTCATGGGTGAAGTATAAACTAATAAAATCATAATGATATTATTTTATATATTTTAGTAACTGTTATTTTGTTGTTATGCAAAGCTTCTAAGTAAGCAACATAATCATATGCATAAAAAACTACAACTAACAAAAAACTAAACTTGTGGGCATATTATAATTGACGGCAAACATGTTAATTTCATTTGAACAGGTGTAAAAATAACATATTTATATTTGGCTTCTTAAGTTTTAAATTTGAAATTATTTTTCGACTTTCTAAAATGAATATTTTTCATGGACAACCTTAAGGTATCGGTTTAAGTTCACTTCAAAGTAATTTTATGGAATGTCTTAACTTGACTATTTTTTTTTTATGTTTTGTCCAAAAAGTTCTAATATTTGTTGGAAAACTACTTTAAAAAACTAGTATTTTATGACACTTACTAGATAGAAGACATCCATAATAATATATGAAGGAGTTAGGTTGTGATACAAATTGAAGCAATTACACATTCACACAAATGCCGGAAGTAACATATAGTACACCATCAAATAAAATAGAAAAAATCATGCCTATTTTTAGAGTCACGTCACTTGATTTGACAAGTGATGTGACTCTCAAAATAAGCCTAAACAATTCAAAACTATTATGTAGTCCAATCGAAGAAAATTTCATGTTTTACAGACAATTTTTAGCCACATTATGGCAGGTATTATTAGATGTTCATTACTTCAAATTAAATTTAATTGAAATTCTGCTATTTTTAGCCAAAAATGGGACTTTTATAAATTTTCAAATCGGTATGTCAAGCTTAAAAATTCACTCAGCAACAATTACTGTTGATTTTGTATTGAATTATTCCTAACTTTTGTTGCATGAAGTTTGCTGCTCTAATTGCGTTTTGAATCTAAAAAATTTGGCTGAAGATTAATGGAATCAAACATTATGAACTTGGGCTTGAATTTGAATCCTATATGTAGTCTATATTCATTACAGAGCTTGAGATGTTAAGTCGAATATTTACAAAACTTATTTCAAAATTATTATTATTGTTATTTTATATAATTTTTTGAAATTGATAAACAAATGATTTGACATTGGATTTGTTAAAATTGATTAGCAAACTTACGTGATTAAAACGCTTTTATTTAATAAAAACTTGACCGAAAACTTTCAATCAATATTAATTTGTTACAGATTTAATGACTTATAATTTAGTAACAGATACCACAAATTATTTCAATTCATCGAACTCCAAATAATGTCACCAATCAATTTATTTGTTTACACCCGAAAAGCGTGGAAATGGAAACTAAAATGAACTATCAATAAATATTGCTTGAAAAGTAACGACTTCAATAAAACACATTGACGTATCCCCAGGGGGGGCTGATGTCATAATATAGGATAATATGCCATGTCTTATTTGCGAATTTCCGATCTACATATATATAGTAATATCGAAAACTATTCCGTTTTGTAATTAAGTACAATTTATTCGCTGTTTTCGTAAGAATAAAATTATGAAATTATTACAAAAATATTTAAAATAAAAAAATATATATGAAATTTTAATTAATTTATTAAATACGTACGGTTTTCTGATAAACTACTGCGTTCAAAATGTTTGAAGTGAATATTTTTTAAGTGTCCAGCCTTGTAAAACCACTTCGTATTGAATGACCAGAATTATAGCAAAATCATAATGCACAGATTTTGCTCGACAATAACGATCCTACTCAAAACTCCGTACTCATACTTCAACAATTATCAATTCCAGAAATTGTTTTTCAATTCATTTTAGAATTTCTTGAAACTTTTTAGATCCAGTTCCTTTTGTTACTTTTAAAACATTAAATGTACTGTTGTTTTAGAAAGTGGCCGGCATTCTCCCACAGTCGCAATATCAAAAATCTCGATAGCTCTGAAATAGGACGACAAATGGACACTCACATTCCTCTTCTCAAATCGACTGCATTTTGTGACATAGTGAAGATAACCTCTGCGGATAACATTTGTCTTCTGCATTTTCAATTTTCTTACTACTCTATTCAAAATACGGCCACGTATTCTTACATTTCCCGTGAATAGACATTTTTTATCAATGTAAGTTTTATCAATTGCCTCACGAGGTGTTTTGAATTCAAGTCCAATATCTTTGTGGCCACGAAGACTTTTCTTTTTGGATAAGCCTGGTTTGGCTTTCCTATTTAGATTAACTCGAAATTGCTTTTGAAAAGCTTTTTGTTCAGATCAGCCATGCTGCGAGGAAGAAATGCAGCATTCACCTAACATCACGACATGTGATGAAAACGGTATTTATGGTAGCCTATAGAAGAAATAAGAGATAAAATTAAGAAATAAAAGAAAATTCACCATATTACTATATACAAATCGACATCCAACGCTGCTTTGAAAACTAGGAAAAAAAATTGCTAAAGATGTTTTATATCCTCAGTCAACAAAATAAATTATTCATACTTTATTTAACAAGTTCGAACACTTTTCGAACGCAGTAATAAATTAATTTATTCAATTGAATAAATCAATTTTATTGTATGTTATCGAATTATTTTATGAATCACATTGGAGTAAATGTGATATTTTAATTTTCAATCAAATCAAAAGGTTTTATAAAGTGAAATGAATAAATTCTTTATTAGAATATTCTTGATAACAATCTAATCAGAAATGAGTATTGTTAACAAAGCTTTAATGAAATCTTATATAGTCTTTAATAACACAATTTACTTTGAGAAACTGTCTGATATATATTCTACAAATGAGCAGACATAAACTTTCAAACAAATTTTCTAGTTTTAAACAAAAGTTCTTAAAAGTAGTTTGAAAACAAAATCGGTATGGGTACCCTCATACGAAAACAATTTAACTTTGAAACTTCTAGATATTTATCTCATTTTACAATTTCTGATTAAACATATATGTTATGTATAAATGAGGTTGAAAAAATCGTTTCAAATGCATCAACAATTACTCGAACAACAACTCTAGTTATTTTCACTAAAGTCTTTATTATCTACAAGATAACCCAAAATACTCAATATGATATTACATAATAATGTCCATAACCTATTTTTTAGGTGACTTCGAAAGTTTCACTATACATAGTGTGAAAGAAAGTACGAATGCACATTTGACAGCCATTTAACATTTTAATTGATCACAGGAGTTATCTCATCAAGTACCTATTGACTGGTACTTTCAACTTAATGAATCACAATGAAATTGGTCTATTCAAAATAACCTACTTTAATCAAAAAAAAAAAAAAAATTCACGAAAAATTCCATTCAAGGAATTTAATCGACCCACAACTGTTAAGCTTTATACACCTTTTATACAAATTCATTCTACCTAAATTCATTTTCATATCAAACAATAGTGCTTCACGTAATACAACATCATAAAAAAAAGCACAGACAATTCCTAGACAATATCGAAAATGTTATAATTTGCAATCTTTACAGATTACACTCAAGTAGAAAGTTGTAATTACTACTTGGAGCGGATTACGATTTTATTTTCTTACATAATTGATTTTTACGTTCATCAATCTTTTGGGTAATGAAAAGTTGATCCATGAAAAAAGTAAAGTTAATTATTTCACCTTTTATTCTGAATTAAACATCATGTTTTTCTTTCTCTATACAAGGGAATGTTTGTATATAGTATTTGGGATTAATTTTTAAAAAGTCCAATTGATTTGAATGAACGAATTTTAACAGGATTATTCAGACTTTTTCTCATAAGTCCGCATTTCTGCCCAAGCAACATACTATTTGTTGTATATAGATATTGAAATACTACTTCACGACTGTAAAATGTTTAATAATAACAGCTCAAATCGAGCCTAAATGTGGATTAATTTCCATAATAAAGTCATTCGTTATTAGGATTTATATAAAAGTTTTCTCAGTTTAAACTTACTTAGTCAAAAATCAAAAACTTGTGCATTGGCATTTACCACACGCAGCATTCGGGAGACTGGTTCATTCTTCTCTTAGCACGTCCGGTGCTGATTTTAAACAAGGCCACAGATCTCAGCAAACAAATATTGGAATTAGGTATACTATGCTAAAAAAAAACGTCGTTAAGTTTTATCATATGTATTGTAATCATTTCTATATAAATTGACGAGACGTTTGCAGCGCTGCAAAGCTATCCGCATTTTAAATAGTATTTGTAAAAAAGACTGTAAATACATGAAATTTTATATCACACAGAGCCATTTTAACAAATACTATTAATACTGAGGCGCTTGCGGACGTGCCCAAATTGGAAACTCTCATTATTTTATGCTTTTTGGTCTTATATACGTCAAATGTGCTGATTGGGTGGTCAGGTGAAGTGACTGACAGTTATTGTAATAAATTTGTTTTACGACACAGTCGACAAATTTAAAAAATCTAATTTGAATTTTGAATTATGTTCCTAGATAATCGGAGTTAAGCGATAATACGCAGCAAGCCGGTTAATACTCAGTTTTAAATCTGAAATAACAAAATTAGGAACTTACTTTGTATTTTTTTGGCGCACATTTATGTATTAGGTATAATTACCAATTTTTAATTCTGCAAAATTATATGCCCATGTACGGCTACATGGGCATATAATTTTGCAGAAATTCTTTAACATAAGCTACCGTGTCAAATGGGGTCGCTTATTCCTAATTTTCTTCAAAAATCAATGCAGTAAATAGTAGTCGAAAATTAAATGATATTGAAATATGGAGTGGGACAAATATTGCATCGTTTAATAATATTCTTGCCCGACGAATTAGCAAATAGGAGGTTTAGTATAAGTACTTTTTATATGATAGAATTACATATTCAAACCATAATAAATTTACGAATATTCTACGTACTCAGGTATGGAGAAAGTCATGCAATACTCATTATAAATTATATTTTACTTTGTTTAGTGCTTGAAAGAAATTGAACAATTTATCCAATAAGAAATATATTTTTAAAAAACTAGATCTTGTTTAAAATTACTCATTCTTTTGAATTTTGATTAAATCCAAAATAATTAAGATTAAATTTCAGTCATGTTCAACATCCGACATAATACACGATCGAAATTTCTACTATATTCACAAGAATATGATCCGTGTTAGTTTTTAATGAACATTTTTGTTTAATTTCTATTCCAGAGAGTTCAATGGATAATAAAATTTGTCCTTGCCGAAAGCTAGATCATGACTTCATTTCAGTGCAACATTATTTTAAAAGTCGATAAAAAAAACAACAACATAAAAGTTTACTACATCCAAAATTTGACTCTTATATAATCATGACTCTTTCCAAAATAAAAACGAAATGACCAAAGATTGTTAATCAAGATTTCGCCTAGGATTTTGGATACCACAGAATCAATAAAACTACTATATCCAACCTTGACATTCACAATGAACAGATAAATTCAAATTAGAGTCTGATTAACCGAAGTAGAGACATAATATATACTCGTGAGGGTGGGGACCTTTTCACAGTTTTTTTCTACGGAAATGGTATTTTCATAAAGACAACATTTTGATATAATTTTAATGAAATCTGGTATATGAGTATATGCAATTGATTTATTTCCATAAAAGAATTGAATCCAGTTTTTAAATTTTATAAATTTTCTAAGAAAAAAAATACTGAACCAATTTGTTTGTCCATAATCGGAGATATATTAGATCTACGACAAGTTTTTTTTTGGCACACCTTAGAATTCATTAAAGAACAATTTATCTTTGGATTTTAAGTTTAAGCAAAAATCTTAATAGGAAGAAAGGATAGAGACATGTTTTCCATACTTTGTTGATTTAAAATAGCGATTTGGATACAATAAAACTGGCTAATAAAGATGAAACTACGCACAAAAGTTGGTTGTTTGATTGGCAATTATATTGATTCTATTACTGTTGAATTTATAGCATTTAATAATATAGATTTCAAATATTTTACTGGATTCCGAAGGATTTTTCAAAACCTGATTTCTTCATTATGACTGTAAGTTGCCTCTCATAAACCCAAAATATGTTTTCCTAATCAGTAGAATCATTTGAAAATCATTCACATCGAAATACTTTTTTTGTACAATTTATTGTATCGAAAGCTTTCGATTCAAATTTTCTAAAAACGTTCAAAAATTATTTTTGAAGTTCTATACCTTAAACATAAGTTGCAATACATCCGTATTTTTCTTAAAATTTTCATTTTGTAAGATGGTCTGATTTTCTATATACAAGTACCCTTTCCCATGTTTCAATTTAGTTTCTTACTGTACATGCACGTCATCAGTGCCCCGATATACATTGAAATAATGACTATTTGAAATAAATTCCCATTTTAAAACAATTTATCCTTTGACACTTATATTTTGTATATATGGTAAAATAAATAAAAAAAAGAACCATGGCAACCACAAATCATAACTAAGAACAAGGCTCCAAAATGGCCAGAATCTGCAATGCGTAATCTTGTATTCTTTGTTGACGAAACCTTTACATATTTCGGTGCTATCTATATGACAATAATTTACTAAATTGCCACATACTATCGACATTTATTTAACTTACAGCACTTTAGAGTTAGTTTTTCTCATGACTGTACCGATCCGTTGGTAGCCAGGTTCGGAGCATCTAGCAACGTGTCGAATAATTGGAAAATCGCATAGTTTTCTTCATTTTTTTTATATATTTTATTATAATAATTTTCCATATTTTTTGGTATAATTTTTATTGTTTTTCTTTGTTTTTAATCAAATTTTTAAAATTTTTCTTTTTTTTGTTTTTAACATAAATTTTTCTTTTAATTCTTATATTTTCTTTCTCATTGAAATATGTTTTCTTTTTTTGTTTTTCTTTTCATTTTCGTTAGATATGTAAGATTTGTTTTTCCTTTTGTTTTTCTTTTTTTAAAAGAATGTTTAAGAATTATTTATTTATGATAATTTAAAATAAAATTTTTTAAAAAATCCATAATAATATTAGTTTATAATAAAATTCAACAACATAAAAAAAAATAATTTTTCTTTTAAATTACAATTTTAAAAACAATTTAAATAAACTATAAAAACAGTCAAAAATAATAATTGTGGTAATAATTATTGTTTAATAAGGTAAAAAATGTTTAAAATGTGATTATAGCTAAAATATTTGACTTTAATATGGTAAAAACATATTAATGTTGGAGAGCTTTACTATAAGAATTCGTAATATCATCAAGAAATTTGGGATCTAAATAGAATTATTGACGTTGAATTAAAAGGGATCAGAGTGTATTCTCTTTTTCTGAAATATGATGGTTAGTTAGTTTCCATTTTCTGCTACTTTTCATATATTCTAAAATAGGGTTCAGATATTAAAACTTAGTAAAAATTGGTTAAGAATACTTGCGACTTCTTCCTTGAATTGTTAAAAAAACAATGAAGTTGGCGGACATATGAATATAGACTTTTCAGCAGCTGTAAAGCTTTAACAACTTTATTTACTCAAACTAACCACTTTTTGTTAGTTTTGTAGTTCTTTTCGGAAAAGGTGTCGTATTTTTATGAGTACTTTTATAAGTTCCTAGGATTTGTCTCATCATTTTAAATATAAAATGAAAATATTCTTTAAAACAAGAAATTTGAAGTTCATTCCGGAATTGTAAATTGCTTGGATTATGAATTTGTGAGGGAAAAAAAGAAAAAGAGAAGTTTAATACTTTAATATTGTTTTAAAAATAAATTTTTTGGTTCGTTTATCTTCGAGATTATCTAAAAATTTATAATACAAAAACAAATCCTCCGAATTTACTTAGAAATTCTATCCATTTTTTCATATATAAACACTAGCCATTTTTACATCAGTTTCTTAAATTTGCGGACCTTAAAGCTGCCATATATGCGTACTTTAGCAATGACTCAATGAAAACTTGTGTAAATAGTTAGAAAGATAGCCTTTTAGAGAGGTTAAGCGAACAATTCTAATATGTATATAGGATTCGGCAAATAGTTAAAAGAAATAGTTTAGTCATTGATAAGGCATTTGATTAGGACCCGCCAAAGAAATCCCTTTTGGCATTAATAAATGTAAATGCACAAATGGTGTGAAAAACTTTGCTTTCCATCTTCGTGAGTGGTAAATACCAGGACGTAGTTAGAATATGAGAAATATAGCCGACAGAGGCATAAATCAGAAAAGTATATTCAATTAGGTAGGAATATAACTAGAACCAGAAAATAGAATGTTAGTTAGTCAGTTAGAGAATTTGAAGTTCTAGATTACCATGGGGCATGAAGGTGCATTGACGTGCGCGAAAGCTTAATAAGTTCGGGTTAATTATTAGTAAAATAATTTTTAGTTCGAAACTGCGTGTTACAGTACTATATAGAACCAATACTTTTTCGACTCGATATTCCTGAAATCGAATTATACCATTTCTCTCTTGTTTTAATAAAAGAAAATTCAAATTAGTTATAGATCGGAAATAATGAACAGGAACCAATTTATGATAGTATTTTTTTAACAGCTAGAGGGCTCCGCACCCTGCTCTCCTCGCTCGCCAACATCCGCCCCATCCTCGCAATTTTATTAGGAACTGATACACATTTTATATATTCTCCCAATATGTGCATAAGTTCGAACCCAGCCGATGGCGAATTTTTTTTTTTCAGTTATAATTATTCAGTTTTGATTTGATATTAACGAATCTAAACTGCTTGGAAAAGTGGAGTCAATGGCTTAACGCGAAAGCGACTAAGCGACTTTATTTAGTAACATCAAGTGTATTGATGTTCGAACCCATCACAGCCCGTGACCGATTTTTTTTTCAGTTATAAGATATTATTTATCCAGTTTTTTCTGTTTCCTACAAAATTTATAAACCATTTTCAGAGAAAACTTTTTTATATAATAGATAGATATCCTTTCTGAGCTCTCTTTTTATGAGAAGACAAAACTTGAAAATATTGTTTATCAAATGGAAAAATACCTGATACCAGATATTCCTTTTGTAGACTTTATAAGCGTTTTAAGTAGTTAAATGTATTTGTTAGTTGAACTAAGTACATTTATTCTATTTAGTCCAACCAAATTTCTTAAATATATTTATTACGAATCTTATTTTTTTTCTTTTCTTTTGGTAATATTTAATATTTTATCGACAATATAAATAAAATATAAAAATAAAAACAAATATTATTCTTAGCGATTTTAAATCAAATTTTTTATATAAATTTTAAATTCTTCCTGTTTTTTTTTTTTGTTTTAATTTTTTGAAATTTTTAATTTTAATGACTAAATTTTAATTCTAATCATTAATCGAATCCAAAAAGAAAGAAAAAAAAATAAAAGATATTTTATCTTAAAATTTCTTTACATCGATTCAATTATATTTTCTTAAAACAAAATTAATTAATAATTATTTTATAATTCGATTCTCTATTTACATATTTAACTAATTAATTAAAATTTTATAATTTTTATTTTGTGTGTTCTTCATTTTTTTTTATTTATTTCCTTTCTTTTTAAAATATTTAAAATTAATTCAAAATTTCGAAAAAAAAAAAAAATGTTTCTTTTTAGCGCCATTTATGTTTTATCAATTAATTAATTATTAATTAATTATTTTATTTATACATTTTTTTGTATTTTTTTTTAAAAGAATATTTCTTCCATTTTTATCATAAAAATAAAAATACATTAAAAATTTCAAAAATATAAAATAAATTTTACAATATTTTTTTAATTAATAGAAATTAAAACAAATAAAAGAAAATATTTAAGCATTTAAAACAATTAAAATAAAAACTAACATAATTTATGTACAAACACCAGTTGGATGATCTAAAAATATTGTTGTTGGCTTATTTAAAAATTCCGTAACACCAATCTCATCAATTGTTGATGTTTTTATGATCTTATTATCGGTGAATTGACCGCGAATATGAAATTTCAATTCGGGTTTATTTGATATTAAACAAAAATTTGCAACATTATTTTGATTCGACTGAGCAATATTTTGTTGTTGTTGATTTAAATAAGAGGACGTTATTACTGTTTGTTGTTCTATTGTTGTCGCTATATTTGATATCTGTATATAAGAAAGCAAATAAACTTTTAAGAAAACCAAATCTATTGAAAACTCGACAATAATATATTTCATTATCAAAAATAATAGTTACACCTGGTGATGATGGTGTCCATGAGTGGCCATTTGCTCAGAATGACTAGTAAAGATAGGTGGTTCTGCAGTGTTATGCTGTTGATGATGCTGATTTTGAGGATTTATAATCATATGATTATGTATTATTATTTTATCTTTTTTATCTTGAACGTTTTCTAAATGCTCATTTATATTATTATTTGTGATTCCACCCATCCTTTCCTCATGTCAATACTGGAAATTTTAGAAGATGAAAAAACGAAAATGTTTTATACTATTTTTAAGCTTCTAGATATTTAATAGATTTCTACATTTCGATTTTCGAGATAAATTAAAAGATTTTCGTTTATTTTTATTCTTTTTTTTGGGTCATTATTTTTTAACATTTTTGTTTTAAACTTCAATTATTTACTAATTTTTAATAAAAGTTCTAATTGGAGAACATTTTAATGGGAGCTTCATGAAAATTAATTTTTAATTCCGAGCACTCTTCTATAACTAACTAAGGCTAAATTTAAAGCTATATTGAATAAAGAACTTGGCAGAGGATACTTAGCTTAGCTAACCGGTATGAAGATTTATTTGGCTCAAAACTTGTTACTTGCTTTCCTATAGCATGGCGGATTCAAACTTTCTAACTTTCAATTAAAATCACTACCAATGAAGATACAAATTCTATCCAAGCTAACGACATAATACAACCATTATTTATTGAAAACATGATGATGATAGCTTGTCACTCTAGTCTCACTCTATGATGAGCTATGATATCTAAAGTCAAGAGACTTCAATTGATACAGAACGAAGTTTTATTTTTCACTAAGCAAATTTCATATTTTAGCCTATTTCTTTACAAATCATAAACGAATGTGCATAGTATAAAAGTTGAAAAAAAACTATGAAAAAAGAATAATTTAAATTCAAAATTTTGTAAAATGATTAAATCAGGTCTGAATCCTGTTTTTACATTAAATCTAAATTTCTAATCGACAACGGCGGCATGTTGAATCCTGGTAGCCTGAGCAACAACTGGGAATTCGGGTAGTAATATATATACTGAAGAAAACAGGAATATTTCCAGAAGTGGAACATCCGGACACTCGACTTTAGATGACTGGATTGGTTAAGCTCAACCTATACAATACACTGTGTCCGGCCTTTTTTGGCATAAGCATAGGGTTGTCTGGACCCACCTCATAATTCAAAACAAAAAATATATACTAGAACCTCTGTGCCAGGGATACTGCCTATATTTTAATACAAAAAAAAATTTTGTTGAAAAGAAATTACAAGCAAAATTCTTTTCGAGTCTTAATTAGTGGAGCCAGTAAGTCAATCAAGAAAATGTTTGCATTATTTTTAGTTTTCTAAAAATATTTACGTTCACGTTCTGTATCTTAATATGAGACTTAATTGTTTAATGCAGTGGTCTCCAAACTTTTTAGCATAAGGGCCGCACTGACTCCTTCACTAATTCCTATGGGCCAAGACTTTTGTCATTTATTGCAAGTTTTTAGGATAAATCTTATATCATTAATTACAGTTAAAATGTTCAATTTCATATGTATGTCAGTTATTGTGGCTCTTAATTGGTCGTTAAATAAAAACATCTGATTACTATTTTGTATGAATTACTACATTGTAACTTTTACAATGTAATCAAAATAAACTATAGCGGGCCGGATGAGTGGTGCTCGAGAGCCGGTGCATTATGTCTATCAGGAAGAAGAGTCAATAGTATCATTCAAAATTTGGGTAAAAAAAATGACTTCCGCCCTTTTCTAGGGAATGTAAACCCAAAGTATTAAAGTTAATTCGCTAAATATTGAAGTTTAAAACAAAAATAGTTTTTAATAATGTTTAGACGCAAAGAGACTATAAAAATTTTAAAAACAAAAACAAACAAATTAAAATTGAATTATATAATTCCATTTCATTTTAGTCTCTTCTAATTAATTTTTTCTAAATAATTACTTATTATAATTATTAATTTTATGTAAAATAGAAAATTTTAATTTTTTTTGTAAATTTTGTTTTTAATTACTACGACGTACTTTGTGCTTTAAATATTTAGTTTTGCTCCATATTTTATAATTTTAGCGCTGACAGACCCAAACTTAGACAATAAATAATCGAATTTTGTGTTATAGAAT
Organism: Xylophagus ater; assembly: GCA_963422695.1. Lineage (NCBI taxonomy): Eukaryota > Metazoa > Arthropoda > Insecta > Diptera > Xylophagidae > Xylophagus > Xylophagus ater. The sequence continues at coordinate 8,686,170 of OY730481.1, forward strand.
GGCGTTTTTAATGTGCGAGGTCTTGTAGTAAAAAAATTCGCTATAAAATCAATTAACCGATTGTTATTAAATATTTTAATATTATGTTATTTTTTTTTTGTTTTTTTTTTTTGTTTTCTAAATTATTAAATATTTATGAAATTTAATAAAATTTATTTCTATGATGTGATGCTGTGTTTTTCTCAACAACATATTTGCAAAAATCTGTCTCACCTCTAAGTGACTCTTGGCATGCAATGACCATTCATCTCTGGTCGAAAACATACGACCACATAATTCACATGTCCAAGATAATTGTTGTTGTTGATGATGATGCGGTATTACAATACCGGGTATCGCTGTACTTGTTTGTGGATGTGATGTCTGTTGGCTATTAACAACAATATTATGTGATGTTTGTTGTTGTTGTTGTTGTTGTTGAATTTGTTGTTCGATCGAATGTTTATTGTCTTCAGTTTCAGGTTCTTTTTTCTTAACTAAATTGTTGAGACGTTTTCCCAATGGTGCAATATTGGTCGGTGTTACATGTTTAAATTTATTCATATGAATTACTAATTTATCTCGTCTAGCAAATGCTTTATTGCAAACCTTTTTAAAAAAATAGTAATACAATTTTAATTATAAAGTTTTAATTAAGTTAAAAATTTAACTTACTTCACATATATATGGTTTTTCGCCAGTATGTATTCGCATATGTATTGTCAATTTATCTTTTCTTGCAAGGCCTTTTCCGCATACCGAGCATTCAAAAGCTTTGTGTGTTGCTAAAAATTATTAAAAAACCAAAATTAACAAAAAAAAAATCATCAATTATAAAAAAAAAATCGTTATATTTTTCATATCCACGTTTTTTTCAAATTACTTTTTGATGTGTTTGTTTTTCTTGTACCCGATGAAGCTTGTTGAACTTGTTGTAATGCTTTCAGTCGACTAGCCGGATGCATTGAACCACCTTCAACATATGGTTCTGTAAATGGTATAAGATTTGGTCGTGGAACATTATACGGTATGTCCGGTGACCAACTGCCTAAACTTTGAAGAACCCTAACGCCACCTTCAAAACCCATACCAACATCATCTGGTACAGTAAAGGTACTATCTGCCCCACCTGAACTAGATGAACTGATTTGAGGCACTTTTATGGTACTCGCGTAATGTTGATTCGAATTAACATTTGACGGTGAGTTTTGTGTTTGTCCAGACTGTTGTTGTTGTTGCTGTTGTTGCTGCTGAACATTCATTTCTATTAATTAAAATAATAAATACAAAGTTACTCTATCAAATTTAAATTTTTATCCTTTATTTACTAATATTTGTAAATACAGTCAAACCTGCAAACTAGACGTTAGTGACCAACAAATATTTGACAGGTGTTTCGATTATTTCATAGTAAAAATAGAATTTAATTTATATGAAATAATTACAAGATAAAAAGAACTTTTTATATACCACGTTTTTAAAGTATTACTTATTTCCCGAATACAAAACAAAATTTACTGAAAATGAATTCAATTTTGCTTAAAGATGGCTAAAAGTATTAAAAGAATGCATTGTCATCGTGTTCTAAAAGTTTCAAATGTCCTAGCTAATCGTGAAGTTAGTTAAAAATCGATTGCAAGACGTATACTGGACAGACAAACAAACAAACAAACAAACAAGAAAGCGAGTTAATAAAAACGTGGTAAAATAGTAGAATCATTAAGTTATTCGATTGGATAAGTGGTCTAAATTTGCAATTGCCCTAATTGGCAGGTTTGACTGTATATATTTTCGTACAAACTATGAAAAATTTTTTTTTATTTTTTTTTAATATTTTTTAAAAATGCTGCCAGAAAAATTAGTTTCTATTAAATTTACTAAATATTTGTCGAAAAAGTGACAAGCAGTGACTCTGACAGTCATATTAGATCGAGGTTTATGGACATTTTCAGTCATGATCCTTGCTTTATGGATGACGACAAAAAGTACGTACGTGTTTAAACTTTAAATTACCATTCTTACCATTTCTTTGAATTTGTTGTTGCTGCTGCTGCTGTTGTTGTTGCTGTTGTTGCTGTTGTTGTTGCTGTTGTTGTTGTTGCGTTTGATTATTACCATCATTTCGTTGAATTTGTTGCTGTTGTTTATATTGCATTGCAGCTTGTGCCATATGTTGTTGAACAGCCATATGCGCTTCTAAATATGCATTCTTTTGTGCCACTGTCATTTTGTCCATATTGACAGTGCCGTCCTGAGACCCGATTTATATGAAAAAACAAAAAAGAAATACGAAAAAGAAGAAAACAATCATTCTGAAATTTTCTTATATTTAAATTAAAAATTTAATTTGTAAAATAAGAAATGAATTTCCAGATAATTTGTATATTTTCATATAAAATTGTTATCAAAGAACGTAAATTAACTATTTTTAATATATTATAAAAGTACATAAATACATGCTCTTATAAACACGACATCCTATAAAGAACGTAGGCCTAAGTATTTATAAGTTTATTCCTTAGAGTTCACATGCAACTCCGAAACTTTTATATCATATTTATCACATAATGATGTAATTCGATATTCACATTTGCAAATATTCATTATGAGATTAATTTTCGAACATTATTTTAGGTAAAAATATACCTGAATTCTTTGTAATCCGTAGTTTCTTTCAGAATTTATTATATTCTATTTAAGAACAACTATCAAACACACATTTTTTTATTTAAACGTGATCGATAAAAATTGACTCTTAATTTGGAATATTGATTATTTTTAGAAACAGTTTTATTATAGACAAAAAATAATTATAAACGTTTGATAATAAAGTTCAAAGTATAACAAACGAATAACATATAATTATTTTCCTAGACCCAATTTCCCCCAAAATACTATTTGGTAATAATAATAATAATAGTCCAAAAATCAATAAAATTTTAAGATTTTCTAATTAAATTTTTGAAATTCTTTACCAAGTATTTAATTAAAAATGTTTATATGAAACCCATTTAGTTTTATAATAACTGATCCATTAATTTCGGATATTAATTTTGAAACTATTTTTATTTGAAGACAAAGTTAGTAATTCAATTTTATTTAAAACATTAAAAATACTATCGTATATTTTTATTCTTACATTTTTATTATGAAATTTTATTTGAAAATGAATTTAAATAGTCAATAAAATTACAGTCAAACTTGTTAATTCGACCGATCGAAGAATGTGGTCCAATTTAACAAGTTGACGATTTCTTAAAGGTCCTCTGTTTTATCAGAAATGTTATGCTATTCATTTTGAGATTGAATCTTCATGAAACATTTGATAATCTTAATTATTATGTTCTTAGTCGTCTGAAAAACCGTTTGCGTAAAATATCAAAATTTAAGATTGGTAAAAGGGTGACTTCATCTTTCATGTCATTTCTTAGATAAACTTAGAGACCATTTAAGTGTTTACAAGCGCGTATCCTGTCTCATATATAGCTCTGTCACATAAGTTCACACTATCTAATATTAGAGACACATGTGTGTCTGGATACCATGATTTAAGAATACCATGTAGTATATCCAATGTGTGCCACTTTATAGAATTTCAAGAATTAAATATAATTTTGATATTGAAATGGTATTAACAATACAATAGTATCGATACCATATTATGAATACTATATGTGTGTCTTTCATATAAAGGTGCCTTCAGATTATTTATTTTGGTATGTGTCTTCGTATACAATTTTGTCAAGAATTAGATAGAAGACAAATGTTTAGAGACATTTCTAATGTTAAATCCATAAACTTTGTCATATATGTATACCAATGTGTGCTCCCTATGAGTTCACGCTGGATATTCTTGACAAAATCTATACGATAATTTGAAATTTCCTGAATAGTTTTCTTTTTGAAACCCTTTTAATATAACAATTGAAGTAATCAAATTGAAAAGGGGGTCGCACATAAACAGAATGTCCCAATTAACAGGTTTGATTGTATATTGTAGACAATTTTGAATTAGTTATTGTAAAAAGTCAATAAACTAATAAAATGATTATTAATATTTAATGAAATAATTAAATATTTTATATCAATATCAACATTTTTATGATAAATCAAATACAGAAACAATTTTCATAAATTTTAAATAATCATTTCGCCTAATCCATATGCAATAGTAATGAATAAATTACTTTCTATCATGAATCATTATCAAACAAAAAGTCAACATCAAATTAATAAAGGGAAAGAACTCATTCTATTTGAATTAAAAGTAAAAGAGATAGAAAAAAGGATATTCAAAGAATTATAAAATATTAAATCTGACAATAAAATCATTAAAGTCCTTGTTTAATACACGAAAAAGGACTTCCAAATCCGACATTATTACAGATAGTTTAATTTTCTAGCATGCGATTTTTTTTTGGTTCATTTCAAATCAGAAATATTTTTAAAAAAAAAGAATTTTTAAAATTAGAATTTCTTTTTTTGGGTAGAAATTTTCCACCATTTCCCAACAAAAAACAACATACCATGAATTCATCCAAAAAAAAATTGCTTGTCTCTTGTTTTTGGTGTAAGCACCACTTAAAATCGAAATCAAATCGGAAACAGGGAAAGCTTTTCGTTGGGGTAACTTCTTTTTTCTACTTTTTTTTATGGAAAAACGGATATCCAATTAATATGATGGAGATGGTATTTGTGGTGGTGTCGTATGTGATTTTGTTATATGTGTAGTAGACGATGGGATAAAGAAAATGAGAAACAAATAAGGGTGTAGAAACTGTTTTGGATGGGGGAAAATCGGGCACTGAGGGTAATGGAAATTGAATATACAAAAGAAAGAGGATGTAGAAACGGAAATTTTCCGAAGTAATTATTTCTTGATTCTATATATTTATTCCCACACACACATATACGTATACACACTTTCGTTTTTATTTTAGTACTTAATTATAAATTATTTAACACCGTGTCTTTTAATCACTCAGTTTTTTTTTTTTATATTGTTTATATCACTTTATTATTGCCCGCACTTTTTACACTACGCATTTTCATCAAAATTTTCTTTAAGGTGTGATTTGTTTATACTCCAAAGAAGTTTCCTTTTTCTTGGTGGTTGATAAAAGGGGGAGTCGCGCTGGGGATTCGATGACGAAATTATTTCCTCCAATTCAATAGGATAATAATAGAATGGTGTTAAAACAACGACAACGTAAAACCAAAAAAAAAACAAAAAAAAAAAACAGCGTAAACGTAACTGACGACGGCGACTAATTCACGTCGAATTTGTAAACAAAACTCGTTCTATTATCCTTTCATTTTCCTTTTTTTTTTTGGTATTTTGTTATGTTTCGTCTCGACCCCTCGTGATGTTTTGTTTGTCGAGTCTAGTCGGTTAAATTTTGATGTTTATTCAACTTTATTATATGCTCATTCCATAAATAGCAAGAAATTCAAAATATGTATAAGAAAAAAAACAAAAAAAAAACGATCAAAGTTAATGAGCTCAAAGCTCAATTGAAATTCTTCCGTTTAGATCAGTTTAACAAGAGGAAGAAGGTATTCCGTATGTCCTAAACTCCATTTAAAATACGTGCGGGGATGAAGATAGAAAATCACTTTTATTCTTTGAAATTTTTTTTTCTTATTTTTTTTCTTGATGGAATGCCGCGACCCGACAACGTCAATAAAAACCCATTTAAGGCGATCCCCCGACAAACAATGAACGCAAATTTCCCTTTAACAAAACTTTTTCTTCTTCTACTTCCAAATTGGAGCTTTTTTTTCCAAAAAAAAAAAAAAACACAAACAAAAAAAAACTTATTCTATTTCTATTTCTTTTCGGTTGTTGTTTTGTTGTTGTTGGTACCACCACCGAACAAAATGGTGATGGTGCTGTAGATTGTAGTAGTAAACGGTGATGGTGTTAAACATTCTTTGCCTACATCGAACCGAATGGATAACCAACCAAAATTCCTAGTATAGTACTTCTATTGCGCTCTACTTGCTATTTCCACTACACTTTACACTTTCCTTTCGGCACAAGAAAAATATTATATATATTATCTTCCTACTGATGTTGGGAATACCACTATTACCACTGCCACTTATTTTTCCTGCCTGCCTGCCTGTAGGTCCTTGGCTAAATTTCGCGTCCTAAACTTCCTTCAGTAGTATGTTTGTTTGTTGTTGTCGTTGTTTTTTTTTTCGGTATGTTCTCATCATTACACATATAAGTTTGTTTTTTTTTTCTATGTTTTGTATTTAATTCTCCTTTTTTTTTCTTCCTTTTTGGGGGTATGTGTATTCCTCTTTTTTTTTTGTTGTCGTCCTTTTAATACTATAAGTATTTGATCGCGCAATTCTATATGATTGTATTTGTTTGGGTTTTCGACATTTAAATATTTGATATGTGTGAATGTATATATGCGTATACGTCATCAAAAAACGTCAGACTACATATCCTTTAGTGAAGGACAGTGTTTCTGAAACTATAATTTCAACTTTTGAAATATATTAATATGAACGAATAAAGATCCTAATATATATATCGAAATAGGTGAACATTTGTTTATATATGGGTCAGTGACATATCCGAGATCCAAACAGAATGAAGGATTCACGACGGATTCAAGACGTATTAAAATTTTAAGTGTATATGTTCTCAATTAGACTACACAGAACGCGACGGAGCCACGACGGACTATTTTTAAAAGAATCTGAAAACCGAAAAACGTGAATCCGTCGTAAATCCGTCATTCTGTTTCCCGCATAAGGATTTATTCTCTGGAAAATATCATTTTAAAAATGGAAAGTACATTATTTGAAAAATATTCCATTTGTAATGTAATTTTTGACATATAAAAATTTTTGGAATGGGATTTTTTTAGTCCCGGAAAATCAGCAAAACACATATATATCATAATATTCCAATAGAATGAACGATATTTGTCCTTTTATTTGATAATTTAATCACGTATAGTAGTTACGTCTACGATTTTTCAAAATTATACTCAAATATGATTCAAACTACTACAAATAAAGAATTATGCATTAAACCAATATAAGTAAAATATATTTATGTGTGTTTGTAAAGGATTCGGTCACTGCTGTTGATAATTGTAAAATTTTTGTCAGAGAACAGCGCATGGAAAAAGGAACTCCACACAAATACAATCATTAAATTGCTATCTTAAGGATATGGGTATATATTGGGATAACATACAAATACCATCAAAATATAGGATAAAAGTAAAAGTGATTATTAATGCACCCCGAAATTCGTACTAATGGAATTTAATAAGAAGAACTTCAAAAATGAGAAAAAAGGGTGGAACTGATATTGTGTAACTCTGATATAGAAACGGATTTAAAGGATACATGAATGGAAACATTGGTTTTCTGTCATTTATTTATATTCTATATACGCTTAAATACTTAAACTATACACAAAATTACGACGTTAAACAAAATGCCACTTAAATAGATGAGATAAAAGGGGTAAATCTTGCAGTTTTTCATGAAAATAGAATTTTACTATCATTTTCATCTCACCGGTTTTTCTTATTGTTTTTTTTTCTTTCTTTTCTTTTAAATCGTAAACATTCTTGCAGTTTATTTATTTTCCATTCATTAACTATACCCACCCCTTTTATTATATATATTCAAAAGTCAATATTAAAGGAAAAGGGTTAATCTGAATATTTGAATAAAACAATAGAGATGATCGAGAAATCCATACCAACAACAAATCAGCAGTTATAAGCTATATCCTTTTAGAAAAGTTCTGTTTAAAAATAATATTACAATCAAAAACATGGATGAAAAGTAAATGGGTATATAGTTGATGTTAAGAACTTTGTACAAATCGATATTTGGCCCGTTTGCTATACTTCAAAATAATACAAATAAAAACGAAAAAAAATACCAAATCGTTTGAGAAGCGCATATGCAATCATTTCGATATTTTTTAGTGAATGTTAAAACATGCCACGTCGCCAAAATTTTGTTGTTTTTGGTCACCACATATACTAAACTATATATATTTTAATATTATCGCAAAAAAAAACGGGAATTTAACATAATAAAATCCAGAAAAAACAAACAAAATGTTAAATCGAGCGATAAACAGCACGAATTAGAATCAATCAAAGTTTTGTTCAAATATAATTTTTATATGAAACGAAAAACCAAATGTAAAAATTGTATATGCCTGAAATGAAAATTTATGATGCATTTAAATCAATTTAAAAGAAATCACAAAACTTTTTTTTATAACATAAGGGTGGCAAAGCAGTAAAACCACTTAAAGCTTTTGGGAAATTTTAAAGCTCATAAGGATATCCAGAATATACTTAAAAGGTGAAGGATCTTACATTGAGATTCGTGAAAATCATTTATTTAAAATGTCAAGAGGTTGAAACCCCGTTTTTTACACTATACTAAAAAAGAAAAGGGATCTGGTACTCAGAATCAAATGACTCAAGTACATATTTCTTAAGCTTAAGCTTTTAATTTTCTTTTAAAAGGTCTATTAAGTTGCCCAAAATAATAAAGAACAGAATAACATAAATACACGTTATTTTAGTGAGAAATTAATTTTCATTATGGTTCAAAGAGATTCTTTATTCTTTTCATGTTTTACCATTATGAATTTGATTTTATTGTTTACAAAGAGTTTTAATAATTTCCATGTAATTGAACAATTAACATACCAGATTTTGAAAAGGGGACGTCAGTTTAAATTTGAAATATAAATATGTGTAGTTCAAGAAATATTAGTAATAAGAGTAAATTTTATCGAGATTTTACATGAATATTAATCGAATCCTATTTTAAAGTCATAAAATTTATCAAATGAACGAGAAAAGGACATCTTTTTGAGACAAGTACGAGACGTTTCTATGTAAAAGCATGGCAATAATTACAATTTCAATATGTACATACTATATAGTTAGGAAGTATGTACTTTTTTTACAAATCAGGACGTTTGGCTATATGTATTCCCCTTCAATGACCAATCCCAGAATTTACGAGTTTTTCGTTTTTGATCAATACTCATTCCTGAAAGCAATTACCTATACGTATTTTAAAAATTTGGTAACATCAAAAGGATATCTCTGGATATTTACCAAAAATCGTATAAAAACAAATTAAATAATATTTGGGAGGAAGCATACAATACTGTGTTATTACATATAGAGGAAGGAAGTAATCAAAGCTTTTTTAAAAATTTTTGGTATTCCCTGCGTCCGAAAAATAAGTCCAATCATCTGCCAACTTGTCTTCTTGACTATGCCTGAATCTTATTTTCACCGCCAAATTCTGAGAAAGGATATGGACCTGGCATATGAGAATGATATTTTAGTAAAGTAAAATTTTATACAATTATAGCAATGACTCAACGAACATCTGAGCGCTAGAAAGATAGCCTCTTAGCGAGTAAAGGACCAATAGTAAGAACACTTTTGTAAATAGTTAGAAAAGATACCCTTTTAGCGAGTTTAAGCCAAAAACTTGTAGTATATATTTTGGATTCGCCCAAGAAATAGTTAAAAGAAACAATTTAGTTATTTCATAATAAAAAGGTATTTGGTTAGGACTTGACAACGAATGTAAACGCGAAGATGGTATGAAAAACAATGTTTTCCCCTCTTCGTGGGTGATAATGACCAAGGTATAGTTAGAATATGATAAGATGATGTTTGAAGGAAATACGTCGACAAAGAAATAGATAAGAAAAGCATATATGCGATTAGGCAGGAATATAAGTAGAATTAGAAAATAGAAGTTAGTTAGTTAGTTCATTTTAAATGATCAAAGAGTTTAGATCACCAAAGGGCACGAAGACGGATTAACTTCTGCTTATATTTAAGAATCTTGTTAAATAGTGAAATAATAAAAAGTTAAAACAGTGAGTGATACAGTTTTTATAATAAGTATCAGTAAAATACGTTTTAGTTGGAAACTGTGGTGTTAGACAATTTTTATGAAATTTTGTATCAGGATTTCTATAATGAGGACTGTTTGAAGAATTTTCATATAAAACAGAATCTCTAAATTATAATAAATTTATTTACACATATTTCCAATCAATATAACATCCAAATCGAAAAGAATATAGAAATTTTGTTCCGTATGAACAAAAACATATAGTATTTCTAGTGTATGACAGTTGCAGTGTATTTACTCCGATCATGTATAAAAAATATCCAATTTCTATGGCCTATAAACGATATTGTATGATATTGTATAAGGCATGCCCACTAAAAAACAAAAATACATCTATTACAAATAGAATACAAAAAAAAATTTGATTCACATACAAATTGTAGCATAATTCTTAATTTAATTTTCAGATCTTTAAAAATTCTTTTGAAAAGTTTTCGATAAAACTTTAATTTTATGATCTTAAACTAATTGCCGAAGAAAAGATCAATATAACAGTAATCCTGTAAAAAATATCATTTTAGTAATACTAATTTAGTACAACCTGCATTCGATTAGCCTATAAGTATTTTCACCAAGCATCATATTTGATATACGATGTGCTACTACTCGAATAACTTGACAGATCAAAATAAAATATCACATGAGTTTACATCAGATGACTCTTTTTAATACAATTATGGTTTGAGAGTTTCTAACGGCATCTATGTGTTAAGCCGAGAAGTTTTCTGACTGCCTACGTATATACATCTTAACTAATCTCCTATATACGACTATGTATTATTTCCTAAACATTGGTAAGATTTTTATATGTGAAACGTGCTACTTGGGTCCTTCCAATCACCATGGTCATCAGTCAAGAATCTTATAAAACTTTTCAGACAATCTGTACTTATAGAAACCCAAAATTTACAATTTACAATTTGTAATCTCGTCTAAATGAAATAATCACAAATCGGTCAATATTGTAAAAATTCTATTAAATCTGAAAATATGTCAATGAAAATTGTTGTATACAAATCAGTTGAGTTGATAACAACAAATTGATAACAGAGAGAAGATGTTATTATACCAATTATTTGATGGAAAAACACACGAGAATATATTATTGCGAACGAGATTTAATTCTTCTGAGGCGATCGTATCACAGTCTATAAGTGCCTTTCGTGAATTACAAACGTGTGATCTTCCAAAATGTATCGAATTGTAACAAAAAAAGTAATACCTTTACGGGAAATTTATACGAAATTTCCTAATATTAAACTCGACAGACATTTGGCAACAATAAAAGAGATTTTTCCAAATAAAACTGATTTTCCAAGTCGTCATATTGGACCGCGTAAAACGGATGTTGTGGCAATGTTAGATATTTTAGGATTTAAAGTACTAATTTTTTTTTTTTCAAATATAAATTTAAAAACGTAATTATTAATCAATAATTAAATCTAGTCTTTAGATGAATTAACAGATCGAGCTGTTCCAAGCAAAATACAACTTAGGCGAGATTTAGTTTTGGATGAAGCTTTAAGTAAGAAGAAAATGTATTTTCTTTTTCTAAAACAAATTCTTGTAAAAATTTCTATTCAGTTCTTATCAAACAAAAGGTCACATATAGTGGCAAAATATTTTGCTTGTGATAATGTCACTTTTTAATACCCCCAATGGAGACAATGTTGATCTCTTGGGTCATGTATTGATAATGATAAGAATTCTTCATAAATTAAAAAAAAAATTTGTTTAAATGAATTTCGCATGTTATTTCTTTATTTTTAGATGAACACGAGTTAATTAATAGAATCCGTGGAATCGCCCATAAAAATGAGATATGGAGAACATACATTGGTATGGGATATCACAATTGTTATGTACCTCATACAATTTTACGTAATGTCTTTGAAAATCCTGGATGGTATAATTAAAAAAATTATGATTTTTCAATAATATAATTAAATTATTAACAAATTCAGGACTACACAATATACTCCGTATCAACCAGAAATTGCACAGGGTCGTTTAGAATCTCTTCTGAATTATCAAACTTTAGTATCTGAAATGACTGGATTAGATGTAGCGAACGCATCACTGTTGGATGAAGGAACTGCTGCTGCAGAAGCAATGTGTCTATGTACAAGGTAACATTTTATGAAAGATCATATTTCTTTTAGAATAAGTATTAAGATTTTGTCTTCTTCTAAAGGCATAATAAACGCGAGAAACTTTACATTTCTGATCGTGTTCATCCACAAACAATCTCTGTAGTACAAACTCGTACTTCCGCATTAGATTTTGAAGTTGTAGTTGGACCAATTAATGAAGTAAATCTTGAAAGTCGAGAATATTCTGGTATTTTAATACAATATCCAGATACATATGGAGATGTTCAAGATTTTGCAAATATTTCTGCAACAGCAAAAAAGAATGGAGTTCGTATACTAAATAGATTAATAATAAGATACAATTTATCTAAAGTGAAATTTTCCTAGACTCTTGTTGTGGTAGCGACTGATCTATTGGCTTTAACATTATTACGGCCGCCAGCTGAATTTGGTGCAGATATTGCGATTGGAACTTCACAAAGACTTGGTGTTCCTTTAGGTTATGGTGGACCGCATGCTGGATTTTTTGCATGTAAACAAGAATTGGTACGTTTAATGCCTGGACGAATGGTCGGCGTTACTAGAGATTCAGATGGGCATGATGCATATCGACTTGCTCTTCAAACACGAGAACAACATATTCGCCGAGATAAAGCAACTAGTAATATTTGTACGGCACAAGCACTTCTGGCAAATATGTCTGCAATGTATGCAGCATATCATGGTCCAGAAGGTCTTAAGGAAATTGCAACAAGAATTCATAATTCTACGCTTACACTTCAAACTGCTCTCCAAGAAGCTGGTCATAAAGTTGTTAATAAGACATTTTTTGATACTTTAAATGTCATTCCCGAAGGTATATCAATTGATGAAATTCGATTAAGAGCTGAAGAGAAGAAAATTAACTTCCGTTATATTGAAAATGAATCAATTGGTATTGCTTTAGATGAAACTGTAACAACAAATGATATTTCAGATTTATTATGGATTTTTAAATGTAAATCATTAGCAGAAATTTTATCTGAATCTGATTTTATGAAACATTCAATAGGAAATTCGAAATTCTTGAGAACATCACCATATTTGACACATCCAGTATTTAACAGTCATCATAGTGAATCACGTATGGTAAGATATATGAAACAACTTGAAAATAAAGATATATCTTTGGTACATTCGATGATTCCACTTGGATCGTGTACAATGAAATTAAATTCAACAACCGAAATGATACCATGTTCATTCCGACATTTCACTGAGATTCATCCATTCGCTCCAGTAACACAAGCAAAAGGATATCATCAAATGTTTAATGAACTTGAAAAAGATTTATGTGAAATAACAGGTTATGATCGAATATCCTTTCAACCAAATAGTGGTGCACAAGGAGAATATGCCGGTTTAAGAGCGATCCGAAGTTATCATGAATCACGTAATGATGGAAATCGTACGATATGTTTAATACCAATTAGTGCACATGGAACAAATCCGGCATCAGCACAAATGGCTGGTATGAAAGTTGAACCGATTCGAATCTGTTCAGATGGTAGTATTGATATGGTTCATCTTAAAGAAAAAGTCGAAGAATATGAGAAAAATCTATCTTGCCTTATGATTACATATCCATCAACAATGGGTGTATTTGAAGAGACTATTAGTGATATTTGTGATTTAGTTCATAAACATGGTGGACAAGTATATCTTGACGGTGCAAATATGAATGCTCAAGTTGGCCTTTGTCGTCCCGGAGATTATGGAAGTGATGTATCACATTTAAATTTACACAAAACTTTCTGTATACCACATGGTGGTGGTGGCCCCGGAATGGGACCAATTGGTGTAAAACAACATCTTGTACCACATTTACCAAGACATCCTGTTATAAGTCCGAACTTAGATGATGCACAAAGTTTTGGTGTTGTAAGTGCAGCACCCTACGGTAGTTCAGCAATTCTTCCAATTTCTTGGGCTTATATTAAAGTAAGAAAATATACTTTGAATAATAATTTTCATATATGTTAATATATTTAACGGTTTTCATTTTTCAGCTTATGGGAGGACGTGGTTTGAAACGGGCTACACAAGTGGCAATTCTTAATGCAAATTACATGTCAAAACGTCTTGAAAATCATTATAAAACACTTTTTAAAGATCGTAAAACCGATTTAGTAGCACATGAATTTATTTTAGATATTCGTGATTTGAAAAAAACAGCAAATATTGAAGCTGTCGATATTGCAAAAAGATTAATGGATTATGGTTTTCATGCGCCAACAATGTCATGGCCAGTTGCTGGAACCCTCATGATTGAACCAACAGAATCTGAAGATAAACAAGAAATTGATAGATTCTGTGAAGCAATGATATCGATTCGATATGAGATTAAAGATATTGAAGAAGGAAAAATGGATCAAATCATAAATCCATTGAAAATGTCTCCACACACTCAATCACAAGTTGTTAATAGTGAATGGAAACGACCTTACACAAGAGAACAAGCTGCTTTTCCAGCGGTTCGTTATAAGTTTGAATTCAAAAATAATATTTTTATTAAATATTCTTATTTTAGACTTTTGTTAAACCTGACTCAAAAATGTGGCCAACAGTTGGACGAATTGATGACGCCTATGGAGATAAACATTTAGTTTGCACATGTCCACCAATATTACCTGAATTTTATCCATAATTTTTTTCTTCGATTATTATTATTAATAAATTCCATTTTTTTTATATTTAATTGGAATTGTTCTTATTTAATTTAGTGGTTTTCTGGGAATATCGTAAACTAAATTTCCCATTCCATATTATTTAATAAAGAAATCATTTCTAATTGCATTTAGTGCGCATATCAAGTGTCTATATTAAAGTAATGAACTGATTTACTAATACAACTTTATAGTGTGATAATAACAATAATATGATTGATCAATTATATTAATTAGTAAATCAATTTATTAAAAATATTAATATATAAAAAAAAATATATAATATAGAAAATGATTCTCACCTGTGTCTGTATTACCTGGAAGTTGATAGTAGCCGTTACAGCACGCATAGATTCCGCATAATTTCGTAAAACACTGTCAGTCTGGACGCAAATATTTTTCCATTCAAATAATTGTTCTAATTTAATAATACAACGTTCGCAGATTTTTTTTGGTAAATAATCGTCTTTGGATATCTGAAAAAACGGATAATTTTATAGTGAGCATTTTTAATTTAAGTATAATTAATTGAAAGGTTCATTCTTTTGTCTTGGTTTTGTCATATACAGATTTGTGAATGAGCTAACTACTTTGGATAGGATTTTTGAGTATTTCACCTAATTCTTATTCTACAATTCAATCAAGCTCGCTTAATACACCACCCACTACACATTTCCGAGATTAGTTCAATCGAAATTTTGTTCATAGGTGTAAGATGCGTTGAAAATCCAAGATACGGCAGATAGTTCGCTACGTTTACTATTTTTACTTTCTTAGACCTTAATATATAAAAGTCTAAGAGAGTATTCTAATCGTGCCAAAATTCAACTCCAGTTTTTACCGAGAATACATGTTTTGCTTCCACGGAGAATGAATTAACCATTTTTCTCAGAAATGTCTGGATGTGTATTTATGTGGTCATCATTTTTTATAAACACGATAACTCGAAAAGGTCTTATTCAATTTTATTCAAATTTGATTCAATAATAGGTTGTAGCAAGAAGATGAACTGATTAGATTTTCATCGAAAGTAGATCCCCGGAATTAGCTAATTTTAAGCGAAAATATGACTGTACTATAACAGCTAGTCTGATTATTACAAAGTTAGGCTATAAAACTAGCTAATGAATTAATTCGATATTATCTAAGAAAGTTGGATATTTTAATTCGAATATTAAAATTGAGATTCCAAACTAAAAGTTGAGGTAAACCATTGATTCAACTTAGAGCATTAAAGTTGTTGTGGTTATTACATATATCTCCAACATAATTAGTTTTCAGTTTTAACTTTTCAATTGAAGATTTCCAACATAAATTAATGAAAAATACAGAATAATGTTAAGGGTTTTAATACTTTTAAGCCTGTTCAGGTAAAAATTTTTTTAATGAGCTCATATCTGACATGTCACACTGTTTATCACATTAACTTTTTTCTTCCCCCAATCATAAAATTAAACATTAAAAACTTATCGGATTATTGCATTTCAAAAACAAGTTAATGAGTTCATTTAACACTTAGTATGTCACCGCTGATACGAATTACATATATAGTATATATTATAGAATTTTCTTACATTTGTTGGTAATAATGATCGAATTTTAAATAATATATTCCTTTGATCGGCTTCTTTATCAAATAAATGAATTTTCGGTGGACCACTTTTGATCGAACAAAACCGGCAAAGATCCGTAAATGTTGTAAAATTTAGTTCATCATTATTTAATTGATGTTGTTGTTGTTGTTGTTGTTGCTGTTGTTGTTGCTGTTGTTGATGATTATGATGCTGTTGATGAACTTGTTGTTGATCTGTAAGCATCCCTTCGGTCATGGTATTTATTCCGGTTAACATAAATGCAGATTTTTTTCTTTTTTATTATTTCACAATTACTTCACAATTAATTATTATAAATAGTAAAAAAAAAAAATAAATAAAAAATAAATATTATTAAAATTAGAAAAATACAATAATATTATTTCTTTTGGAAAATACTATTAAGTATTTCTCCATTTGATTAAAATCACAGTTTTTTTTAGTTTTTGTTTTAATTATTTTATTAAATTTGTTCATAACGATAAATTTTATGAAATAAAACTAATCAAAAGAAAATTTTCTATTAATTATTAATTCATTAAGTTTTTTTGTTTACATTTCGATGGAAATTATGGAAATTTATGAAAATTTAAATTCCCTTTTTTTAGATAAAATTCACAACGAAATCCGTCAAGACTATCAACACCCATAATTTTCTATTATATATTTTCTTTTTATTTCTCTTTGGAAAATTGTATGGTTTTGTTGTTTTTTTTTGGGTGATTTTCTGATAGAGCCACGGGAAAAATCAATAGAATGCACACGGAAAATGGAAAATCAACAACAACAACAACAACAACTAATAATAAAACAAAAACAATTTCAGTAGTTGCAACAACAAAATAAATATATTTAAATAATGATTTTAGTCCGACATATTGTTTTTTTCTTTTTTAATAAACAAATTATATTTAATTATTTTATAATTAAGATTTTAATTTATTATACACTATTGAAAATGCAATTTTTTATGCATTTTTAAAAGAAAAAAGTTTTTTAAAAAAATTATTATTAGTTAACTTAATTTCGTTGTATTTTTAATAAAATCATATTTCGATGTTTTTCTTTTATTATTTGGTGTAATTTTATTTTTATTTTAATTTTATTTTTTAATTAATTTATTATTAATAATTTTAATTATATGGAATGCGTTTTTAAATGGCACACTTTTAAATGTTAATGTTTGTTGTTCTATCTTTCTCTTTCTTATTTAAAAAATTTCTATGATTTTAATGCACATATTTTTTTTATTGGCCATAGAAAAATTCGATGTACTTCTTGCAGTACGCAATTCTAAAAAATTGACATACTATAATTTTCATCGTTAAGAATGGGTATGGTTTTTTTTATATACAATGGTAAAGTATACCAAAAAGATTAGACTTAGCATACCTTCATCAACACGAAAAAAAAAGAATTCAAGTTTACGGATAGGATTACTAACAGGTCACTGCAGACTCAAAACACACCTTAAAAAACTAGGACTGGTACTATATATAGCAGCTGCAGATTCTGCGGATGGAACGGAGAGACCCAAATGCACATTCTTCAGGACTTCTAAGCATTACTTCGTAGGAGGAAGGAACATCTGGGGGCATATTGCATATCTTCAAAAGATATACAATCTCTTGATCCACTACGGATACGAATAGTAAAATTCCTTAGGAAAATAGGCCAGAAAATTCTTTGTGTATAAATTTTTGTCACCATTGCAGCAACCTCAAAGAAATCTATTTATTCATTAGTGTTGGTAAAAAGAGACTGTAAATATCTGTAATAATGAAATATCTTGTTTACAGATTAAAAATCTATGCCACACGAGAATACGAGTTAAAAAAGACGTCAATTTTAATGACTTTCAAGTTATGCCAGCGGGAACTTACTCTTAGTGACCTAAAAACATTAACTTCGAGGACTATTTCTTGTGTATTTGAAAATCATTAACTACCCAAATAATAACGATTCAAAAAGTGAAAACGTCCCATTTTTAACCATGTAGTGTATTGAATGGATTTTCCTTGTACTTAATTGAGCGATTAAAAGCTTCTTTGAAAAATTCTTTACAAAAATTTGTTTTAAGATTTTGATCTAAATATTCCACCATCTTTGGTCTAAGTAAAGTAAATCTCAAAGAACTTATAGTTATGCGTCTTTGTATTACATTTTGAGTAAAATCGTTCCGCACCAGGAATAGAGTTATAGAGAAAAAATATGTTCAAAATTGCTTCTGCCAATTTAATTCTAACGTAAATTTTAGCATTATGCACATATAAATCGAATTATAAATAAAAGCCACATAAAAGATAGTTCTCAAATCCGTTGACTAATTTGAATATAATTTGGATATATGTTCCAAAAATTTAATTTAGAACACCGAAAATGAATTAAATTGGTATGGGAAGATGATACAATCGTTAAGAACCTATAAGGATGTTTTCCTTCTTTTTTTTTTTAGTTAATAAAAAGTTAGGACAACGAGTATATCGATTCCAAGAAATATTTTTCAAAAATTTGCTATACGCCTATATTATTTTGCTGTAAATTGTTTTATTCGTTCCTAGTTTTTGGAGGTTGGTTGTCATGTGTGGAATTTCTGTCTTCTAATTTTTGGATACATGCGCATTTATGAAACCAAGAAAAGAAAAACAGAAAATAACAAAAGTGCAGTGACAACTATTGTTGCTTTGGGAATGATTCGTCCTTGCTTTTGTTTTTTTGATCCTAAAGTACATACCTGATGGAATATGTTTATCTTCATTCGAAAGTCCGTTTTACTCTAATCAAATGAATTTTTTTGCAATTACTGTCAAATCTGTAAAAGGACAAAATATTTTTTGGGAAAAAATTAAAAGGATTATTTAATTAATACGATTTTAAACTTATCCCAAATACCTTAATTTTCTGGACAATTTTACTTAGCAAGAAAAATATCTTTCATAAATTCCTCAAAAAGTTGTCAAACATTAAATATTTTCATTCAGAGCAGAACTTTAGCGACAAACAAGAGATTCCAACCATATTGAGCCCTGATAACATGTTTTCCAGTAAAATAAATTTAATACCCTTCTATATACAAATTTAGTATTATTATAAAGCAGGCACTTATTTTTAATTTTTTATTTATTATAATTTCTTTGAATTCATATTATTTTACTCAATTTATAAACGAAAGAAGAAAAAAAGCTTTTCAAAATGGAAACAACTCTTGCCATTATAAAACCTGATGGAATGCCTTACAGAAATGAAATTTTGAAACGAATTCACAAAGAAGGATTTCATATTCTACAAAGTAAAATATTAAAATTGAGTCCAGAACAAGCAGCAGATTTCTATAAAGATAAATCAAATTTAAAATCATATGTGTTTATGGTACTTTATATGTCTGAAAGTCCACTAGAAGCAATAATTTTAACAAAACAATGTGCTATTAAACATTGGAATTGTGTTATTGGTCCTGAAAAGTATTTAAATCTTAATATTTATTATTATGGATTTTTGTCATTTGTAAATTTTCTTTAAGACCTACTGAAGCAAGATGTCATCATCCATGTAGTCTGAGAGCAGCTTACGGCAGTTTTGATGATAACTTTAAAAACGCTGTTCATGGTAGCGAAAATACGGAAGCAGCAAATTTTGAAATTCGATTTTTCTTTTCAAATTGTTAAGTTCTAACAAAAAATTATCTCAAAACTTAAAAATTTATATATTTATATATTTTATAGTTATTTTAGAACCAATATCAAAATATTCTGCGGAAAATATCTGCTCTGAATCACAATTAATGGAAGTTCTAATGACTGGGCTTTCTAAAGTAGGCGAAATACGTCCTCCGGATCCTATTTATTGGCTTGGAAATTGGATATTAACCAATAATCCTTTAAAACCGATAATAATCCATTCTAAAGAAATATGCAATACAAATATATTATCTGATCCTCCTCCATGTGAGAAAACTATTATTGAAACAAAATCTACAAGTACATCAACAATTATTCAAGAATCTATCACGTCAAGTTCAACTATATGTGGAAAAACTCCAGAAATTCATCCTATTCAATGTAAATGTGATTTAGCAGTCGATCCCAATGAAATAATATTTTGTCCAATTTGTAATAATATTATAAATATGGATATAGAACCGGAATGCATTCTAAAAAATGCTGAGCAAAAAGATACTACAAATTCAATTATTGTTGTTTCCGACTCAGAAAAGACCACACCACACATATCAATATCGAAAGATTCGGAAACAGATTTCTCTAAAAATGAATTAGAATGCAGAGGTGAATCACAACTGTTCTCGACAATTAGTGGAGCTATTCCAAATGTTAGAATAAGTATTCAAACACTGGACGTAACAAATCCGCCAGTAAGTGATTTTAGTTCTTCATCGAACAATCTAACAATAGTTAGTGAAGATATTTCAAAATTGTTACCAGAAATTCGATCACCGGAGACTAGTGGAAAAGAATCTGATTTGGATTCGGTTAAATTTGTAAGCTTTTTTATTTAGAAATTTCTTATTAATAAATGATTCTACTCCAAAATCATTACTAAAGGTTCAACATGACGACGGTAATTTAAAATTGCCACAAAGCCTTGTGGCAAAAGAGTCATTTATAGACATGTTGGAACAAACTGCTGATACTTTCTCAATACCACCAACTCCACCGCCAACAGTTTCATCTAAACATTATTTAAACGTAGATGATATTTCAATAACGAGCAGATCTAAAAGATTATCAACTATTTTTGATACCAGTCAGTTTCCATCACAAACTCAATTAATTGACGGTGACAACTTTAAAATACCCTTGCCGATACAACCGCAAAATTCACGTTTAAGACGCGAATCCAGTTCGAAATCATTAAAAAATGTAACACCAAAAATACCATCAAATACTGTTTTATCACGAAAAACATCATCTATAAATTTGGTCGCAGATAGTCCAAAATTATCACAAACGATTATATCAAGAAAATTATCAATTGAAAATACTGGCTCGAAATTATCGCCAACAGTTTTGTCACGAAAAACATCATCTATAAATTTGGTCGCAGATAGTCCAAAATTATCACAAACGATTATATCAAGAAAATTATCTATTGAAAATGCTGGCTCGAAATTATCACCAACAGTTTTGTCACGAAAAACATCATCTAGAAATTTATTAAGTAATCATGTTACTCCAAAAACATCATCAATAGTTTTGCCCCAGAAATCGGTATCAAAAACTTTAGTATTAAATACGAATAGTAATTCGAAATTACCCACAACAAATTCATTGCAAAAATCATTATCAAAATTATCTTTGAAATCAACGGGAAAAGGTTCAAAATTATCAGTTAAGGATGCGGCCAACTAAAAATTATTATTTTTATAAATTTATTTATCAAAAAATATATTTAATTCATGTTCAACTAAATTAATTTCTTCTACAATTAAATAAATACCTGTAAGCCACTGCTTACCATATTGGATATATTTCGAATAATGTTGGTGAATTTTATTTATAAGATCTATTTGTAAGATGACAAGCCACCATTGATTGAAAGAAAGATACATCATGCAAGAAATTGTATCCTTTGAAAGTGATAAATTTTATGCAACAGCTATAGATCTGGCTGGAGTGTTAGCACTTAAGTTGTTTCATATTTCGACTATACTTTTCGAAAGTATTGCATTACCTAGGTGGCTGTTTCAGCTATATTACAATCCAAAGTAGTGTGTGGTATAATTATTTATCACTGGTAGGAGGTGGCCTTATTTCTACACTGCTTATCCTGAAAGCTAATGTATGCAAATCTTGGAGGTACTTTTGTAACATAGGATATTATACGCTATGTTCAGCAGCCATTGAGACATCTATTACTTGTTTCGATCAATGTAGCATCATGAATGAAAGAATATCAAGATTGCGCATTGCGCATGTCGGCCATTTGAATTTTTATTTTCATTCTTTTATGGGTGACCGGCCGATTCCACTCGGGCACAATACCACTCGGTACAATTCCGCTCGGCATAATTCCGCTCGGAATAATTCCACTCAAAACAATTCGACTAGAGAACAATATAATTCAATACATTTAAATCGTGCACGATTTGAATTGTTTCTAGTGGAATTGAGCCCAAATGGAAATGCACCCGAGTACAATCGACCTAGAATCACTGTTATAGCATCACGTGTGATTTTCTTTTCAAATAATCGTGATTTTTCATACAAACAATGTATATTTATGTCTCACGTGACGTAGGTGCGCAGAAAAAACCAATTTGAAATATGGGAAAGCGTAATCTTATATATTCTTTCATTCATGATGCAGCATGGTACTTTTCTCAAACACGACTTCCAAACTTTTGAAAGAATCTAATGACTTAAAATTCATCGCCTCAACAAAACAAAAACAATATTTTAATAATGTACTCCATTTGTAGCCCAGAAGATGGAAAAAACTAACGATAATAATATTTTGAATTATTATCTAATACTTTGAAAATGACTAAACCGATGATCACTGTTGTCTTTAAGAAATTCCAGCATTATCATGGAACCAATTCTTCTGGAATCGATTTGTTGATCTGCCATATTATAGAAGCTATGTCATCAATTAAATAAAGAAAAAAAAAGTCGTATTCATTTCCAATTTTTTTTTTATTCGTTTCCTTAATTATAATAAATCCAAATGATGTTTTAATAAGATATCAATTATACACTTTTTACAGCCATCAATTTTTTATTTTTCTTTTTCTTTTTTTCCGAATCACTCATTACGAATATTTCAATTAAAATCAAGTCCTTCCATTAAAAATTTAAATATATTTATTTTAGTAGCTAACTCATTGCCAAATTAAGTTTGAAAATGTTTACACAAAAGTTTGTAATATAAAAACTAAATTGACTAAAACAAACAAAAAAGAAGAAAGTTATTGTAAAAATAGAGAAAACTTTAGAAAAGAAAAAGAAAGGCAATTTATTATATGATATTTTTCTCCTTTTTTGTGATGATTTTAAATTTTTATGCTTAATTAGATTTGGCTTTAGATGTTTTCGCCCAGACTTTCGTCATGCAATAATCAATTGCCTGTGGAGGGGGAAAAAAAAAGTTTTAATTAATTTCATTCTAAAAATTAGTTAATATTTATTAGAAAAATAGCTAAAGCAAAGCAATTAAAATTAAATTAATTTATTTAAAAAAAAAAAAACCACAACATACATTGCATTCTTTTGCTTTTGCCCTTGCCGAACACCAATAAGATGGACCCCAAGTGCACTTATTACTACCGACTAGTTCATCTTTATCACTACGGCGAGATCGCTTCAAAATTTCAACTGAAAATTTGTCATTTTTTTTTTTTTAATTTTATAAAAGATTCGAAGGCGAAATTTGTACACATATAAAACAAAGTTACTATCAAACTTTCTGGAGAGATATAATTAAAACATTACAAGCTTTATTTAAACAAAAACATTTTCACTGATATGATTTGATGAGAGAGGAAAACAAGTAGTTTCGAAATGGTTTTTAAAAATTGCCTAAAATTTGCGTTACCAGACGATTCTACTCGGATAATTCTACTAGGCACAATTCAACTCGATACAAATCCATTAGGGAACAAACAATTTAACTCGGACAATTCCACTAGGGAACAATTTAACTCGGACAATTCCACTGGGGAACACTTAAATTGTGCGGGTTGATGTGTTCCCTACTGCCGAGTAGAACTGTACTTAGTCGAATTGTCAGAGTGGAATCCGACTAGAATCAAAATTTGAATTAATAAATAAGAAATGAACTATTTTTGAAAGTAATACATAAAAAAAAGTTGATAAAAGGATATGGAAACAGTAAAAATATAATAAATTATGACAGGCACTTTTGGAGCTAATAAACAACACATAAACGAATCAGATTATTACATTCATATTGGAGGAATTAGATGCCACAGGTACATGATAGGATTTCAGATATTCTGGATAACTTTAGTTTGTCTGTTCAAATTTATTAGGAACAGAAGCAGAAAAAAAGTATGGCGAGGATTGTCTGATACAGAAGGAAATAAAAAACTATATTTTTACAATAGTGGCTGCTATGTACAATTGGACTCTAAAGCCTTCATTTTAGTGTTAAATACTAATTAAAAGGAATTAAAAATAAATAATTATTAACATTTTCGTGCGATCTCATATTTTATCTTAATAAATAAAATATTAGAGGAGTTTTGTTGGTAATGTTTTATTAGTAAATGTTCTAAAAACGTGTCAAATTAAATTAGTGTCGTTTTAAATTTTAAAAACAAATTTCTTTATTATTAGAAAAGACGTTCTAACTGATTTAACATGTTTAATTATCGTCGACTTCGAATAATATTCTCTGAAAATTTATTCTTCTTTTAATATATTCAATGTTATTAGTCTTTAATGTTCTATACTTAACAAATGTACAAATTTAAGTTCTACAAAAATGCGAATCTATTCTCGATTATTCTTATCAAAATCTTAACAGGTAGTGTCTTAAGGTGTTAAGTGTAACAAATATTTACAATTTGTATTTTAAAATGTTTTAACTTAATTAAATTAAAGTTCAAAGAGAATTTTAAATAAAAAAATATAATATACACAGGTCGGCATAAGTTTTGTCACATTTCCTCAATTGTTACTCTATTTTTGCCAGTTCTTTTGATGTTTTCAATCATTCCTAAACTTGTTATTTTTCTTTATTAGTCGATAAACAGTCAGCCATGAAATTTGAGAAGTTTTCGCAATTTCAATAGCAGAAATTCCACACTCAAAACTTCGTTACAATGGCCGAACAGTCTTCCACACGGTATCATACTGACCAAAACGGAAAACTTCCAATATTTATAACAAAAATATAAATGAGTAAATATATGTAAGATTCTAAATAGCTTTCAATTAATATAAGTAAACTATATTGGATCTTATGGAAAGAACTTTTAGCTTTATACTAGATACATTAGCTGCAATAATCTACATTATCTCACGTTTCTCGATTAAAATGCAAGAGATTATCGAATTTTAATCGGGAATCGTTAGATAATGTACATTATTGGTGCTAATGTGTCTTTAAAATTAAGCTCTTTCCATAAAACCTAATGTAAATTATTTATGTTTAAAAAAAAAAGCGTTTGTTATTAATATCTTTGCCTATACTGTCTGACAATACTTATGCCGTACGCCAATAAAAGCTTATACTGTTCTATATAAAAAAAAAGAAAACTTCCACCTATCCTCTTGGTATTGCATTTTGAACATAACATTGCTATATCTCCAAGAAAAAATGTATATTCTAATTACAACTCAATAAAGTCGGCATGCAAAAAAAACGCTTTACAGATGTGGCAATACTTATGTATGTCGACCTGTGTATGTTATTATTTTTTTTTAAACTATATCCAATAAATTTAATGATGATTAATGAATTATTGATAATTAATATTTGATACACATGCTACCCAAACATAATAATACATTCCCGCTCACCTTTATTTCCATTTGATAATTGTACAAATGCTAAATCTGAATGTTCAGTTTTAAAGCACATTCCAATTTTAGCACAAACTTCTCCAGAATCAGTATTTGATGTTATTAAATTAATAATACTTTCACCATAGTATGTAATCAATTTAGAACACTAAAAATATACAAAAAATCATAAATTAATACAATTTTCATCAAAATTTTCTTTTATCTAATTACTTTTCCATAATATTTGGCTGGTAAAATATCACAACCGGATTCAATTAAATTTTCAATATTTCTATCAACTTTTGGATCTTGAAGAATATCAGTTAAGGCAATAACAACTCCATGACAAACACCACATTCAATAACTTCATCTGAAAATTTTTATATTATTAAGAAAATAAGACAACTATTTAAATTAGAAAAAAAAAATACAACTACCATTTATATGGAATTTTTGTTCAGAACATAAATTAATCTTTTGACAAATCTCTTTTGGTGGAACTGTATCAATTAAATTGATAATTAAATCACCATATTTATTAACGAAAGTTCTACAATTTGCACCAACTGTTTTTGGTAATTTCGAACAAATATTCAAGATTGTATGTTTAATTTCCTCCTAAAAACATAAAATGTAAATTAATATAGAAAGAGACATTTTTCTTTTCATATAGAAATTCCTACTTCAGTTTTTTTATCTTTTAATTCTTGTTCCAATTTCACCATAATAAATTCACAAATCACACATGGTGGTGCATCACCAGCCGCTTTAGTATTAACAATATCATCAAATCCAGTCATTCGTTCTAATGGAACAAATTCTGATGGAATAGCAACAATTTTTACATCAACTGTGAAATATAATTATAAAATTTATAAATTTTAATTTGAAAAATTATTGTTTTTAATTTACGATTTTCTGTATATGAAATTGAACATAATCCAAGTTGACGGCATATTTCTTTTGGTGCAACTTCTTCCATTATTAATGTGGCAATTTGATCACCATGTTTATTAACAAAATCATTACATTTCGATTTTATTTTACGAAGATTATTACAAATATGATGTAAAGCATGTTCAATTTGATCCTTTACAAAAAAGAAAAAAAAAAAAAAAGAAATATATAAAAATTCATTTTATTATATAAGGTGTTGTCCCAATAATAGCGCATAACTTGAAGTATGTGTATATCTCGGGTATTCTACATCCTATAGATACACGACCCATACCTCGTTCGACGATAAATTGAATAACGAATTCAATGACATTCGCCATTTTCAAAAATATTCGTTTTAAGGACAAGAAATCCAAAAATCCTCTAGTATGAAGGTATAACGTATATCTCAGATATTCTGGGTCTTACAGATATGATTCCCAGACCTCATTCGACGGAGAATTTTAATAATTAATTAAAAAAAGAATGCTCCAAAAGGAATGCACGTTTTGAATTGTATGAAATTATCTTTTTGACCACAGTAGCTCGAAACTTGACAACAAACTCTCAATAATAATGTCGTTCCTTCGTGCAGAGTTCCATGACTATTAATAGTATAATAGGAGTAGTAGTAGATGCCAGATATCAAGATTTTAATACTATCAACTTAATGAAATGAAAATATCACGAAATTTAAATCTTACGCTATTATTAGGACACCTGATATATATAAACTATAAAAATTTTCAAACAAAAATACTTTTGATTTGTCATTAATAACTTCTTTTTCGACTTCTTTAATAACTCGTTCACAAAGTGTACACTGTGGAGATGTAACTGATTCCATATTCATTGTATCAATTCTTTGACCATTAATTGTATCATCAGGAATTTCATTTGTCACTAAAAAAAATTTCATAATATAAATCTTTAAAATAATTTCTTTTTATCGGGATTTAAAAAAAAAAGATATATTACTCACAAGTATGAATATCATCATAAACATCAAGATTGAATTCATTTAAATCAACTTTCGATGGTGGACATAATTTAATATATACACAAATTTGTTGTGCTGAAAAATCTGTAATTAACATTTCAACTAATTCTGCTGAATATGTATCAATGAAATCATCACATTCAGGAACAAGTTTTTTCGGTAGATGTGCACATAAATTTTCTAAAGCATGTTTAATATTATCCTTTAAAGCAAAAAAAAGCACAATTTTTTTAATTAAAAACAATTACAAATCTGGGAACTACACCCAGGCCTCCCTTTGCGTCGTAAATACATTCCAAAATTTTGCGACGCAAATTGGAAACAACGCAAAACGAAACGACCCAAAGCGATGCCTATGTGTAATAAATAAATAAATACTTTTGTTTTATCATTTTTAATCATTTCTTTTGCTTGTGTAACAGCAAATAAACATAATGGACAAGTTGGTTTATCAGTATCAACTGATTTCGATTGAATAGAAACTTCAATTGGTTGTGGTGCAAAAACTTCCATATCTTCAACATTTGATGGACAAATTTGTAATTTTGGACAAACCTTAAAACAAAAAAGAAAATAGAAAATATTCTTAAAATAAAATCAAATTTAAATATATACTTGACTAGGATCGATTTCTTGAATAATTAAAGCAACTACAGCATCTCCGTACATATCAACAAAATTATGACATTCAATACGAACAGTTGCAGGAAGTTTATCACAAGTTGAAACAACAGCTTGTTTAACTTTTTCCTAATAAAAAAAAACATTATACTTCTATACAAAAGGAAATAAAACACGTTATTAAATATACTTCATTGCTTGGTGTTGCTAAAGTTTCTTGAAGGAAATGTAAGAAATATTCACATAATGTACATAATTCACCATTTTGAACTAAAGTTTCACGTGATGGTGCTCCAAGAAGTTTATCAATTGGTAATTGCATTGATTGGATTTCTTCTTTAGTTAATAACATCGGTTCATCTTGACCGAGAAGTTTTTTTGGTGGTTTAATTTCTTTAATAGTTACATCAATTTCTTGTGGTTCTAAAATTGGTAGAAGTGGTGCAATACTTAAATTCTCATTTATTGAATTCAAACCTTTTGGACAAACACCAATCATAAAACATAAACCATTCTCATCCAAATTCGATACTAATTCATGATAAATTACATCATAATATTCATCAACAATACTTAAACATTCTTTACGGAAATTCAGTTTGGTTTGTTTACATAATCCTTCAAGAACTTGTTTAAATTCAATTTCAGTTGTATTAGCAACTAATAGATCTCTTAAATGACGTATTAATTGTTCACATAATTCACATGGTATATCATCTTTAACTGTTACAACACCAACATCAGATAATGGACGTATTTCAACAATTTCTGGATGTTGATGATATTTTGATGAACAAACACCAGACATATGACATATACTATCTGGATTCATACTAATCACGAGTTCTTCATAAATTTCATTGAAATATGAAATTATTATATTCGAACAAGCATCTGAAAGTGATGAGAATTTTCCACACATATGTAACATATTTTCAAGAACATCATCACGATTTGTTGAATGGAATTTTGTTGATATTAATGTTGCAACATTATTACAACCGGAACATGATAATTGTTTTTTCATTTCTCCTGCTGCTGCTGCTGTTGGCTGAGCTGTTACTTCAACTTTTGGTGTTGGTATTGTTGTTGTTGTTGTTGCTGCTAATTCAATTTCATGTGCAGCAAGCATTTTATCGATTTCAACATTATTACATAGACCAGCTACAGAACATACAACCTTTAAAAATAAATTAATAAAAATTATTACTTCTTTTTTTTAAAATTAAATATTTTGAATTTTTATACTTGTGGATTCATTTGCGAAGCTAAAGCTTCAACTAACTCAGGTATGAAGTTATCAACTAGTTTATCACATTCTTTTTTAATTGGTTTCAATGGAATCAAAGCACAAGATCCTTCAAAGACGGCTTTAAGATCTTCTTGTGTTTCATTACTTTCAAGTTGATCTCTTGCTTGTTTAACCATATCCAAACATATTTTACAGATTGAATCATTATCGTCCGGAACAGATTGTTTTTCCCAAACAGTTTGAATACAGTGACGAACTGCACCACAATTTTTAGCGTTTCTATTTTAAAAAGAAAAGAGATACACAAATTAATTTGTGGTCACATTATTTATATATTATTTATTTTCAAGTTTAGAATAATTGTAATTTAATATTAATATCAGATTAGATTGAGATACCCAGATTTAACAGATAGATAGTACTAAAACTATTGGTAACAAGAGAAAAAAACACCCAATACGTATAAAATTTAAACAGAAACGTAAATCTACGTGGCTCGTCCGTTAAAGATTAAGGTAAAATCAACCGTGATTATCACAACACTAAAGAAAAGCAAGTAAATGAAAAATTGAACAATATTTTTGCTTGCTTTCCACATTTTGAAAAACCTAAATTATCATCCTTAAATAGCAAAAGTGAGATTCAACAAATTAGAATTAAAAGAGATGGTAAATATTTATGGTTTTAATTAGGAACACGTAAAAAGAAGTCATATGAATCACAATCTAAATTTGTAAAATTACAGAATTATCGCTGACCAATCCTTGATTATTAATTGTGAATAATAACTGATAAAAGATTAAAAATTGAGTCAAGTAGAAATATTTGTTCCTCATGATAATAATGATACATTTCTTCACTTGTCGAGTGGTAGAACTCGTAAATAATATGAATTCAATTCGTAAGTCCACACTTAACTCGACCAAAAACGTATCTTGGCATAAGCCTAGAGTGGAATCGTGTAATTCGATTCGAGACTAAATCATATCGAAAAAGCATTTCCATTCCTATGCTTTTTATGCCTTTTGATAGGTACTACAAAGGGTATATTAGTTTTGTCACTAAGTGTGTAACAGATAGATATAATCATCAGAGAAGGGTTACAAGGCTATGAATGTGTAGAAAATCAAAAGTTATATCGATTTATGAATGTCCGACCGTCCGTGTTAAAAAATAACTCAAAAACGCGTAATACGATTTTGATGAAATTGAAAATACAATGTTTGGTATTGCATTTCAGCTAAATCGGCCGAGGAGAAGCGAAGTTATAAAGCAAAAACCAGGGGGAACAGAAAGTTTTGTCGTTTTTTTTTAATGGTTTTTCGATTTTAATTGGGCAATTTGTGAAGCAATTTTGTATAAAATTAATTATATTGGTTAATTACATATGCAAATAGGCGATATTGTGTTTCAATAAAATCGGTACAAAGATAATAGGGAAAAAAATAGTCGTAGGAGTAAATAAGCTTATTCAAAAAAGTTGTTTAAAAACTAGTACACCGATATAAAATTTGGATAATAGATTTATGCTATTAGGGCCTAAGGCTACCTGCGAATTAGAGCAAAATTTGAAAAAGTAAAACCTAAGTTATGCAGAAAAACCCTTGAAATAGTATTAATTTTGACTGTTTTTCTGTCCCATTTCTGCCATAGTGCATCAAAAAATCGGCTTACACGATGCCACTACTAATTTTGTCAAAAATATATTGAAGAATCAAGTTTCATAAAGCCCGTATATATTAGTCTCATGTTATAGCATCTTCAACGATCTGAAGAAAAAGTCTTACTAGCAGAAATTAATCTATTTTAAAGATTATTTCTATAAAAATACACAAAACATGAGAAACGCCTTAACAAACAGTTTATTGTTACGTAAATGGTGTTTTTAATAGTTTTTGTATTTTGCCTAATAATCAAAATGCGAACCACTGATGCTCAACAATTTTTCATAAGCACAAAAAAAATTGTTTGAAACTCATTAAGACTAAAGAGTTCTACTATCTTAGGCAAGTAGAAACCGGATATTTAATCTTAAAGAGCTGGTTTATTAAAATTAAAAATTATAAATATTTATTTTATGAATTTTTTTTTACCAATAATCTTTTAGCAAAATCTAAATTGAATTTTATTTTTATGATGATTTAAAATTCCATACTAAAACAATACAAAATTATTTCTTTTTAATTATCGCTTCACTTAACATGAATGTTCGAATTTGTATAAAAGATTCTTTATTTATTAAATATTCTGCAATCATTTATTATTTACATTTAAAATACGGGTCTAATTCGAAGAAATTATTTAGAGCATGAATAGAGGGAATTGTTTATGAAAGGGAAATTCAAGACGAAATTATAAATGGAGAGAACAAACACTGAAACCCTTATATTAGGTTAGTTAGTCATCATGAGATCAAAATCCAAAACAATAAATTCCCTAGAAAGCAAAATAATTCAATTTCAAGAGGAAAACCAACCGAATTGATATTAAATTGACATAATTAAATTTATTTAAAAAAAGAAAAAAGAATATTGCGCATATTTTATTAAAACATTTAATCGAAAATGTTTTCAAAGTTCAAATAAAAATAAAATCATTTTATATAAGAGCCAAATTACAAAAACTGTAAAAAAATAAAATTGGCAATAAATAGCTAATAGCGTATTCGAAAAATTACTCACCAACTTTTTTAAGAATCACTTATATTGAAGCATATTAAAACAACTTTAATTCAAACCCGACGATCAGTTACAACAGAGTTGTAAAGTAATACAATTTAGAACTATTACTGATAATGTAGCACACACAAAGTAGCATCAATAATACTGATTCAGATGAATTTCACTAGCTCGGAATATCTTTCTCCATTCAAAAACTATACCCACAAAGAAGAAACGACGCAAAGAAAGTAGGTAGTTTTGCCCAGTATTTCCCGAAAAAAATAGCGTTCTCTGGGTCGATACCAGCTTTGATGCTTTACCATATGAACCAATAAGAATAAAAATATCTACAAACAGTTTATTTTTATTTATTATATTACTTTTATAATCGAATTAAAAAAGATATTATTTTGATAATAAAAACTGATATGAAGTTTGTTTCTTAAAAGTATACTTCATCCTCCGTCATTATTCATTTGTTCATAGACTTATTCCACGGAATGTATCAGTTAATTTCAAATTATAGGGCAAACTAACTAGCCAACAATCGTGCTACATACCCTTACTATCCGATATCTCCTAATTGGCAGCGATTAAGCTAAGCGTTTCCCAAAAACTTCTTAGTTAAAAGAGCCTAGAAAAATATATTTTTGTACTTTCTCAAAGTTTCAAGTTTTAAGAAGATATCCTGAAAATCTCACATTGCTATCTCTAGAATTGAAAAAGTTATAGAATTCTGAAGGAACCAACTTCGAGAATCATACTTGGGAACAACGATTTCTCCAAAACAGTGTTTATAAAGCCTGATAAAACACTTAATAGGTCATTTTGTTTGTTGACGATCCTACTTCTTCTTTTTTCTTTTAAATCGATCCATATTTCTGAATAATTACCAAAAAAAATCCTTTTTATTGCATTGAAATTTCAAATTTGTCGCCATTTTCTAGCACTTTCTTAAAAAATAAATTCATATTTAGACCTTTTTCTCGGTCGTCTAGGATAGATATGGCCCCTTAAAATAAATTAGAAATTAAAATCGGGTCACGCATGTGTTAGGTTCAATATACATCACAGAGGGAAGATAACAACTGGGGTGAATTTGTTTGTAGTAATAATAACAAAACTGTTATCAATATTTTAAAAAGTGATCGATTTAAAAACAAAATAAAAGTACATGACCCTAGCCAGTAGGGTGGTATAGTAAATGTACTCCAATTATGGTTGAATTCATTATTATGAAAGAAATTATATAAGATCCGATAGAAATCATAAATTTATGGTTGACATAACTACCATAGACAATAAAAGCAAAACCTTCTGCTACAAATAAAATACGACTTTTGGAATGAATTAAAGTTGAAACTATTAGCTCCTAAGACAACAAATTGATGGCATATCTTTATGAATTGATTTTGTTTATATTTAAAAACTATACCAAACAAGAAGTAAGGCAACCAATTCATTTCGACGATGACACGACCAAAGTCCCACATTTGCAAGAATGAAAATAAGAATGATATGTGAACCAAAATCTAAATTTCCCATTCTAGCAAGATAAGGCGAAACTTACCAGGAACTGAAGCACATTAAAACTCACATAGGTATGCTATTAATATAATATTTCAAGAAAATTTGTTTTATGTTATCGCCATGAACAAAAATTAAAATAAAAAACAAAACCGAATCAGTAAAATTCAAGGCGAAAGCCAAAACTTATTTATGTAAAAATATGATTTAGTGTTTAAATTTATAAGTTTTTGTTTAGTTTTTAATATTTTATTGTTTAGTTTTTAATTTCCTCTTTATTGTTTTAAGATATTCTAATTGTTTGAAAATATATTATGAACCCAACCAAATCCCAGAAAATTTTCCCAATTTTGGCACAAGTCGTCTTTTTGGAAATCTACAAGGACACAAACCTTAATATTATGTTAAAACATAAAATTATGATCAGAAAAAGTAAAATTTGATGTGAATGCCAAAATAAACAAATGAAGAAATTTTAACAGTCTAGAATTTTATAAAAATAATAAAACCACGTCGAAGTTTATTGATTTGGTAATTATTTAAATTTTGATAACAAATATTTAAATTAAATTCGTCATCAGACTTTCAAAACAGATCTGGATGCCTATTCTCGAACTTAATTAAGTTTACTAGTATACGAGTTGATTCTTATCTTTCCTATTCGTAACGGTTTAATATGCCATATTCTCGTAGCAGAGTTTCATGTACGACAGAGGTAAGAATAAAGTGGGAGTCACATTAATCTGGGGTGTTAGTACGTAACTTGTTCCACAGCTTGTGTTTCGACCAAACACAGAAACAAACTTCATGTAATTGAAATGCCATTTTTATGACAAGTTGAAACACAAGCTACGAACTAACATCCCAACTTCCCATCCGCTTTTGAGCAACTGATAGAAAACTGACCAGGGTGAATGAAAAAACTGATGGTTTGTCAGCCCAACTTAATAATTATTCCAAATTTTCATGAGCAATCAACTTTCTATTGAACACGATTGACAGTCATGACTGATCTGAATGAGACCTACTTTAGTGGTTGTTAAAAAAAAAAAACCAATTCCGTAGCCAAGAATTCATTTTCGGTTAGTTATAACCCAGTTGAGTGATTTCCGTATTGTAGCGACACGAATTCACTCACATACGAATGACCAGAATACTGATTTTGTCCAATTCAAATCAATTTTGACTATTTCCGTTAATCAGTAAACTCGATTGAGTTCGAGAATAGGCACACCCTGGACTTTACTAATCAGTTGAGAAATATTTTCTTCTTGTCACCCTGGATTTTGTGATCTCGTTCTTTTGATATCTCTATCATGTGATTAAAATGTCTTCTATTCAAAGCCAATGATTATTTTTTTCTGTTACCCAAAAAAGAAAATAATTACAATATTTTTCTTTGGAATGCAAATATGGTAGAAGCGTTTTAACATATTATTTCCTAGTATCAGCAAAATTTATCACTTTGTTCTTGATATTGTTTTTATTTTTAATTTTTTTTTTGTTCTTCCACAACTTTATAAACAGTGTGATGAAAAATGAATGTTTGATTACTCATAATCAATTCTTTCGAAGGAAATACATAAATGACTTAATCGCAAAATTAATAAAATTCAACTGAAATTCAGTTATAATACCAATTGATACATGACTGTATCATTTTCAAGAGCTTGAAAAGGGTTGAAAAGAAAATTCTCTGGGGGTCACTATATGGAAAGTGACAAAGTAGACAGATAGATCTCTACTTTCGACAGTTTTCACACTAGGAACAACCATTTAGAAGAAAAAACTAAAGTTCAATTCACTCTCAAAACCGTCTAAGATTAGAGAAATTTCAATAATAAACACTTTAAAAAGACAAGGTTATCAGAAACGTCCATCAAATGAAGCCTCTTTTTGATTTTCTTCATATCTTCAAGTATTTATATACAATAAAAAAAAAACTAATATTTAAAATTCTTTCGAAGATAAAAGCTTCAGAAACTTTATCTTAAAAATACTTTCATGATAAAAACTTTATAAACAAATTTTATTAATTTTCAAAGAAAAAAAAAACTTACGTGATATTTGAACACCAATAAGATGGACCCCAAGTGCATTGTTTTGCACCTAATTTTCTCGAACTGCTGGCGGGTGAAGAGACCACTATGACCGCTAAAACTCCTAAATTAATTAAACAAAAAAAAGAAAAATTAAGAAAATTTCCGAAGAAAAGAGAAAATACAAAAAAACAAAGAACTTTTTGCGACGTTTTTTTTAGTATAACAATGGAAAAAACAGACTCACCTAAAATTAAGGCACAAAAGGCCGAATATATTAATTTCATTTTAATCAATTTTTTCCTGCACTTTTATTAATTTCAATTCTTTGTTCTAATATGATAAATAAATTGAAATTCTATAAAACTTTTTCTTATTTTCCTTAATCAAAAATAAATGTTTTTCACTCGAATGATTCTTAG
The DNA here is from genome assembly GCA_963422695.1 of Xylophagus ater. Classification (NCBI taxonomy): domain Eukaryota; kingdom Metazoa; phylum Arthropoda; class Insecta; order Diptera; family Xylophagidae; genus Xylophagus; species Xylophagus ater. The sequence continues at coordinate 8,722,433 of OY730481.1, forward strand.
TAAATGGCAAATGGCGACACACCAAAATAATATTCAAAACTCTATTTGTCATCGTACAAATACCACGTATTCATGCAGGTTTGAATTCGGGTTTGTTCATATTCCGTATATACGAATGTCGAGTTTGAATTTTGAATTAGTTTCCACGATTTAAACTAAATGTTTTGACGGCTAGGTCTTAGCAAATTTATAATTATTATTGTTATTATAAAACTCGTTAAGATCTCAAGTTGATAATAGTTTCGCATTTTCAATTATAATTTCTATTGCCTTGGAAATAAATTTAAATTGTTTGTATACAATTTTAACTTAATTTTAATTAGTTATTTCAATCCTCCATATATACATGGTAAAATACCAAGAAAAACATTATGACAAAGAGAACTGCATTAACGATTTTCCATACAAGCACAGAATACGAAAAATAGATGGCACTGATGATGGTTCATGTCAGGTAAAAATGTACCAAATACAGTCAACCCTCCCAAAATGTGGAAGTATTCTTTCTTTGAATGCTGTATTATACAAATTTTTTATACAAGAATCAGATCACATAGGCAAGTATGTACTGTTAGATTTTGAAATCAACAAAACTGTATCCAACTAAAACATATTTACACGATATCTCTCGAAGTCCCTTTTAAGATGTTATTGAAATTTTGGAAACTGGTTGTTTAATAGGACATAATACCAAGGTAATCTGATGATAAAGGGTATTTTATGAAATTTGGAATTGAATTTTATCTAGGAAACTTCTAACCTGATTGTAATGAAATTTAGAACACTCATTTCCTATTTAATTTTGTAGGGACAGAATCAGTTTGTTGGGGATCGGGAAAAGAACACCGTAAAAATTGACCAAAAATACAGATACTGTTTATCCAATTCATTTGAAATTATTTCTATTCTTTTATATTACACATTTATATATTACTACAAGATTTTATACAAAAAGTATAATAAAGGATATAAAAAGGATCTGTAGAAGTCTTAATCCTCTTTCTAATTTAATGGGAACTATTACAAGGTATAATTAGAGTCAGATATCAACATATTTTAAGAAAGACGAAATAGGATATCTCAACAAAGTTCTGAAGAATAATTTAAATGGAAGATAACAGTCTTCCTGCGTATGTAGTGTTAACATCCGTATGTTAAAATGACTTATTTATAAACTTTATCTAATATAAAGCCAAATACTTATCTTTTCCTTTATGGTTGGCGATGAACTAACCGCGGCCCAATGTAGAATTGTACCTGGTCTCGACCTTGGGACGCACTCATTGATAATAGCTTTTCGCCTACATTATGCGCGACTATTCTCTTCGATGACTACCGATAGAACGAATCGAAAGCGCAAGGGATATACCAACTAACCAGTTTCGGCATTACTAGAATCGCCAACCTAAATCGACGAAGCACTGCCAAAAGTGCTTACTTTCTGCTTTCGATTGGTTTTAATATTTTTCCTATGGTACTGTAAATTTCACTAAAATCGGACAAAGGGTTTTTGAGTCATCTTGTACCTTCTGGTTATACTTAGGGCATAAAAACAGGCATCATATTTTAATAATATTTATAGATTAGTTTTCTTTTTAATTTGATTAGATCCTTAGATTGTCTATAGTAAATTGAAAATTTTAATAGTTAGTTAAAAAAACTCATCCAAATCTTTACCGAAAAACAATTTAAAAATCATTTAAAAACTACGAAATTTCCTAATACGTTTTCTTCAAAAATTTATGCCAATATGTACTTGAAATAAAAAGCCCTTTCAATATTGTAAAGAGTCTTAAATTTGGACGACCTTAACCGAGATCACCAAAAGAAAAATTATAAGAAAATTTGATCGATGGATTTGGAGCCCTCCTCAATTTGGATTTCAATTGCCTCTGGGCCAATAAATTCTGTAAAGAGATCATTTTCATTACCAACCTGTTTTTTTTTTTTTTAAACTTTCAAAATATTGATCTGTAATAATTTTCATTTTGAATTGTTGAAAACCTCTTAAATGAACAAAAGAACAATAAAATTATTATAATGATTGTGATTTCGATAATAATCTGCTAATAACTATATTAATATTATTTAATTATAAAGTATCGTAATTATTAAATACTGGAAGTCAGATTTTATCTGGAAATTTGCTTTCTTCCGAATTCAAGATTCTGCTGTTTTAATTTTCATCTTCAACAATTTTTTGCAAAGCTGCACTGTGAAAACTTGTTCTTAAACGTTTTGGTTTCAGAGCTTTTTCAAAAGTATATGAGGACATATACTGAACAAAAACCATTCAAATGCAATCAATACAATCGTTCATTTACACGAAAAAGAATATTTCAAAGTCAAATAATAAGGACATATAGCGGAGAAGAACCATTCAATAGCGTACGAAGTCGATAGGACCAAAAGATAAATGATTAATAGGTTATCCGACTATCATCGTCAAGCAAGATGCCAGGTGTTACAGTTAAAGACGTTGATCAACATGCAGTTGTAAAAGCTGTTGGAATCTTCTTTAAAAAGACTGGAAAATTGAGGGTGCCGGATCAAAAACCGCTAAATTCAAGGAATTAGCACCAAGTGATCCAGACTGGTTTTATATTATGTGTGTAACAATTTTAAGACATTTATATCATCGTTATCCAGGTGGTGTTGGATCAATTACAAAAATGTATGGTGGACGAAAACGTAATGGCGTATATCGTTCTCATTTTTGTCTGTTGGTGCTGCACGTAAAGCTTTACAGGGACTCGAAAATTGTCTTTTACTTGAAAAACATCCAGACGGTGGACGCAAATTGCCTTCCATTGCACAACGTGATTTGGATCGTATGGCAAATAAAATTGCAGAAAATAAACGTGGGGCACGTAAAGAACCAGCCCCTGTTATTATTACAAAATAAAATTTTCCCAAAATTCAACATAGTATCATCTATTTATGCAGTCAACGTACGTTATTAACCTAACCGAAATTGGTCAACAAGTTTTCAATTTAAATCGGAAATACTAAAAAGAAAAAAGTCAAAACCTTAGAGCCACCTTAATTTTAGCTTTGTAATTTGGATGCCCTCCAATTAATTTAGCTGAAATGCAATACCTTAGAGTTAAGTAATAACCAATCCATATTGTAAATATCATTAAGTTTAGATAACATGCTCGTGTTATCTTATTTTAACGGACGGACATGCCCAAAATTCTTCAGCCCTTCTCTGATGATTATTTCCAGTAACAAACTCCGTCTGGTAGTACCAAATATAGGGTATACAATTCAAATAGCCAATTTCTTTATATAAATAAAATCTTTATTTAAACTAAAGTAGCAAAACTCCATCAATCATTTCTTTTATTCTTTATAAATTAAATCAGTCAGAAGATTGCCATTTTGGTAGAACTAATATTTAATTTTTAAATTGTTAAAAGGAAAATTCTTTTTTTGGAAACTAATTTTATTTCTTTGTTTTTAATAAATTTAAATCTTAAACTTATTAAATAAATACAACTAAATAATTAATTTTTATCTATGGTAAATTACAGACTAGGCTCGTGGGGTAATTCGTACTTTTAATCCATCTTTTGGTCTTAAAATTAATTCACCAAGTAATGTTAAATCTTCACGTCGATCGACTGCTTCGATTTTATATTTTCTTAAAACTGTTGATAAAACAGCTTTCTCTTCTAAAATTGCAAATTTTTGACCAATACAATTTCTTGGTCCAGCACTAAATGGAATATATGCAAACGGATGACGACCATAACAATTTTCTGGTAAGAAATTATCTGGATTAAATTGTTCTGGTTTATGAAATACTTTTGGATTTCTATGTAACATATATGTCATAATTAATGCAGTTGTGCCAGCCGGTACTGTATATTCACCTGAAAATAAATAATGTATTAATTAAAAGAAATTTTAAAATCTTTTTCTAAATTTACCAATTTGTACATCTTCACCAATTGATCTGGCCATCATTGGTACGCTTGGATATAAACGTAACGCATCTTTAATACAACATTCTAAATATTTCATATCTAATAAGTTTTTCATTGTTGCTGGACAATCACGATCATCACCAAAGATTTCTTCAAGTTCTTGAACGACACGATCTTGAATTTCTTGATTTGAACCAAGTAAAAATAATGTCCAAGATATTGCAGCAGATGTTGTATCATGTCCCTTTAGAATAAAACAAATTAATAAGAATAATATGAATTTCATGAAAAACTTACCTCAAACATGAATGTATCAACTTCTTCACGAATATCTTCATTTGACAAAACAGTCCCATCTTTGGATGCTTCAATTAATAAATCTAAAAATGCTAAACGTTTCTTTTTACCAAATACGATATCATCTTGTTGCATTTGATTTTGATAGGCATCTTGCATATCCGAATTGTTATTATTATTATTATTATTTATGAAATTATTATTGTTATTGTTGTTGGATAATTGTAACGTTTTAATTTCTTCTTTACGTTCACGAATCACTTTATTCGAGAAACCATGCAAAATTCGAACGTATTCTTGATGTGTTTTATAATATTCCGTCATTTTAAAGAATATATCCCATTGAAGCCATAATTTTGATTGACGATTTTGTATAATTTCACCAATTCTAAGAGAAATAAGGAAAAAAGAGAAGTTTATTATTATTGAATTTATAAACCAGAATAAATTCAACTACACTTCTTGTACTACATTGGTCGACTTCTTCATCGAAGACGCAAACCAGGACAACAACCGCAAAGCATTTTAAATGCCTTTCGAGTCAGAATTTGAGAAGTTTATTGGAAACAGAACTGACTATTTCGAAGACAATGTTCATAAAAATGATGGCAAATCTGCTAGTTCTAGAACAATTCTTTATTGGACAATTTATTACTAGGATATTCTGTCACAGGGCTACAAGGTGTTTTGCTACCTCAATTTCATAGAATCAATAAATTATCATGAATCCTCCAGTTAAATTTCTTTAATCAAATATGAATAATTTTGTAAATAAAAGGACATCACCAAGTGTACATAAGAATATGTTATAAAGGATGTCCCAAAATTCAAGCAAAATTTGACTTTTGCGCGGTAAAGTTTTGCCAATGAAAAAAAAACGACGGCCTGACAGTTAACAGTTTAGGATTATTTAAAATGTAGCGGTACATGAAAGGACAACGCGTTTTTATTTTTGAGCAATATTTTAAAAATAATTAGTCATTTCCTAGTCGTGTAATTTCCCGTTTTGGCGATCAGAATGAACCACCCAGATCATGCAATTTAACGCCGTTGGACTTTTTTCTTTGCGATTTTTTGAATTCTAAGGTTAATGTCAACAAGCTCACGACCACCCAAATTGAGCTCTATATCAACGAAATTCAGCCACATTTATCCAATTATGCAAAACGGTCATGGAACATTTTTCAACAAAAGAGTGCGTATGTGCCAGCCAAGCCGTGGAGCTCTTTTACCCGATATGCTATTCCATACATATGTTAACCCTATACTGTATACTTCAAGAATCAAAAAAAAGTTTACAATTTTTAATTATAAACCTGTGCTTTCTATCAAAATTACATCTTGCGTGAATTTTAGGACATCCTTTTGGAACAATTCTTTATTGGACAATTTAGTACCAGGATATTCTGCTACTAGGTTACTAGGTTTTTTTGCTTTTATCTCTGATAATGAATCCTCCAGTTACATTTCTTTAATCCAATATGAATTATTTTCTAAACAAAAAGATATCACCAAGTGTACATGACAATCTATATTACTGGTGTTGTGTTGCTTGAAATATTTAACTTCGTATATATTTCTTCACAAATAAATGAAGATATTATTAAAAACATAAAACAATCAGATACTATAAAAAAAAAGAAAACAATAATATATAATATTTCACCTATGTCATGTCAAATATATGATTTCAACTTGTTCTGATCCTTCTTCCATTTCAAAGATACATATTTATTTCCCATTTCTGATATTACTGAAACGTTTGTGCTCATACGGAAAACATGAATTGGGTGGAAGTTTATTTTCCACAAGGCTAGGTTTTTGATATTCGAATGTCAAAGATTTTATACGTTCATGTGATGTTATCAAAAAAAAAAAAGGAAAACGATAAAAATGTTTTGTTTTCACACACTTTTCAACCAGATATATGTTGGATATTTTCACCCTCTTCAATATTATTACTGGATACTCAACTAGAAAAGTACTTTTATATTATATCCGGATGATTCTCTAAGATACATACAATTGAAAAAGGCAATCACCTATCAAACACCCCTCGAAATTTTCACAGAAAAATAATATATCATCCAGAAGAAAAAAAATGGAAACAAGGATATTAGAATGCCTAATGTTGCGATAAATTGAGTAAATGTATTTTTTTAGAAAAATTGCCTCGCGAACTATTTAATCCTTTTTTTTAGTATCAAAATAAATTATTAAATTTAGATTAATTTCCCTTTTCTTTTTTATTACCAAAAAACTTGATTCAAAATATCAAATTTTGTGTTCCAAAAAATAAACTATTTCATGGTCTTTTAAAGACATTTAAAAATATTCACAAAAAACGTTAAATAACCAAATTTTATGATATTTAAAAAATTGCATAATCAAAATAAAATGCATTTTGAGAAGATTTTTCTTTTAAAAAAATATATGAAAAAAATTATGATTTTGGATTAATGCTAATTTATATCGAATAAAAAGCCCTGACTTTGACATTCATTTTTGTAGAAATAAAAACTGGATTTTCAAGTTGTTTTCGATTTCAATGAAAAGACGAACTAAATTTTTTGAATACTATTTAAAATGCAATTCATATTCATAATATTTTATCTATTTGGGAAGTTTGATTCCAAATAAACCAAGGATCAAGGTGCGGCGAAAAATATGTTCCGCATTATGACACACAAAATGGGAAAACAATAAAATTTATATTTAAAAGGAAGTTTGTTAAATTGTATTCCGCATAGTAACACACGCTGATATCATAATTGGGTATGGTTCTTACAATCTAAACTATACGAAGAAAAAGCCTGAGAATCCGATCTAAAAACTATATTTCATCAAGCTCTTTATCTATATTTTATCTTCATGGTTGTGGCTACTAAATGGAACTAAAATACGGTAACAGTTTTCAAGTCGTAATTTTATAGGCACTGAAACCTACTTTTAGCAACGACTACTTCATTTCATTGTATTGTATTGAAATATAGTAGAGAGGTCTTTGTGGAGAGAGATGCCTACACGGTTAAAAGAAGACGTCAATTTTAATGACTTTTAAGTTATGCCAGTGCGAACTTACCCTTAGTGACCTAAAAACATTAACTTTGAGTACCATTTTTTGTGTATTTGAAAATCATTAACTACCCAAATAATAACGAACTAAAAGGTGGAAATGTCTCTTCGCCGAACCGGGTAATCCTTCTAATTGAAGACATCACCGTAATTTTGGGTTCAGATAAGCTAACTTTTCCTTAGTCAGAGTACACGCAACTTTAAAAAGTCTCGTTCTAGAACAGGCTGGGTATTCACACAAAAAGTAACAACTAGTCGATTTCCAAGCATTTTTCTTTCAGTCCAAATTATTTTTAAATTCTGCTATATTGCTACTCGACTTTCAGCATCAATAATTATTTAGATTTGAATGTTTTGGAAATTGGAAAAGTTAATTTTTAAGGCATTTTTTCGGGAAACAAAGCTAACTATACAATATGATCTCTCAGGCAAAAGAAAAATGGGTTTTGTATAAAATATTTCTTACCCATAAACAGCTTTCACATATTCAGATTCGCTGTTACTTTGAGCATAAATACGTCTTCCCATAGCGGTTTCTATAAATAAAAAGAAAGAAATGAAATAAGTTGTAATATTTTGTTTAAATTCCGAAAATAGAGTTCTGAGTTCAACTAAATGCGGATTAACGAAACAAATACAATCGGAAACAGTTCTGCACAAATGAAATTTCTCGAAACATTCTAAAAATACTTTATAACCTTAAACAAAATGAATTCATCATTAAAATCAAGTTTTTCTTTTTGTAATTAATTTTAATCAAACTACAACAAAATATTTGATTACTCAAAAAAAGTAAAAGTAATAACTTATTAGTTTCAATGCAATTTGAAATCATCTTCTATTTTCATGGACATTAAACATTTAGAATTGCTATAAAAATCTTTCATATTTACCACAAACAATATCCAAGGCGCAAAGTGTTACATACGGAAATAAATTAAATGATTCTTTATTAAGTTCAGCCTCCAATTTTTTCGCAAGAATCGCACTTTGTTCATTGAAAACATCCAAGAAATCATCTAAGATTTTGAAATGGAAGGCCGGTGTTAAGATCTACAAAAATATTTATTGTTTCTTTTTTATACAAACAAATTAAAATTAAAGAATATAATATAAATTTACCTTTCTCCTTGAATGCCATTTTTTACCATAGCTAGTTAGAAGACCAGTACCAAGCCAAGGTCTTAAGTAATCATAATCTTGACTTTTATCTATGTATTTTGAACTATTCAAAATTGGCTGTGAATTATTAAAAAAAAAGAAAACCAATTTAAAAAAAAGAAAATGCAATTATATTAAACATTTTGTTTTTTCTCATTATTTACATTACACAAAAAAATACAAATTACATCTAATATCTACCTCTACGGTTTCTGGATCAGAAAGTAATACATAAGGACTTGTTCCCATCCAGGCTCTATTAATGCCATTACGATTACCCCAAAGTTTTTGCATTCCAGTCAAACGCATAAATAATTCTGTTTGTGTTGTTAAAAAACATTTAAAATAGAAAAAAATAATTGTTAAATATATAACCCCAGTTTTTTTATTTACAAAAAATTATTTACTAAATACTATAATTAATGTTAAACAAAATTATTATACAAAATATCGTATATATGGGTATATATGGGTTTTTCAGTAAGAACTTTTTTTTTAATTTTAAATTAAACACATATTTGGGACGAAAGTTTTGATTTTCTTTATTAAAATATTTTCCAGAAAATCTACAATTTATGAATAAAAAATAATATCTGGGAAATGTCCACTACAACTATGTTTGCAGACATGGATTCTTTTGACAACATTTTCAATCCTATTTCTACATAATTATCACTCTATCTCACAAATTACGGTCCCATGATGCTGCCAGCCCATAAAGGGCACCAAATAGTGACACAACATGATTGTAATGATTGTTCAGCATTTTCTCTTGGATTTTCAAAAGCCTAAATACCACAATTTTCCAATGAAAATAAGCTTCGTCAGAAAAGATTATTTTCTTTACGAATTATGATTTTAACAAATCGCCCATTTTCATAATGGATTTGAATTATTTTTCATTTTTATTTTATGTGAAAAGTCGTCCTTTTTGTTAGAATAAAAATTTGGGAAAACTTTAGTCAAGATTCGAACCATTCATAAGAGAAAGCCTATTTCAAATTCAAATCAAATTCTAATTGTTACAAACTTTTATTGATAATCATTATATATTAAAATATTCCTTTCACCACTAAATTACTATAATTTGGATCCACAAGTATCTTAGTTTATTATTTATAGTAAATTTATAAAAACTAGAAAGGGAGCAAGCAATTTAGTTGAAGATTCTATAAGTGGCCTTAACCGACATGGAAATCGTGAATTACTTCAGATTTTCTGTCTTATTTTTTAAAATGATCAATTTTCTAAAAATCATGACAAACTTTTGAATAAGTATGATAGAAAGTTTATTTGTCAAAATTTGAAGAACATGAAGAAATTCGTCTGTCTAACTAATCTCTTGAACTTAATATAAAAATGCATATATTACTTAAACATTCTCTAATTATGGAAAAAAGCAACAAAAAGATGACAAAACTAAATGAATTTTTGTAATGTTAAAATACTTAGACAAATGAAAAACAATTGAAATTTGAATTTTCTAAGAAAAATGGGTGAACCGATTATAATTGAAAATTCCCACGATCGCACAGAAAGATGTAATATTTGGAGATTGAATGAAAGAATTGTGTTTCACATTTAATAATTTGTACTTAGATTAAAAGTTATATAGACTTTCTTTTTCGCAAATATAATTTCGCATAAATTCGCCAAAAAAAGAAAAAAATGTATGAAGTTGGAATGAATTTATTAAAAGAAAAGTATTTATAAGATTAAAGAAAGATACATAAATTACATAAAACTTAAATTAAAACAATAAAATTAATATTAAATAATATTTTGTGTTAAAACAATCATAAAAATAAATATTGGTTTTATTTAGTAGGTGTACTTCACTTGAGTGTGATCGCAATTTAAATCACATTGGCCTATCTTTAGCTGGCACATAACTCCGATAAAGTACTTTATTAGAGGCTCAATTTAAATAATAACAATATTAAAATTTTATTCATTTAACATTGTTTCTTTTAGTTCTTCATATTTGCATCCGTTAAGACATATGTAAATAAGCAAGATCAACATCCAAAAGAACAGATAGCTCTATCGTACTGGTCCAGCCATAAAAGTGAGCATAAAAGTGTACATTCAATACATTTTTGGTTGTCTCTGGCTTCTAGGTTTCTTAATTTGACCGACCATAAAAATATTGTTGTTTTCTGTCGTATCTTCTTCTGCATTAGGTTCCTTTCTGTTCATTTGACAAATAGTTGGATCATTTGATCATTCGTCGGAATAAGCAGTACAAGTATACTAAACAGAGTTGTTCTCAATAGATCCGTTTTACTTGCCATTTGCTCTGATCCAGGGTAGATCATGGCAAAAAAAACGCAGCAAATATGGTATGTTTGAATTTTTGATCACATCTCCAGTCTGCAAAGCATCTTATTTCACTAATAGTATTTGTAATAAAAGCTGTAAATACATGGATTTTTATATCAGACAAAATCTTTTTTTACAAAAACTATTGTTGAGATCGCATAGTCTGCAGTCTGCAAATGTGATTAAAATTTAATACAAATTGAAAGCTCGGTTTAGTGTTTAGTGTAGTCTGTGCTAAAATTTACTGGTTGTTAACTTAAGCAATTTCGGAAGTTAGTAACACAGCACGCAACAACAAAATAATTAGCCTTGTTTAGAGTGCAGTTAGCAATTGTCTGTACTTAGAAAGTGTATGCACCAAAATCAAAATAGAATTAATTTTCGTTGCAGTGAAATTCTGTAAGACGACACTGGTTATTTCCTTACCTGATATCTTCAAAATATGATAATTACATTGAATATTACTTAGTAATGTTTAAGTAATATTTTCTGATAGATCAGATCAAATTTATCACTTTCAATCGACAAATTTGACGATTCTCGATTTACAGAATTCCATTGCGGACTTCGATAACGAAAGAGCTTTTTAGTTAGATGGATGTATGTACATAACCATTGATTCTGCGTGTAGTTCATTGACCATTGACGCATAGATAACAAAACTTTTAACATCTTCTCCAGGACCTTAGGTTATTGTTACAATATACCCTGATATTTTTCTTATAACTTTCTTATTTCATTTCAATTGTGCAAAAAGATATTGACAAAAAAAAATAATATGCCTTAAGCAAATTACTTATGTACATAAATACAAGTATATATCAAAACAAACCAATGTTTTTAGTGATCTCTCGAATCTATTATTGACACATTACAAATTACCAAAACTCTTATTATATAGTATTAGTTAACAGAAATTCCGCTGTCCGGAAATTAAATATTATTATAAAAAAACGAAAGAAAACAATCTATGTGTGCTTCAATCTATTTCTCATTAAAATTTGCTAACGGCTGAAATATGGATACTCTTCTACTATACCAAAAAACTCGCGAAATGGTAATGACCGAAGCATAATATAATTTATTACAATTACAATTTTTTTTGTTACTACAGGTCTGGAAAGATCATACACCCCGAAAGAAAAAAAAATTGGCAAACAAAAAATTTGTGCCACTAGAAATTTTTGCAAATTATATAAAATTTCGTCGTTACGTTGCCTTCTTTTTTCTTTGGGCATGCCAAGACGTTTTTATCTGTTATATGTCATTAAATTAAATGTTTTTTTTTTTTTTTTGTGAGAAAATGATTGAAGCTTTTCTTTTTTATAGGAAATATTATTAAATTTATAATTAATTACCTCAGCGCATTCATGATTGAAGATTAACACCCATGGTATTTGTCCAAGCCATCCGCGAGATATTCCAACACCAGGATTAAATATGTCACCAGCACCATTTAAACGAGCAAAAAGTTCTAATTTAAGAAAAATAAAATGAAAATGCGTGAATGAAAATGATGTTAAAAAAAAAATAGAGGTGAAGTTTAAAAAGTTTGTAGCGCGAATGCGCGAATTAGTTAGTTTCTAAAATACAAGCAAAGATTTTTTTTTCTGTTAGTTTTTTCCATCTTGTGATTAAGCTTTTTTAATAGGCTTTTTTTTCTAATTCAAACTATAAAGCGTAACTGACAAGTATTAAATACAGTGTGAAAATGATTTGATATTTATCGAATTAATTGAGTGATTAGTAATATCAAGATGGTGCAAAGAAAGAAAAAAATAGTTATGTAGTTAGTCGAAATATGGAAAAAAAGAAAAGTACTTAGATTTAATTAATAATTATGAAATGTTACAATTGATGTAATTGACATATAACTTACCAATAAAATGAATCAAAACCAATTAATTCAATATTAACTAGAAACTTATGTATTTTGAAGAATTTCTACCACCTGAAGAAGAAGATGATCTTGTGAATTGGGAACTAGCCCATGGTTTGAATAATCAATTACTTGAGTAAACAGACTTAATCCAATATTTTGAGTATTCACCGCCAAAATAATTAATTATTTCATTTAAGAGAAACAAAGCAGAATAAATTTTGAAAGAGGATTTTAGACGCGACCTTCCCAATACCTTTTATGAAAATGACAGAAACAAAAAATTCCACACAAAATATGGACAGAATGAATTACTTTAAGATCTCAATTACTCGATTGTTCACCAACCTCTAAAATTAATTAATCAAACCATGCCCTATTGGGAACTATGTTCTCATATTTCAAATAAGCTAACAGATTAAGGAACTATACTTGTATTGTATTTTCCAGCCCAGAAAAAAGTTCTGTTCATATTATGTAATAAATATGTAACTATATTTGTTTGTTTGGCACCGAAGACCTGAAAACTGTTGAACCGATTTTAATAAAATTAGTACATGTGTAGACGTGTTTCCAACTTAGTATAGGGTACTAGGACTTTCGATGGGGGTTGCAGCGGAGGAGGAGGATATAAAAACGTCCTTAATTCTGTTAATAATCAGCAGGTTTTCATCAAACTTGAATATACATTCTGGATAAGCTATAACTCAAGAGATAGGATATGTCTCGGTGAGGGGTCCCCGAAAAACTTTAATAATTTTGAAATTAAATTTACTTTCATATTCTAGGAATAACGCGAGAAAAGCCACGTGTACCAGCTATTTACAATATATTAAAAAACTATACTTAATAATTGAAAATTAAAATAGTGTGAATTATGGTTTTATTCATTCTTGTCTAATAATAATTTTCAATTAAAATATATTTCGCTATTTTTAGAGATCCACTTTCGTTCGTCAACAATACGATAATAAAATTAATCATGAGAAATTAGTTAATCAAATTTTCCCAATAAATTAATTTCTAGTATAGTGGAATGATGTTTATTTTTAATTAATCGAAAATATTTAGTTTTAGTTTTATTGTTTCAAATGGTTTTTAATTACTTTTAGATTAAAATAAGTGTAGTTACATGGAAATATGCGTGTGAATTTCAAGCCGCTTATGTAAGTTTTTAAATTAATTTATCTTTCAAATCCTAGATCGAAACTAATGACTTTTCTATATATAGTGATCTAGTTTTTAACTTATAATAGTTAAGTAATTTTCAATAGTGAAATCGTGTAATTCGAATAAAACTAAATCGAATCGTAAAATATGCTTTTTCGATACGATTTGGTTCAAATCAAACTTACACAGGGAAATCAAGGAAATATTAACAAAATTTACTTGGTCCTTACAACTATACTATATATACCATATATCTTCATGATTCTCATTATTTAAAGACACAAATTTCTTGATATTTATGTATATAACTCCTCTATGATAATCTATGGTAAATTGTCTAAAATAAAAATGTCTAATGTAAAAATTGTTAAGTAAAGCACCCTGTAAAGTACGGTCCAGACGCTCAGTTTTTTTGCTCAGTCGTAGTTTGCGTAGTTTTTCTGTGGGAAAGCCTGCGCTAATTTTGTGTCCACACGGTACTGTCTATTCCATCTTTTTTACGCTGTTTTCTTTGGAACTTCTTGAGGCTACGTTTTGCATGCACGTACCACAGTTAGTTTTCAGACACGATCTGAAATCGCACAGGCCGCACTTTTGCTTGCGCAAACGACTTGTGACTTGTCCAGACGCTGAGTTTTGCCTGCGCAAATCTGATTTGCGCATGCAAAACTGAGTAAAAAACTGTGCGTTTGGACGGCTCTTAAACGATCAAATTTGTTTGTCAAACTTAAGTGTTTGTCTCATTGTGCACGATAAGGCGTACGACACGAACGTCACCGAAAACCGAAATTACGTGCAAGTTTCACAAATTTGTTTGATCTTTGGTTTGATCATTTGTGCTGTTGTTTGATGCAAACGTTAACCCCACGACTCCATTAGACTTATTTCAAGATTTATTTTCAGTCGGACTGAAATAAAGTCCAATTTTCCGAGTCTCCACGAAACTTTTTTTCAGTCCGATTGAAAATAAGTCTTGAAAAAAGTCTAATAGCGTTGCCTGGTAAGCTTGACAAACAAAATTGATCGTTTACGGAGCGCTTTAAAGTATGTCATCAAAAATTTGAACAATCTAAGAAAACTCAATTGATATGTTAGACATTATTTGATATTAGACGAGGCCCCAAATTTTTTGATTTGACAATTTAACTTAGATATTGCTTAGATTGGTGTCAGTTTCAAGAAAAGTTAATGAATTTTATTCCAAACTTTAACAACTTTTTTTGTTCAAATATAAATTAGAAAATCTTTCTAAACAAAAAAAGAGATTGTTTTAATTAAAATTAAAAGATCTCTTAAAGATAAAACAATAAAATAGGAATTAATCATTTCACACATAAAATTTAAAACTTAAAACAACATAATTTATGTAAAACAAACAAAACAACATGAAAAACTGTTAAAAATATAAATTATTAGTCAATATAAACAATTTAAAGTCATGTAAATTATAATTCTTGAGAAAATGAATATACCATTTCTCATGTTAATGAACTTCTTTCATTATTTAAAGAAGTTAAATAAAAATAGTATAAATTTTTTATCAATATTATTAAATTCAGCGTAATTCGTTAAGTAATATTTTAATGTTGATCTACATATACTATGTAGAAATTTTTGTTCGAAGTGATGTGGAGATATAAGGGCCCTTGTAGTATATTTTGCTGATTAATCAAAATTCAAAAGTGAATTTATATCAAAGAAATTACCGCCGTTGACAGTTTTATGGCGTTCCGAAATGTTATAGTCGGAAATCTTGTAGATGAAATGACTTCATTTTTTTGTCATCGTCAAAAATTTTCACAGTAGTTTCATTTTAAATTGATTATTTTGCAAATATTGTATTTAATTGCAATAAATATTTCTGTTTTTTTTTTTCTTTTGGTTGATATTTAAAACGAGTAATTTACTGCATTTTGGGTAATATTTTATTTAAATTTGATATTAATTTTTTTATAATTGAATTAAATTTCAACGGAAGCCATGTAATTTAATATTGGAATAATTGAATTTCTTTCATTTTAAAACCAAGTTTTAATATCTGGAATTTCGAAATTTTGTGGTCTCATCATTTTTATTGTGGGAACGGGTTTTTAAAGAGACATTTTCATTGTTAGAATTTAATTCGTATTTATTTAAAAGAAAACTGATTTGCCATTTGGAATTATAGGCTGACTTTGACTCTGACCATAAATGTAGACTCCTCTTAAATTAGGATCACAAAAGTTAGTTTAAATTTTCTTAATTTTTATCAGTTACAGTTAGCTCATAGCTTCGATAATAATCAACATGTACAAGTTAGGTTTTATGTTACATTACGATCTTAAAGTTTTCATTGTGTAACCCAAAGCTGCGTAAATGGTGCACAGCGGCGAAATGGTATACCGCGAGATGCCGATGATGATGAGCAATTTTACAATGCATGGTTTTGATAGTAGATACTGTAAATGTGCAAACATGTCGATTTTTGCAAATTTTTACTTATGATACTCGCAGAAAGCTGTACTGTCATAGGCAAAAGGTTGCAAAACTTTGGACGGCTGGAGCCGGTTGTATTGTATATCTCTTTGGAACCATAATGGAAATCTGGACTTTTAAGACACATCGTGTAATTTTCTTAGAGGAACATTTACGTCGTAGAATTCAGATTTTTCCAAAAATCATTGGAAATTTCTATTATGCCTTCATAATTTTACTATTCAATTGGAATTAATTCAGGTAATACACTTATCGAGCACGTATTTTCAAATATGTTGGCTTTATCATGGCATAATATAGTGTGACAGTAATATTTGCTACTGGAAGTGTTGAAAACGTCTTCATTCTCTCTTCCTTTCTTACTTCTGGAGTTCTTGTCTTATTTTCATATTTACGTGGAAATTTGTTGCATTTTGAACCAACACATAATACAAATACAGGAACACATTCATTCTGAAAATAAGCTTCCTTAATTGTAGGTTAGTAATTTCAAAATCTTTATTAATTCCGATCATTATTCATTGCCAAGACATTTCTTGAAATCCTTGAGATGAATTTTTTTTTATCAAAATTTTATTAGATTATATTTTCATCCTAGACACAAATTGTATCATAACAAAATCGTCCATGAAAATTAAAATTTCAGGTTAATATGGTGCACATTCAAATTAAGTTCATGTTCATAGAGAGCGAGATTGAGGTCTCTATATATAAAAATTAAATCAATTTCCGCTTCCATATTCATCACCAAAATTTTCGTATGTCTTTCTTTTATAAAAGACTGGATTTTCTCAGATTTTTAAAAATACAACAACAGATCTTGCGTGATTTTTTTCTTTAACTTAAATATAATTAATTTTCTTTGGAGGTCCGAAATTAAAAACGAATTAGTACAAAAAAAAAAGATTAAGTCAACATTCGAAGACATTTTAATGAAATACATATATTAAATATTTGCTGCAAGGTTAAGGTTTATATTTTCTTCTTTTTTAGTTGGAAATTTTTCAAAAAAGTTCGTTTTTTTTAAAAACTGAAAATTAGGTATTGAAGAAAAAAAAATGGTTATAATTTAGTCGACACGAAATTTCAATCATTTTTATGCAAATTCAAGCAAAATTTGTATCGAAATCGAGTTAAGCATTATTTGTCTGATCATTTATTGATCTTTTTCATTTATATAAAAATGTTAAATAGTTGGCAAAAATTGGTTAATAAAAATGACTATTTACGATTTAACAAAATTGAAATGAAATAAGGTTTCATTCATTGACAGAGAAGGTTTTTAATCTAGAGTAAGCAAAAAGAACTACAGAAATTTTAATTTAAGTAGTATAATTAAATTTAAAATTAGTACGAAATTTGTAGATAATTAAATTAGAAATAACAGTCATCTGTGAGTCATAAGTTCGCCAGTAGGATTTTATAATTACAAAAAAAAGAACAATAATATGCAAACCTCACGAAGGATGTAGGTGTTCCTAAACTAGGTACACACAAGCACTAACTAAGTACGAGCATATTGTGTAAATTCATAAAGATTCAGTTGGTTTCAATATTTCTTTATACAAAAACAATGTCTAACAAAATGTCTACGCTAAAATGTGATAATTAAATCGCCTTATAATAAATGCCTCTTAACATAAATACCAAATTACAAAAATCTAATCAAAAAGGTCTCACCTTTAATCTTAGATAATAAATCTGTAACTACGCTTGTTTGTTTATCCCCTATCGACTCGAAAACTGCTGAACTGATTTTAATAATATTTGGTACATGTGTCTTTCCAACTTAGTATAGAATACTTGGATGTTCAATGGTGGTTTCAGGAGAAGAAGGGGAATATAAAAACGTCTCTAATTCGGTCAATAATAAGTAGATTTTCATGAAACGTGGAATATATGTTCTTGATAAGCCAACTGATTGAATATATCTCCATTCAGTGGGGTTCCATGGGGCCAACATAGAATAATGTCAATAATTCGGTTAAATTAAAATTAAATTTACTTTCATATTTTAGACATAAAGACGCGAGTATCAGCTAGTTTCTATTATTTTAACATCATATAAATATTATCCGAAACTACTTTATCTAAGACAATTCTTAGAAATGATTGCGGACTTAAGATCTTACAAAATCACACAGTTTTAGCCTTGGTGCATCGTAATTTTGTTCAAACAAAAAAAATTACTTTAGATTCGATTATTATTTAAATTTTTGCAGTTCACACTTAATGTAAATTGAACAAAAATAAATTTATTTTTTTGTGTTATTAAATAATTAACATAATTTGAAGAATTCTATTATAAGAAAAAATTTACGCCAAAATTAATGATTTTTTTTATGCGAAAATTTTCTTCATAGATTCAAATTTTTCCTCGTTTTTCGTGTTCATGACTCGCAAAAATATTATTTATTTGATTGTTTGATAAAAATCATATTTAATAAAACTTTTTTGGTTTATTAAAAACAGTAAAAAGAAAAAAGTTTTCTTGTGTTGCGGTGAACAAAACGCGAAAGTGAAAGGTGACATCAAAATTTTAGACAAATGCGAATTTTGTTTTTCTTATGTTATTGAACTTTTTTCTTTTTGGGATTATGTTAGCGAAAATTTAGTTTTAGAAATTAGTAACTACAAAATTATTTTTAGTTTGTTTTCAAGAAAATCGTGTGTAATCTAAGTCTATTTTAGAGATTTTGAACTTTGTCAAATTTTAAGTCTTTTCCCATTAATTTTATTCCCTTATCGATGTAAATCATGATGTACTGTGGTAGCTGTTGTATGATTCGGTTTTTTGTTGTTGTATAGAAAAATACGGAATCATACAACTATGCAACGATACACAAAGTTTTACAACTCTAAAGGGATACCCATATTATTTACAAAAGCAGATCATTTTTGGAGTGAAAGTTGTTTAACTGTAAGAATTTTAGTAACTTACAATTGTGGAAAACTTTCTGACACTGGAACAAAAAGGGTGACACTGTCGAAGTCACGATTGGAACCAAGAACTCCTCATTTGAAGAAAGTATGAATTCGGAAGATATAATTAATTTTCGGCATTTGATGTAAAAAGGACAAATTTTAATAAAAACAAAAAACTGAAAATAAACTTTTTTCGGTATGCAATCTCAAAAAACTCTGTTTTTGAATTATACAAAATAGTTAAAACTTTTCGGTTTATTTTGCAAAAACCGTCATTGTAAGAATTGACAAAGTTTTAGAAGAGATTTAAAACATTCTAGTCCAGATCGCAGCGTGGTGAAATACACTTCTTCCAGACTGGTTGAAAGAATATACCTCTGAGACTATTAATCCGATATATTTAAAAATTATACAGAATAAACTTAATAACTGCCTCTATCGTGTCACCAAGCCTAAAAACCCTTAAAAAAAGGTTTAAAAATTGTGGATTTTTCAGCTAAAATTAATATTTAAAACTTTTGTAGATTTTGGCAATTCCTATGATGTAACTCCTTAATTTAAATGCAAAATATAAAAATTAGAAAATAACAAATTTAAATCTAAATTTATATTGATTTCTTATGTAAAAAAAAAAATCATAGACTAAACTGGTTCTAGAATAAATTCTTATTTATTTTTAAATTTCGAATATTTAAATTATTAAAAACATTTTTCATTAGAGTTTTAAGGGTTTTAAAAATGAATTTAATAAAGACCAGGGTCGAAAATTATTCATCAGAATGACGTCAAAAAAACATCATTAAAATTCTTAAATTCTAGAATATTAACAAAAAATCCCAAGAATCCGATCTTATAGCAGGATTTTTAAAATGTGTACAAAAATATCTGTTTTAATATATTATTTACGATAAATTGCGTCAACAAATTTTTTTCAGCCATTAACAATCAACAAAAATCTCTACAAATTTTATAATTCTAATTTTATATCAAAAAATAAAGTCCTCTTCTTTTATGGGGGAAAGAGTTGCAACAGAACCTCAAAAATGGTCTTGAATCTATTCTTATTAAATATTGGTTTCTTGAATAGAATTAGTACTTAAATTTTCTTTTATAACTAAAGTATCCCAAAAAAAACAAGCTATAGTGCGCAAACCACTATGGGAACTTCTATACATATCGATCAAATTATTTCATACAGCAATTGATTTATGATTTATTTTGTACAAAAATTTCGAAGTTTTGTCCGAACACCCAAAGTTATGCTCCAAATTTCATACAAAAAAATCCGAATTTTGTTCGGCGACTAACCGAAGTTTTAGTCTGACCAAACCCAACTTCTGATAGAATGGTTCTTATGAGGAAAAAACCACTCTTACCAATTTTCATGGAAATTGCTTCAAAAATACGGCCACATGATAGACAGACCGACAGGCATTGGATAAAAATGATTGCAAACGATTTAGAATCTTATAAAACGTGGAGATTTGCGATCATGATTCCAGTAACTTATATACCTACTTCGTATAGAAGATAAAAATTGAAACAATCAAAATATGAAATTATCAATTTCAATTAATCATTTGATAAAAAGAAAGTTTTTGTATATTGATTATGTGGGGATGAATGATCTTAAAACTTTTAATTGAACATCTTAATTCGCCCCCCATAAAAAAAATACATTTTCCCCAAAATAAGTACAATCAAGTCTAATTAAGTAGCATTTTAACAAATCCTATATGTACCTTTTTTTTCTTCCTCCATAAAATGTATTTTAAGGCTGAAAATTGCAATATCATTGCCGAATTTTAATGGAATTTCATAGATCGAACCGCAAAAGAAGATATACAATTATTATTAAGTATTATTTTTGCAAAAAGTAAGTGGAGTGTAAGTGGAGAAAGAAGGAAGTCTCAATATATAAGAAAAGATCATCGAACATAATTTTCTTTTTACAAGACTTTTTCTATTCAAAACGATATTTTTCTCTTTTTATATTCGCGCACTTAAATTGATGCTTCAAAATTTTCGATTAAATAACGATAATTTCCATTCAAAAAAAATTATGAAAATTATTTACAAAAAAAAATTAATTAGAAATTTTTTTTTATTTAATTAAAAATTATTTCATTTTTTTTTGGCTGCACGAAAAACGGATCACCAATTTTAAAAACGAATAATACAAAATTACATATTTTATAATTTAACAAAATTAGTATTAATTAATTTTTTTATTTTTAATTAATTAAAATCTTTAACACATAAAACAATGATTTTAATAAACAAAAAAAATTAAAAAAATTATTTACCATCATGATCGACATTTATTTCAATTGTATTTCCAATAATTGGGAATGCTAGTGGTCCTGGAATTTTTTCAATTAATTTAACCATTCGTGCACGTCTTTTATTATAAACAACAATAAATGCTATTAAAGCGGTTACTAAAATCACTGTTATTGGTGAAAAGCTACCAATTAATTTCGCGGATTGCGATAAGATCATACTTTGTGATATTAACGAACTCATTTTAATATAAATTGTTTAGAAATCAAAAATATCCACCATAAAAAACCGAACACAATTAATTAAATAATTTTTTATCTTCTAATTTTAATCACATTAAAATTAACATTTCACTTTTTATTCAAAAAAATAGTATTAAATAATAAATTCTTAATTATTAAAAAAAAAATATTGATGCACTTTAATTCTAGATTTTTATTCACAAGAATGGATTCCCAAGTGATAGTACGGGTCTATTGTCGTTGAAAGACTAACCAAAATCTTATGATTGCATAAAACTTTTAAGTATTATTTTGTTTCTTTTAAGTTACGAGTACAAAATCTTAGCTGGGCCAAAAAAACTTACATATACGCGTTTTACCTGACCTGTGAACACCTATCCATGATTATTTTTATCCATCGAAATAAATATTTTTTGCTATATTTTAACGATCACTCTTTATATACAAACACCAATGAAAATAATACAAAATGACCGCATGCATAAATTTAACACCGAAATCTTAAGGCATTGAAGAAGAAGAAAAGGAAGGTGGTTGCTTGGCTCAGCAGAATAGCTTAAAAGCTTTTTTTTCTTATATCTTGTTTAGCATGCGAACACAACTTATTTTAAATACCATATACACCTGAAATTTTCTCATAGATGAAAAAAATCTGGTGGAGCTTTAATGAATATAATTTGTTGTTTTTGAGATAGGATTTTTATAGATGATGTCAAGATCATTAACCGATCAGTGCTTTTGAATTATTGATGTTTTTGTCGTTTATTGAAAGTGGATGGAAAATGAGCGTTTTTTGGAGCATAATTTTAACAGTTTTTAGAGTAGACTTTTTTTTTTGTTGGATCATTACGTTGAAGATCATTTTAAAGAACTGATTAATTTTTGATCTTTTTGAATGAAAAAGTGGATTAATTGGTTAAATACTATATATTGTAACTATTTATAATATGCAAAATACTTTTAGATATTAATAATCGGTTACGATTTAAGCAGGAATTATTTTCAAAGATTTCTGGATTAAAATAAACAGTTTTTTCATTAAAATAAATAATTTTTTTTGCACGAAGAAAAATCATAAAACCTTTGGCCAGCTGTGACAACTGAAATTTGGTTGTCACAACTGAGTTTTCAAGTCCCATAACTAAAATTCAGAATTTTCAGTTCAGTTCGGTTTAGGATTTTTCTGCGTGTAGTATCAAAATAAATTTTTTAAGGAACACAATGAAATTATACAAGTACTATAGTATATAAATGTTCCTCTAGTATTACATACTAACTAAGCACGTTAATTGGATTTCTTATTATCAAACCGGTAGGCCAATTTTTTCCGTAGTATGTGAACTATTTAAGAGTTCTTCAACTGACGGTATAATTTTCCAATTAATTTTCATGAAATCAATAAACTCTTAAACAAATTATATATTTTTTTATACATTATAGAATAGATTCCCCGAGTTTGCAACCAGATCTTAAAGACCCATTTCTAACAAACTTCTACAAACTTTTTTTTAGATGAACACTAAGTTTGTTTTTAATTATACACAGACGGAATTGGGGAAATCCTCCTAATACACCAAAACACAACACCAAATAATTACAATCTAATTAAATAATAAATAAATTACAACCAATAAAAAAAAGCTTATAAAATTATCACAAAATTTATATTCAGAAGTTCAAGGCCATTCAAACCAAATGAAAAACTTACCTGATCCAAAAGCATATATTTAAAAATCAATCCGAAAACATCATTTTCACTTTCATATATAATAATCTCATTTTAATTTTATATTTAAAAAAACAACATAAAAGAAAAGCTCCATATATTCCATTCGGAAGAGTTTCAGTAGTCACCAATCTTTTAGCTTTAATGAAGTGGTTCACGGTCGAAGAATATGCAAATAAGCGCCTCCTCAACAAAGAAACCACGATATTTATACTCGGACTTCGAATTCGAGTTCATGCATAAAAGTTTGTATATAAAATGCAACAATAGGTCAAAGACAGGTTATTATTTAACGAAAGAAATATTATTAACGAATAACCGTGTTTTATCGAAATATTTTGCATAATATCAATTTGATATGATATTGATTGATATTGATATTGGAAACTGTTTTAGATTAATTCTATGCGAACTGATCCTCATATACTTATAACTTGCACATTTTGTTTTTTTTTCTCGTTTGAATTACATAAAGCAATTAATTAACAAAGTCAAAGACTTTCACAAAATTTAATAATATAGTAAATTTGATGCTATTTTAGATAATATACGTATCCTAGCTCATTCATAAAATATTTTTGCGAATCGTGAAAGTTACCCAAAACTTAAAAAAAAGTCAAAATTACTCAAATTTTATGTGAGAATATGTGGAACATAAATTTTCATAATTATTATTAGTCCAGCATTTATTTTACGCGATAATATATCATACATACGGTAAAATAGTGGCATTAGAAAGTACTTGCAACTATGAAAGAACTATTCTCCACGAAATTACTTGGTCCCATAAAACCATTTGCCTCATGTACATTATCAATAAATTTCAAAAAGGTACTAATTAGTACCAAAATCATATAATTACTTATAAAAAGCAGATAATCAAATAATTAATTAATTGAAATAGCTTTTTAATTTTTTTTTATCTGATAAAGAAAATACATTTTTTATATAGCTTGGGTAGTGTCATTAAGCCTGAAATACTTTTATTTGAAAGTTAAGACTTCTTGAGATGAACTCCGCACTAATTTAGGAAAAATAAATAAATAAAATTAAAAATTAATTCATAGTTTCTGATTATAATAATTTCGAACTCTATTTTAACTATCTCGTAATTCAAATGATATATAAAAGGTTAATCACATTAGTGTGCAGCAAGAACGAAGCAATCTTTGGAAACCGTCAAGTTATGGGTATTCTATTTTACTAGAAGCTATATTTAAAAAAATCATTATATTAAAAAAAAAGTAATTGAAAACAATGTTAACCATAGCTGGACTTAATCCCAAATTCTCTTCCCATCAACGTTGCTGATCAGGAAAATCTTTGCGTTATTATTATAGCTTTCTAAAAATACTTACGTTGTTGTTGTCTATTTTAAAAAGGATTTGTAAATTTCTCTTAAGGAAATATATTAATTTTTTGAAAATAGTGTAAAAATAGGCTTTCATTTTGGAAAATATCGCCCAATTTCAGTATATAAAATGTTTCTCCTCGCAGTTTAGGGAAGTAAAGGCCAATCTCCAAACAGCTAATATCCTACTGCTGATGCAAGTGTGGGATAACACTATACAAAGATTGGTTAAACGGAAAGGGAGAAAACAATCATTCTACAAATTTTGTCGGCTTATGTATTTCTGATTTCCCCAAGTGATTTTCTATCTGCAGGTGATTCCCCTCAAAAACAGATGAACACGTTTATCTGATTTATATGGCACTTCATCTGCGTGTGCATACTCTCCCAATAATCACACACTATACCGTCGCACAGTACCAATTTTTCTAAATTATGTGGGGAGACCTGATGTTTTTATTCGATCAATCCAAGCGAAAATTGTAAAAGCCCATCTCTTTCTAGTTTCCTGATATTTCCCATCAGAACAGGGTGTCGGCGGTGTGGAGATTTTCCTTAACTGAATTTTTGAAACTAACGATAAACTTTTCTTTGGCTATTTTTTCTCTAACTAGCTAGCATTTTTAGTCCTTAGCACGTTTCTGCCACTTGTGGCGATATGTGGATAAGTAGTTGGCACGTATAAGATACTAAAAATGTTACTTGGGTATAAATATAAAAAAATGCCTATATTTACAAAAATAGCGAACCTGCTGATATCATTTTTTTTTCTTCAGTAAATCAATAACAGCCATTTAACAATTCAAATCATTCCTTATTGTTAGATTTAAAATGGTAATTAATAAATAATTTATCGATTCCGAATAAACAGTGTAATTACATATTTTGGCAAAAAAAAACGCGATCTTGTGAATTTATGCTGTTCACTTTTTTTTACACAGATCGTAAATTTTATCCTCACTCCCATTTTTAGTTTTTACTTTTTTTCTTTTAATTTTCAATATTTAAATTTCTTCAATAAATTGATTATTATTAAATTAATGACAGCAATTGAACTCAAAAATAAACTATATAATCTCCGAATTTCGTGATTTCTTTTAATCTAAATGTTAATGACATTAAATTAAACGAAAATTTATCTTTGCTGGGCCAATTATTATCTCATATTGAAAAGCTCTCTTGTGTGTTAAATTTTGTCATGAAATAGGTTTGCTTGTGAAATGTATTTTATTATAATTCAATGCAATTCGCGGGCTTTCTTGCGATATATCCAAAAGTTTAATCATTCTTTTATGATTACACTTTTTCTTGATGATTGGTCAAAATTTTGTAATATTTTTATGCTATCATAAAAGTTTTGTTGCCAAATCTTCAATGGTAAGATTCCATATAATAACAATTAGGCGTGTTAAGGTCTGAAGGTAAATTGAAAGTGGAAGAAATTAAAATAAAAATTCTTTTTCTTGTGTCGAAATATTGTTGTCCAAAAATCAAAACAAAAAAACTTAAAAGAAATAAGGTTAATAATACTATTAAAAAGCTTCAATTTTAGAATGTTGTATAATTTTAAAAACATTAATGTTTTAATTTAAATTTAAATGCAATTTAAATCAATAGCAAAAAAATATTGATTTTCTTAATTCAAAATTGTTCGATATTGAAATTTGTTCAGGTTGCATAATTTTCTATCGCGATTTATGAAGTCAATTCGGGAAATATTTGGCAAAGCAAAAAAGAAATTGTATTCAAAGAAATTGACCTTTATTGAACTGCTTAAGAAAAGTAAATATTTTACTTTCGTTTTAAAATTGAAAAGAAATCAAATAACTTTTTAAATTCGTACATTTTAAGATTTATTAATGACTTGAAATTATGATGGAACGATTTAAGACTTATATATTTTAAAAATTCGATTCAAATAAGATTTCCGTGGATTAATTGAATAAGTATATAATAACTCAAACGAGCTAAAAATTCACCAATTTAGTCATGATCAGAATCAAAACTGTATTAAAACCTTTATTTAAATAGAAATAATTTGGATAATAAGATCACTGTCCTCTTAGAGATTTTATTATTCTACATAGTCTTAAGCCTGTCTATATTTATGCTTTGGAAGTTCGAATAATCTGATCATTGTCCTGAGTCAAAGTCAAAATGTAAGACATGAGTTTAGTCGTTCCTTTTAAGTAACACGTAATTTTTTATGAAATCATCCTAATAGAGGATCAGTCGACTGTGGTTTACATAGAAGAAGGAAGTATTTTAAAACACCAACTATTTATTTATATAAAACCCAAAATATTTATGAAAAACTAAATTAACTTTAGTGACCCGGAAGGTGAATACAGGCGCTGCCAATACAACATTATATTAAATTGAAATCATTTCTAATTTTCCTAATATTAAACTAAATATTATCCAACTTTCTTTTAATGAAAAATTGAATTATAAATGTTGTTTAAAAATGTTTTATGTTTAAATCAATAAAATGTCAAGATTATGATTTTTTGCGATTGATTTAAATCTGTAGCAATTTGTGAGAGAGTTGATTCAACAAAAATGCTGCAAGTCATAATATTGTATACATGATTCGGAAATATAGTAATTCTGTTAAATCCATGTTAAATAATGATAGATTAAAATTGTAAAATTTAAGCATAATTTTATTGTATCGCCAACATATCGCAAAATCACTATGTTTCTTCCAATTAACAAAGCATTTTATGCAGGGCATACCCACTATCTACATTAGTTTTGTCACTACATTTAAAGCGCATAGAAATAGTCATCGTAGAAACATTTCAGGGGTATAGTTGCGTAGAGAACCAAACATTGTGTCGAATTTTGCATGTCTGTTCGTCTGTCCGTTCGTCCGTGTACAAGATAACTCAAAAACGCTTTATCCGATTTACAAGTTTTTTTTGGTTTAGTTCAAAAACTAATACACCGATTAGAATAAAATTTGCAGTTTAAAATTAAGCTATCAGCGCCTAGGCTATCTGCGAATTAGAAGAAATTTGAAAAAAAGAAACAAAGTTATGTAGTAAAAACCCTGAAACATGTTTTCTATCCTATTTTTGCCACAAGGCCTCAAAAAATTAGCTATGTCCCTATTTTCAGTTAGTATGCATATGTTTCTTATTTGAAATTAGCGATTTCAGAATTTTGATAGATCTTGTCATTTTGATCTTAAAAAATATCCATTGGATGTTGAATTTTGTATTAACGAAACATAACAAACGCGTCAATTGTTTTTAATGATTGCACATATGCGAATAGGTCCTTATTATTTTGGTTTCAGGATTTGATAAATTATAGAAGCACTACCATCAATATAAGTCCGAGATCAAATTAATTTTTGAGTTTACAGTATATTTGAGATTATTTAAATATTTAAAGAAAATTAGTAATTTCATTAGAATAAAAGCTTTTCGCATTATTTTGTGAATTATATCGTATTTTTAATTTACCAATGCCTTCAGGCTAAAATTGATTTATTTCAAGTTCTCATAAAAGTTGTGAATGGATTGCTCTAAAACTAACAGGTTGTGAAATTTTCGATTCATGTGAATGAATAAAGATATGTAGTTTATTGATATTATTTTTAAATTAAATTTAGTTAACAGCTACAAGCTAAACATTTGTAAAATGCGTGCTATTTTTTAGTCTTTGTTATTCAGTTAACTCAGATAGATAACAAATGATTGTTATTAAACCACCACCTACAGTGCACAGTAAACTAGTAATAGCAAACAATTGTTTGAAAACTTAATATTTGATATTATAGTATAGTTGGTATATTTATACTATATTGACTTGTAGAATGTAATTAGCTAAAAACCTCAAGGTAGACGCATAAGTATACTTCTTTATACATAATTTCATCTGTACATATCTGGCTGGATTAGGTTAGGTTAAGTAGAGTACGGTTATACTTGTGTACAACACTAGGTACCTTTTGGGTCTATTGTGATACCTACGAGAAAAAGAATTAAATGGCAAGATGGGTATCCTACTCCTCTGCGAAGTATTTGCTTTTCCCATAAAACTTTTTTAAGCTATACATATCGAGCAATTTTAAATTTTCAAAGAAGCAGCTCTTCAGAATGTTGCTGCGAGTTTGAGAGAGAGAGAGCTGAGCATTCACACAAGATGTGTGTTTGCTTCCTTGAGAATTTTATCCTTGATCCGTGCTTTATGTGAGGAGAAAGGAGGCAGTATGGTAACTATTTCGTTTTCTACATATTTGACTAAATAGATTAGTGTATTAAAGATGATATGAAGATGATATCTTCATATCATCTTCATATCATCCTATTATTATTATTACTAGATGAGTCATTAGAATTCTTCTCTCATATTTTCATTAATTAAATTTCAAAATTCACTTCCAAGAGATAATCATTCAACGAACCAACGAGTTAGCCAAAAAGAAAAGGTAGTAAATTGTATCCAAATTTTATCCACAACTTAACATAGTGTAAATAAGAAATGTAAATATTATAAAACATAAATTGCATCAAATTTTCACGGCCATTGGCTTCTTTAACAAATTTTTAAGAAAATATTAAATAATATTTAATTTTGTTTTGGTTTTTTTAATATTCACATTAATAAAATTTATTTTTATTTAAATAATTTATTATTTTTGGTAAATTTTGACGAGTTTTAATAGTAAATTGTTTTTAATTTTTCATTCCGGAAGAATTTCTAATGTTAATTTATTATTCCTTCAAATTAATAAGGAAAAATTATGGAAATACTTTACCAAGGATACAATTTTTATAATAATTATTTGAATCCTGATTTCTAAATTAAGAAAACTTCGAAAGCAATTTTCTTTAGTAACCATAATATGCATTTGTTATTAAGGCTTAGTATAGACATAATATGGAGTTCAGGAACTAAATTAGAATCTAACTGACTGAACAATACGCCTCTAGTTGCGCATTTTTTCTATTGTTTTATTAAGATATCATATGACCCCTTCAATATAATCTGATGATTTATTCAAAGACCCATCTAACTACAGCATATACTTTCTGTTTCAGACTAATTTAGATGGAATTTGCTAATTACTATTATAACAATGAGTCAAAGAACACTTGTGTAAATACGTTGAAAGATATAGTCTTTTAGCGAGTATATGACCAATAGAAAGAACACTTATGTAAATAGTTAGGAAGAAATGTTTTAGCAAGGTTAAGCGAAAAAGTTGTAATATGTATTTAGGATTCGGTCAAGAAATAGTTAAAGGAAATAATTTAGTTATTTCATTATAAAAACGTATTTGGTTAGGACCCGCCAAAGAAATCCATTTTGGCATCAAATAAGGCGAATGAATGCGCAAATGGTGTGTAAAACCATGCTTTCCCGTCTTCGTGGGTGATAAAGATCAAGGTGTAGTTAGGATATGATAGTATGAAATTTATAGGAAATAACGCAATAATGAATCAGAAAATAGATCGGTAGTTAGTTAGTGATAGATAATCAAAATGTTTAGATTAACACGGAATATGAAGACGGGTTGACGTTCGCGTATTTTTAAGAAATTCATCTTGATTGGTAGTAAAATCGTTCGAAGTTAAAGATTGAGTGTTACACTATAGTGTAACAAAAATCAAGAAAAAGAGAATTTTAGTTGGACCTGAGAAATATGAATATGTGAACTTTTTTCGAATTAAATTTTATATCGATTTCGAGAATAACTGTTTACATTTCGTCTTCTGAAGCGTTACCATCCACAGTAAATGTTCCATATATGTAATTCTTAAAATTTGGCAAATTTAGGACAATTTGGATAATAAAACTGCTAGTAGAAAGGATTGATCCATATTACTACTTTTATTATTGAAACTTTCAAGGATATCGTTATAATAAAGCATTTCTTCAAGAATTGCTCAAACATTATCAGAAGGGGCTCTTGCACAACTTCTTAGGTTGTAAAATATATCAATATTTACAAAAAATAATTGGAAATAATAAAATTTTTTATTAGTTATTAAAAATTTGTGAACTCAATATTTTAAATAACAGAATTCTTTTTATAATTAAAATAATTTTGGTAAAATTTTATTAGCTCTTAATTTTACATAAGTAATTTTGAAATTTATGGACATTTTTAATTACGATTTATATCTTAAAGAATTGTCATAAAATTCAATCGAATAAAATATGAATTAATAATATTAAGAATAAACTCATTAATATTTAATATTAAAAATTTTTGATATATTATTTTTAAAAGATTAATGATTTACTTGTTATTAATTTATCTTAAAAAAGAGTTTTTTTTTCTCTTTGGAAAATACTAAAACAATATTTTATAATTATTTCTGAACAATTTTACCTTCTAAAAATGGAGAAAAAAAACCACACATCGCGATAAAATTTCACATTACTGTGATAAAAAAAACACACCCTTTTTCTTTATTTAAAATAATATGTAAAATAAAGAAAAAAAAAGAGTTAAATATATGTAATTAAATTTAGGCTTCAAAATGATGGCATAAAGTTAAGTAAAGCTTAAGTACTTGTCGAAATAAAATACACCTAATAGGCGTCATTAAACTGATTAAACAATTTTATTTGATTTATTTAATTACAATCGATTGAGCGAAGAAAACCTTTTTCAAACTGATTTTTTTTCGCGAGCCATCCAAAAATTTAACACGAAAACATGATTTTTTACATTCAATGACTTTCGTTATATTACTTGTGAAAATTTGAAATATCCAATAGCGTTACTACAGCCAATATTGGGACCCAAGCCCTAAAGTCCTGAAGATTCAATGGGTCTCAGATCTTCTTTTAACTTCCTTTTTAGACAATGTTTTTTTTTAAAGGATGTCTTCTCGATAAAACGCACAATATATCAAGGATTAGGATTCACAATTACTAGTTGCTCTCTGGATACAAAATAATAACTTGATAACTGACTTCGGCAGTTCAGGTCAGAGTTGGACTGGCTATGCAAACTGAACCGGGAAATTTTGGAATACCGGCCTAATTTCTCTGAAAAAACGGTCGATGATTGGGTAACTTTCCAGTGGTCCAGTCCAAGTCTGGTTCAGGTTAATCGGCAGCCTGACCGCCACTGTGAATTTTATACACATAGTCGCTTGAGATCATAACAAGATACAAAAATGACAATAAATAAATTTCAATTGCACACCTTCCGTATGTGATTACATAAGGTTTTTCGAACATATCTTTTAAATTCAAGGTAATTTTAATCATTTTCTTATAATGTTGCGTGAGTTTAAATCAGTTGCATGCATTTTTTCTTCTTCTTCAGGCTTTCTTCAAACTGTTAATAAAATGTGCATATAAATACCTTTCACATTGTTTGTAGAGTAAACCTGTTTTTGATGAACTTGACCGACTACAAAGTTGATATGATCCCAAAGAATTGCAACAGATCTCATTTCACTTTCATCCCAACCGTTGAAGAAGTGATAGTAAAATTAATATTTGAGATGAAATCATTAGTTAGGTCCCAAGGTGATCATTTTCTTCTATGCTTATTTTCCATACCGTTGGTTCTTTTAACAAACAAAACAATTAATCAATTGTTATTTTTCATCTTCTCTTCCACAAGATAAGACGCTATTTAGAAGTCGAGGTTATTCATTTCACAATTATCATTTAGACATAATTTATACCTGAAGGTTATTAAAAGAAAAAAAGAAATCTATACTACCTAATATAAGAGTTGTGAAGGCTTTCTTTTTGGAATCTTTTATTCATTTTTAGCTTCCGTCGATTTTTATGATTTGACCTATGTTTTTTTTCGCTCCTTTCGTGAAATTAATTCATCTTAAATGAATGCAGATCATGGACTTTATTTATAAGAAACAAAAAAGAAAAATTAAATATATATTTCAATTTAATATAATTGACCATTGTGTATTATGATTTCCTGACTCCGGCTGTGTTTTTAAACTGAGGTGCTTATAACTATTAGCCCGCAACAAGTATGAAAATTGGGTTTAACCTTTTTTTCTTAAAATTAAACTATATCAAAGGATTTTATTGTAATTATATGGCAATTACTTAATTAACTTTAAAAAAAAAAAAGAATAAAAACGAAATAAACATGATTTTACACTCGTTCACATTAAATTTAAAATTATTAAGATGTGAAATTTTAACTCGAGAACGTGTTAAAAGTTTTACAGTTCCATCATTAAAAATTGGTCCATGAATGGAAATGAAAACGAAATTTTTAATTTCCTTTTTATACAAAAATAAAAGAAAGAATTTTTTTTTAACTTTTGATGATCTTGAGGAGCATAATTTCTGTTATTTACAAGCTTATATATTTTACTTTCCGAAAAGAAAAATGCTTTTTTTTAAAGAATTTTCGACCGTCAACCAATATTTTTTTTTTTGCTTAAATTACGAATTCGCGTTAACATCCATTACTAAACAATTATTTAATAATAATTAAAATTTTATATATATGGAAAATGTAATTAAAAAATTGTTTAATGAAATTTTAATTTGTTTTCAATTTATTGAATTTTTTTGAAGCATTTCTTTTAATTGAAATTGTTTAACTGAGATTTTTACGTATCTATTAAATTTACCTTGTGTTCATGACTGATCCTTGTAAATGACTGTATTTCGAGGTTTTTGGCTTATGTCATATGGACATCAGTGATTGGACCCCATAGAGATGTGATAGTAGAGATATGAATATTTTGTCTCATGTAAAAACTGGTGTTAAATATACGAAAAACAACAAAAACATAAATTTTAAATGCTAACTGAGATAAAACCTAGTTAAAATATTATATCTTATTGTCTGAGCGACGAGTCATTATCTTCTAAACCTGTAAAACTTGGGATTGAATCGTTTGGAGTAAGCAAGCCAAAAGAAAAGTTACCATTTCTCTTGCATAGTTTTGCATGGAAACAAGGGAAACGAAATATCCAGTTAATTTATCGCTATTATGTAGCTATTATGTAAGAAGTAGCAGATGTAAGTTTTGTTCATCTAACTTTTTATAGATGCGCCTAACATTTTAAGCAAAATATACCTTAATTCCATCATTTGTTCGCTGAGATCCGTGGTCTTGTTTAAAATAAGTTTCCACCGGACGGACTACGGGTAGAATGACCCGGTCTCCCGAATGCTGCATGTCGTAAATGTTAATGCACAAGTTTTTGACTTTTGCCTCAGTAAGTTTGAAATGAGAAAACTTTTATAAAATTACTTATAACGAATGACTTTATTATGGAAATTAGTCCATATTTAGGGTCGATTTTAGCTGTTATTATTAAAACATGGAGTTTATATGGAGACTTCAAAATTGACTTGAGATTGACTTGAAACTTAACCCGAGTTTTTTAGCTTTACTAGATTGAAAGATTGACTTGAAGTCGACTTCAAATCAGCTTCAAATTGGCAGGCACTTGCAAACAAATTTTTATTTTTTAAGTTACTAGTTTCGTTATGTTCATACTCCTTTTTAATATTTCAAAACGATTTGAAGTCAATTAAAAAAATGTCTATGATCGGATCGACTCAAGTCGATGTGAATTCGATCTGCGTTTTTATGGATGATTTTTGGATTGAAATCGACTTCAAGTAGATCATGTAAACGCCATATATAGTATTGCCTCTTTATTATTCCTAAAGACCGGATCTTCAAAAATATATTGTAGTTCTGTTCGCAAATACAAATTATCGCAAGTAGATTCGAATTTAAAATGATCTTCGTCTTTACGAATATGGAATTTATAAACTCTTTGTCCCATTACATATATTCTTTAAACAGAACACCTTACGTAGGCCACCAGAAAACACCACTGTTTCCAACAAATTTAAAGTCAACTTTCAATTAATTTAATTATTATATCAAAAAGTGTCACCAACTAAAATTAGTAATAATTTTCATAATTATTATAAATATATATAATTTCACCAAAATTTTGAAATACTGAAAATAATTCACAAATTACATAGAAATATTCGCTTATTGCAGAAAAGAAAACTACCCAAAAATAATTTCCGTAGTAATCAATTTTAAAAGTGTCCAAATCTAATTTGATTGCGCGAACGTAATCAAAAAAAAAAAAATGATCTATGTATATGTACATATGTGTGTGATTATCCAATTTCAGTTACATTTGGTAAAATACATATCTTTTCCTTTTTGGGAAGTAAAAAATTCAGCGAAACTTTTGCAATGAAAAAAAAATCCAAAGACATGCGGAAATAATTGATACTACACTTAGTTGATCTAACGAACCGGTAAGGTGTGGGCAATGCAAGGTAATTTCATACAATTATATTTATTCAATTTTGTTGTAAGAAAATCTTATCGAAATTTCGTACACAATTTCGGTACAATTTTGAAATCCTTAGCCAACAATATTGTTTTAGCACAAAATGATCATAGATATTCCCTTGATATTTCCTGATCATGGGTATTCCCTAAGCGTTAATAGATTTTTCTATGCAAAAGACACGAATCATACATCGATACATCGACATATCACGAATTACAAAGGTAAGGGAATACACCTAATATATCATAAAGCAAATATAATAAAAACTTATTTATTTCAAGATCAAATAAATAATTATTTTTAAATTTAGATTAAAAAATATAATTAATATCATTACATGTCCAAATCTTTAAAGGGCCTAAAGGTATACATTCCCAAATTCTTAGGTTTGATACTGACAATGACTGCCAACCTTCGATATTATGAAAAGATGACCATAAACTATTGTTGGTTACCAATTTCTTTGTATTTTATGAGAATAGAGAATCATCTTTTTAAGGGCCAAGGTGAAATAAACAAACAATCATTATTGTAACAACACGATATGTGAATTACATCACATTACTGACCCAAATCGAAACCGAAATCAAATTGAGCCCTTTTCTTTCAATTACTATCATAGACGTGCTATTATTAGTAACCTTCAATTAACAGGTGATATTTACTTTCATTGTATATTTTAGGTGGGTATGAAATAAGTAAATGACTCTTCAATTCTCACTTTTTTAAAGTGAATGCATAAAAATTCGGCCCTTAGACAAAATGATTTATGTTTTGTAGAGCATAAAAGTATGACCCAAAAAAAAAAATTATTTTTAAATAAACAAATATTAGAAGGTTTTAGATATAGAGTGAAAATACTCTTAAAGTTATGAAATATTTTCTTAAACAATCATGTAATATATGTTATAGTTTAATTTGTTCTAGTTTATCAAGAGTTATGAGCCTTAGAAAACGCGGGAGTTTGTGTATCCCCAATTTCATAGATGACAAAAATATTTTAATTATTTGAAAGGATTCAGACTACTATATCAAAATATTGTCTTATACTATAGATAACATGCAAAAGTTTAAGAGATAATGGCGGAAAACAACAGAGTTGAATGGTGAACAGACTATACCATCTCTATAAGGATAATAGTACAAAATTACGCGGAGAATCTTCTGTATGGTTTTCTTTTGAAGTTGTATTTTAGGAACAGGAATAAAACGTTATGACTGTTATAATGAATGACAAACCCATACTCAGAGAACACGTATAAAATACCGTTATGATGTAAAATATTTTCGGTCAGAACTTATGATCTTTTTTTATGACAGTTATTAGTTATGAGCGTGTCAGAATACCAATTAGTCTTTAAAAAAAGCTCTGACAGTGACATCAAGTTATGACTACGCTGAGAATAGACGGCAAAGTCTAGATTTTCTTCTTTTTTTTAAAACACAACTTATCGGTAATAATTTATGACTATTTAAAAAATCCTTGTTCTTACATACTAAAGAGATATTTATGACTATGAAAAAAAGGATTCTTACAGGAGTCATAATTTTAGTCAGAATATTTTGATCATTATTTTTTTGTGACTCCAATTCAATTATATCATCATGTAAATTGCCTTTATATCAAATTCTATTGTTCACATGATAACTTTTTGAAACACTTGCTTGATAAATAGTATCAAATCTTCCCCGAAAAAAAACTGACATAAGAAGTCACTACATTATAACACCTACCCCTTGATATGACCTACTAAATTCTGAAATTTTAAATTTTATTCTTTTATTGATTAGAATGAATATTATCTTTGCACTTGTATCATAAAATTTCTATAACCATATGACAGATGAAAACTCATTTGTTCACATATTAAGTATAATAAATCAGAATCTCTTATATACGCATAGTAAAATAGAAATATTGTCCCAACTGTTCTGAAAAATCAAATGGTAATCATTTTTGGTCCTTTTAGACATTGTATAAATAAATGTATATAAATTCAAAACATATTTTTTCCTCATATAATGAACATTTTCTATACATACTATAAAAGGAAAACACAACCAAATAAAAGCAGCATTGATTATGATGGGATTAACTATAGTATTTTTATTTTCTTTTGCCACCACAAAATTCAAATGTAATAATGAATATACCCTCAAATAATAATATGTATAATTTCCTAAACATATTCGTATAAAGGGTCTCTGAAAGTGCCCTCAATATATGATAGAAGAGCAATTGCAGCATCCCTTTATACTATACCTTATATCCTTATTCTTTGGGTATACTATATATGGTACGTATCCTATCCATATCATTTTGGTTTCACGAATGGAAGAGGGTGTACTACATCATATATACATATATATGTTTGTACAATTACGAACGCTTACATATAGTATATACAAAATGACAATTACAATATTTTTTTCTTTCGAAGAACGATGAACAAAAAAATTTCCACATAAGATAATGTCGCTGGTATTTTAGCATAAATTGACATTATTTTAGATTTGAAAATTGTCTATGCATATATGTGAACGCCCCATGCCAGATGGTATACGAAAGATAAATTTTGGTGTATCGATGTGAAAAATTGATATATTTAACCATCGTTCAGTAATATATAGAATGAAATAGTAAAAGTTACGTATACCCGAAAAAAAAGAAAGGATATCCTTTTGGTAGGTATCTAAAAAAATAGAGAGAAAAGAAGAAAATATAAACTGAGTATTTCATCCCGAATAATATGTCTTCTTTCTCATCAGAACATTTCTTATATTAAAATAAATTTTTTTATAAAATATGCATATATGAAATTTTCCAAAGCATTGTTTTTAATAATATCAACGAATAAGGACGAAAGCTTTTTTTGTATGTAATATATAAGGTTTTTCAATAAGAACTTTGTTTTTCAATAGGGTTATATTTGTTTATGATGACAGATATCTGATTCACGTTTTTGATATAATTACTATAGAAGGTCTACATTTTATTATAATGGATTCAGTTTCTCTCGAAAATCGCAGGAAAATAATTCAAATCCATTATGAAAACGGGTGATCTTTGAAAAAAATCATCTTTTCTGAGGAAGCTCATTTTCTTTTGAATGGCTATGTTAACAAGCAAAATTGTTGCATTTGGGCCTATGAAAATCCAAGAGCATCATCTGCTCGTACTATTCTTTGATGTGCTTTATGGGCCACCAGCATCATTAGGCCGTAATTTGTGAGATAGGGTCACAATAATGCTGAAATGTCATCGAAAATTTTATCAAAAGAATCCATATCTGCAAACATAGTTGTGGCGGATATTTCCCAGGTATTTTTTTTAATTCATAAATTGTATAATTTCTTGCAACATATTTCAATAAAGAAATTCAAAACTTTCATCCAAAATGTGTGTTTAATTTAAAATTGTAAATAAAAGTTCGTATTTGAAAACCCAATATATTAAATAAAACTAAAACAATCATAATCAATATAAATAAATTTAACAAAAAAAGGGATAAAGCTGGCACACGTTCCTTTCTCATATTAGATACATGTACATAATAAATGTGGTCTTCAACCTTGTACAGGATACACCTACCAAAGGGGTTCGAAATATCAAGTAACGTTAAATTTTATATTAAAGGTTCCATTCGTGAAAAATCAAATGTTGAATTGAACTTGACAGTGATGTTTTCGTGGAAATTTTTATCTATATATATAATTTTATAGTGGCGCCATGTCGGACGATGTATTCTTACGATATTGTTTATATTTTCTTTCAGTACTTCTTTTCCCCAAGGTATTTTGTACATCGCTTTTATCATTATTATAATATTATTTGTGTCTACACTTTACTGACATTGATTTTTATCTTGAAAATATATAATTTAATAACATTTACTGACAAGAAAGTATTCAATATTAAATAATGACAGATAAACAAATAAATACAAATACTATATAAAAAAAAAATGAATAATCAAAAATAAATTCAATAAAATGTTATTAGGCTGATTTGTATTGGATTGTATTATTTAATAACCAGAGCTACACAATTTGATTGTATTATACCATTTAAGATATAAGATGAATTCAAAATTCTCAGACTACGTATATATTTGAATTAAAAATCCGGTTTATTAACCCATTAACGCCGGAAAGAACATTAACTTAAGTTACTTTTTAAATAGTAAAGAGCCAAGAACACAGAGCGAACTTGATAGTCGTCTGTTATTAACAACGACAGGATTAGGTGATTTTAACCATTGGATTTAAATTTCGTTAAATTGAATATCATTCAAACAATACAACTATTATTCTTACTTTTGTAAACGATTCAATACTTATTGTTTATTTTGTATTAAACACCGAAAATTCCTATACTTTTTCCCAAAAGACGTTAAGAAAACATACAGGACTCAAATTTGCCAAAAGTAAACTTCATTTCCATCAAAAAGGAAGCGGAAATGAAAAAAGTCGGCATAATAAAAGTGTCCTAATAACACATAGAAGTATGATTTTGAATACCACTCTTTGAATAGAACGTCGGGTCGGCGTTAATGGGTTAAACTCTTCACTTAACCTTTACGACTTTTAACATTTTTTTGAATGAATTAAATTAGGTTTAATATGAATGCTGAGCTAAGACAATTTAGATCTAAATTATTGCGTTTTAAATCTTGTTCTTGTATTATTTATGGTCAAAAGAATTTATTAAACTCAATTTTCAAAATTTTGGAATTCAAAATTAATGAAATTTTCTTATTTTTAATTGGAGATTTTGGCTAAAAAAAATTCCATTATTTGCAAGTATTGAATGCAAACAATTTCAATGAAATAAGATTTTCATTGAAATGAAATCAATTAATTAAATTGCCAAAATTTATAAACAGTATAAACTCTTGGAGGTCCACGAATATTTTATCCAATATCTTTTATATAATTTTTGAAATTAATTTTTAATTTATTTTTCTCTAAATTTTAATTTGATTTTCTTTTGTATTTTTTCAATTAAAAATTGATACATAATAATTTTAAAGATGAATCGAATAAGAAATTGTAAACCTGCAAAAATTTTGAAAATTCAAAAACATTTGATTTCCAAAAAGTTTGTAAATTTGTTATGTAAATTTTTAGTGATTAAAAACTGGTAGAAAAGAAATGTGGGATTATAAAAGTAGTTCCGTTTCTGATCTTCATAAATATCTGGAAAAAGCTTTTGTTGCTAGGTCTTAAAGTAAACACGTCTTAGTTCGAGAATCAGAGTCTAAAATCGTGTGGTTCGGCATCTGAAAGTTATTTGACATTTTTTGAATATATCGTATCCCGTTGTGTCAAAGTGGTTCTTTAGAGACAATATAGAGGCTTATATTGACTGCCACGATTTCATCCCTTACAGCTTTTACCTCTTAAAAAATATGTAGCACTCAGTTTATCATAAAATCTTCCAAATTAAAGTTAAATAATATTTCGATCTCTTTTACCCACGCGACCAAAAACATTTTGCGCGTTTGGTTGAAACGCTGCCTAAGAGGACCGTAATGCCTAGATGAATTAATACATTCTTAATTTAGATAATTTATTCCAATGAAAAATTGAAACAAAAACTTTATTTAACTACCATAAATATTGCCCATTTCGATCAATTTCCTGACAGAGCCATTGTCTTCCTGATTAGCTAGACATTTGAAACTTTTAGAATAGCTCAGAACACGATGACAATGCATTCTTTTAATACTTTTAGCCATCTTTAAACAAAATTGAATTCATTTTCAGTAAATTTTGTTTTGTATGGAAAGTTAGTTCGGAAAAAACGTGGTATATAAAAAGTTCTTTTTATCTTGTAATTATTATATTCATACACCTTACAATTGTACAGAAATGCACTCCAACTTTTCTGCAAAGGTTTTATCTTTTGTTTCAAGTAAATAAAAATAAGAGAAAAGAATGAAATTGGATTCTTTCAAACAGAAACGCTTTTCTATGAAATTTAAAATGTTATTTGTAGAAAGTTCCAATTTCAATTGCTACATTACGTCTTTTATATAACTTAATATCTACCAAAAATATTTAATTTCTCTTTTTTTGTAACCAAATCAAAACCTCTTTTTTCTGCAACATTTCACTATTTGAAATTATTAAATATCTTCTTAATAATTCGCTCCAATTTCATGATTCAAAATTCAAGATTTAAGAAAAATTAAGTAACGATTAAGGTTAATCAAAGTAAAATTATTCACTTTTATGTTTTGGTTTTTGTATTTCAAGTCTTTCATGTTAAATTTTTTCTCCTTTCATTTTTATAAGAAAGCCTTTTTTAATTTTCAAGAAATTTAAGGCGTATATAGTAAAAGTAAAGTTTTACAACTCGTCGAACTACTGAATATCGAAGAAAATTTACCAATTGTACAAGGACAATTTTACGAAAATATTAATTAGTGGGCGCATTCAGTATAGACTACTAAACGGTATATAATCATGGTCAAAGTAACCGATCCGGACGGAATAATGTTTTGATTTTTAAGAAAATATTTTAAAACATGTTTTAAAAAAAGAATTAAGTTTTGTTTATTTATGTTGGACCTGTAAAAATTAAATGTATCACGAATTTTATAACCACTTTAAATATAAAATAAAACATTCTATACAATAAAATAAAATTTGACTTTTGATCTTATTTCATCGAAAAAACATATAGTAACTGAAAATCGGCCTATAGCCGACTTTTGGTAGAAATGGGACAGAAAAACTGTCGAAACTAACATTATTTCAAGGTTTTTTCTTCATAACTTTGTTTTCTCTTTTCAAATTTCTTCTAATTTACAGGTAACCCAGACCCTGATAGCAAAAGTCTAATCTGCAAATTTTATTCAAATCTGTGTATCAGTTTTTAAAATACATCAAAAAAACTATATGAAGACAGTTATTTTCTCCTAAGATTATTTCTTTCTCCACTATCCTCGGACCGATTTGACTGAAATTTAACATGGTATCGTCTATTTGTGTAGTTAACCTATATAATTAATTTAAACAAAATTGGTTCACAAATTTTCCAATTAAATCCTAAAACCCGGAAACAACAAAATAACAAAACGAGAAAACTTTCTGGTCACTCTGGACCGATTCTGCTGAAATGCAATACCAAACCAAGTTAAGGAATAAGGAATTCACATTGCAAATTTCATCAAAATCGGTTAACGTATTTTTGAGTTATCTTGTATACGGATTTACGGACGGACGGATGGACACTCATAAATCGATATAACTTTTGATTCTCTACACAACTATACCGTTGAAACCACTCTACGACGATTATTTTTATGTGTTACAAATGCAGTGACAAAACTGATATACCCTCTGGTAGTACCTACCATAGGGCATAAATATGGTAAATTTGTTCAATATCTAACATTTGCATATTTTCGATGTGTTTTTAGAAAATTAAAAATGTATGCTAAAATGAAACTAGTTTTAAGAGGAGCTTTGATTATAATTTTTGAATTTCGTTCAAATACATGAAAAATGGCCAAACTTATGACATTGGATAAAGGTTTTTGCACTTTTGAGTTCATTTCTTTATATGTTTTAATTTATCTTATAAATGCCAGCAAATAGAATTTATGATAAAAATTAAATTCAAATTTCTTAAAAATATGAAAACTTTTATTCAAAATCTAAAAGATTGTACTCAGTTTTTGTTACAAACAAAATTAATTTGCTTAAATTATGGAAAATTCCAGGTTTATGGATTTGTAAAACGAGTTTAATTTTAAGTCTAAAGAGTTAATAGATAGTCTTAAATAAATTGCAATCAAGATGATCTTTTAGCGTCTCAGGTATTTTTATTTGTTCGAATTAAAAAGTTTATGGACTTTCAAAAGGACGCATAAATGTTCATATACCTCAAATAAAATATTAACAACAACTAAATAAACGGACAATCATTGGGACAACAGGACATTATTTGTTAAGAAAACACGCTAAAAGACTGGGATTGGTGCAAATAGATCTCTGTCGGTACTGTGGAGACATAGGAATGGCTGAAGACATCAAACACATTCTATGTGAATGCACAGCTCTCTCTCGAGCTCGTAATAACTTTCTGGGCAGCCATTTCTTCGAAAATCTAGGGATGCTTCAAGCGACTGTCATGGGTAATCTAATGAAATTTTGAAGGAAAATCAAATGCTTCGGAGAGGAATAGGTACCCTAAACGGGTAACTCTTGGTGCCGTAGGGAGCACAATGGGCCCATAAGGTGCCTGGTGTTGTACGCAGTACCCCTACTCTACCTAACCTAACCTACCTAAATTAAATATTTAATTAAGTTTTTGAAATTTCAAAACATTTCAAAAGTTGGTCTTGAGCTGGATGAGAAAACAAAAAAATCCTAATAAAAAAGTTCCATTCGAAAAAAGCAAATAAGATTTCAAAGTTAAAATTTCTGTCAAGGTTTGAAACCGGAAGGTCAGTGTATTCATTACATAAAGAAGAGCTTTGGTTTTTGGGGCGGAAGCTATGTAGTATGTGTACGCTGAAGGTTCGAGACCATCACTTCACTATTTTCGAAGGTTAATTCTTGAAAAGCAATTCATTTTATGATATTCAAAATTATAAAACCCCAAAATTAACACACCTCAAATGTATTCAAAAATTTAGATATATTGTATTTCTTAAAAACTTGTTTTTTAGTTTATTGAAAATTTATTCAAATTTAAAACAAGTTATAGAGATTTAAATAAAACACAAAGATTCTTTTGATACAGACTCTAAAATGTTCTTTTGGTGCACAAGGTTGGTTTGTGCAATTTTTAAATGTTATTCTAAGAACTGTACAGTCCCTCCTCTCTAATTTGGGCTATTTGAGATTTTCATTCAAATATAAATTCATTTTATTATTATATAATTGATCAACAACTCATGGAGAAAATATGTCCCAATTTCAAAAGCCTTCTCAATAACCAGTGATAGTTTAGATACCTACCTAAAATATGAACACTAATTGGAATATATATAGTGGCTTTTGTCTCAACATCATCCACGAATTGAATTTCAGTTGAAATTCTATGGTTTAAACTCGGTTACCTGTCCATATATGGCTTTAACACTACTGCTAAGTCCACT
This sequence comes from Xylophagus ater, assembly GCA_963422695.1. Classification (NCBI taxonomy): domain Eukaryota; kingdom Metazoa; phylum Arthropoda; class Insecta; order Diptera; family Xylophagidae; genus Xylophagus; species Xylophagus ater. The sequence goes on from OY730481.1 coordinate 8,766,689, forward strand.
AACAAACTTATCCACTGATTAGATAATGTGATACTATATAGACCCTATTATGTTTTTCTATTTCAGCGAAAACCTGATAAAAATCTGTTCAAAATTTTCCGAATTTACTTGGCCTAAACACAAAGGAGGCGGGAAAACAGTTTCCAGACACTTCACTAAAAAGAAAAATCATAAAATCTGAATGATTTTCAATTTATCACATCCTGTTCTCTTTCGATTCACTAAAGGCGTGGGCCTTTGTATGACATGGAACCGACAATGATTAAATATTATTAATTTTAACATCATAAACAATGTTTATGGGAAATTTATTTAAAGAAAAAGTTTTATTTTTTAAAAATTTCAAAATGTTATTTAGTTAATTACTTAGCGACTTTGATTTTATATAGCGACGATTCTATTGTTGCAAATTCTGTTCTCACATAACAATTCTCGATATATTGCTGATAATTTTCAAATTTTATTTAATCAAAGAAACCATGACTTTTTAGACCTTGTAATATCTTCTTTTTAAATAAATAGTGTTTTTGTTCTTGAAATATGAAAGTGAAAAGAAAAACACAAGACATAAGACTTATTAGTTTTTTGGAACAATATTTAAAACGTTATTAAGCTCTATAAATTTCTATTTTGCCGTGGCATTTGTTGAACAATTAATTTAACTGGCATTAATTAAACTAATTAATTACATAAAATCAAATTTCTAATATTAATTTTCAATAAAATATAAATGTTCGAAAATCTGATCGATTCTTCTTAGCCATGACATGAACCATTGATCATGGCATATAATTGCATACTTACGGGCATTTTATATTTACTTTTCTCCTATATTGAATGGAAATAAAGTGTTGTGTTAGTAAAAAAATGTGAAATTCTAATTTTGATGTATTATCATTTTTTAAAAAATTTTGTATTTTACTACGTTTTTATTAACTCGCTTTCTTGTTTGTTTGTTTGTTTGTCCAGTGCAAAACTTGCAATTGATATTTAACTAACTTCCCGACTAGCTACACATTTGAAACTTTTATAATAGCTCAGAAGACGATGACAATGCATTCTTTTAATAATATTAGCCATCTTTAAGTAAAATTAAATTCATTTTCAGTAAATTTTGTTTTGCATGGAAAGTTAGTTCGGAAGAAAAATTTTAAAAAAGTATTTTTTAATACATAGAATTATCAAGTTTCTATGATTCAACGGAAAATTTTAAAACGTCGTATATAAAAAGTTATTTTTATCTGGTCTTGTTTAAAGATAAATTCGTTAAAAGGAATATCTTAATTTATGAATTAAATTACTAACATAATTAATTATAATCGTTAATGGTAGGAAATATGAAGTAAAAGGTCAAACAGAATAAGTATCAACGAGACTTTCGAATTAAACTCAAACTTCAAGTCTTCTAGACTAAATTAGCGATCGAATTTCTGAATTCCTTTTCATCACGCCAAATCTATTAATGGAATCTAGGAAGAATTTTAAATTTTTTCTAATATTAGCGTTTCAAAAAAAAAATAAATTTAAGAAATTCAAATTAAATTCATAAAAACGAGCACTATTTCAAAAACAAAATTTAAATTTTATTCAATAAAAAAAGGACAACGAATGAATGCATTTGATGGTGTCCATTCATTCTAGAAGAAAAAAGAATGTGTCCGACGAAAAATTTCATTAAAGTGGCATAAAGTGAAAAATAAATATTCAGAAATGAGAAAAGGAAAAAAAAAACAATAATAAAAATAAAAATGGGGAGTAAAAAAATAATCTTTTTAAAAGGTTCATAATCCCTGACAAAGAGTATGCATAAAATTGAGTTTTGTACCGAAAATAAAAGCAGAAACGAAAAAAAAAAGAAAAAATACTAGAAAGAAAATTTAATAGAAAAATTCACCATAAGAAAAGCTTCACAAGAATTTTTCTATGTTCAAAATTATTTGTTGAAAATGACGCATGTGTCCCCATTTAGGATGAGGCTTACATAAAGAATATTTGATTTTCGAAAAAAAAAAACGCAAGAACACAAATTTTCCATGTAAATGAATCCTCCAATTTACCATTGTGAAATGTTTGCACTTCCTTTCTTTTTTTTTCCTCGTTTTTCTATTATTCACGCGAAATAAGATTTTTCCAAAGAAATAATTTAATTTTCTTAGAAATGAATTTTTTTTCATACATATTTACTTAACGTAAAAGCTTTCTAATATTTTTTGAACACAAATATTATTATAAATAGTTTTCTAAAAGGACCAAGGACTAGAGTTTAAAGTTCTTGAATTTGCAGATGCTTCAAAAGACCTCACAAAAATCATTTTTACGTAATATTTCATTTCCCAAAAAAGGCATACAGAAAAAAAATTCAAAGAATACATTCATGTCCTTTTCCTTAATTTTCCGCGTTAAAAACTTATTTATTTTGTAATTCAAAATAAAAAAAACTTTGAGGACACAATGTATATGTTTTCTAGATTTACGCCACGTGCTAGAATGTTCAAAACAATTTCATTTTTTTCTTCCTTTTTGTGAACAAAACTGACACCTTATTCCGCCCATTTGGCACGTGTCAATACGCATCCTTGTTCAAATATTTTTCATTTATGTTAGTTTCGGATGCAAAAAGGCGCGAGCTTTTTCAAATTGAAGGGCAAACATCATACTGTGATTGTGCATTTATTTAAGACACGTGTATCTCACACTAAATAGAGTCTCTTACTAACCGTTCTATCCTGAATAGGATATCCCTTTAACAAGAAGGACACGTTATCGAGTCATTTCATGGTACATTTCATCCATTGCTTATTATGTAGACAATATATTTTAAACAGTATAATACGGAAACTGAGGTTTAAAAATCATTTCCCCTTTTATTTGGTATATAATTGAGAATCATGTCCTTCGTCCTTCGATATGTGTACATATAAAATTATATTGAATTTACTTTGATTTCCTGTGTTTTTCTTTTGGGCAGAATTCTTTCAATATATAGTAATCCATTTTCATATAGAGAGCCCAAGTTATTTACATTATTTGAGGCGTGTGATTAGGGCAATCTCAAAATCAATGTTTTTGTTATGATAACCACTTTTGTTTTGTTCAATTTAATCATATTATATTTTATCAGAAGAGAGGATATCAGCTAATGTTGATTTTTAAAGAAATATTTAACATTGTTCTTAAATCATAATTATGGAGATTTTATTCAATAAAATAATATATTTTATAAGATAATTATTTAAATATATTAAGTTTATTCTATATTTCATGAGAAAATGAGGAAAATATCGAATTTAGGTAAGCAATTTGTTTTTTTTTTATGTGCTTAGAAATACAAGAAAAAAGGATCGAAAGTACATAATTATCATAATCTTTTACGTTACGGTCCTAAGTAGACCTTGACCTCCCTAAACACATAATAGTATATCCAAAATAACGATAGAAAATCATTTAAGATCATAATTTTTATATAGTACACATAATTGGAAATTTAGAATTTGTTTGACCTGAACATTTTGTGAAAGAAAATTCTTATGAATTATATAATTTCGTAGAAAACTTTGTAAACTTAAAATATTTGTGGCCTTCTATAAAGGTTATAGTAAAAACAAAAATATCTTAAAGACATTTTCTTATAAAATTAACTTAAATTTAATGAAATTAACTTGCGAACAATTGGGCTCACTTTAATAATTGAATGATATTTTTCGGTTTTAAGAAAATAAAATTAAAGTAGTTTTCATTTTAAAAGAAACTGTCTGTTTTTTGTCTAACACATCGGTTCTTAAACTATGGGTCGTGACCGTACAAGGGGTGGCGAAGTGAAATTCTGATGTCACGAAAATCGCGAAAATTAAAGTCAAGCACTTGAATTTGACTTTATATGCTATTTCACAAACGCACAATATTGTTACGTCGCTATTCGTTATAATTAAAACACTTTTTTTTTATATTCAATACTTGGGGTCGTGAATGAAAAAGTAACCAATTTTATTAGAATTGACTAACGTAATATCAAGTTATAGTGCATAAAAAGAATGGAATTAAGCTGATTTAAAGTATGTACTTAAATAGCTTCCTTTTACGCCTCATGATAGGTACTACCAGAGGGTTTTGTTAGTTCTGTGACTAAGTGTATCACGCATAGCAATAATCATCGGAGAAGGGTTATAGATCTGTAAAGAATCAAAAATTATATCGATTTATACATGTTCGTCCGTACGTCCGCAACTCAAAAATGCATTATCCAATCTTGTTGAAATTTAGAATGTGAGTTGTTTATTCTTTATCTAGATTTGGTATTGCATTTCAGGAAAATTGCGAAGGGAAGTTATAAAGCAAAAACCAGGGAGACCAGAAAGTCTTGTCATTTCCTTACGGTTTTTCGGTTTTAATTGGAAAGTTTGTGGACCAAATTTATTGAAATTATTTCCATACCTTAACTACTAATATTGTACCAAATTTCAATGAAATCGGTACAAGGCTAATGGGGAAAGATATAGTCGTAAGAAAAAAAAAAGTTTGTTCATAAAGTATGTACTTTGAAAACTGCAATACCGATTTCAATAAAATTTTGCAGAATAGATTTATGCTATTAGAGAAGCTTACTAAGACTTAGAGCGAATTTGAAAAGTAAAATAGTTTTAGTTTTGGATGTTTTTCTGTCCCATTTCTGTCATAGGGCATGTAATCAAATAAGTACTAGCAGATCAAATGGTATGTTTTCTTTTATATTTTGATTCCTTATAATCTTAATAGCAAGTGTATTTATTATCCTTGTTAGTCTGATTATTCTTATATCCAGAATAGTGGATTAAATTTCTTTATCCGAGTCTTCCAGGCAGTCTTGCATTTTATCCTTGTACAATTCCTTTTAAATCAAGTTGACTAAAACATGAGTACACAAAGGATATCAGGAACTTCAATAATATTATCAACAAATTTCATAAAAAATGAAACAATATATTTGCTATTAACAAAAGTAAATAATAAAAAACGATAATATTTGAAAAAAAATTAATAGAATTTTGTTTGACTTTTCCCACAGGATTTTTCTTTTTTTTTTTTTTTTGTTATTGAATAATGTTTATTTTTCAAATTCCATCCAATATTTACATATTAGCTAAAGAAGATGAAAAAACCATTGCACTTAAATCATAAAACCAGAACAAAAAAAAAAGGTACCTAAATGTAGGACTCATTTCCAGCATGTGCTCATTTTTGTGGTGTACCCGAATATCATGAAATCATAAAAGGCAAACATGAGTAACTCATAAAAACAGGGCAATAAATTAAGGGCACGTCTATAGTATATGTTCGGGTAATTTTTTGTATTTGTTCACTTTTTTTTTCTTTCTTAACAAAACACCGAATGAATTGGAGGGCGGTTGGTTGACTGAAAAAGGAAAAAAATACTATATATAAAAAGAAAAGGAAAAGGTTGTAAAACTGTCGCATTGTTTGTCATAAACCAATTTTTCATTACGAAATTCATGTCCTTTTGTTATCCTTTATTGACGATATCAGAGTTAAAATGAAATGAGAAAAAATGTTTAGTATAAAGAAAGTATCCTTTATGACAATTTTTGGTGTTACTATATGCTGACAGAGTTATTTTGAAGGGACTACGCAAATTACTCAACTAAATACAGCAGAAAAAAGGATCTTGCGTTCTTAATGAACGAAGAAGAAGATAAATTTAACGATCTTTTATTTAATAATTATAGCTGACTGGATCCTTGGTGTTACAGTCAACAAAATTCAAAAACCCTTTTTTTAATTTTATACTTTCCTATTTTGATATTATAAATAGGTTCAGATCTTTGATTGTTGGGAGCTCTGTACAGCAGCTACTGATAGTATGTTATAAAATACTTTTGAGTTAAGCTGAGTGAATCTGCATTTTATGTTTCAAATTTTAAGTTTTTTTTTTTTTTATAATGGAATATCTTGTTTTATTCTTCGTCCTGTTTGGTCCTTTAATTAGTCTTCAATACGTGAATTAAGATACAAAGTTTCATAAAAATTGTGGTGAAATTCCTTGGAATTAATTTTCCCTAAACTGTGTTTAAGCGAGAACCACATATATCTGCAAATCGGAATAGATTATAGTTTCAGGAATTCTCTTTTGCAACCAAAACTCTTTAGCGCACACCTCACGGGACATATTTGTGCTTTTTAACAATGATAAACAGCAGATATATTTATTTGTAGCCCTGCAATGGTGCCAAACATGAATATAGAAAAAATACTCTGTTTATTGTTAATGTGGTGTATTAGCAAAAACAATATATTATAACCAGATATCCCGTATACAAAATGAAAGTTTTTTTTTCAATTTTATTTCAGGATTTTGTAAAGCAGGTTTGGGAAATTTGAAATGGAAGTAGAATACACAATCGGACAGTGAACCAAAATCATTGAACTTTATTTTGAACATCAACGGTCCATTGTTTTGCCTCAGCGTGCATATCAATAATGAGCGATGAAGCCAATTTCCAATTAAGTGGCTTTGCAAACAAGCAGAACTGCAGGATATGGGGTATGGAGAATCCAAGAACAGTAGTTCATCAACGACAATAACACACACTTAAGCGTACTGTTTGGTGCGGTGTATTGTCTGGGAGGATCATTGGCCCGTATTTTTTAGAAAATGAAGACGGTGTTGGAGTTTCCATCAATAGTGCTCAACACCGATGTTGGAAAATTGTTTAAGGCCATCTGTGGCAAACCATCCAACCCTTTGCTTCCAATAAGGTGGAGTCACAGCGCATGCTGCAAGAGACTTAAACGGCTCTTTTAAAGAATACCACCGCGTTCATTTTGCAAAATTACAAAATTATTTGCGTAATTTTTCAAAAACAATTATCTGATTCAATAGCAATGTGATTTGTTATCGAATTTCCAAGAAAATTTCTAGCTTGTGGAAACAATGAAAATATACGCAATCTAATAAAAGTTTTTTGGTTTTTCCAAAGTATCATCATCAGTGGCGCTACAACCCTGTACGAGTCTTGGCCTTCTCAAGTCTGCTTCGCCAGGAATCTCTGTTTCTCATAGCTGTCCTCCAGTTCGTTGTTCCGATTTTGACAGCATCTTGATTAACATCATTAATCCATCGCAATTACGGTCTGCCGGTTAGTCTACTTCCTTCTGAGACGGTGTTTAAGACTCGTTTACAAGGGTTGTTATTATTAGACCTGATAACGTGTCCTACCCGCCGAAGCCTCGCTAATTTTATTATGGTGACGACATATTGTTGTATAATTCGTACAGCTCACTGTTGTAACTTGGTCGCCAACCATCACTTTCTCATATACCTCCAAATATTTTTCGTAGAATTTTTCCTACGAAGATGTGCAGGATGTTTTCATCCGATTTATTTATTGCCCAGGTTTCTGAGGCGAATATGAGTACAGGAAGGATCAATGTTTGGTACAGTGTAACCTTCGATTTTCGAGAGAGTTCCCGGCTTCGAAATTGTCTAGCTAGGCCAAAAAGCATTTGTTGGCTAGCATGATTCTTCTTTTTATCTCACCCGTTGTGTTATTTGAGGTGTTTACGGATGATCTTAAATATACAAATTCTTTGACCATTTCGAAATTGTATTCATCTACGGTTAGGTTTTGACATATGTTACGACCTCTGGCTTTCGATACTGATGAAACCATCAGCTTGATTTTCCAAAGTATGGTAACTATAAATTATAATTTAGTTTAGTCTACGATTGAAAAAATTCAAAAATATCTCCCACGTTAAAAAACATATTTAAAAACAATATTATTTCCTAAAAAGTATTTTATTTATTTAATGCATAAAACCATCTCTTCAAAAACAATATTGAAACATATTTTCCTTTCACAAAAAGAGTTACAATCTAAAAAAGGATTAAAAATTGAATACATGTACTTGGAATAAAATTTTAAAATCAAAATACTCGACTTAGTATTAAATAAACATTTACAAGATTTTTAACTTTAAAAAAAAAAGAGAAAAGGAAAAGGGTGAAATTTTAATTGAAAGCACGTGACCAATTTTTCTATGAAAACATTTATGAAATTCATTCTCACATATGAAAAATCAATAAAAAATATGATTAAATTTGAATGAAATCGATTATATCGCATATGGACCTAGTTTTAAATCGTTTTAAAATAAGCAAGTTTAAAATTTTTTGGAAGCAATTAAAATGTTCATGCCACGAAAATGATGATGGATTGATGTTGTTGGCGATTCCTATTTTTCCCCGATTAAATTAGTTTTTAATAACTTCAAATTAAAATTTTATTCAAACAGGTTTTCAAATTGTTTTCCTAACATCTGTCCGGATATATACGAGCCGGAAGATGTGACACCTTCCTTGATCCTTTTTCAATAATATTAAAAAAATTATTTTCTCAATAGAATCAACTCAATTGTAATAATCTCATTTATATACCAATTTTTAGATAGGCACCAAAGTTTATTGATTTAAAAAAGAAAGCCTGAAAAAAAAAACAAATCATTAATCATGCGAATTTATAGTTTCCTAAAAAAAAAAATATGATGGTGTTACCTTTCTGCCATATCCTTTGATAGATATTTTGTATCAGAACGTTACTAAACTGCTGTAACCATCTTCTTTACTACAAAAGAGTACTTGATGAGAGGTGTACATATTTTTTTTCTGTTCGCTTGATGCCAACATGGATGAACTACCACCCATATTGAATGATGTTTTCATAGTCACAGTCACTCATCACAATACTCTTCCTTTCATTTATATTTTTCTACCATATTTACACATAGCTAGTCGTTAGATTTATGATGGCACTGACTCCTGAAAAAAGAAAAAAACAAAAACATAAAAAAATCGCATAAACATAACAATAGCATAGAACAGAACATAAATAATGATGTATAATTCGCGAAAAGGGCTCTTATGTCAGTGCGTGAATTTTGATATTGCTTCGAAAGAGTAGTATTGTTGGTATATTGTACATACTATGCCCGGTTTGAGACACATTCCGCATATCTCTAGGAAAAAAACAACAACAAAACACAAACCTACAGAATCATCATCATCATCATTATTAGGATATTTTTTTTTGTTGTGCCCTCCTGTGGTTATGAATCCATCATTACGTCAATTTTGTGCCAAGAAAAAAATAATTTAGTATAATATTTAATGTGTTCTATACGTCAACAAAAGAGGTCGTATTTTTTTGAATATCAGCAAGAATAAAAAACCGGGTTATACCTATTTACAGACTTTCGGTGGGGTGATTTTCTTTTACTTTTCGCCCCTTTATTTTCAATTTTCCTGTAAAATAAGCGGAAAATAAAAAGAAAATCAACATTGACAATAATAGCTGAACCCCTGAATACCTTCTATATACCCCAAAGTAAACCTCTTTGAAATAAAAAAAAATTAATGTTGCGTATAATAATTTGGTAATAAATGGAGTCGCGTATATATGTATATAAACCTTTTGCACTTCTTCCTGTTTCTCTTATTTACTTTTTTCTTAAGGATATTAAAATTTGAATTTATGTCCTATATATATGCCTGTATGGATATAGTTTTAAAATGCCAGGTCTCCTATGTCTGCTAAATGTTTATCAAAAAACCTTATAGAAATGAAAATTAAATTTAAAGCTGTAATAGAATTTTTATAAATCTAAATTTGTCGGGTCATGAATAAGATTTTAGCTTTAGTTCTCGGAATGTGATTGTAAATAGTTAAGCAATATCAACTTACACATTTCTTTTTAAAGCTTTATGAACTAGAGATAGACTTATTGCTGCATTTGGACATTTTTGGATGTTCTGAACCCTGTGACTTCTTCTAGTTTAGTTCATATCGAAATTATCAAATGATTCTCCATCTAGTACATTGCATATCTCATCGATTTTATACAGATCAATGTTCTGGAATTTCTCCTATTATAAATATGAATGTTATAAATCTTAAGTGAGTTTGAAATTGGGTATATTAATTAAAGAACGTTCTGAATGAAATTAATAAAATTTGATACATTAACGAGTATTTGGTTAATTTTTGAAGAGAAATTCTTGTTTTCAGCTAAATTTAGGCAAGTTTTCGGTTTTTTTGAAAACGTATTCAGCAAAAAAAAACTGCCATAAATAATTTTGATGGCAAATAAAACTTGATACTTAAGTTAAAATCGGAATTATGATCAAAACTTCTTCTAGTTAGATCATAAACAGTCCTTTCCCTGAATTGTACACGCATTTATTAACCATTTTCAAAAGCCACTGTTTTCTACATCCAAAAAATTGTTCAGTTGTAATTTGACAACTGAATTTTAGTTCTCACAACTTACCCCACGACTCCATTGGACTTATTTCAAGGCATAATTTCAGTCCGACTGACAAAAAAGTCCAAATTTTCGAGTCTCTATTTGACTTTTTTTCAGTCCGATTGAAAATATGCCCAATTTTTAGAGTCTCCATTAGACTTTTTTTCAGTCCAACTGAAATTCTGTCTTGAAATAAGTCCAATGGAGTCATGTAATTATTTTTCAGTTCTGACAACTAAAATTCAGTTATCACAACAATAAATTCAGTTGCGGCAACAACCAATAACTTTACAATTTTTCTGCGCGTTGCATCTTAACATATTTATGTTATGTTATGTTATGTTATGTCGTATAAAATAGCAATGAAAAAATAAAGAGGCCTTATCAGTAGTATGAGTAGTGTTCTAAGAAATAATTTTGGATATGCATTTAATTGGATAATACGCACTAGAATTAAAAGCTTATTTTAAAATTTCCCAATAAATGCTTTATAAAATTTCTGATGAAATTTAAATCATTTTCTACGTCACTGGATATATAAGATCCACTCAATTTAGGTACAAAAAAAAACACATAGACTTCAGACATTAATAGCACACCTTCTGCTTTGGAGGATTGTAAATCATTCCTTATCAGGTGCTATCAGACCGAGTTTATATGATTTTAAATCGACATAAAATTTAGTAAACAACTAACATAACATAAAATGTATAAAACAAATTCAAGAAAAGTATAACAAAAAAATGCATTTTTTATAGAGGAATATTTTCCAGGCCCTTCCAAAGGGACAGTACAAGGCTGTTTAAGATTGATTCTATCATTTGTGTAAATACGGATATTTCCTAAAATTATTTATAAACAATAAAAAAAATACTAATTTTGTCGAAAATATAATTTATTACTATTATTGTTATACAATATTTTTTGCATTAAAAAAAAAGCGCCGATCATAATACTTGAATTGAAATTAACCGCGCGATTATCAGTTCGATCATAAATTTTCCGATTAAAGTAAGTTAATTAATATTGCACTGTGAGTGTATATAAATCACTGACTAGAATTTATTTTAGGTTATGTTTTGTTTTCCGTGGTTTTTTTACCTATTTTTTTTTTCGTTCTTTTATCAAAAATTGGTAATAATCGAAAATTAGATATTATAAATTTTTTTGTTTTTGTTTGTGTATTTATTTGAAAAAGTAGCGGCAGTCGATTGATTGTCTTTTTCGATTTAAAGGATGGATTAAAGGGATTAATAAATATTTTCGTTTTTTTCTTTTGATTTCATATTATTTTCGGATATGTTTAAGTATTTTTTTTTTGGGTTTATCTAAACTATAAAATATATATAGAAAAGAATATATTTTCAAAATCACTGTTTGCAATTAATTTTAAGTAATAGGTGAGTATATTTTTTATTATTTTTGTTATCAGTTAATGCCATGTGTAATCATTATAAAAAAAAAAATTCACAAAATTTTGGTGGGTGCAATTAATTTCAATCGATTTCTGGTACCGTAGTAGTAGGAAAATTTGTATACTGTGTTTTTACAAAAACTTAATCCCATTTCGTGTTATACGAGGATTTCCTCATTTCTAAAATTAGAATATTATACTAAGGATCACACGATTTTCCAACCGTTCTGGAATAAAACCGAGATTTCAAACTATATCGTGTTATTCGAATGTAATTTTCAATTAAAATTAAAAACTTATTAAAGGATAAACAAAACAACATACTTTAGATTCTTCATGTTTGTGAATCCTTCAGGTAAATGCTGGATAATTCAGCACCATAATAAAAGTAACACCAAAAAAACTATCACAATTGTGATCCACAAGAATCGTACAAAAGTAAATTTTCAATCAAATTAATTCAAAAAATTACCTTATTTGAAATTTTCCAAAAAAATGTTCTCGTCCTATCCTCGTTTCGTCCGTGTTTTTGACCAATTCAACATAATGAAAACATTCAAAAAACTGGACACTGGACAACAAAAAAACACATAATATAACAACAAAATTTTTGGAGTAAAATCTACAGAAAATTTCAACTCCGCAATGAAAATATACAAATTTTCTGTGTTATCATATTACGAAAAATTCCTCCATTTCGATATTAAAATGAACCCCTAAAATCTGTGTCTAAAATCACGGCGAAAATAATTTCACATAAGTATAGGAAATACTGATGATGGGATATTATAGATCCCTTAAAAAAAAAACTCACACAAACATAATATTTGTATCCAAAATTCTTGACGCAAACTCGAATTATGAAAATTTTTTTTGGAATCCCCAATCCAATATCTCTATAGCAACCTGCAAATGGTTGTAAATAGAACAGCAAAAGAATCATTCAAGGGTGTTTAATTTGCCCATACCGCCTCTATAAAATCAAAGAATCTTGATAACACATGGTATTGTCCATAGGCGGAGTCTTTGATATACTTGGATTTGGATGGGTATTCGTGAATGTATGAAAATACCATCTGTTTTTCTTGGTGGAAAATATATACAAGTGTTGAGATAACGACATCGAAGAAAGTAGGCAGGGTGAAATTTTATCTAGGTAGTTGTAAATACTGTGATAATACTACTACTACTACTGGTATTTTCTACTACTGCTATTTTCGACCTAGCCTGTTATCATAATATAGCAGCTCACAACACCGTCGCACATATATCTAAAGGATATTTTTGATTATAAAAAAAAAAATATTTTTTTCTTATTTTTATTTTTAATTAATTTAAATCGATATAGTAATCGTTTTTTTTTTTTACATTTATTAATTAATATGTCATACGAACAGATTATTCTGGTATTTGGATGAGATATATACTCAATGAGAAGATATACTTGTATACCTTAACTTACATATTGTTGGATATCATTTTGTGGTACAAATATTTCACTAGAAGCAACAAAAAAAAAGATGGACAAAAGGACAACATGAAATGGTTGAATTGATTAAATTTCATCCTGAACATGCCGTTCGGAGTTGTTTAACTTAGTAGTTTGGAAGTGATTCAACCAAAGAGATTTAGATATACAATACTATTATGGGCAACAATCTATATAAAGAATTTTCCGGGTAAATAGATTCAACAACATTTCTAGGAATATATATATGATATTGTATATAAGGGAGCGCGTTTTCAACACAGAGTATATATGAAAGAAAATTCACAATTATTCCTAATTATCCCCTTTTTTTGGGTTAATTTTTTAGGTTCTTGGTTTTAAAAACGGGTTAATAATTATGTCGGAATTAATTATTATTGTCACTTAATAATTTTTAAGATTTATTGGAAAATATAGAAGATTTTCCAGGATACTATTTTGGTATATATGTTTTTTTTTTTATAATATTGATCCTGAAGATTTGGTTCATGTTTGTATAGTTTGGATTATAGTTATTTGTTAATTTATTAATTACTTTTTTTTAAAAAATTTAAATTAATTAAATTATTATTGTAGAAATTTAGCTCACAAAATGCAATCATAAATATTGATTTAAAGCATACATAATTTATTTAGTCTAAAATGGAATTATGTTTCGAAATAAATTACTTTAATGATATTTTAATAATTGTTGAACTAATAATTAAAAATTTGCAATATTAAATAGTTTGCTTACACACATTACAATTTATTCAACATTCAAATAAAAGAAATATAATGAAAAGTACATGTTTCGTTTATATGTTTTATTCAAATCAGGAGGAAAAGTGCCCTTAAAGAAACCCCTTGGTCATTAGAAACTGATGTTTAAAAAGGTCGTACTAAATTTGAAGCAAGTAACATGATGTGACCAATATTATCAATTATTAGGAAAAAGGAACTAAAATTTAGTATTCGCTTTCATAAAAAAAAGGTTCAAAGTTGAAATACTTAACAAATTGATATAATGGTTTGAAGAAATATATAATTTCTCCGAAATAATCCTTTTCTAAATCTATGATTGTTGCCTGACAACCTAAATAAATATTACGTCTTTCCAACACAGTATTAAGAGTAATTGTTTAACTTCTAAATCTGCAAGAAATTTTGTTTCTAATTCAACAGTTGCATTATGAATTAATTGAAAATTTCATATATTATTGATTTTCTTCAATATTTCGACCTTGCGTAGAATTTTAATAGGACTAATATTGGATACCACAATATACAGACGTTATAATAGGTGACCAATGTTCCTAATCTTCTTTTTTCTTACAAGTATAATAAGTAATTTTACTGTTTCTCAAAACTTTAAAAATCAACGCATACTAGAATAACTTAATTTTTTTTATATGGAATGATTCAAGCCTACGAACTCTTCTATTATATATATTGCAGGATTTAATTTGTCATCTTCAAACCACTCCTGAAGAGACTTCTAGGACACAAACTGATTAGGTAATGTCCTCATGTATTATAAATCTCTTCCTTGTTTATCACCAAATTGATTTAAATATTGAATATCTAACAAATTATTAAATTTGCAATTATAAAAGGAGTTCTTAAGGTTCTGTTAACATTCCAGGAGATGTCTAAACTAATCACATCTAATTCGATGTAAGTCCAACGAGTAAAAGTACATACATATACCATTAAAATAGGAATATTTCATTTAACCGCCGGAAAATCATAAACGTATAAATAAATATATATGAAACCTGAAATCTTAACTTATTAAAATAGCATTTAAAGAACTATTTAAGTATATATTTTTATTGAAAGTTACCTTAAAACTAAATTCATTTCATTCATTATCTTAGTTCGAAACGTGCGTAAAGTAATTAAAAGATTCCACAAATTGAATTCGGAACTAAAAAACGAAACCACTTAACGCTATTTTCTGGTATCTTATTCTCATTAAATTTCAATAAGTTTATGAATTATTCTCTTTTCTTAATCTACCTAGACCTATGTCTGTGTCCAAAAGTTTCCTCAAGAGGAAAAAAAAACTTTTTTTTTCTACTTTCTTTTATTCTGATATCAAATAAATAATAAAAAAAAAACCTCGTGCGATATTTTTCTTCTGATGAATGTAGTAACAACCTTAAAATTCTTCCAAAACATCTTTAAAAAGTCTCTCCACTATCGTCAGTGTGACTTTGTTATCAGTTCTTTAACCATCAGAGTATACGAAAAACTGATAAGAGGAGGCCTTTTTTTTACTTTCTGTATATCTAAAATATAAAAGAGTCAAAAAATTTTTATTTAGTTACTTAAATTTTTGTATATAATATTCACATTTTCACATACGCGAGTATAAACACCGGAATATATATGTGTCCGCGATAGGCACCCACTATATAAGTTGTGTTCGTTTTACCAAAAAATAAATACTTGAACAAATTTTCATTCATTTTCATATACAAAAGAAAAAAGAAAATATATTTTTTATAAAAAAAAGTCCATCTCTTTCTCTGTCTCAGCTTTTTTATTTTCACAAATAAGTTTTCTATTTAAAAAGAAAAATACTTAAAAAATTGACTTAAAATTTTCATAAATTTTGATACGCACATACTTTTAAAAACATTTTAAATATGTATTTGTTATTTTTATTCGGAAAAATTTAACACGTTTGTATTTTGAATATTTTCCATTTTTCCGGGTTGGAGAAATAGAAAATGGATATTTCTATTATTTACTTATATGAACTGGTATATATGCATCCCTCTACTGACACCAAAAAAAAAAAACGAAAAAAGAAAATATCAGATTAAATAACAATAACAACAAATAACACCCCTTCTTTTGATCATACGAACGGGTAGGTTGGTTCATCGAATCCAGATAATATGAAAACATATTGATATATATGAAAGGAAAACAGGGTGTTGCCATATATATTCCACCCCCCTTCTAATGCTTCAGTGATTCTGCTATATAGTGTATTTTCTTGTTTAAAACTATAAATGTATTCGAATTTTCATTCTATATTTATACATATTTGTCCCGTCCTGATATAAGATTTACAATATTGTATATGTATATTTAAATGTATTGTATACAATTTTTAGTTGTATACGATTTTCTTTTACGTACGTCAACATCTCTTCTACAATTATACAAGATATTCCTGCTGTGAGATCATTTTTTGAACACAGTAGTAGGACAGTAGTAGCTCTAGCTCTAGCCTCTAGCCTACTAAACAATTTAAAATTACGAATAATACGAAAAATTAAAAAAACAATAACATTTTTTCAAGAATATTATTTTTTTAAAAAAATCGCCAAAACATAAAATACGGGCCACGGATGATATTTGAATCGGGTTTTTATTAATATTTAATATCGCTTAAGTTAATCGCCAGTTTATAACGAAAATTTTAACGTTATACGGATTACAGTGTGTGAGACAGTGAAGATATATTTTTGGGTTAGTCGATTTGTTTTTTTTTTACCGCCGGTTTTTTTAAGAACTTTCTTTTAAAAACTACAAAATTTCATTAAAAATCATGATTAAAAGTGTATAAACTGTTTAATATTATAAAAAAAAGTGTTTCTGTTCTTTTGAAGTAAATAAAATATAATATTTTACTATAAAAATTCATGCGCAAGCCGACAACGGAAAAGGTCCTTATTGCTTGTATTAGTATCCTAAAAAGAAGAAAAAAAATTTTTTGCCAAACGATTTCTATGCGTATCGAAGGAACATCATAAAGGATCCATATTAGAAACAGAAATTTTTGTTTTTTTTTCTGGGGGAGGAAAGAGTTCATTAAAATATAAAATCCAGTCCTTACCGTCATTGAATTTGGCAAAACCGTGGTGTTTTTTTTTCTTCTTCTCATTCATATCGTAGAGATAACATTAGAGAGACGACAATAAAAAAATAAGTAAAGATTTGTTAAATAAAATTCCAATAAATAAAATAAAAATTTAAAATAATTCAAAATAAATTTTAATATCCTAAAAGAAAATTCTTAAAATTTAAGAAAATCAACTTCGTGAAAGTTTTATTTTTTATGATCTAACTAAAAAAAAAAAGAGAAAATGTGCTAAAAACTGGCCAGACAAACAATCGGAAGTGACTTAACAAGGATCAAGATCTTAAGCTCTGAGGGTATTACCGGGATTTATTCTAGGACATACAACCTTTTGCAATAGTCGAGTATATTTATATCGGGTTTTTCTTCTTTTTTAGTGAGTCGAAAGATGTCCTTGTCTGACAAATTATTTTTTATTTAAAAGAAATTTTTTTTCGAATTTTCTAACTTTTAAAATATTTTTTTAATTATTAGAAGACAGTGTTTTCTTGTGTATTTTATATTTTTCTTGGTTTTTTTTTAAAGAAAGACTGTATAATATTTTTATAATTAAGGAAATGTGCTTAATTTAAATTAATATTTTTTAAAAAAATTGTTTAGATTACAATTTAAGTGAAATTTTTATATATAAGAAAAAATTATAAATATGATATTGTGTAATTTAATTTTTTCAAAAACCAAAATTTAGTGTTAAATAAGTTAAAAAAAGAAAAGAAAATCGACAATAAATTAAAAACAAAAAATAAGAAAATCAATTTTTTAGTTGATTAAATCGGAGTTTTCACTCAAAAGTAAGTTAAAAGTATATTTTTTTGTAATAAGCTTTTTTAATATAAAAATTCTTTTTATTTATGATTTCTGTTTTTTTTTTTTATGTGCAATAATAATAAATGAGGTTATTTTTATAAAACTCGTTAATATATTTCTTGTTTATTTGGTATTTTAGTTCAGAAAATGAAGATTAGGGGAAAGGGTGCACAGAAAAGTGTGCATTAAAAATTTCAAAATAAGATAAGATAAAATATTTAAGCGTTTTGTATTATTAACATATGAAAAAGGGTTACCAACAATATATGAATTTATATATTGGAATATTGTGAAATACTTAAATTAAAATTTAGGATTTGAAATGGTTTAACTGGTGGCTTAAACTGACAGTTACCTTCAAAATTATTTTGTAGGTTGATCTTATTTTCAGTCTAGTATAAGCGCCTTGAATTTTAAGAATCCATGTCCAAATACTAGGTTTTAGAAAGCATACTTACTCAAAATATCCGAATGAGAGATTAAACCTAACCTATGTTAAGATCAATTCTCTTCTCAAATTCTCGATGAACTAATTTCAAATGATTTGTACAAGTAGTAATTCATCATTATTTCTTAAAAAGTTAAATACAGAATTAATATAAACTTTTCACAACATTTTGCCTGTCAAATTAGAGCTTAAGTCATCACCGTAGGAGACTTAAATTTTACTTAAGTCTTGACTGAGAAATTCATATTCAAAACTAAGCTTAATTTCTAACTGGTGTTATTGTAAAATTCAATCTTAAAGGAGTAAAGCTTAAGTATCGACCAATTGGCCTTTAATTGAATATTTTAATGAAACTTTTCTCATCAAAACTTATCGTCGGCTTTTTAAAAAAGGATTTTTTCAATTTAAGAGTGTCCAATACTAGTACGTCATTCAAGTATATGAAAAATTTATTAAGCTATTTCATTAAAAATTGGTTGAAAACGTTTAGAAGGTATTCCAATTACTATATTAAATTTACATATAAAGGTTTATTACTATTTTAAGTAAATACGAGAAAAATGGAAATATTTTAATATCCTTTAAAGCTCAAACTTTTCATCTTCATTTTCTTTGCTTAACTTCATCGCTTGTTTCTAAGTTATCTTACCTTACGTTTGAGGCATTGTTTTTGGAAATTACTATGGCGATAATAACTTTAGCACCTCAGAATTCCAGAGAGCTTAACGCTCCTACATGATTAACTCGCGAAATATATTATATTTACTTTAAATTACATTGATTCATAAATTTTCTTAATTATGCGAAAACTATTGTTTAATTAGGTTTAAGATGTTGGCGCTTAAATTTTTGTTAATAATAGAAGTAATATTTTCAAATAGCATAATTCCGTTTTATACTCGTATTTGTTTTTAGCTTTTCTTCTTTTTTTTTTTAATTCTGGCAATCTTTATGAAATCTTATCTAAATACGCTTCTCAGCAATAAAAAATAATTTAAATATGGAAGAAAAAAAAATAGAATCGCGCAATATATACCTTCAAGTCGTGCTATCATAAATTAAAAGTTGGGTTTAATTTAAAAAAAAAGAGAAGAAGAAATTTAAAAGAAAACTAGTTAAAGCTTATCTTCGGCTCTTGAAATACAAAGTTTCAATTTTATGTTGAACTTTCTGTCAGATATTTTAGATGCATATAGTGTTAACCCATTTTGAAGAATACGCAGTTAAGTATTGCTTCTATTTAAATATAAACTTTGTCATTTAGTTTAAAGTTAGGAGAAATCCTTAAAAATAAAAATAATTCAATTTAGGACATCTAAAATATTTCAATCATTATGTAATTTTTGGGGTTTTGCTACCAAATACAATAGAAAACTTTATCTTAAAGGTTATTAAAATATTTAATTAATTTAATAAAGCTTAATAAGAGGAAATTTCCCAAAATTGAAATGAGATAATAGAGAAATGTTTTTATTATATAATAGTGAAAACTGAATTAAAAATTTTTGGTTTATTTTTGATGAATGATAACAAAAATATATGCAATTTTGACAAATGTTATAAAAGATAGATAAAATTGAACGCGTATAGAATTGGAAATAGTTGAAATAATGTATTTTTATGAAACTGTTTTAAAAATAAGAAAATTTATGTAAAACAAGACATGTTGTTTGAGATCAAAGATGTATCAATGAATCTAATTTTCACTTAATTAGAAACCTGGAATTAAACTTTAGCATTGAATTTTGAGTTAAAGAATGTAATCTAAGATTATTATTTTGATCCATAACAATACTGAAGAGTTGGCATACTGAATAAACTATAAGGAAAGGACAGAAATTCTCAGGCTATTGTGATATAGTGATTAAAAGAATCTGTACTAAATAATTTCCAAAGTTTATTGTGTTAGTTGTGTGGAATCAATCCGCCACAAACAATAATTAACTTCGGGTGCCTGATTTATATTTGTAAAGAATTAAAGCGTTCTGGAGGACTGCATTTTCTCTGAAGTGATAAAATGTATATGAAAAATTTTGAAGAAACGACGTCTTTTCTTTTTATCTTAGAGAATATTAGAAATTGACATAATTTTAACAAATTTGTTTCTCAAGGGATAAAGAAATCATATTCTAAAATGATTAGCAACTATAGTTTGGTTTCACAATCGATGTTATACTTGGGCATCTTTCCTTACCTGAGTATTTTAAATATCGTGAAGTATGCAATTATCATTTTTCTCATCAACAAAGAAAATTTATAAAATTTTCCTTAAATTGGAAATGTTTTTTTGAGAATGTAGAAATCTAGGGCATAGAAATGAAAAACTTTAAACGTTGATGTTCCTTAAAAGTTCAAATGTTTCTTCACCAATTTTCTGCATTCAATAAAATTTGTAGAAACATCTTTAAAAATATCTAAATTCAGTTTTCCGGAAAGAAACTTATGTAGAAAATTCATTTAACTGAAAAACCTCTTTGCCTCTGATATAGGATATCCGAAGGTTAACAATTATATTCATGTTTCTAACCACATTCATATCTACATCGAACAGCTTCCAAATATGTTCTCTCCAAATCTAGATTTCTACCATATTACAAATAGTAGTATATATACTCGTATATGAATAGACTACGCTTTCCTGAACCAACACAATAAAATGGACTTTTCAAAAAGGTTATCTTTTGCTAACACTATTTTAAGTGGCTACTCGTGGTTGTTACATTTCGAAAATGATACCACTATGTATATATATTTTTCTTCTATATAAAATCTTCTTCTTTTTTTTTCTTAGTCTACATATATTGTACATAACGACAGTATATAAATTACCTTTTTTTGCCACCACCAGAATATTGTTACACTTTCTATGATGACGACGGCAACACGTACAGAACCCATTTCAATACTAAAATCCAATTCAAGCCCAGAAAATTTCGAATAAAACCTAAAAACATAAATGTTCCACTATACTATAAGAAGAGGGTGATATGGCACAAAAAAAAGCTCTAAAAAGCTACTCCAGAGATTCGCTTCATATAAATATATACGAGTATATTGGAGACTAGTTCGAAATAGTTTAGAGTTAAGCCGATAAATCGATTGATCTGTTGCTTTTGGGTTTGTTGGTACTTTAGAGACCTGCCTTGCCTGACTCTATATATATGGTCATCTTTTTGTGTTCATACAAGGATTTAGAAGATCATCTCTCGCAGGTTGTTATATCAATGATTCTGTGAGACAGAGACCTTCGGGGTGACACAACAAAATCTATTTATTTTTCATATTCATTTTTATTTTGTTTTTAAATTAATTATTTATTTCTTAAAAGAATATATTTTTTATTTAAATTTTATGTTTTTTCAGTTCATTTTATTTTATAAATAATAAATGAACTGTTTTTGATAGTAAATCGTAAAAGCTTAAATCTGTCTTTTTGTGGTTAAAGAATTTTCCTGGGATGTGGAAAATTTATATCTCCTTTGGGGAATATCTTTAAGATTTATATTTGAAAATAAATTTCATATAAAATGAATTGCAATATAAACGACTTGTTTAGAAAGGAAAGAAAAAAGAAGAAATTTTCACGGAAAATTTTAAAATAAAATAAAAATTGTAATGTATTTATTATTTTGAACAATTGGACATATTTCCTTAATAAATTGCTTAAAAGATTAATTCAACATTAATATATAAATTGAATGACACCTTTGAATTTTTTCTACATTTTCAAGTTAAATACGCTCTCATTTGGATGGTTTTTGCAGCACTTTATTAAAAATCATATTTAAAAATACAATTTTGAGCAATGCTTTCTTATACAAATGTATTATTCAGCTCCACAAACAGTTCTAACCGACATTAGCCTCATAAATCTTAAAGAAAATGAATTTAAAATACTGATATTTTTTGGATTTTAAAAGAACTATCTCCAATGAAATCTATATTAAATAATATTGAAGTTATAGAAAGGCAAATAAAAAACTCAAGTACTGACTATTTAGTGGGTCCGTTCGTGTTAAGACACTCGTTGCTGATAACTGATGAATCTCGGACTTAATCCTTGTTCTAGCTTTTTCACAATTATTTATTTCTATCCTTCTATATTCGTGTTAAATGTTTTTTATGAAAGAGTAAGGCAAAATTTATGTATGATTTGCACTCAGACCCGAACTATAACTATCATTATCCTTTCACTGTTGGTAGAAAAACCCCAGTAATCCATTGAACACTTGAATATTTCTTTATAAATGTCCCTAATCAATATTTTACTCAAGTGAAATTACTATACTTATTTTTTTTTTCATTTTCCTTGTTTTGGAAAGAAGAAAATTTTTGGTTTGCATTCAAAATTATATTTTCACACATATTTCAATAAAAATTTCCTATAAATTTCCGTTTTTAATTTCGGTTCATTGTCCAGAAAGATATTTCATATAATATATTTTAACCTCAAAAAAACGCTATAAAACCACAAAAATTTTCGAATTTTGATTTTCTATTAATCACATCTGAAAATGAAAGAAAAAAGAAAATTTGTTTTTATTTTCAGAAAAGTTGAAAATATTTTAAGCTTAAAATTTCATATGATTTTATAAACAGTCAATTCATTAAATTTGTTCTTAAAATAAAATCATTTTAACTTCAATAAATAGTATTTCTTAATTTTAACAAAACAAAAAAAAAAAATGTTTCTTTTTGTAAATGGAAAAACTTATAAGCGGAACTTTTCAGCAAATAGAAATCATAATTCGTTGCCGTCATAATTATTATAAGCTCCATCATCTTATGTCTCATATTAACCAGATTTAAAGATTTCCATCTAATCTTAGATAATGCAGATAATGATACAAACGCAGACGGTAAAGATTATTTATATTAAACGAATAATCATTAATAATATTTATATTTATATTTATTATTTGTTTTTCTTTTTTGGGTTGGGAAATAGAGAAATTCTGCTAATACACATTGTGCATCTGTGAAAAATCATATTGGCATATATTTTCCAGTGATGGACTCAGAATCTATATCAGTGGTTCGTTATGGTAGTCTGAGGCCTAGGTAATTTACAGAGAGGTTTTTACACGGACTTCTGTACTATTTGCTTAAGCTATCCAAGGGTTTCCCGTCTAGAATTTCTTCCTAATAATATTTACAAGGAGGGTCAGGTCTATTATAAAACAGTAAACAAACCCAAAAGTTCTACACTGACCTCTTTGAAAGAGAAGTCGCTTTAAGAAAGAAGATCTCTTAAGAAAAAGAAATCTTTTTTTAATTAATACAAAAGAATTTAATTGAATTCAAACAAATTTGTTTACTTCTGTTTTTGAGGTTGATCAACGATGGAATTTCTACCTCCTTCTTCCAATAGCGCTGAACAAAGGTCTAAGTCTCTCCAAAAGAAAACACGAGATCCATATTAAAACACACTTATGTATTATACCTAGATAAAACATTCCTTCAACAGTCTACGGAATCAAGATGGTTGTAAACTTCATATAAACTTTCATATCAAACCGAACCGAACCGGAACTGAACGAAACCGGAATGGAACCGAATCGAAACCGAATCGAAACCGAAACGGAACCAAAATTAAACCGAACTCTAGTTTCTTTACTCCGAGGTAAATTTAAATTGAAAATAAAGTAACTTATGTGGAATACTTACACCTAATAAATACAAATAGGTCACATAATGACGTCCCCTATATTTGTTCTAAATTCTACATTCTAAAAGCGTGAGACTTTCGCTATCGTAGTTATAAAGCTGTGTAATATGGCGTATCATTTGATACTCATACGAAATTGGCACTGTTATTTGGTTGTGCAATTAGGTAGAAATCGTAAGTTAGTAGTACATTCCATACGTTAAATAAGTATTAAGACACAAGTATCACTAATTCGTCTCTGAAATTGCATATGTATACTAATTAATAGTGCACATCGAAAGACACATTTGATATGAACAAATACAATGCAAATTTCGATATTTTCTAATAGTGCCTACTTTATATCAACAATACTATATATACGCGTATATACTCTGTTCATATAAAACCCATGTCTTGACAAAAAACCATCTGACTCTATACGGTTAGAGAATACATTCAACAAATACTTCACAATCCTTGTTGATCCTCAGTTGATCTTTAGGATGTAATATTTTAATCACTTCGGATTACAAAAGATACGGAGTTTCCGACTAAAAGCAAATTGACTTAGAACATTGTAAAATGAAGTTATTCCAATAAAGAAAAATTTCAAGTACGTAAAGAAAAATGTGGAAATGGTAAACAAACAATAAAATATGAAATAAAATTGTCATCATAATATACAAACATTTTCTTGATTGAATTTTTTTTGAGATTTTCAATATTTTCTCTCAACTTTTTTTTTTTCCTGACATTGGGCAGATATTTTTAGACGTCCATTTTGTATTCGAAATAAAATATTTCCAATTAGTTAAACTTTGTGTATTTGTAAATTTTCTTTCGAACGAAAATACGAAATCGATTTATTGTAATTTAAAAGAAAATTTAACTGCAGATACTAAATATAATACTAGAATACTTTTATTATATTTGTATATAATGCTATTTTTGGTATATATGTGCAACAAATTTACTCATATTGTGGGGGTTGAAAAATGGATCCGAATCTAGTGTTCAATGAAGATAAACGGCCCCGCCTTGTCGACTACTTAAATTCATAGATATTTTTTTTTGTAACTGTATAAGAGAGATAATATGTATTTAGTACTTGTACATGATATTCACTTCTAGATATATTTTCCAATAACATTTTCTCGTGTTCTGTGGGAAAACCATATTGTGAGGTCATTTATTTCGAGAAGAAAATATTCTGTTGTGAAAATTCTCTCGTTTTGTGTACATTATTTTGCAGAATTCATTTAGAACTTTTGTAGAATCAAGTTATTGGTGAATGGTTACTGAACTTCTAGGATGTGTAATATCTATGGATAAAGGGAGTGCACTTATTTATAAGATGAACTTGACTAGATATGGAGAAGTAGATGCATTTATGTTACAGAACTCTATACAAAAACTATATCAGATTCGTTGTCACTTTACAAATAGCACATGTAGTAGACGATACTATATTTTGATTTAAAAAAAGGGAAGAATATTGAAAATAAAACAATGTTGTGTATCCCAATTTGTTAACTACACATCTGAGAAAGTTTGTCTAGCAAAATATTTTTATAAAGCTAGACGTTTCATAATTTTAAGGTTCAATAATTTGTGAACCAATTTTATATTAACTACAAATAAAGTTTAATTTTAAATTTTTCTAAAATTTAGAATAAAATTAATTTATTAATCGATCTTTTTTTTGCACTTAGATATTCTTCATTCATAAAAGTTATATATAACCGCCTCACGACGACGTTTCTACAGCATTTTAAGGACGTCGTTACGACAAAATTCCAAAACAAACAACAAAATTTCTCGACCATATTTCCATCTTATATAAATATGGAACGAGGCGGATTAGAAAATATGACAGATTCATCTGGTCTATGTTTACAGGATTTGGTTGGTGGCGGTGGTACAAATACAGGTAGCAATGGTGGTGGCACAACATCAGATCACTTACATAATCATCATAATTTACATGATACCGGAACATCAAGTGTTTCACCAGCTATTACCGGTTTAATGCCAGTCGTCTCAGGTGGAAGCGGTTTAAGTCATTTACATCATAATTCGCATGATGTTAATAATCATCATCATCACCATCATCATCATCATGGAATTGTACCGCCACATACGCCAACTACGGTTTTACATGAACCATTAGAAAAGTTAAAAAGTAAGTAATTCATTAAAAATTTACATAATTATTATTAAATTGTTTATTTAAAATTATATTTATTGTTAATCTGAAAAGTTTTTATTGAAGTGAAAACTAAAATTACAGCGCTTCAATCGAAGCTTTCAAATTTAGTACCTTAAAAGCGTTAATCAAGCCCTAGACTTTAATATAATTCTTATGAGTACTAACTTCTGTATAAGTGATTTATTTTTTAATAAATCATGTAATACCTGTTTTTTCTGAAGTATCCTAAAATTTTTACTTCACTCTGCAAACATTTGGATATGCTTTGTAAGCCCCGGGTTGTGCCATAATTTCTAAATAGACCTAAACCACTTAGGCGGACTTTGACTTTAAAATTGTATTTCGAGCCTCCGACTGAAAATTTGTCCAATTTTTAGAGTCTCAATTAGACTTTTTTTCAGTCCGACTGAAAATATGTCTTGAAATAAAATCAATGGAGTCGTGTGGTAAAGATTGTTTGTCTTAAATCACAAAAATTGGTCGTCTAAAATTTCAGAGACCTTTTTTTCTTGTTTATTCAACTAAATAAAGTACTCGAAATACGAAAATTGCAATTTATCCTTAAAATAAAGCCACTTAGATATAAAACGAAATTTATAAAACGTAAAATGGTTGAGGTCATATTATTTAAAACTAAATCGTTTTTTTCAGATTTTTTAAAGAGTTTTAATATTCCAAACATAACAAAGTGAAATTGTAATTTTTTTTCCTAAAAAAAAAACCTAGTACGTATAAGAAATGCATAAGAACCTTAAATTTTCTACATTTTTCCATTACACCATCAACTATATAATAAAACTAGATGCAGTTATGTTTACTTAACCACATTGAATCTGAATAGCAAACTCCCATCGTATAATCCGATCTTAATTAAAAAACTATTGCTGCACCTGATCCAATCCATAACTAATAATACTTCAGATTAAGCTATTATCTAATAAAAAAAACAAAGAAGAAAAACGAAACGAACAGCATGTTTCTTTTTTCCAGAATCATGTACAAAATATTATACAAACGAGATAATCCTTATTCGCCCTTAAATAAAATTTTCTTGCAACAAGTGTATAATATCCCATGTGCCCTTTCGTTTCCATATTTTCCATATTCTGCAACACTTTTTCATGATAATGTATGTACACGAGTTCCAAAGTATCCAAAGGAAAAAAAGGGTCGATATATTTCTGGTTTTCATATACTTCTCAGATCTGCATGACAAAAAAGGTGTCAAATCAAGTAAAAATATGTTCAACTTGAACAACAAACAAACTGAACACAAAAAGGACTACAAATCTTCTTCGTGTATAGGCATATTCATTAAATTTTGATTCTGAAACATATTCATTATCACGAATTTACGTACGTACACAAACTAATCGGATTGTAAAGTGTATTCCATTGATGGGAATTTTCGCAAGGCTTCTTTCTAAATGACTATTACTAAAAAAATTTAATATTTTAGATAAATATCAAATACATATACATAAATTCACATATGAATTTCTCAAAAGGGAATATATTCACTTGAATGAAAGCATAAATTTCACACTTCCTGATCGTTTTACATAACAAATTAGCCTCGGTGATGGAATTGAACAAAAACGAACAAAAACAGTATCTCTATCCGAAAGGGCCAAATTAGGAAGGAAAAATATAAATAAAAGAGTCGATAGTGTAAAAATGTTCCAGCTAATTGAACACCCTCTTATAGAAATATGTACTTGAATGACTTTTTTCAGCAGTAGTAAAGTGTTTCTTCGATATCCCGAAGGGTAACCGCACATTCCCTAATGTTATGTCCCTTTTTTTCCGAACTCTAACCATTCAAAGTATGGAATGATGATGTTGTCGTCGTCATTGCGTCTCCCGTTTTTGACGCTTTTCTTTTTTTTCGTTGTTCGGAAAATGAGAAGCATTTTGTATACAATTATGCTCTATTATGCAACTGATGAATGATATCGAATTACGATCAAACATAATCGCATTACAACTTGATTTTGTTTGTCGATTAAAGTTAATTGAGATACATAAAAATGATGATTAAGAAAAAAATTTTTTTTGATAAAAAAAAAAGGAAATTTATATCAATTGGATTTGGAGAATAGTAATTGAAAAAAATGTAATTGAATTTAATTCAAATTTTGCAATATTAAAGATAATTACAGTTTTATTGAAAATTAGAGTAGTTTATGATCATATTCTTCATAGAAAAATTTATCTATCCTATAAAGACCCCAATAACGGGGTAGTCTGCCCAATTGCTCTTGAATATATTTTCATAAGCAGACAATTTTAGAGCATATAAAATATATGAAGGATACAAGGCCGTAGTTAACTCTAGGCTACAACCTAGAGGCCCGCACCACAAAGAGGCCTAGACCACAGAAAAAAAACTGTTTACAAATTTTAATTTTGAATAGACTAAAATAACATTCAACACAAAATGACTGCGAGTAACAAGTTTCTAAATTGTCAATTATGTTAATTATAACCATTAGCAAATATTTTCAAGTATTTATCGATATTTTTCATGTAAAACATATTCTATTATAATTTTTGACCAGAATATTTGGCAGATAGTAGAAAGTACAGTATTCGTCTCCTTGATGTAGGGCCCGCACCACAAGTTCAGCCTAGGGGTCTACAGGTCACATGTTCATGTACCCGCTTTTTCCCATTTATACCCATTCTCACCTTATTGTTTGCTTTCCTTTCCTTGTCCCAGGCTGAATGATGATTCGTATTTGCTTTATTGTTTGGATCGGGCTGTGTGGTGATAGTGATATTCATTTCACTAGATGCGGCTAACTTAAGTTGCCCTATATATAATTTTTTATATTTATTTGATACTTGCATTTAAGCGATATCTGATACTAAATTAGTATAAATTAGTATTGACAGTAACTTTTCAATAAAACATTACTCACCTTTATCTATAGACCAAAGACTACTATTACTTAAAGTATTTCAATATTAAAGGAGACTTTAAATTACCTTTGTAAGATCTTAGATTTTCTAATATTTGGATATGCACAAATCTGATATAATGTAGAAGAACTTCCAATCGATCGATTACCCAAGAAATCTTAAATAATTATACACTAAATAGTAATACAATCGAATGACTTTTTAATTTTTAAGTCAAGTACTCTATAATCTCTTCTTACTCGAATTTTCCAATAACCGAAAATACTTTTTCGATAAAGAATTCATATTAACAAGACTTTTTACTCTTCTTACAAATCTCAAATGAAAGCAATTTGATTATAATTTTATTTAATATGCGAAAAATTTATGACTTAAAATAACAAACACTTCAACACTCCAAAGAGTATAATTATTGAATCATTTAATTCAAGTGGATTCTTAACTAAAAATAATAAGTCTTCAAAGATTTTTAACCTTTTTTAAATCAGACAGATTGATATCAAACAGTTCATTTTCGAAAGTGTAATATCCGTTTTGGTCCTTTCCGGAAATTCAATATTATAATTCCGCGTTTATATTCAATTATGTTTTGACATATGAAAATCTTGACACATATATATAACCGGAAGAGTTTCCCAATAAAAAATGCATACAAAAAATAATCATAAAAATAAGAATATTTAAAAAGAAGGAAGAAAAAAATGATGCACTTCTATCTTTAAGTACCCATCTTCAGTATGTATTTTCAACATTTTTTTTCTCTTCCGATTTTAGGATAGACCAATTACTCATTCTATAATCCCAGCCACTTCTGCCACATATTATAGTCGACTTCTTTGAACACGAATATAGCAATGGGAAGTTTTATGCATAAATATCTTTAAAAATATACATTTTCCATATAATAAACGAAATATGAGTCTAAATATGAAAAATAAAATATAGAAACGTTTATCCCGTATATATAGTATAGTTTTTTTTCTTTTATTTTTGGGATAATTTATCCGACAATAAATTTTTAGTTTTTATAAAAACACACACGAGAATTTAATATGAAAACTGCAAGACCTGAGGTATCTACTAGAACATGACTAACTATATATGTGAATGTAGGAATCATGTATATGAACGAAGGACGTGTTTAGGATAAGTCTGAACTCTGCAGTTTAAAGTTGATGTGGCATTATTAGTTTTGCAAGCAAAATAAACTATTCTAATATAATTTTCACGATTGATAATTTCTTTTGTTGTTCAACCAATGTTAGTCTATTCGTCCAAAATATGAATTCAAAATAAATAATAGTTAAACCACGTATATGTATGTCAAACTACCTATATAAGGATATACATATAAGCTATAAAATAACTTAGTTTTTCCTACCAAGATATGTTTCCTTCAAGTGCCTGCAGATAGTATAACAAGCTACTAAAAATCGGTTCCAAAGCTCTAACAATTTTGTAATGATTTAACCAGGCGGGACCCGCTGTATATGTAATAACTAGCTTACTTGTTCTGTGAATAAGATAACTTATAAACTTGCTATATTTTAGAATTAAAGTCAATGGAACATCGGTTAAGCTGTGCCTGATTTAACGTACATAACTTAACTTGTCATTATCATTGGGCTAAGCTACGTTTAGTGTATCAAAGACAGTACGTTTATGCGCATACTGAACCGATACGATTGAACCATTAGTCCACATCCTACACATAAACAAAGACCGGTTCGATTGTATCTTTAATGGACTTTATTTTGTTACGAACCAAATCAGACCGAATTGGTTTGGTTTGTACATAGACGTGATGAGTGAAAGCTAAGTTATGTTTAGTTTTAAGGGATTAAAAGTAAAGATATAGACTAGGATCCTTGAGTTTTCGGGGAACTCTCTAAGCTTTCCGCAAATTAGACACACATAAACGTATCCCTTGATACTGTGTTATTAAAGCGACTCTTCTTCCATCGCTTATATCAATGTGTGTGCTCACTTGTATCTTTGTGATTTCCATATCTTTGCATAATTTCATCTGTAATGAGGCTAATAAAAATGAGAAATTTATGAGATACTTCAGACTCATATTTTTCAAGCAAATATCTATTAATTTGATTCCAAAATACAGATTTTAATTATCCTATTCTATGTTTTTTTTTTGTATGTTTATCCGACCTACTCTCATCAACATAACTAGCAATAAAACATTTAAATAATTTGAATAAAATAGTTTCTTCGCATATAATACGATTCTCGCGTTATTTTCACATGTGAAAGTAAACATCAACGAACGAAAAAAAAAACAGCTGTTGACAACATAATTCTTGTTCACAAATTAATTATCGAGAGTAAAATGTCACCAGCCACTAAACAATTTTGTATACATATATGAATATATGTATTTAAAAAAACATATAAATTCGTTGTTTTTTCAGAAATTATGCTCAACCAAAAAAAAGAAGAACAGAACAACATTTCTAGAGTAAAATCGGGATGATCGCGTTATAGTGTCATGGCCTTGTTACCGAGTTTGAATTAATACCGTATTGATATGAGTATGAGTATGTAAATTGTGGCGACGGTATTTCACATCATCATCAACATTATTTCCCAAAAATATTCCATTTTACGATATATTCTCATACCCGAAAATTGTCTGAATTGGATGCACTACATGATTATGATGATGTTTTTTTGTCCTATGGTAGGTACTACCAGGTTTGTAACGCTTAGAAATAATCATTGGAGAAGGGTTTCAAAAATCAAAAATTATATCGATTTTTGCATTTCTGTCCGTCCGTCCGAGATATTCGATTTTGATGAAATTTACAATGGGAATTGGATATTCCTTAACTTCCACTTCAGCAAAACCAACAAAGAGGGAGCAAGGTTATTAAGCAAAAATCAGGCTCCTATGGTTTTTCAGATAAAATCGTAGACGATCTAGACGATGGTATGTGAAATTTCACTAAAATCGGTCTAAAGATAGTGTAGAAAGAAATAGTTATAGAAAGAAATAAGCCTGTTTATCACTGACACTGCAGACTCAAAGCACACCTTAAAAAACTAGGTCTTGAAAGAGGTAGCAGCTACAGATTCTGCGAGGGGGACGAAGAAACCCCAATGCATATTCACTCCGATTGTAAGGCACTACTCCGTAGGGGAAGGAAGCATCTAGGGGCATACTGCTTCTCTCCAAGTGAGATACAATCTCTTAAACCACTCCGGATACTAAAATTCCTAGGAGAAAAAGGCCTGGAGGAGGTGCTGTAGAATGGAAAGTTAACCTAACTATTGCACCAAAGAAAAGGGGGTACAACAGATCTTAAAGGTCGCAGTACAGGAACACTCTAAAACCTAATCTAATCGTGTTTTTTCGATGTATATTAAAAACTAATACATCGATTTGAATAAAATTTGCTGAATATATTTATGGTGTTAGGACCCAGGCTACATGTGAATTAGAGAGAATTTACAGAAGATAAAACAAAGTTATTATAGTTATAGTTTTGGTTGTTTTTTTCAGAGTTAATTCATTGAACTATGAATTGGTTCCCATTTCTATCAGAAGGGCATTAAAAAATCGTCTATAAGCCGATTCTACCTTACTAAAATGCTTTTGTTATAAGGTGAATGTGGATGTCTACTCGCTATGAACAAATTACGCGGCCCATAAACCGTTTTAATGGTTAATTTATTTCAGTTAATTTGTTTGCTGTCATTTCAATAATGTTGATGTTGTTTGAGTTTTAGAATAGATTTTTGAATATTTTAAATGAATTTTCTTTTACAAAATTCTTTTAGAAAATTATAGTAAAAAACATTTTTTGATTTTTTAAGAAAAAGGAATGATGTTAATGTTTTTTATAATACGTTTCATTTTTTATATATTAATATAAAAATAAAACAAAGGTAATAGTTTCTGCCAAAAAATACAAAAATTTTTGAAATTTTTCATATTTTCTTTCAAAATTAAAGAATTTCCTTTTGTTATTGAAATATCTTTTCATTTTCTTCAAATTGTAATACAGTAAATTAAAAGCTACTTTTAAATTTTCTGACTTTAATTTTGTGTTTTTAAATTATTAAAATAACATTTAAAAAATAACTAATTTAGCATTTTTAGTTTATAAATTCAAAAATTCTAAACACCTCAAAATATACTATTTATTTATTTATTTTTTTAAAATTTATTTACTCATATAATAAATTGCTTAGAGATTTAATGTGTATAAGAGGAATTAAAGTGAAATCTTTTGCTAATCCGAACTACCTGTAAATCTATCTGGAAACATAATGTTTTCACTAAATATATGGTACTCTGCCTAGCCTACAACCCACGATTGCTACAAATTATTAGTATTTTATTTTAATATAATATTTTATATATTGCGAACTAATAAATTTACTGGACTTCTCTGAAATTGAAATTTATCTGAAGTTTTCAATCGAATGTCGAATATTTAAACGCTTTTCATGGTCTTTTTATTTGATGAGATTAGAATTTGCTTTATGACCGGAATAAGAGTGATTTATATCAAATTAATTCGTGGAAACTTTAAAAATTATAATTACTAATTTCTGTATACTTATACTTACCCATTTATCGAGGACAAATTTTCAAAATTCGAAAGGGCTTCTCCATCAATACTCAACTGAATAACTTATGTCTACGATTTGGAGTTAAATGACTCTATCTAAACCCAGTCAGCTAAAAGTTGTACAAAAATTTTAGTATTTTTAAATCAGGGCCGATTTTGAGATGAACTTTACTGAATTGTTGGAGTTTTTAGGTACAAATAAGTAATTTTGAATGGTTTAAAATAAATACAACTAGAAATTGTTTGGTTTGCATCAAATATAGATGGTGTTTAAGGCTTAAAAAAAAAAAACTGGTAGTCATAGTGATTTCAGTTAATCAATATCGTTTAGAACGGATAATGTCCAGGCTGCTACTGCTTTCTCTGTAAGCTACTACTAAATTTGTTATTTTGTATAAAATCTTGTAGAATGTAACAACGTCTAATCACAAATAGGTATGCCTTTTTTAATAATTCTGATGTTACAACAATATCACACACACAATAGATAATACCAAATATACAAATGAGTTCATATCTTTTTAAAAATAAAACAGAACAATATAATTTAATTAACTGATTACGTAGATATATTAATAACCTATTCTTCTTCATAATCAAATAAGTGTAATTATATGTTTTATTTCATTATCCATTAACGTAAACAGCTTCATGATAGTGCGTCATAATATTTTGTTAACGCATGTTCCTAATATAGTCGAAATAAACAAAAGACTTCCTAATATGGATCTAAATAATGCACTTTACGTACTTATTTTTATATCAAAATATTAACATTATGCTCCTATGGAGTCCCGAAATATTTAGGTTTACATAAACTATTTATTCTTTTGCTGTTGTTGTGAAAACTTTGGTAATATCGTAGTAGATTTTCATCACCAACAAATTAAAGGTCTTGTTAACATGATCATCATCATCATCATCATAATCGTAATATAATATCAGGTTTTTTTTTTATATATTCTTCTATATGGGACTTTTATTTCTTCATATCTGGTCTTGTGTTATCAAGAAAACAACATTATATGTATTCAAACTCCCTGCTATTATATCTATGAAACGATATAAGAAAAAGAAAACATTTACATATATGTTAACCTCTAGAAAAATGTCCCGTGAGTTGTTCAAATATTTGAATAAAATAAGAAGAAAAAAAAACCAAAATGTTTATGGTAACCGCAATTTAAAATGCGTACAAATCTCATATGTGATACTATCTGATTTTTTATATGTGCCAACAAAATGCAACTCTAATTTAGACATTATGATCAAAGTTTACTTACTTGATTGCTTGTTGTTTTTTCTTGTTGTTGTTGGTTGTATAACAAATAATATTAAAATGGTAACAAGGTGCTAAAAGGGATTTTGAGCACGTTCTCTATACACTAAGAGAAGACAATATTTGCAGAATGATAGCATATACATTTTGATAAACAAAAATAACATAGAAATCTAGATACGCGTTTTTAAAAGTTTTATTTTTTTTTTAACAGAAAATTTCTATGATTTTTATTTGTTTTAAGAATATTTTTAAATTAAAAAATTTTGTTACTTTTTTTTTAAATAAAAATAATTAAAAATTTCGAGTAATGACGTTAATAAGTAAAGTCTGATGATGTTGGTTTTGTTATATAGAATATTTGTTATCACAATTCTTTTTTCTTTTGTATATATTTTAGGCCCAACTAATTTTAAGTAAATTGTATGCAAAAAATCCATGTGAACTTGAAAAGTTCAAACTTATATCATTTCTAAATCAACTTTATAGAATACAATAAAAATGGGAAAAACCTCAAAGCTCCAGCTTGGTTTTGGAATTTGAGACTTTTCAACTTTTAGCAATCTTGATGCTAACAAACTTGTATCAACTTATAAACTTTTTATTGTATTATTTTTAAATAATTTAATAATTGTCCAGTCATTAGCTAGTTTTGGCAACTGTTTATACAACTAACATTTAGTTGTTCACAATTTTGCTGTGTGTACAATAGTTAGTTGCATTCAAAACTATCGACTATAATATCTTCTCAGAAAGTAGCGTTTTATACAAAAAAAATTTAAGTTAGTAAGAGCTAGAGTTACTTATAAGTTTAGATTGGTTAAAGGTCATTTGGCGTTATTCAGAAATAATGCTGTTCGAGAGATCGTATTTTATATTCAAATAGTAACGATAGAATCTAACTTGCCCCAGGTTATAATAAAAATAGGTATATATGAAACAACACTAGCTCATTAAGCTGTAACAAAAATTAATTCAATTTAAAAAAGAAAGTTTAAACAACTCATAGATACAGGTGATATTTCGACTACAATAATTTGCGCTAAACTTGTAAGCTAATAGCAAAGATCGTATATATAGCATAGTAAGATATCCCAAGCACTATTAAGTTCTATTTACTGATAGTATCTCGATTTTTATCCAATAAGTTTGTAGTATTGTAGTAGAAATGATTACTAAATCATTTTTACTACAATAGTACAACTTCTACTGCAAATTACCAAGTAAACTTTCTATAATAGCCGACCAAAGTCCGCATATTTTGTTGATGTTGCCAAAAA
Organism: Xylophagus ater; assembly: GCA_963422695.1. Taxonomy (NCBI): domain Eukaryota; kingdom Metazoa; phylum Arthropoda; class Insecta; order Diptera; family Xylophagidae; genus Xylophagus; species Xylophagus ater. Next base: position 8,802,937 of record OY730481.1, read on the forward strand.
TAGCTGCCCTTTTTTAAAATTCAAAATTTGATAGTATTTTGCTTTTCATATTAATATACTGAATATTCCCTGTCTATGAGATGTTCAGATTGGATAAATTGTTATGTATTTTTGGTATTCTTTAAACCCAGAAAATAGATGACCATAATTCGCCTTTTCTCACTTAAATAACCTCAACTAAAAATTCTAGTGTAGGGACAGTCCTAATAAGATCTGTCCTATTACTTTTTGAAGATATAATTATGACAATCCCGCCAGAATACGAATTTTCCCATCAGTCATAATATTATAAACACCAATTTTTTTGCATACAAAACAGTCATATCATCAGAATATGTTAGGTCTGTTAATCTTCTAAATTTCTTAATTAAGTCGAAGATTCAAATTAATCTAAGGATAACACGAACATATCGTATATGTCATCTTAAATATCTTCAAAAAAATACATCCAGACTGTATTCTTAAATTATTCGTCATCTTACTTTTATAAATATCATCTGTAAAACCAATTTTTATATCAGTTTCCTTAACCATCTTTTATTTTTCATTATCCTTTATAACCATTTCAACTCATTTTGATGTTAATCCTTCCAATGAAATAAAAATCAAATTAAGTTATTCATTAATTTGTCTGAATATGGTTACAATCTCATTCTTCCTTAACAAACGGTCATTTCATATTATCATTTTTCTTATATATACATATATATGTATATATTTGATTTTCCCTTTTGGTTCAACATCGATTATATCCATCGCACTGACTGACTGACATTTTATTATCAGGACGACAAATTGTCTTATATAGGGATGACCCTTCAAAGACGACAGAAGAACAAAAAAAAAAACGGATCCAAAACATACGAAAAATACGCACAGATAATATCATATACTATAACCACCCATCACCCTTATTTATTATCCAACCACCCATTTTGTTGCTGTTGTTTTTGTTCTATCTACCCGTAAGTATATTCTAATAACAATTGCAATTTCTAGTATTTCTTAGATTGACCCTGTTACACCCTATATACCCGTCAATTTACGCATTCATATGTATGAGATGGTAAACGAGAAACTAAAGCATTTATAATAAACATGCGGTGATATGATTATGGGGTTGAATCCTGTATACTATACAAGGGGCAGCATAAATGTTTGCCATATGGGACCAATTTTCTAACTAAATAGATATAAACATATATATGCATGTATATAAACCGGGAAAAATGGATATATCCTTACGAAAATCATAAAGAAAAAAAAAAAAAAAAAAAAGAAAAAGGAAAAATAGGGATGATTTTAGTGTCATCATTTTGATTTCGTTTTTTTTTTTTTTTAAATAAATACACCAAACCACAAGTCCATATGTTATTGTGATTTTTTTTTTATGGGTTTACCCTGTTATCCTTTTACCCGATATAATACTCATTAAGTTTTATGCCGGGTCATGTTTGTCTTCATTTCTTTTTGTTCGAATTTTTGGTTTTTCTTCGTGTTTATTCTAAAAATCTCTAAAAGTTAACCCTTTTCTACCCAATTTTTTTCCAATTTGATTGGAAAATTTTATGATAGAAGTAAATTTTAGAGATCTGGATTAAATAAAATTGGATTTAAATTTTTCATTTGTCTTCAAGAATTCAGATATTTTCAGAGGAAGTTTTCTTATATATATTTTCAAAATTGGATTCAAATCAAATAAAGATAAAAATTAAAATAGAAAGTTAATATGATTGTGGACTTGTTACTTTCTCGTGTTTGAGTAGATTTTATTATGGATATGAATACTAAAGACCTCAAACAGATTAATTTTTGATCTTCTATTTAATTACTCTCAATGGAATAAATTAGGAATTTACTAGCTTTGTTAAATAATTACTTATAACAAAAACGCTCTTGTAAATTTCTTAAGTATTTACTAAACATTTTTAAACAAGTTTAGTATTCCCTTTGGTAAAAATAAATATTGAATCATGTTCATTAACGTACTGAAAGAAATTAGTGGAAAATCGACTAGTTGTGGTTACTAAAATTAGGAAACTGTTACCAAATTTTAGACATCTTTCAACCACTTAGTCGCCAAAATCAAGTTTCATGATCTTGGTGTACTTAGATTTAAAATTTGATCAAACTTAGAAGAAAAAACTTCAAAAATATGGTTCGGTTCTCCAAGTTTTTTCTGAGAGTGCAAATGCCAAAAAAATAAGGAATTTAGTAAAATATAATTATAGTATTTGTACAATTCAGCTAATGTCGATAATCTGACTATACTCTTGCAGCTTACTATAAAATTTCTACGATGTCCTTTAGTTCTTCGAAATTTAGGATATTTTAATTATTACTTTATTACTTGCTTGCATCGGTAAACTTGCAATCATATTATCACTTCAAAATTGAATTGACATACACTTGAAACTCGATCGGGGTTTTTTTAGCTTTACCAGATTGAGAGATTGACTTGACATTGATTTCAAATCACCTTTAAATTGACAGACGCTTGCAAACAAGCTTTTATTTTCTAGGTTAGGTTTCAGCTCTGTTCATACTTCAATTAAAATTTTCAAGTCGATCTCAAGTCAATCTGGGTTTACATGCAAATTTCAATTCCATCTATTTCAAAACTACAATATGTATGCAACAGTCCCCACACACCATTCTTGCAGCCTTAAGTTAAGCCGAGAGCCATAACTACATGCAACAAACTAACAGGGTCGATCGCATCACATTCCATCACAATCTCGATTGGAGCCATAAAAGTGGTCCTCTCATAAACCATGAAGTGTGAGCAACTGTTTTATCAGATTCGCGTTTTCTTCTGTAGCAGACAACAAAGACACAATCTAATTTGACATCTAATATTGAATATGGATTAATATGAATCCGAAATTTTTCGGCACAAAGGATTGATATTACAAAACACATTCCTTTAAAAAAGTGGCGCAATATTTTACCAAATTTTTATCAATAATCACAGAATTATTGATAAACAATTTTCTCATCTTTTTAAGATAATAAAACCATTTCAAAATAAAAATCACCGTTTTTTTTTTGATTGATTTTAATATTCCTCATTATTGCAACCATAAAAGAAATTCTTATCAATATTCTTCTTCATATAATAAAAGAAAAACAATATAAAAATTTTGTCGTATTTCATATAATTATTAAATTATTAATCGATAAGGAAATTATTGCAATAAAAAAATTAACCGAAAATCACTTGAAATATGGCTTGAAATAAATCTTATCCTAAATTAGGCATATTTGAAATATTATCAATACAAATTAGTATATTCTTCCGTCAATTTTGGGTACATTTTCCTAAGAATTTACCTTTTCGGCTACACCCAAAAATAGCCTATATTCAATTTCTCACATATGTTTACATCTGGATGCATTATTTATCCTAAAATTCGAAAATCATGTTTTACATATCGATTTACAAGCTAGATTTCAGTTATTTGATGTTTTTGTAATGTAACTATAAATTTATTGCACAAATAAGAAAGTCGATCAGAGTCGATCCTAGAAGAAAATGTTTTCAAGTAATTCTCCTGAAATGGACATTTTGTTTATTTCGATTGCAAAAATATTGACATCAATTTATGAAGAAACGTTTTTCAATTTAAACTTTTCTTTCAAAAAATTGTTTTCTTCTTTCGTATTCGATTTAAAAAAGTTTCCCTTGAAATTTTTCTTATAATACATGTTCTTGAGGATTCATGATGAGAGAAATAAAATAGACTAGAAATTTGGAACGTGCCTTTTATATCATGTAAAGAATTTTCCTCTGAAGTCAGGTGCAGTTTTCATCTTGAATTCTATTTCTGAAAAGAAGAAAAAAAAACCGATAGTGTATAGTATCTGGTATTGAAGGTAACATCTTCAGGATGCCAACTGGTTGGTGGGATTAAAGAGGATCTTTTTTTTAACAAAAAAAATATTTACGGCTGCTGTTGAAGGAACTTTTTGTTTGTATTTATTTCTTCTGTTCAATATATCCAAATACCATTTTGTATCGATTTTTTTTTTATTTGAATTATTACCAAGAAGGTTTTCTTTTAATATTTATTTAGAAAATAGTCTTATTAATTGATTATTTTCAGAATGAAGGACTTTTTTTACACAAGGTCTCATGTAGGAAGCAAATTTTTCATATTATGTATAAGAAGTTTTTTCAAATGATGGAAATTTATAGCTAGACATTCCATATTATCATAAAAGTCTCCTTTTTCTAATCACAGAAACATTTTTATAAATAAGGACCAATAATAGAAATTTGTCATTAAAGTCATGTCCATTATAGATATTACATTTTACAAAACAGACTCCTATTAGGAATTAATAAAGAACTAATAACCTACGACAATTGAAAAGAAAAGGCAGCATATTACGTGTAGGAACTCTGAAATATTAGTTTTAAAAAAAGAAAATCTCACATGAAGAAAACTCTTTTAACTTTTCTATGTGCTTAAAACGCAAAAATTATGATTGATGAAAAATACATAAACTTAAATCTAAACATGAAATTTTTTCCTTAATAATTTAGATTTATTAAAGTTATAAATAATATTTCTAAAATGTTCAAAAAGTGGGACATAGTCTTCATATCACATACGAAAAACCAAAAAAACCACAAAAGAAAATAAATTTTATATAATAATAAAAATCCATTTTCCAGTAGCATCAACTACTTTTCCTTTAATACTCCTGGAAAGAAAGTTTAAACCAGAAAAAGTATAAAAATACTTTATCAATTTTTATGAAATAAAATGAATGAAAAATTCGCGGTTTCCACGAAGATTTTCCATACATACATATTTCTTCTAGCAACATGGAAAATATGTTGTTTTTTCTTTTCTTTCTGTTTTTTCTAAAGTAATTTATTTTTCATTCTGAGACTTTTCTTTCTCAAACCACAACTTTTGTAAAAAAATTTTCTTCTTCTTAATTTGTTGAAGAAACATTTTTCTTCTTGTTTTTCTTCGATATTAATAATGTTTTGAAAAATTTTGGTTAAAGTTAAGATCGAAAATCTTTATGCAGAAAGGAGGAGTCCGTCCATGGTGAAGAGAAAAAAATAAAACTATATATCTTTAAGAAAGTGAACGTGCTTTATATCGTATCTGAATATTTTAATGGCTGACAGATGATGCGATTAGTTGGCTGACGGTTTAAGATTTATCGCTCAATTTCACTATTTTCGGATGAGATGTATACCAAAAACAGAACAAGAAAAAGATACAGTTCGAATTTTTTTCTTTTATCTTTCTTTATTTTGCCAAGATTGTTGCTTGTTGGTTCCATAGGAGAAATATAGAACATTCGATTCTACTAAATGCGTTTCTTGTGCGCTTTGTGTACTCTCTATATGAATATAATACTATCAAAACTGCGGAAAGTGGATTAGTGTAAATCAGAAAGATATTGAAAAAGGTTTATCATTTGATGGGGTTTTTCTTTTTAGTTCAGTTGTAAAAATCTAACATGTGCTATATATTGTTTCATTGTGGGATTAGTACTTTTGGGTATAGACTGTATATGATTTTGATTTTTGGTTTAAATCCTATTTAATAACTTACTATATTAAAAACATGACATGTTAGTATACATTTATTGTTTCGATTCAAATATGTTATATATTTTTAGAAGAAAAACTTTTTTATTTGATCTTTTGGTAAATAAGTTCAAGGACTAGATTTTTATAGAATTCCATATGAAAATTACACACTTTTCCAAGAAATATTGGACAATAAAAACGCATATCGCAACCATAATGCCGACATTGGCTCTGTATTTATCTTAAATTTTCAACATCTTTAAAAGAAAAATCTGTTTTCTTCTTATAAATTAAAATTTGAGTAAAAATCGATCCATTTTTTAATAATACCCTTAATTAGTTTTTCCGATGTGAACAAGTTAGTTGAAATGTTTGAAATGTGATACTCATTTTTCTCCACTTTTTTAATGTCTTTAATTAACTAGGCAGAAAATTCTGGAAGAATTGCATATATGAAAATTTGTTTTAGCAAAGTATCATCTCTCTTTACAGACATCGATACCATATCAGACCCCGACGAAAACCCATAAAGATCTATTCTGATCTATAGCCAATTAATGGAGCTAATTTCATTCTGACACAAAAAGACGTAGATATAGACACACTGATAGATAAATGGGTGTTTTTTATAGAAAATTTAACACAATTTAACCCTAAATACGTTAAGGTTCATCAAAATCTCGAGGTCGTAAATTTATTTTCTAGTTCTTTCGTTATAGTTCAACCCAATTCTTGTAATTAAGAATGCATAAACTGGCGATTATAACTGAAATTTACCAAAATTAGGTTAAAGTATTTAGTCGGAATAATGTGAAATAAAATGCGGTTAATAACTTGGTTGGTCACAGAAACTATTCTTTTACATTATATTCCAGAATACTCGTCATTTTATGGATTTCAAAATAACTTTCTATCCAAATCCTACTAAAGAAAAATACTCCCATATCAACAAAATATTCAGTTTTATTTTTTCCCAGTATCATTTTTCAAACGTTTTTGTATCTTTCATTCATTTTATTTGACTTTATTTTAACAATAGAGAACCAAACAACAAGAATATTACCTTTTGCAACCCCAAAAATACATACACTACTCATTCATCGATATTATATAAACCCCGAAAAAACAAATAAACAAAAAAAAATATTGGTCATATTTTACCCTTGAATACGTTAAAATTGATATTGCATTGGGCATCATAAATCATTACATTGCAATTTTGACTTTCCTATTTTTTTGTCATATAGAAATAAATTAGTCCTTTATTCTGCAAACCAAAAAAAAAAAGTTATCACATATAGTACTTGTAGGGGCTATTTTTCATCTAAATCTAGTGTAAACAAACAAAACGCCCGGCAGATGTCCGAATTGACAATAAATGAGTTGACAACTTTTCTTCCTATCTCGCTATATCCTTCTGTTTGAATGTTTACATCCAAATTCAATTCATAAAAGGGTTATTTTTATAGGATATTAAGATTCTTATACGATATGTCCTGCAAAAAATAAGATACAATTTCACACACCGTTTAGCAGAATCGCACTTTTTTTCTTTACAGTTTTCAATTAAGTTTAGTATTAAGTAGATGGTGTTAATCGGGAAATTTTTTTATAGATTAATATTAAATCTATTTAGTTTAAAAAAAATATGAAAATATTATGGTTTCCAGTTCATTAAAAAATTTATTTTATTATCCAACTGATAATAATAAAATCTGCTCAATTTTTTCTATTTTCAACTAAATCATATTCAATTCATTTTCTTAGTATTTAGAATATCGCGATTTTTCTCGTCGAATATTAAAAAAAAGCACCACAAACATTATTATTGTTTCGATTAAAAAGTATTATACACTTTTCATATTTTAATACATTTTAATCTATACAATAATCCTAATTAAACATACTAAATGAACTGTTAAGTAGTCCCGCTAAACTAATCTAATATTTGAATCTATTATTTGTAGAGCGATTTATGTCATAGACAAATATCTAACTAAGTACTACTATATGTACTAATTTAATATAATAAATATTAGAAAAATATTATTCTATTGATAGTAGGAACTATAAAAAGTTAAATGAGAGAAAAACCGTTTAAAGTTGTCAATCAAATTGGTTGGAAAAAAGGGGATATACAAAGGAATATTCTTTTTTTTAAAGTGTAAGATAAAGAGAAAATTGTATTTAATAAATAAAAGATAAGATGTTAAAATTCAGATTATATGTGCACTTTTTTATCTATGATCTTCTCGAGTTACACTCAAAGAAAAATCTTGGCGATTTGAGCCATATTTTGCGATCGTTTCATCAAATTTTACATCGAAATACAATTTTTCAGGGTTTTGGATGCTAAATCAATGATATTCATATCTAAAATTTCATAATAATTTCCACGTTTTAATTATATACCTGCTTAAACCTTCTTTTTAGTAACAAAAGTTGGAGTGGAATCGTGTAATTCGACTGATAGTAAATCGTATCGAAAATACATCGAAATCAAGTTACACGATTCCAATCCTGGTAATATTATTTTTTCATTACATTCTATTCCGGAGTCAAAAGAGAGTTCAGATACTTGTCAGGTTTTCTATTCCAACTTTACGTAGCAAATACAATTTTATTGCTACTGCTAAAAAAGTCTATAATTTTTCGCATAAAACATTTTTATAGTGCAGGACTAAAATCCCATATCCCTGAATATTTGATACATTCAATAAATACTTGTACTGTATTAGTCCAGTCAATGGGTACTCTTACCTTGCAAAAGGTAAAGGAAACTTTATACTTGGTACGATTGTTCAACTAGGTAAGTTATTTAAAATTTCAAGTTTTCGACCTTGGGGAGGTGCCGCTCGCATCCCCATACTAGCTTAAAGGTGTGGAAAATCGCAATTTTCGCGATTATCTCGTTACCTGTACGATATACGTTGATTGAGGTCCATATAAAAAATATAGAAAAAATGTAACTCGAACGAACGCAAATAATCAAAATTCGGTTTCAAATTTTATTTTCACAAAAATTTGGTTTTTTTTTTATTTCTTTGTAAAAAATTATTTGAAAAAAAAAAAAAAAATTTTTTAAAAAAATATCTCGAAAACAATATTGAACACAACTCACCCTTACACTAGTCGCAAGTTAACTATCGTTGGGGGTAGATGTGTCATTTTTTAAAGGAGTTTTTTTTCAAGTGAGTTTTTTTATGAGTGATTTTTGAGTAATTTTTCTTTATTCGAAATAATTTTTTTGAGTCAGTTTTTTTTTGAGTTTTTTTTTTCTAAACAAAGAATTCTGGAGTGGAATTGTGAATGCATTGCGATTGCTAGGCTATCGATCGGGTATAAAGAATTAAAAATGGTTGAAAATATTGAAAAATATTTAATTTGTTTTCCGCCTACGGAAAATAACTAAAGATTTCCTTTTAGGTAAGTAACTGCTTCTGATCTTAGTATTACATTTTTTGGTACAGATTTTAATAGAGTAATGATATTTCTGTTCAAACTAAACTGCAATTATGGCAGCAACTTCTCAGAGGGTATATTAGTTTTGTCACTGCATTTCTGCATTCATATAAATAATCATCGGAGAATGACTCCAAAAGGTGAATCTTAATCTCCAAAGTTCCCTTCAATCCCGGGAGTCGAGATGTTTTACATTTCCTTCTTTTTATTAGCCTTTTCTAGATGAACTGAGTAAATATGGCGTATTACTCCACTTCTTGAAGATCTTTTGTATCCAATACTTGCAGAACAGTATTTGCCAAACGTTTTTTTTACAGGTTTCATTCCTTTTGAAATGATTCCACACTACCGGCGAAATTTTCTTTTGACCTAGCCTTATGAAATCAATTTGTTATGTTACAAAACAATTCAAATGTAATCAAGTAGTTATGCTATTACCCGGGTAATCGAGTAATCGAAAAATCAATAAAAATCTCCGAATACCCGGGTATTAGCTACTCGAGAGTAGCTTGATTTTAAATGTTTCAGCTGGATACATGTGTGGATTACTCGAATATGTAAAAAAATCAACTTCAGATTCCACATGACTTTCCATGATCAAAATTTTCAGAAAAAAAAGTCTTGAAATAAGTTCAATGGAGTCATGGGGTTACAACCGATAACTGAATTTAGTATTACATTCATAAATGCTCAAATTGGTTAATAAACTATAAAAAAATTACATTTGTAAAAAAACATAAATTTCAAAAGTGATCGTGTTTAATTACTAAAAAAATATGTTAAATCAATTGAAAATGTCACATTTTCCGATCGCATTCATTGAAATGGAACATATTTCTTCTACAAAAAAAAATACCCTTAAAAATTCTTTTGCCACGTTCTCTCGTTCTTTCGATCATATTACCCAAACCTACAAGATCCCATATCATCATCATTCCTGACATGAGTATTTTGTGTACAAATTATCACACATTTTTACCACTTGTCTAATTTTATGGAATTTCTTAAAGATTTATAGATGTTAAAAGAACCGAAACAAAAACAAAAATAGGTAGTCATGATGTTGCTTTTTATAAAGCCATGTATATATGTTAAAGTTAATTTGGTATGGCATGAGGTAATTATGTAGAGAAAATTTATGAGCACTAGATGAGGACAGCGGGTGTTTCTTTTTTTAAATTTACTTCATAAGGTGTAAAAAGAGAATATTATTTTGCATACCAATTAGAAAGTACATGTTGTTTGGAAACATTGCACATGGTATCCTCTGGTGTGTACAAAAGATAATCAGACAATATGAAATCGTTAAGCGAAAAGATTTCTTGAGTATTCACCTATAAAAAACAATAATCATTTAATGCATCTAATGAAATGTCTAAGTGTTTCTTTTTTTTAAACATTTTCTAAACTCAAGTTCATATCTTTTGCAGGACAATCCGGGCATAATACATATTTGTACGTTCAGTACTACAAAAATGAACTCTCATTAATGAATATTAAAGTTAGTATAGTCTGAGACCATAAATCCTTTTATGATCCTTTTAATAGTGTACTAAAAATGAGAAAAAATAAGTACGAACGCATTTAAAACCAAGAGTATGGCTTCCACTATATACGCTAATGTTTGTATTCTCCTTAGATGAGTTTCTTGTTATAAATATGGTCGTTTAGTTAGAGAGAAAGCCTTTTTCTTGGTTGTTTTTTTCTTTTTTTAACGAAAGCACTTCGTTAAAATAGAATTTTTCTCAACATAATTTTTCTTTTCTTTTTTTGCTTTCCATTATACTAAAATTTAGTTGTACCATAAATTTTAAACCAATTTTATTATCCTAATTATTATCCAAGTTTTTTTTTATTTTCATTTATGTTGGACTTTACTTACTTTATGTAATTAATATTATTGAAAACTTTAAATTTTTTGTTGTTGTTGGTTTTCTAATTTCAGTTTGGGCTGAAACTGGTGATTTTCGTGATACAACGCATAGCTCAATGACAGCAGTAGCAAATAGTTTGGATCATACACAATTGGGTTTTCAATCATCGACGGTACGAAATAGGAGTAGAGATCGTAAACATGATGGTAAGAGAAATTAAATTTAGATATTAAGTAAATGTTTAATGCACCAACCATTTGGACAAAATTATCAGGATCGAACATATCTCAGGATTAACTAGAAAATAGACGTTCGTCCTCTGTTATCTCCAGAGCTAGACTTCTCTTGTTTTTAATGATTGAGCTTATTTTCGATTTATACAATTAGCAGCTGGACATCTTAAGCAAGTACTTAAAATGTAGAAATTGTTAGCTACTAATTTTATAGATCAAAGATACCTTCTGTCCTTAAACGCGGAAGAGAGAATGCTTGAATAAAAATTATTAAATGGCTGTATTAATAGTTTACTCATAGAGTTATATTAACTAGAGATACTAATTTTCTATCTCACATGAGCCGACAGAGGGGAATATGAAACTTGGGGTTATTTGTATGGAAAATAAAAACAACGCAAATTTTAAATGCTAATTGAGGGGAAACCAAGTTAAATTTTTATATCGTATTGGTTGAGCGGCGAGTCGTTATATCCGAAATTTGGTAAACTTGGGCTTGAATCGTTTAGAGTAAGCGAGCGAGAAGATGAAATAGTGACCATTTCTCCTGAATAATTTTGTATGAAAACGAGAGAAATGAAATCTCCAGTTAATGTAATGTGTGGTTTACTTTACCTTTTCGATACAAATTTATGCGCAAGTTTCCCAAAGGTGTACATATTATTTGAGTGCAATATTGATATAACACAATCAAGAAATCTTACTATCAGAATTAATCAGTTATTAAACTTGTTGTGTTTTATAAATAAAATTATATCAAAGCTGTCGGATGTATATGGACAATACTTTCTTGAACTATCTTTATTCAGTCGAATTCAATATTTACACGGCATATATCGATTAAAATTCTTAATAATTAATCCAAAAATATATTTAAAAGACACATCATTATTGTTCTTTTTTTAAATTCCACGTGAAATCCAAAATACGAATTCCAAAAGTTCAAAGTTTATTTATTTGTTATTGAATTTCTTTATATTAAATCCGTTCCAATGAAATGATAACAAAAATTATATATTTTCGCGTTTTCATATTAAAAGAAATTATTAAAAATTTGTGTCAAAATTTGATTGTCATCAAAATAAGAATTTTTTTTGCCTTTGAATGCAAGAAATTATTAAATTTCAAAAAGTTTCAAAAGTCCATCAAAACGCCGGCAAAACTTCAAAAAGTCTTCGAATCGATTAATCACGATAGAAAATGGCAAGAAAAAATTTTTTATTTTTGGAAAAAAAAAAATATCATAGAACTTTTCAATAATATAAGACAAGCATATATTTCCACAGTTGAGAATGTAAATGGAAACTCAATCAATCAAAAAATTTGTAGAAAAGAAAAATATAATCTTTTATCAAATATGAATTTATCTGTACTGAAAAGGTAATTCAGACGACACCGATTTCACTAAAAATACATGAATTGGGAATCTTTGCCCCAGTAAAAACTAAAATCAAATTTCACATGGCGCCATACGATAACAAAAATAAATAAATTTTTGGGTTTTGTTTGTAACTTGGTTTTGTTGGCGGTTAAATATATGAAATCAACTAAAACTATTTAAATAAATAAATTATGATGAATGCATTTTGGATATTACTTAAATTAACTTCCAAAAAAACGAGTTTTTTAGACACACTGTAAATGTAACTGAATTTCATTTTGAATATTTTGCGATACTCAATTGGCAACTTTCATATACCATTATCGGTACTCACGATTCATAGTATGTGGTCCTGTAATGTAGCGAAAACGCATCTTCTATATCTACTACGATACAACGAAGCGGCAAGAAAAACCATTCTGTCATTTTACAGAACTGACTTGCAAAAAAATTGCTTATGAAATCAGTCAATCTTAAATTCGATAGACTTCAAATCTAAATACCTTTAAAAGAGTTGGTCAAGAGTTGATAGCATGTTTTTATACACTATGGACAAGTTCAATGAAGTCCATAACTACTTTAATCGGTAATTAGAAACTTCTTGGTGATTTTAGTTGTCCTAAAGGAGTTCAAAGTCAATTTTGTATAGTGTTCAAACAGAACAAAAGCTATATTCATATTTTATTCTAGAATTTAAGGTGTTTAACACCTGAATTGGTATACGACATATCACACCTTCTATCTAGAACGTCAATATTTTCTTTGATATGTATTTAATTTTTTATTTTCCAATGAGAACAACAGAATCTTGTCTAGCAACATATCTCCTTCACATGCTGTGACCAATCTAATTTTTTTTTTTAAATAATTTCTGCTTAATTTCTTATGAATAAAACCAAAACTTAATTTCTCCTTTTTCTTTTAAAAACAGTAAATCGATCAATTAATGAAACAACAGTAAAAACTGAGAACACCTCAAGTCTTGGTGGCCATGAAGAATCGATTGTCTCAACTGATGATACAAAAAACGATAAAAAAAATAAACGACAACGTCGTCAAAGGACACATTTTACATCACAACAATTACAAGAATTAGAACATACTTTTAGTCGAAATCGATATCCGGATATGTCCACTAGAGAGGAGATAGCAATGTGGACGAATTTAACTGAAGCACGAGTTAGAGTGAGTATTGACTTTCTTTCTTTCTTTGCTTTTTTAATCAAATTGGGCAAAAAAAGGGAAATTTCAAAGTAAAATGATTCACGATAACAGCAACAAAAAAATCAGTTTCTCTTATCAAGAAGGAAATGATAATTAGATTATGGCGGATTAGAAGGGTTTATTGTAACTTAATTCATATGAATTAATGCACTTGACTGATTGATTTTTGATCTAGAATTTCATATAAAATATTTTCACAAAATTGTATATAAGGGATTTTCTTAGATTAAATTAGATTTAAAAATCTGTGCAAAAATTATTGTTTTAAATAAGTTTTTTTTAGCAAACACGAGAAAGAAAAACAATATTAATTAATTATAATTATAATTAAAATTTTGATAAAAATCTACTTGATAGTATAGTAAGTTGTATTCGCTATCTTCATCAAAAATCAAACGTATTTAAAATTAGTCAAACGATGTCGAAAATATGAAATTAGAGACCGAAAGGCGTATTTCTTACATTTACTGTTAAAGGCAGTAGTACCAAAGGTTATAATAAAAATAGATAACTACTAGAGATACATTCTATTTCTGATTTGTCTATTTATGGGGTTAGAGTAAAATAGGAGAACATGGTACGCCTTATTAACTACTTAATGGTACACACCGAAAGATTGTAAAGTTATTGAGTAGTTGTGAGAACTGAAAACTCAGTTGTAATCCCACGACTCCATTGGACTTATTTCAAGACATATTTTCAGTCGGACTGACAAAAAAGTCCAAATTATAGAGTCTCCATTAGGCTTCTTTTTCGTCCGACTGAAAATATTTCTGGAAATAAATCCAATGGAGTCGTGTGGTAAGAAGTAAATTTCAATTATTGAAACTTCACAATTTCAGTTTAACTAAACTGAAATTGTGATATGATAACTATCATAGCTTCACTTTAGTTGTGACAACTGAATTTTAGTTGTGAGAACTGAAAACTAAGTTGTGAGAACTAAAATTCAGTTGTTACAACTAGCCAGTAATTTTATAATTTTTCTGGGTGTCTATTGCCATAAGTAGCAGAACGTATAGCAGTGACCTATAAACCAAGCTGGAATGAATTGAAATTTATTAATTTGCTTTTCATTTAGTAAACAGCTTATGTATTTTTTACAACAGAGTGTCATAAGTGTTGTATTGTATTACATACTGTTACTTACTATTTATTTTATTGGAGTTTTCTCAACAATTTACTGCAGGCAGATGAAGTCTGTACTTTTTGACTTCTTATGACTGATTAACAATGGGATCTGCAAAAAATTAGTATACCCTACACTTCTCTATGAAAAATTGCTGATTTCATGAAAATTTTGTCTGTGAAATATAGTTGTCCACCTTCATTTCCATATTTTAATATAAGTTATTATTATTAGAAGAAAATCATCTCTCAACCACTACGTATTAAAATGATTACAACATGTGTTCCATATATTATAATGACTCGATGACAAATATTGCTTTATGGCCCATTATTTTAGAAGCTCATAATAATAGCAAAATAAAAAAGAAACAACTTGATCCAAGCTATTTGTCACTTACCCTTTCAAGTTGAAATAGCAAAATCATTATACAATAGGATTTTAGGGTTTTAAAACTATAAAACAAATACGAATATTTTCCCTTTTCAAAAGAATAGAATGCCGGCAAAAAAAAACAAACTCAATCAAATGATGCTATTATATAATATTAGCTTCTCCAGGAACAAGTGAAGGGAATTCTTCTCTCGTATACTAATCGTGAAAAAAGGGTGATTTTGGTATACCAAAAGATGTGAATGTCATTAAACTCACCCCTTGCGGATAGTGTAATTTGTTCTTCTCTATTCTCTAGACCACATAGAAAGGAACTCTATTTTTTTTTTATTATTTCATCTAATATTACTTAAAAAGCATCTACTAAATATACATATTTAAAAAGAAACAAAGGGTCCTAGACCTAAGTTTAACCAAAAAAATGATGCAATAAACCAGAATTAACTTCATTTTAAGAACATTTGTGTGCAAGTATTTGTAATCTATTAAGATTAACTATATGTGCCTGAATATTCTATTAAAACCATATAAATGTTCATTTCCATACAATTTTCTCCTCTATAAAGTCATTACTTTCAATTACAATCTCAGCAAGTGAAAATTAAATTTTCTTTTTTTCTAGGAACAAAATTTAAATGATCATTTCATATTATCCCAAATCCTTTGTACCTTATAGAAATTTTTTTTTGATAATATTTTAAAATCTAAGGAAAAACAATAAATCACCGCCCATTGTCAATGGATGGAAAAATGCAAAAGAAGAGTTTTCCTTATAAATACAACCAAAAAAAAGACGTGCTAACATTGTAAATGTCATTAAGATTATTATGGTTGCTGCATACCAGAAAATCACTAAAAACAATTTTCAATTTTCATTCGATATTTTTCTTTTTTTTTTCTTCCTATTTTCATTGTGGTCGATTGTTTTGGTGGTTCATTCATGTTTTTCGAAAATTTCTCTACAATATTCCTTGTTTGGTGAGTGACCATTAAACGTGGTTCAACTGAACATTGTTATATTCAATATATTCCTCGTTCCTCTATTTTGTATTACAGATTCTAAACCGCAGCGTTCGCGTTGATACACATATGAAATCCGCTGAGTGTTGGTGTTTCATGAAAACCTAAAATAACTACCCTCTATATTGACCATTTCCAATTAAAAAAGTTTTTTTTACGTTAACTTTGGTCAAAAATGATATTTGCGGATAACGAAATTGAATTGACCATTTTAAGTTTTAGTGAAACTCTATAGTTTTTAGGGATTTACCAAATTTTCCCTTTAAAAATTGAAAAGTTAGATATTTATTAAGTGTTTGTATTTAGAATGAAGTGAAAATTTATTGATAGGATGAAATGAAAACGAATTCTTATGATAGAAGTATCTCATTTTATGTATTTTGATAGACTATAAAGACTAAATGATTCTGGATTTTTTTTTAGTGAATTTATACTAAATCATTTATGACTATCACCTATAGTATACCTATAGTTATCAGAATTAGTCCCAATTACCCTATTGTGGATATTACAGTAAACTAAATGAATCTAGTCTGTCTAACTTAACATTTTCATTTCGATTGGACTTCTGATATTTTTGTTATCAGAATATCTGTTTTCCCATAATTTTTTTCAAAAATTAGCACACGACTCCATTGGACTTTTTTCAAGCCTTATTTTTAGTTGGACTGAAAAAAAGTGTTGTGGAGACTATAAAATTTGGACTTTTTTGTCTTGAAATAAGTCCAATGGAGTCGTAGGGTTAGATATTAGAAATTCTCCTAAACATTCCCAATACCAAAAATGGCATAAATTATGTCATATGTCGTTATACTAATGTGTTGAGTACGCGCTACCTAAGTGTAGATTTTTGACAAAATTTATACAAAACAGGTAGTCTGAAGGCACTTTAAGAAGATCATATGACCCTTTCCTGATCTGATTTCTTGCCTCTTCAAATCTTGTATCCGTATCATTTTATTTTGGCATTTCAGAAAAAGGGAACATATTCAGGTTCATATACTTTTTGTCGTAGTTTCCAAACTATACTCAAAAACTGAACTAAAAAGAGGCTAAAACGCTTCACCGTTTAGTAGAGCTTCAAATATGTGACTAACTTTTCATATGAGAATAACGAACTACCTACATTTACACTGTAAATACACTAATTGCCCATTTAAGGATACAAATTTCATTCATATTTAAAGTCAAGTGTAATAGCTGCCATTAAAATTAAGAACAAGATTAATTACCAAAATTATTAAGGTGAAAATTATTATACATTATAAATTTATTTTCAAAAATATATATTTTATCAACTATTTAATTGAAGGATTTTTATATTATCTGGATTAAATGGTAATTATTTTGTCGATATCAATTTTCTCTATTTAACTTCATCAAAAAAAAGTATATATCATTTTATAAAGATACTACACATATATATGCAAGGTTTTTCCATTTTCATGATTTTCATACCTTTATGAAAAGCGAACGACGACCAAAAAAAAAAAAAAAAACAAAATTTCATTATTCTATTTGAATGGATCATCGCGTTATCATTTGAAATTTTCCTCAAACATAACGAAATTGTATTCTATTCATTTTCCTTTTTATCATATATGACGTAATGAAACGTGAAAATGACAACGAAAAGATCGATGACTCTTTTGCTGCGGAAAATTGAACATGAAGTAGGAAAAAAAATATATTCCTGGGTAAACGAAAAAAAAAAAAGAAAATCATCGAAATATATTCCCGATATCTATAGTCAATTTGGTAGATTTTTTTTCTTCTTTTTTTGCTGGGATATAAAAAAGTATGAAGTAGTTTTTTGCGAACGTGATGAGTTCAAATGATAATTTCTAGCTCATGTGGAAAATTGAAGTACCTCATAGTAGAAAAGCAATTTTTCGGTTTTATTTTTTATCAAAATGGAACATTATCGAGAAAGAAAAATGTTTATAATATAAATGAATTTTCTTTTTTTATTGAATTGAAAAGCAAATCATTCGATTCGAATTGTTTTTAAGTTTTTAATTTAATATTAAAAACTATATGAAAAAATATACATATTACACTTTTAATTGATTACTTTGGGATTTTAAGAACTACATGCTATGCATTTTGATTATCAAATAAGTGTCGATTATATTTCAACAAAATCATAGTTTCCAATGGCAAAAAACATTTCTTCTTGAGTAGTTATTACTGAATTAATCTTACTGCAATTTAAGATGGATCTTCAGTAAAGAATTACAAGTGAACTCCGATCTCTTAGGGCGTAACTGCGACCTGAATACTGATTATAACTATAGGATAGTAACTAGACTACATGCTCTAATATGTCATATATAGATCGTTGTGAATTTTATCCAGTCGAATAACACCAAATTACGCTATAAATTGTTAAATGCGCTAATTGGGCGATCACCTAAATTAGAGATCGCCTATAATATAAAACATTTATATCTATATAAAAATTAATTCATATTCCTAGCAAATATTTTAAAATTTCCTTAGAGTTTTAAAGTTTTCTTACAAATTCGAGATTCTATTAGAAACATTGTTAAGGTATTTTCATTAGTAATTTAAATAATTTGAGGATAGACATCTTAGGTAACGACTTTTAATTTTGATTGTTCTGGAAAGAGGGATTTATTAAAGCTTACAGCATCATTCTGAATTAAAATTTCATGGATCCCGAAATTCTAAATGCTGGAAGAACTTTACACCATTTAGAGATAGCAAATTTTTTGGATTTAAATCTGCTTAAGCACTAATATTAGAGGCACACATACCTTTGTATCAACACTAAAAAATAGCTTTTATCATAGGATAAAATAAAATTGACACATATAGTATATTAAACGTAGTATCAAAGTTTAAAATCATATTAAGCTCGTATTCCTTTGGTACATAGGCGGTATCTTCAACAATACCATGAATGCCTCTAATATAACTAGAAGCCAAATCTAAGCAAACTCAAACTTAAATACCATACTTATGGTTGTTTCCTATACTACTCTAAATTAAAATATCAGTAGATTTAGCTCCTAAGAGTAAGAACTAGTCAGCATTTAGGAGTTCTTTCAATGGACCCATTAAAATGCCTGCGTATATAATATTCTGCTGTTATTTTAAGATCATAAAAAAAGAAAATTTTTGAATTATTATATTTTCCAGAGTGCCAATATCATAAACTTAGAATGAATTTAAACAAAATTTTCATAGTCACTTTATTTCGACATAAAAACTTTTGTGTCTATTAAAAATCCATTTAAAATTTCAAAAGTTCTTTAAAAAAATGATATATTGTCGTTTTTCTATGATTTTTATATTATATGATGAGAATCAAAAAGCAATTCAAAAAGTGTAATAATTTTTAAAAAAGCAAAAAAAACCCCAAAAAAATATATAAAATAGATACTTTTTATTTTGATATCTTCTCTAAAATATCCATCCATAACTCATTCAAATCTCTGAGCACGTAATATGAAAAACCAAAATCATGTATTTTGAGGGTACTACGTGAAATAATATGAATTGAATGACTAAGTTTCACACTCTTGTTCTTCAAAAGAATACTTTCCTATTGTTTTATTTTCAATCTCTCTAAATATGTTCGGTTTTTCTTCGAAAAGAAAAGCGTACTATACAAAACGAAAAAAAAAAGAAAAATACAGGAAAGAAAAGTTCTTGTACATTTCAGTTTATCAAGAAAAGTACAAAAAAAGAAAGGAAGAAGTAGCATAAGAGCTTTCTTCAACATTTCTTCTTAGCTCCTCGTACAGAGTCCTTTTTTTATATAGAAAAACTTTCTTCCCAATAATCGATATTTTTATGATATTTATATATAAAGTAAGAATAGAAAAACTGGAATATAAAAACACATATGTCGTATATGTGATTCTTTTTTTCTTCTTTTCTTAAACTCTTCAAATCGGTTTTTAATGTTAATGTGATTTTATTATATAGACTTCAAAATTTCTGGTTGGTGGTGTCCCGTTTTTTCGATATCGTTACGAAATGCAATTTAACTTACTGACTATAAAAATGATGATACTTTATAAATATTAATATAACAGCTGAAAAGTGGTTCGAAAAGTTTTCTGATTTTGTTGGCCATATGAAGTATAGTACTTCCAGAGAAAGGAAAGAGAAAAAACTAAATACTTTCTTTTATCAATACTTTTTCCATAAAAACCCAGACCTTTTTCCAAATAGAGAATATAATTTTTGAAGAGATCAATCAAAAAATAGGCGTCATAATATTAAAACTTTATAAATACATATTCAATCTAATCAATATAATTACGTGGCGCCAATTTGACAATAATTAGAAATTGTTTGGCGGCATTTTTTTTTTCTATTTGAAAATGAAAATATTGATAAGAAAGTGTTACTTGAATTTATAGTTGTTATTTTTGATTTATTTACCTTATATTTATAGAAGATTTTTTTTATAGTAAAAGAATCTCACTTGAGAGACTATCAAATTTGGAGACAATAAAGTTCAGCTAGTATTTTTCTTTTTTTTCCTTAAAATTTTACAAATTTCAATTCCATCAAAGTTTGATAAAGTTCTTATACTTATGGGATATTCCCGATTCATTTTCAAATCATTATCTGTATTTTAGAAAGAAATCTGTTACATAAGTAAATCAATTTTGTCTTTCGTTATCATCTGGATGTTTCTCTTCTTTAGAGATAACTGGCCCCTTCAATAATGTATGCAGTTCTATGTACAGTACTAATTTCTAAGCTAACATACTTGTGTTAAAAGCTATTTTTTTGCTCTTTAGTAAGCCAAACTTCTAGAACCAGACTTGCTACGCTGAGTGCGTGCACCCTGAGTAAGGAGGGGCTAGCTAACTTGGACCTAACTACTGTGCTGACCTTCATTAGAAGGACAAACCGGTTCGGGGAAGAGACCTAGCCTCTCAACCAACCATTTTAGGAGGAGACTCAATGGGCCAGTTAGGTGTACGTGCTAAAGCCCGCAAATGTGCGGGGCCCTCCAATACAATACATCCAAGCCTAACTATATAAGACTGATAAATACTGCCAATATCGCTTCTTAGACTGATTAGACCATCTTTCTGAAGTTTTATCGTTTATAACTCAAAAATACTAGCATGTTTAGAACTATGTACATAACACATTGTCTACGCAGTCGTAGTTCTACGTTAATTATTAATAAGTTTATATATTTAATTGGGCCAACTATAATCTTGGGTTCCTACAAACGATCAAGACTGAATCTTAGTTCGTACTATTAGTTCGCCGTCTATTATAACCAAAGCTAACAAGCAGCTTCTTCTCTACTATTATATAATATGTATAACGAATATCATTTATAGTATTTTGTCAGTCTAAACCTGAAACTTTTGAAAGATTGTCCTCAAAAAAGGGTGATGTCAGGTTCTATTACAAATACCATTTAAATATATGGGATGACCACTAGATATGATTCATGTAGGTAAGATGCCTAGATGAGCATGGTTGACTAAGAAAAGGCCTGGTACAACTATGAGTCATGTAGATAAGACGCCTACAAGAAGATCGACATATAGTATTTATACTAGGACTAATTCAAACAATAATCGTACAGATAAGATTCCTGCACGAAATTGATATAAGAAAAAAGAAAAAAAGGAACGACGACGACGTCGAATTAAGTAGTCTAAATTCGATCGAGACCAAGAAAACTATAAATAAAAAAGAAACTTCTGAAAATAAAGTGTTTTATTTTACCTTGGAATTGGGATACACAGGTTGCCTGACACCCACTCATATGCCACTACCTAAAATAAATGACCAATTGGGAACATTTTTTTTATTTTTTTAATTATTTGTTGGCAACTAACCACGAAGGGGTTAAACTACTCTCTGCATACTAAATTAAATTAAATTAAAATATGCATCGTTTAAAACCGAAAAAACTCTATTTAATAATACTAAAAAACATAAATTAATGCAATTTTCTATTTAATTTTCCAATATTTTTTTTTTCTACCTTGTCAGACTGATTTTATTTATTTTAAAATATATATTTATATAAACACTTAAAATTGGTGGTTATTACTCACTCGATTGTTATAAACAATGTTGGATTTTGGAATCCATTGATAATAAAAAAAAAACAGAAATAACAAAACTGGAAATCCCATTTTTTAACTAAATAATCCATTTTCGACGTATTTACGGTCAAAATTGTCCGATTGTAAATAAAACCGCCAAAAGAAAAAACAAAACCAACCAAAATGAAATATACGCTATTGACGTTGGTGGTTTTCGCTATATATTTCGTTGGTTACCATGAATCATCCCTTGAGATCGGGTGCTCAACATCTGCACAAAATAAGCTTTAACAACAGTATCTAACCACACAATCCCGGCCCCCAAGTATGATCAAAAATAGTTTAAAGTTTGAGGGATGATATAGTATATGTCATATAGTGAAAAAAAAATATGGAAAATATATACAATGTTTGCACAAAAATGTTTACACTCGTATATTTTGTGTCTGGGCATAGAAAATTATTGGTCATACATTTTCACCGATGCTATACACCAAATTTATGGAGCTCCTATATCTCTTGTACACTATACTGCAAACCTATATAAGAATGAAGGTAAATACCATTTTGTGCATTGTGTTATTGCGGGCTTTTAACTGTCAGTACATCTACATATTTTTGACCGTTCGTTGCATTCAAAATACAATATATTCACAAGCATATATGTCAGCTTGTAAAATGGTTTACAATCTGTAAATACAATTTACGTATAAATATGTTGAAATTGTTTATTCGTATAATGTTTGTTCGTGGAAATTTACGATAGCTATTTATATTTGTAGACAAAAAACCAACCAAAAAAATCGATTCACAAATTAATGATGACTTCTATCAACATGATTATTATAAACTTGATAATATACATAAAAGTTTATATATATAGATTTCATTTCATAAAAAGATATATATTTTCATAAAATGTATTAAATCAAAACTTTTTCTTGAGAGGATTTTCCTTTAATATGATATCCAGCAAAACACATCATATTCTTCTATAACTCTGCTATACCAAATTTCTTTCAAATACAAAAAAATGTTTTCATATTCTAAATCTTTTATACGTCCTTTTCATATCTTCATATATATATATAGTATATAGTACTTCACCCAGTTAGAACTTTAATGGCATCCCATATTGTGAAATATACACTTACAATTTCAATAAATCTTTTTGTGAACACGCATAAAGACGTGATCTATTCTACATATTACATAATAAATACGCCATTATGGCGTTTCTACATTTTTACCCTTCCTTATTGTATAGAAGAAAAAAAGTATGAAAAAACCTTAACAAGAAGTTTGTACAAGAATTCTATCTATATATATATATGAAACTCATCCTTTTCATTCAATGAAAATCATATACGCACGTGATTGTTGGATTCTTACATATAGGTAGGATACCGGAAGATCCGCTAAAAACATATACTAACTAAATTATAGTATATATATTATTTCATACATATCATACGTATAGCACATGCGTGCTAGTGAATTTAACGTTGACAGGAATATCCCTGTTTGCAATATGGATGATGGCAGTAATATAATCCCCACGTAAATCCCTCTTCCTTCTACTGTATATGTATATATGTATCCTCTTTTCTTCTCTCTATATTTATGCTTTTGCTTTAGAGTTCTTTATTTCGACAACACGCATTCCATTTCCCATATCCCTTAGAGAGGATATACCCAAAAAATACACTACATGTGTTTTTCTTGCTGCTTTTTCTTCTGGTTAAGTCTAAAAAGGGAGGTTAATATATTTTGTTGTAGATTTATATATATACATACATATGGTATATACAATCGTTACTATACTGTTGATGATGGCTGGTATGATATGGAGTTTTCCATTTCCCCACTTCATATAAAAACCAAAAAAAAAAACAGAAGGTATATGCATAATATGTACCTTTGCTAGAGATCCTGAATCGTGATACTCTTTCGGTTCATATCTATTTCAACTGTTTAATGTTTACGTATCAAAACGTATATTTGCGTTAATTAATAATAATGCGATCTCGTCTTCCGGATGATAAAGAAAGGAAAAACATCCTATATATACCATATATATGGACATATATTTGTAGCGCCGAGAATAGTTGATATAGTCGTATACGAAAAGCTTTTCTTTTTTTTCTGGGATAGAATATTATACTTGGGAATGATTTTATTTTTTGTTGTTGTTACATTTGGGGGGATATATTTTAGGGTGTTTAATATACCAATGATAACAAAATTATGATTGTAGTTGTTTCTTTATTGATGTTAGAATTACTAACAATGGCAGCCATTTTAATTGAGCAAATTGTATATATTTTCCTGGGAAATGAAAATGTCCTATGTTAAGTTCAGAAAATTAGCTTTATTGAATTTTCGGATTAAGTTTGACTTTGTAAATTGTAACCGAACAGAAAAAAAAAACAGGAACAAAAGAGGAAGTATATAATAACATATGAAAGGCTAAGACTAAAAGGGATTTTATATGGAATTTTGTTGTGCGAAGAAAAATTAAATTTTAAGATAATCCACAAAATTATTATTATAAATTTTTGTTATTTGTTTCATATTTTAAGGAAATGAGAGCCTATTATATACAAAATATTTTGATTTTAAATTCCTTGTAAAATCATAAAAGTGTTTGTAATCGAAATAGCCAACATCACTTGAACTTTATTGTTTTTTCGAAACTATTTTTAATCCTTTTATATCACTTTTCTTATTTCTGATATTACTATTAAAATTCGTCGCAATATTCATTGAGATAAATAGATTGTTTAATGTCTTGACAAATTTTCAATTGTTCGTATTTTCTGGAATCAGTTAGCAAAGATATTCCTATCAAAATTGTTTAACAAAACTATACCAAGTGAATAATCTTAGCAACAATATTTTATATTTTAGTTTTTCCATTTTTACAAGTAAACTAAACACCTGATGCTTTTATACAGAAGTTGAAGCTTCTTATAATTGGTGATCACATATTTTGCCAACCCCAAATTTATTGATTTAACTTCAGACCAACAAAACTGAGCTTAGAAGCAAATTAGGATAACGGCTAGAACAGAGTTTTCCAAATGAGTCCTTTCAGTTTTTTTTTTTCAAGTTAAGCAAATGCTTACGTTAATTAGTAATTTATTAACAAAGATTCACCACAAATCTTAAATACCATTAACCAAAAATTTTCAAAGGGGAGCGTCTTCCATTGTAAATACTTCAACTAAATCCCTTAACCTGTATTAAATCTTCCGACCTAAATTAAGACACTTAAGTACATTGAAATAAATCCTTAAAAACAAAACTTGTAAATCAGTTTATCCTAAATTTAATCCAAACTAATAATTCCCTATATTTGGATCTCAAATAAAAAAATATGGATATTGAAATTTTAATTTGGTGAAAAGAAAAAAAAAATACTCCATCTTATTTAATTAATATCCTTTTATTTTGGCAGTTTATTTAAAAGTAATTACTACCGTAAAATTTTTAAAATCAACTTTAATTCCGATTTTCAGATTTTATAGGAAAACAGCCAACACAAACTTCCTAAATCCGCCCCAAAAATGATATTAAACGAATTCAATTAAAGGGTCAGAAATAGACTTTTAATGGTAAATCAAAGACACCCTCTTGGCACGTGTATATGAGATTTTTATACCCGCAAAAATCTAATTTTCCAATGATTTATTAGAAGTTAAAATAAAACAATTTTCTTCTATTAAATTTTTTCTTTTGGTTTTCGAGAAGGGACGACATTATTGAGAACAATTATTTTAGTTTCATTAATAAATCACGAATAATATCATGAAAATTAATTTTAAGTATCGTAAATTTTTATAGTACCACCTTTTTCAGTTCCACAATTAATTAAAAATTTATCATATTTGAAAGAAAAATTATTGACCTCATCGTTTTAAATAGAAAATTGTATATCGGTTTTTCCATCACAGTAAATTTTACTCTAAATTCACTTAGTTACTTATTAACTACGTTTTTGTCTAGAAATGAAATGTTTATCTTTTTTTAGAGAATAAATAAACGACCCATATGACCAGATAGGCTTCACTATCTCTATAATTTCTTACCGATAAAATGACAATTGCATTTATTTTCTGAATGAAGAATTAAAAAAGGTTTTTTTTTAGGGAACACAATAAAAGAAAAATAGGCAAGGAATAATAACTAGATAAATTTGAAAATCCCAGCCCAAGAATCGAATTTAACACTAAGTCAAAGATCAGAAACTTAAATTGGAGAGTACCACTGAGTACTGTTTTCAATATGTTTATTTGGCATTGCATAAATTTAATAATATTTAAACCATACCATTACTAACTACTATTAGGTCTATTTTAATGCGATAGGTACGGTCCTCTTGTATGCAAACAACTTACTAGTTTATATATGTACAAGGGCGATCCCCGAATTTTGAAAACTGGCTGCATACAGTTTCACAACATCTATGTGTATACAATGCGCAATATGTATGTACATATAACCGAGAAATCCCAAAATTGCAATCGTATAACTTCAAAACCGCATACGTCTAAGATCAAACTCGTAAGTCCTGAAGCATTTGCATGTCGATAATAGTTTTTTTTTAGTTAGAAATCTTTGCCAAAAAACAACTTGTCACAGATATTTGTGATCCAATTTTATAAACGTGTACGTATTTCATTAGAAATCAAACATTCGATAAAGAAGATCGTATTACCATAAGTGTTTACTCAAACAGTATTGCTACAGGATTTTTGAAATCATGACCATTTGAAAAATATGCTACTATCATCTTTAATGATTGATATACCACTCAGGATGTTTAACCATAGTAACAACGGTTGGCCTCTAGTAGATGAATCCGTGAAACGGAATCCAATCGATATCCTAACCATGGTTTCTTTTCTTTTACGTCTTTCTTATTATTCCTTGCTTGAAACGGTAATTGTCAATATATATTTTGACATTTGGTTGATTTCGGTAGTATTACCCATTTTCTTCGACCGATACTAAATTGATCGTAGTTACTACTGTTAATCATTCTCTAAATGGTATGATTTTTATTCTCAAAGATTTTTCTACGATTCTTATCGTAATTAATTAATATACATTCTCTATGCATACTTATAGAGAATGTATACAAATCTAACCACAAAAGATTGGCCACCAGGAAAAAACAACAAATTTCTTTTTTTTTTACACACATTTTAAGAGAAATAAACTTTCTATTTGGGTACTTTATATGTGATCATTTTCAGCGTTCATTTAACAATGTAATTCTTTCAACGATTCACTCCTAATCTCCTATGATTAACGTAATAAATCGTTGTGGATTACGGAATGATGATGGTTAGAAGATGGTGTATAGTATATTTTATTGTATTATGTCGTTCAAATAATATACTTTTATAAAACTAAACGCAAGCGCAGAGATCATAATTCAAAGTTTTTTTCCTTTCATGTACTATATATGTACATTAATATTACACTGTATATAAATTTAACATTACATGAGTCTTAATATGGGAAACATTATTATTTAGTAGACCTATTCAAATATGTTCCTTCATTGTCATAAAAGTTTTACATACAATAAATCTTTTATTGTTCGAGAGAAAATACAAAATTTTTAAGCCTATCCCGAGTTTTCCTTTTGGTATATTATTATTTAAAAGTTAACTTAGTACGAATATAATAAGAAGATCTTCTATTTTCTAAGTCAATCACGCACATACAACATAAAATATGACTTCTTCCTCATGTTTTAGTATTTTAATTCAATAAATTACAAACAATAATTTCTAATTAGATATAATTATTTATAATGTTAGATTTGTGTAAATTAACATTTTGATTTGTAATATGACCAAAAATATAATTGTAGTCAATTGTAATTAGTGTAAATTAGGATTAAGTAATTAGAAATATATGCGATTATATATTGTTTGCATAAAGAACAAATATATAGGACGTATTCGTATTAAAGATTTTCGACATTTCACTTGGGAATTACTACGAAAAGTGTTCTTGATTATCTCAATGAATTTATGAGACATTTTCAGGATTAAATAAACATATTTTTTAGAAAATATGCTTACTCATATTTTTTGATTTTCTCTAATAATTTCCTTTCATAAACAAACTTGATTGAACAATCGAATCAAATGAATAAGATTTCTTTGCGAGGAATCTAAAATTTGAAGATGAAGTCCTAGGATGATTTCCCAGATTGATACCATTAATAACATTTGCAGTTTTAACACTATACAAAACTGACTTTCCTTACCAATGTTGTACATAGTACTCATTTAGGCATAGTTTCCATGTTAACTATCTTTAGGAGTTCCAAAAATCATATTATGTGTGATCGATATTAAGAGGAAAAAGATATTACAACTAAAATTAGTATTTATAAAGCTTTAGTTAGTATTCAATTAAGTTGAGAAATAAAAAAAAATAAATATGACAAGTGTTTTCGGTGGCATGATAGTAAACATTTTCTGGTTCGTTTTCAGATTCCACTATTCTTCTATTTGAACAATAATTTGAATTATTAGCGTGTTTATCTGTTCATAGGCTAGACTACTTCGAATGTTATGAATTTACACCCAACTCTCCTTTTATACGCCATTTTTTTATACGAATTTGAAGTTGCAGGTTATCAAGAAGTCGTCCTCTTTTGAAAAATTTATTTGGTTTACCACGCTAATAATTATGTACGTGACCATGATCGGTCTAGAACAAAATGCAGTCTTTGGTACCGACGTATCAAAAATTCACGTTTTTACCACACTTCATGCAGAAAAATTATAAAGCTTTTGGCCAGTTCTGACAACTAAAGTTTTTGTTGTAATCACTGAAAACTTAGTTGTGAGGAATGAAAACTCAGTTGTGACAACCAAACTTTAGTTGTCGAAACTTCACAATTGAATTTTAATTGTTAGAACTAAAAACTCTTCAACACTTCAAAAATTAGGCAGCACTGCGAACTGCTGTAGTAGTAACTGGGGAATCCCTTTATTCGATAACACTTAACCTACTCATTTCGTATAACATCTATATAAAATATTGCATCATTAAATTATTTAAGTTTATTAGCTCACAATATTTAATCAATTTTTCGCGTTATCAGCCATACATAGTGTTATCAATTATATTTGAATATTGCCGACTTTAAGAAGTGGAAAAAGATATTTTGATCTTCAAAATTTACAGTTTTCAGCACTATTTTTACACGGTTTTTAAACTAAATATGGTTCTTTATCTCATCTTTCACCGTTCTTCGATAGCATGAAATGTATCCCTAATTTTACTATAGGAAACTCATCCTTTTTTAGACGTTTTGTTTTTACACGAATTTCTGGGGACCGTATCTAGTAGATACTATCTACCGTGTAAAAGGAGAGTTGGCTGTAATCTAAAATATATAACTTTGTGATAAAAGATTTTAATAATCTATAATTAAATAGTTTCATTTTAAGATCCTTAAAATTGAAATGAAAATTTTGCAAACTAATTTTATCTCCAAAAAATATTGTGAAAATTACAAAATCAAAAAAAAAATTTAATTTCGCAAGCTTTTCTTTTCTTGAGTATAAAAATTTCAAGGAATTTCATTTATGTCGAATTTACGCCCAGTTCTCGTTTATCTTCATTTTCCCTTTTACAATTAGACGGATCGTTGCTTCCATATTGTGTCTTTTCTAGCATTTAATTTCAGCGGGATAAAGTTTTCACGAATTTTTCATGAGAACTAAAACTTCAAAGAAGTTTACTATGAAATTTATTGTCTTTTACAATATTTTAATTTAAATTTTCTTTAAAACATTAGTTTCTGTTACAAACTTTTCACTGGACTATATTTTCCAAGAGTATTTACTGAAGATAATAATATCCTATAAACTTTTCTGAAGGTTCTGTAGATTCTGTAAACTCTGTAGATAGATTTGATAGATTTGCCTCAGTGATATGTAATTTGGTAAAAATTCGATAAATTCCGCAGTAATTCTTGAACAACATTAAAGACTTATGTTTTATTTATTCATATTCAATTTAATAAACAATAAAAAATACAGTAAAAATTTTACTTCTAAAATTAATATTTACATTCAAATTTAACGCCTATAACGCCTAACCAATTGACATGGGAAAATATTGTTCAGAATTTTCCAAATTTGAAATTTAGTTCAATAAATTGGGAAACTATGTGATTTTATTATAAAAACGAGTAAAACATGTTCAATTGTTAGTCGAACAAATGCAATTACATGGCCACATCGGCACCAGTTCAAAATAATTTGTGACCGTAAAAACATCGAAGTTTGTATATACAATTTTAATTTATATATGCTATACATTACTAGGTAATGTAGACCTATAAAATACACGTGTAGTTTAAACAAATCAATGTGACCATAATAATGGAACGAAATATATTTGTTCAGCACGTATATAAAATCAAATCTAAACTAGGATTCTCTACAAATAAAGTTCGTTTTATATGCACCAGAAAAAAGGGGGCTCATAAATTTCATCAATATTATCTCGATATGCGTTGATTTAAGGACACGAGCGTATAATGTTTCACGGATTACATAACTAATCCCTGATTTACACCCAAAAATTTCAAATAATTACTCGCACACGCATTTCTAAACAGATCCTTTTATTTAAACAACATAATTTAAAGAAAATAATAGTTCTGCATAGAGTTAAAAAGAATCTAATTATAGTATATAGTAAGACTATTTACTTAAATAAGGTATATAAAACCTCCAAAAGACATGTTTATGTTTTTTGTATTAATTTCTATATTAAAAATCTTATATAATTTAATAAAAAATTTACTCTTTTTATAGGTTTGGTTTAAAAATCGTCGTGCAAAATGGCGTAAACGTGAACGTAATGCAATGAATGCAGCAGTTGCAGCTGCCGATTTTAAAACTGGTTTCGGTACACAATTTATGCAACCATTCGCTGATGATTCATTATATACATCATATTCACCATATAATAATTGGACTAAAGTTCCATCACCATTAGGTACAAAACCATTTCCATGGCCGGTTAATCCATTAGGATCTGTTGTATCGACAAATCATCATCAAAATTCCGTTAATTGTTTTAATACGACAGCATCAAGTGTAGCAGTTAGTATGAATTCAGGTAGTATGTTACCCGGTGGTATGGGTACATCATTGTCTGGTGGTTCTACTGGTGGTGTCGTATCAGCACCACCATGCCCATATACAACACCAACAAATCCATATATGTATCATCCGAGAGCAACAGCTGAACCGTGTACCGCAATGACATCAAGTATTGCAACATTACGATTAAAAGCTAAACAGCATACATCCGGTTTTGCTAGTCCATATTCAACATCATCACCGGTATCCCGATCAAATTCAGCTGGTTTATCAGCATGCCAATATGCTGGTGTTACAGATGCTGTCTGAGAAAACGCCCTCGGGGCCCTATTAAATCAACATCAGCTTCATAATCATATCAATAATAATAAATCAACCAGTAGTGAGGATGATGCTCTTATGGGTCCCAACACTGATACTGATGAAGTTGAAGAGATCAGGGATTAAGTTCATGACAAAAAAGGAAGAATAAAGAATAATAATAAAAAAAGGTGCAATCGTCATTGAATTTTCTTTTCTTTTGTTTGTTCATTTTATTCAGTGGGTGTTGGGATGTTATCAATATTTAATTAATGTCGCAGAAATGAAAAAAAGAAAAACAATAAAAAAAAATGTATGGTGTTTTATTATCTTTAACAAATAGAAACAGTAATGTGTTTAAATGGTTTTTGTTTCTTTTTTTTTGGGGCTATTAAAACAAATTTCATCATTTTCGGTTGACATCAACTAATTCCTGGAATTCCATTGGCAGAAGATAGTAAATTCAGTTAACAGAATGGATTTTTTGATAAGCAATTAATTGTACTCGTTTTAAGGCGTGGTAAATGTAATTTTTTTTTTTTTCATTCTGATTTGGATAAATTCAATAATTTTTGGCAATTGGTTTACGTGATAGCAACAAGATAATAATAAAAAAAATAACAATAATTCATTTTTTATTCAATTTTAATCGTTTTTTATATCATTTTTCAATTTCATTGGCTGTGCAGAATTTTTAATGGAGTTTGAATTTCAATATTATTGGTTATAATCGAATTTTTCGATAACAAATAGAAATTGATTGTACAGAAGAATTTTATTTATTTTGAAAAACAAACAATTAAAATTAGTGAAAATTACGCAACAAAAAGAAAATCTTTTCGATTTAAATGTTTAAATAAAATTAAAATATAAAAAACAATAATTTCACCAAAATTTTACTATATTTTTATTGTTTTTAGATATTTTCCACAAAAATATAATTATTGTCCAATCGTAAAAGAAAATTGTATAAATATTGATTTTAAAACAGAAACAGAAAATCAAGAAGAAAATTTGTCACATCCTTCCAAAAAAAAGAAGAAAAATAACAAATTTCAAGACAGTGACTTTATCCGAATCCTTACAGAAGATTTCACACAAGCCCTTTACATATGCTAAAATCTCAAATAAAACTTGTGTGTCTATGAATTGGTTCGATTAAAATTTGTCCAGTCACTCTTTTATGACTCTTGAATAATTACCATTTGTCACTCTAGAATTGATATGTTTCATGATTTCATTGATATTATCATTAAAAAAATGAGGTGAAAATCTAGTAATAATTCCCAAGAAAGATTTCGACAAGCTCTGTATCATCAATTGAACAGATATAAAGCGGAAGCATGACACTATTAAATGTGCCTTGATTGATCTTACATTTCTAGATTTAAACGCGACTTGAATAGGCCTTCCATACAATGACTGTTGCTTGCATTAAGAAATGTTGAAAAAAAAAACAATAAAGCCAGGACAATTCAGAGTCACGTCACTTATCAAATGAAGTGACAAAATAAATAAAAATGTTTCATAACTTTGCTATAACTATAAAATTTCCTTGTATTTTTCGCGCTTACTGGACTGAAGTCGCATCAGTTTGATAATAAATCATATTATGATCATACTATTAAATATGACGTGAAGATTTAGTCACCGGTGATAATATCATCACTCAAATCTTAAATAAAAATAAGAAAATTTGTTATAAAAAAAAGACATAACACACCAAAAATACAATAAAAGTGCTGTTTTTTTTTGTTTTTTTACAAAAATTAATGTAAAAACATGCAAAAAATAATTAAATTTAAATTAAATTTAAATTAAAATAAATAAAAAAATTAAAAAAAAAAATTGTAGACTTTTAGTATTTGTGATGTAAAATTTCAAGTAAAGAAAAATATAAAAAACCAAAAAAAAAAAAACAAATAAATAATTTCATATTTAAAAAATAAAACTAATTATTTTATTTTAAATTAATTATTTTGTTATAAATAAAAAAAAAAAATATTTAATATTAGTAAATATATTAAAATATAATAAAAAAAAAGAAAATCTTTGTAAAATGTGTGCATTTTGGGAAATAAAATAATTTCCCTTTTCTTTTTTTTTAGTAATTAAAATTAATAAAAGAAAGCTATTTGTATATAATTAAATAAATAATTATTAAATAAAAGGAAATAATTCAGAAAGTAAATAATGTAAAATAAAAATTATTATTTTGTATTTTAAGAAAAAATAGAAAAACCTATTTTTTCCCCTTTTTCTGTTTCGCAATATTATTAAAGTAATTTGAATATTATTTCAATTAAAAAATAAATGTAAAATAATAAGTTATTTTTTATGACAAAAAACAAGAAAAAAATTGAAATTAAAATAATTCATTATAAAAATAAATATTAAATTTAACTTCTATGTAAAAACAAATGAAAAACAATAAATGTTAAATTTAAAAATGACTGGATTTGTGAAAAAAACATTTTTATAGAAAAGCTAAAATGAAAAAAAATTAAGGAAAAGAAAAATGTTAAAGAAATAATAAAAAAAAGCCCAAAAAAACAATGGACGGTTAATGTTAATTATTATTATTTATATTTTAAGGAAATTAATTGAAATAAGTATATTTAATCTTCAAAAAACCAAAAAAAAAAAAACAAAAACACTGAAAAAGAATTTGTAAAAATAACATAAATTATAATAAATTAAACGAAATTTAAAATTTGAAAAGAAAAACAAAAAAATAATAATAATAACTTTAATTGTATTTGCATTACATTAAAGAGTTGTCTAGTCTTAATAAATGATACTAAAAATAATATGAATAAAACCAAAAACATTAAAAGAAAATGATGAAAAATATACAATTGTAAAAAAAAAAAAAACTTATTAAAAATATGATTTTTTCTTGAAATTCCTTGAGTTCTTTTAAGAACTAAGAAACCTTTGTGTACGACCCTTGTACGACTGGAAATATTTTGAAAAGGTATTTTATTACAAAGAATTTCAATTTTTGAATTTAACCCAAATTCCTTTCCAGTCAAAGGTCCTAATTAATGAAGTAATGCACGCAGAAAAATTATAAAGCTAGTTCTGACAACTGAAGTTTTTGTTGTGATAAATGAATTTTAGTTCCACAGAACTGAAAACTTAGTTGTGATAACCAAATTTCAGTTATCGAAACTCCACAATTGAATTTTAGTTGTGAGAACACTCAGCTGTGACAAACAAATTTCAGTTCTCGAAACTTCACAACTTAATTTTAGTTGTAAGAACTGAAAAACTAGTTGTTGAACTAAAATTCAGTTGTCACAAACAGCCCAAAGCTTTATGATTTTTCTGCATGTGGCAAATCAAAAAGGTTTCTAAAAATAAATACGTTGACATTGGCAAATTATTTTTTTTAAAATAAGTTGAAAAACTATGACATCGTCGAAAAATCACGGCTATTAGCACGTAACTTGTTTCACATTTTTGATTCGACCAAGCAATAAATCGTTTCACCTTTAGTTTGGAGTTTCATATGCCTGAAACAACTGCCATATTTTCGAAAATTCGGAGCACAAAATGTTAAACAACTTAAATGCTAACAGTCTTGTCTTGTATAGGGTGCGGCATATTTTGGTCCGTCTGCATCTTTTGGTTTCGTTTAAATACTGAATTTCTGTCACTTGACAGATGATATTAGAACTTTCAGCAACGAAATAACTGCTAGCTCAAAAACGAACCAAAGGATGCCGAACGACCGAAAGATACTGTATTACCTTCTATTTACTACCGCCAATTACAGTTTTAAGTGTCTTGAATTAACCGGGATGACATTTATAAACTTCTCTTTCATTTCGTTCGTAAATTTAATTGATTTTAGCAAAACAATTAAATTGATATTTGTAGTTTTAAACCATGGAAATCATATAACTACTCCAAAAAAAATTTCACTTGTCTTCATAGAGTGTGGAGGTTTATTGGAATACTCTCAATATTCGACATTTCCATTCATCTTTCTTTTTGACGTCGTTCAATTCACCGGAAACTTGGTTTTTCATAATTAAGTTTGACCATTTTGATTCTGTAATCGAGGAGGTTACTACTAGCAATTACTGCTTGTTTTTTTACTCTACTTTATAGTTTCCGGTTTATACCTCTCGGCATCAGAACAAATTTCAAACCACTAGATAAAATAAAATTTCTATACCTCGGTTATTCATGTTTCTTTGAAACTCAAAAGTTTTTTTATGACATAGTTAAACTCAAAGAATCTATTTCTTTTTTACTTTGCCCTTTGACCGATCCTCACGATCTTAAATCTACATCAAAAATTTACCAGAATTTTTTGCAATCCGTTAAGAAGTTGTTAGAATAAAATGAAGTCTTAGATTTTATAAAACTACAGCAGATCATCCATTTTAGATCCATATCACAAAGAATAAGGATATATTTCTGCTACTAACTGAATCAGTTCCCAAAAATATCAAACTATATTTCTTGTTTTCTTCTGGTCGTACATTTTTTCTACATCCACAATAGTTGAGTGTTTCAAAGTCCCCTAAACTATCAGATTCATCATCAAACAACTTTAGCTAAAACCTTGAGCAGTTCTTTGACAACTATATGTTGTTGTGTTATACATATGTAAATTTTGGAAATTTGATTTGATTTTCTTAATATTTTGTTGGGGTTTACGTAAATTAAACATCGTTTATGATCATCTGTAAAATAAAATTTTCTCTAATAATCATAAAAACCAAAGAAAATAAATACATAAGATTTTCTTGTAAATTTTCTTGTAATTTTTTTGTGTGTTTTTTTTTTCTTTTTTTTTATGGATTTATGTTCTTCTTGAGCTTTTCATATAAAAACTAGTTAAAGTTGAGAATGTTGAAGACAACAATTTTACTACGAATTACAAAAAAGCAATGATCATTTTTTTTGCCCCCTATTTTGGGGGATGTTTTGGGTACATAAAAAATGGCTAAACAAAAAAATAAATAAATAAATAAAAGAAAAATTGCCGAAACTTCATAAAGACGACAATTTCAGGATTCCAATTCGGTGTGTGTGTCCTTCTCTTGATAAGCCATTTTCGTTTGATTTTCTTTTCTTTTTTGGGGTAGAAATTTTTATGATCGCACTAACGAAACAAACAAAAGACTTAATAGCGGAATTGAGAAGATTGACCCCACAAGTTTACGAGTTATCATAAAACAAAATTTGATGTTGCCAAGTAAAATGTTCTCTTCTATATGTATATTTGATGGCCGGAGACTAGAAATCCTATAATTTTATTTCAGTATTTCTTTTTTTTCCTTATTCAACTTAATATTCTCCTTTCCTATTTTTTGTTCTGGAATACCATTGCACATAGCGTCTTACTTTGTTCCATCATATCTTTACTCATCTCAAAATCTTATCAACGAAAGAAAACGCATTTTTAGGTTATTTTTTCATCTATTTCTATAGTATCATATTTAAAAAAGAAAAACACTAGCTTTCCAAGAGAAAAATGGTAATTTGTAACTAAAAGAATATGTAAATATAAAGACACACGCGTTTCTAATAGCAAAAAAAGAAAGTACCCCCGAAAAAAGGTATCCCATTCATACAAATGTCCTTTTCGCTGGTTCAATTACATATATAACACTGGAATAAATGAGGGGTGCATAAATTCCATATAATTTGGTGTAATGAATAAATTGATGGATGATGGATTTTGATTTTACACTCCTACTTTTCTTTTTTCCTTCATATGCCACCCGCTAAGGAAAACGGATGAGAAACGAGTGCATGTGCCATTTCTAGGTGAAATCTACTAAAAACTTATTAAATTTATTGCAAATGGGAAATGGTAAACCGAAATTGTGATGACAAGTTAATGAGATTTTTAATATTATTAAAAGGTTCTGTTTTTATGATTTAATTGAAAAAAAAAGAGATTACACCCAGGGTGAACATAGTATATCGGAATAATTTATATAGTTTTTAGGTTTTAATCTAATTTTATTAAAAATTAAGAGTATGCGGCTGCGGCGGGTTCTGTTTGCTCGTTTGATGTGGACGTATTCACGAACTGAACGCTTCTCAATCGCTTT
This sequence comes from Xylophagus ater, assembly GCA_963422695.1. Classification (NCBI taxonomy): domain Eukaryota; kingdom Metazoa; phylum Arthropoda; class Insecta; order Diptera; family Xylophagidae; genus Xylophagus; species Xylophagus ater. The sequence goes on from OY730481.1 coordinate 8,840,807, forward strand.
CCGTGCCCGATTTTGAAAGTATATCGTCTGCACCGAAAATGTTAAAAGCAAAGATTAGAAGTAATAGTTCTTGAAAAATAGATTTGTGGAAAAATATCACGAATAGTTATCTATCATATTTTTTAGCATTAAACGCACAGCTTAGTAGTTATTTCTGTGCTTCGATTTAGGAATTATATAACATTAATGATTCTCAGAAATTCGATGTTACTTGAGTCACTCAGAAATGATTGCATTCAAAATTAACATTGTGTGATTCTTTGTGAAAATAGAATAGTAGATATAATTTATGAACAGTCTTGATAGTATGGAATGCTGTTATGGTACTTTAAAGTTAAGCTGCATAACGTGCAAAATATTTATGGTCGCGCGGGTAAAATAGGAAGAAATGGAAATGTTACCTCAATTTTCAAATAACGTCAGTAGAGTCTGTAGAATTCAGAAGTCCAAGAACCGTTGGACTAATTCATTTCTAGAAAACCCAGTTCAAATATATAGGCATACGTGCAAAAATTTGACATCGTCCTAGACTGGTCTTCAACTGGAAACTTCTTACTGTCGAAAATAACAGTTCTGAACCAAATAAGGAAACAATACTATTGGACACTTTTATTAATTTTCTCATAAACATAATTCTTTCTAACTAAACCAAATAATTACTAATTGTACCTTGAAACCTTACAAATGCTAATAATTTACATACACCCCCTACACATATGTTTTAAGAGACTAACTATATCTTAAATAATGAAACTATATTCTAATCCAAGGCTGTCCAACCCGCGGCCCAAAGCAAGTATCAATGCAGCCCGAAAATATTCAAAGTTACTGAAGCATGTCCATTTTTCTGAGGAATGATTTGTGTGTTTGCTGCCGAGTGACAAACAACAGAAACAGGAACAGAGCAGAAAACTCTTTCGTTATGTAGTAAATTCTCTTTCTGTTTGCATTGCTCCCTCAGCTACACTGTTCTGTTGTTTGTCACCTGGTGGCTTAAGTGAAGAAAACAACATACTAAGTGTAAAATTAGAACCAACATGTTGGATGAACACCTTGAGAATTGCCTGAGAATTGCAACCACGTCAATCGAACCAAACATTGACGGTTTCGTTTCTCAACTTTAATACCAGGTATCACATTCATTTTATGATATGGATTTATACACAGTAAGATACTTGTGGCCCTAAGCACCATGTCTTCTTCCAATGCGGCCCAGGGAAACAAAAAGGTTGGACACCCTTGTTCTAATCAATTTTGAAATATTCCGAATACCTTTCTGACAGTTGTCTTTACATCAGCATTTAAAAATGTCCTTACAAATGTTGTGTTCTCCAATAATCCTCAAATCCATATATAGTTACGAAATCTTTAACATATATGTTAGTATGCGACAAGACATAAAATTTTACAGGCGTATCGCGAATTAAAGAAACAAAATTGAAACGCGTGTGCGATTGAAAATTGGTATTAAATGATGTCATTTTTGACCATGAGACTCTTCAGGGCGTAGAAAAAGTAAATATTGAAATTATTAAAAATAATTCATCGATTAAGATGATTTAGTCCTACGCATTTTATGTTAATTTTCAATTTAAGAAGTTTCATTAAGACCAATTAATGGAAAAATATTATTAAAATTTTATTTTAATGAACTTCATGATTGCGTAAATGAGTAAAATTTTTCATAGAACAAACAAATTTACTAATCTATTGAACTTGTCGATGGTATTTTTTTGGTGTTTTTTGTACGTAATTATATGAATTTATTTGAAAGATTTCATAAAAATAAATTTTGACCTAAGCCCACACAAAATTTTATTAATTCTTAAATTAAAATATAATTAGTGGGATATCGTCTAGATGCTTTACAATATTTAATATGTAATTATATACCGGAAAATTGCCAACCAATCAAAAAGAAGAAGAATATTATTAATGAGCTATTATTAAATTTCTTTTCATACACAATATATTCTTAAAAACATTTGATACTATAAAAGACTTTTAAGAACATATCTAAATAAAGTGTTCCATTATAATGGAGGGACAAGGTTAATTTGATACTTAAAAGCTGTGGATTTTAAACACATTTACGTCAAGAAAAATATAATTAACTATGCTTAGGTTAGACTTGCAGCTTTAGTCACGCCAATTTAAAGGAAGAGCACGTATTCCGCGTTAAAAGAATTGTTTGTCCTTCGAGGCAATCCAGTCATCGAAGGATTTTCGCACTTCTTCAAAAACATGTATGAATTATCAGCAAGACAAACAAATCGGAATCGGTGTATGGTAAGTACGGCGGGTGGGGTACCAGTTCACAACCAAATGCTTGCGACGTTTCCTGAACCGGCCACATATGACCTAGCGTTATCATACTGCAAAATCACTTTAGCGTGTCTATGAGTCCATTCTGATTACTTTCCCTTCAAAGCGCGATTCAATCCGATCAGTTGTTGTCTATAACGATCAGCAGTGACATCCCTTTCCACACCGCACCTTTCTGATCCCTCCAAATGCAAAGCAAGACCTGCTTTTCATGTATATTCTGCTTTGCAGTCGGTGTGGTGTTGGCTGTCCGATATCGCACCAAGATCTTTCACATTTGGGATTGACATAAAGAATCCATGTTAAATCACCAGTAATAATTCAAAATGCAAAAATGATTTTCTTTTGAACTTTTCAAGCAACATTTCGCACATGGACAAAAGCCTTCCATTGTCTCTTTCTTTCAGTTAATATGGCACCCACTTTCCATCCTTTTGAAGTTTGGAAATCGCCATCCGACTAACGTTTAATGCTCTTGTAAGTTGTTTTTGTGCTTGACATGAATCTTCGTACAATAATTCCTGTAATTCTTCGTCTTTAAACTTCATCGGCGGTTTTCCATGCTCTTTATCGACCACATACAAATTTCCATTTATGAATAGTCTAAACCAAAATCACAAGTTAAAATTGATAGAGCATGTCTGTCATAAGCTTCTATCAATCACCGACGAGTTCTATCTGCATTTTCCTTCAAGTTAAACCAAAAAAGTCAAACTTCCCGCGAAGACTGTTTTTCTGGCACGTAACCTTTCATTTTAAATCGAATAAAAAACAATGATGTTTACACTTGAATGTCGAATGACTTACTAACTATTTTAGCTTATCGAAGACTCTCTCAAATACAATAGCTGTCATTTAAAAAAAATATGATGATTTATGAATAGCGCCATCTCTTAGGAATCCTTTAATATAGTAGCTTCTAATACTTTTCAGAATTTGATTAAGTAGCTTGAGTAGAAGCAGATTTTTCAGCATACTTTTTTACATTTTACCACAATTTTATTAACTCGCTTTCTTGTTTGTTTGTTTGTTTGTCCAGTACATATCTTGCAATCGATATTTAACTAACTTCCCGATTAGCTAGACATTTGAAACTTTTAGAATAGCTCAGAACACGATAACAATGCATTTTTTTAATACTTTTAGCCATCTTTAAGCAAAATTGAATTCATTTTCAGTAAATTTTTAAAAAAAGTATATACTTTTGAATACTTTTAAAAACGTGGTATATAAAAAGTTCTTTTTATCTTGTAATTATTCACTTCCACCTACTTAAAAGTGACAAATAGAAGGATCATATTAATTTAGGCTTCCCAATACGAGTTAACCGATTTTCATTTCGTGTCAATTTCCATTTTATCAAAAAGAGTATGCTCGAATTTGACAAAATACATTCAGAAACATTTGTCAATTAAAAATAGATATTTAAATAGTTTTGACAACTTAGTTTTTTTTATATATAAATTATCATGAAAATCTCCAAGCAATAGCGAGCCTGGGGCAAAGCCTTTAGTAAAATTAATAAAAATATTGTCATATTTAAAACAAACAAAAACAAGCCGAAAAAATTGTTATTTATGATTTATTTAATATTTAAAACTTTTCGCGAAAACTTTTCTTTCCTTAATTTTGTTGTTAGAAATCGCACAATTTCAAAATATCGTATGACAAGCGGGAAAAAAGGAAACTTTTTCGGTTTTTTTTTTTTTGGAAAATCTAATAAATTACAATATCAAAAAGTGTTTGTCAGGGTTTTCGTATATATTTATATATATATATGTATAAAATAGAAGGAGCGGTCGTAGTCATTTCGTAAATCCTTAATTAGTGAATCGGTTAAGTCATAAATATTCAAATCAAAAAGTTTTTTTTTTTTTTTTGTTACTGTAAAGCCAATTATGAATTCAGAATATACAATCATGGTGTATATAGTAGAAATACAAGAGTATAGTATTGTACTATGGGTATAGTCGCTCTTAAAATGAACCAAGGGCAACAATAAAACGACGTAGATATATAAAAGAAAAACAAGATACTATAGAGATGGTTTGGAACACCAATTATTATTATTATTATATGAAAAGGATGGAGTTACTCGTTCTGAATAAGTTATGTATATTATTTGCTCTCAAGTATATCTACGTACAATATGAAAATGTTTCTTTTGGAAATATTAGATTCCATGAGAAGTAGAAGAATTTTGACATTTAAGGATTGAGCCCCACATTCACTATGTTTCTTGTATGTTCTTATGTTTATATCTTTATTTCTGATATTGCCAGCCATTTTGATTTCATCCCTTTTTTTTGTAGATGGAACCAAGAAGAAAAGGGTGGAAATATCACTTGGTACAAGACTTAACCTAACAACAAAAACAACAACAACAACAACAAATCTTGAGGTACTCCTTTATTATACCTATGTATAATTTTAAGAAAACGATTTTCTCTTTTTGTGTCCTGTATACAAATATTTTGATTTAAAATTTTTAACCAAAAAACTCATACTTTAAATTCATCACGCCTTCGCATCATCATCAGGAAGAAAAAAATATAAGAACCGGAAAATAGGAAAAATAGAATCCCTTCTCGACCCTTCAGAATATTTTCATGTACATTAGAATATTTCTACTAAAAGACTAGAAAGGAAATTTTTGTTGAAGGTTTTTCAAGTAATATAACCAGTTTTCCACTCGCACCCTGAAAATTATATTTACTTTGGTTTTTTTTTTTTTGGAAAATTTTCTGAAAATAGCGTCAATTTTTTGGGAACACGGAAAAAGAATAGAAAATAATTTGGTATGAAAATGAAGTCGAAAGTTTTTTTTTTTTGGCTTGGTTTGCCTTGATAGGAAAAAGGGTTTACCCGCAAGTACACACTGTGAATGAGAGATGCTCTAATTAATGAAGTGAATAAATTTTAATTATTCTAATTTATTTGTTGGAGATTCGATGCCGAAGAATTCTTATTATGGAAGAAAAAAAATGTTTCCTATATTATTTTTTTAAGAAGACGAAATAAGTTGAAAACTTACAGAAGAAGAAGTATTATTTTTTTAAACTTTAAATTATATTTCTCGAATTTTGGTAAGGACTAACTCGTGAAGTCACGATTAATACTTGACTTAAGAAATAATTGGAGTTCATATTTATTTTAGCGATGCACTTATCAGCAATAATTAATGTAATTATAAAAGTAAACTTCATAATATAGTACGAGTTTTACGACAATAATATCACGTTTTATAGGCGAAAATCAATTTAGATCTAGAACTTTAGCAGGCACAAATAATATTTAATGTCATTTACATAGGTTAACGCTTAACCATTACTCTTCTATTTCTTATGATATAAAGAAACTTAGTCTACTGTCAAATCACATAACTTTTAAGTTAAACTTTCAAATTGGCGATACAGCCCAAATTGAACCAATTCAACTTTAAGATAATCCTTATAACGTTTCTCTCTTATTTATAAACCGAGTAAATTAAGATATTTTGATGAAATGTAGCAGTTTCAGACAAGATCTGGACTAGAGAATGGTCAAAATAAGTCCTTTTATAAAGTTTGTTAGTTGCCATTCGGAGACCGCACACATGATGACATTAAGTAAACTTTAAGTAGATATTGAAATCTGACAGGATTAATTGTATTCAGTTAAAAGTCAAGGAAATGGAAGGTTACGTGCCAAATAAACAGTATTTGCGGGAAGTTTCGCTTTTCAGTTTCAAAAACAACAAAGAAAGGGGTTTTTGAATCGAATTGTTACTGAAGATGAAAAATGGATCTATTTCGAAAATCCTAAAGATGGAAAACCAAAAAAAAACCAGTCAAGTCAACACTAAAATGCAACATTCATTCAGATCTCTATATTTGATAAGATTATCATTGTATTATGAGTTGCTGAAACGGCCAGAAACTATTACTGGCGTAGTCTACCGACGACAACTAATACGTTTGAAGCAAGCTGTAGAGGAAAAACGACCAGAATGGGTGAATACACCACACAAATTAATTTTTTAACATAATAATGCACATGTTGATCAACTGTTTGAAAACTACTTAGAAGGGCAGAACTGGGAAGTATTACTCCACTCCGCGTATTCACCAGAGATGGCACCTTCTGATTAGCACTTATTACGGTCGATGTAGTCACCCCTTACTGGAGAATGCTTCAGTTCTTATGGATATATCAAAATTTGGCTGAATAATTGGATCGCTTTCAAAGACCCAGATTTCTTCAGATAGGGAATCGGTAAATTACCTGAAATATAGGCGAAGATTGTAATTAAATTACTATATAGCTGTTAAATAAACGTGTATTTTTACACTTAAAACATATGTAGTACTATATATGAGTCCACAAATTAAAAGTCCTGCAAAATACACGACATTTGATTGACTTAGACAAAAACGTATCTATATTTGAGTTTGATCTTACTATACTATATGTCAAAGTCCAAGGAAACACCGTTTGCTTGTATTAAGGATATTGAAAGCTTTGAATACGTTACGAATTTACTTACTTTTCCAATTCTTGATCATTTCAGAAGTACACATCTAATTTAGCTAATAATTCTATAAATTATGAATCAAATCGTTATTTTATTGTACTTTTATCAAATGTCATCCAATACCTTCTAATTATCAATTTTGAAGACATTCTATCCTTTTTTCGGAATTTCTGGCTGCACAGATATACATATTTTCGAATAATTAATTTACATAACATCAAAATCATATTTTTTAAAAAATGTACTTCAAACATTACTTTAAACTTTATTTATTTGTTAAAAATTCAAATTTTCGAATATTTTCACTTCTTGGAAAGGCCTCCAGTCTATTAGATATTCCTAGTTTTTGTTCATTTAAAATTTATGAAGCATATTCTATTGCTTTATTTCCACTTTATAGCTCATTAAAATATCATCATTTCATTAAAATTATCCTGTTTTTGCCTATGTTTAATGTCAATATTTGAAAACTCCCGGCGTTTTAAAATCCGTTTTAAGGATTAATTTTATTACACTTAACTAAACCAAAAGGAAAAAAATGAAAGATTTTTAAGATTGTTTTGTTCAAGTTATCTAATTTAAAAAATTTTAATAGATTTGTGGACTTTTTACTTGTAATATATTCAATTAAATAACTGCTATCGAATGTTTGATACCGCATGTACATTTCTGTCACTGATATGAGATTTGTGATCTAATTTTGTTCACCCTGCTTTAGATACTAACTTTGTAACAATTTATTTTATTGATCGTAGTACAAATTTGGTAATTTACAATATAAATAAACTTTAGTAGTTACCGTCGATCGCCCAAATCCCTGGAAGTTATTGTCCTTTGAAACTTTGAAACTTCGTTTTCTAGCTATATTTACTATAATCCTGGGATGCATTTTGTGGGACAAAAATATTATTATTCCAATAAAGTTACAGCCTTTGTTTATTTAATCTATTTATCAACAAAATTATGAATATTATGAAATTTTAGATACAAGAAGAAAACGATTAATATCAAAGGTACTTTCATGAATTCTTTAAAGCCATTTCGTTTGTTAGTTGATATTTAATATGACTTTTAACATACAAAGCATTTCTGAATACTATGTATTCCTAATTTAGGACTAGCTTGGATAGTTCCTTTTTTTCATAACTTCAGTACCTTCAGTAGCCTGTGCAAAACATCTAAATCGCTTGAATCAGTTTCCTTAAACCGATAAATAAACCATAAACCATTACTAGTCAGCCTCAACATCGCATATATTATTTGATATGAATAATTAGATAGTATAGCTCAAGCCAATTCTTAAGAGCATAGAAAATGATTTCCAGATTATTATGTTTATTTTTCCTCTTGGAACGAGTATTTGGTTTCTTGTAAAATCCGAGGAGTATTTAACTAGTTACCTTCGATATATTTAGTAAGTTTCAGAAATGATAAAGTTTTTGGCTGAATACGACAATTTTAGGTTAACAGGCAACTCCATTAGACTTTTTTCAAGACTTATTGTCAGTCGGACTGAAAAAAAGTCTTGTGGAGACTCGAAAAATTGGACTTTTTTTCCAGTCCGACTGAAAATAAGTCTTGAAATTAGCTTATTATGCTTCTTGTTAGTGGACCATATTTGAAGTTTACGCTCGCAATTATAGAGACTGAGCTCAAATTAATCATCAACCCTTTTTTGACACAGGAGGGAGGATACTGACATATTATGTTAGTGGAAAAATGGTCCGCGTTAATTTTGAAATGCGATTTTTTCAGCTTTAAGCCATTTCAAGTAAAGAGTTTTGTATGGATCAAATTGAAAACAACAAAACAAGTAGAATCATTAGTTCCGTAGGTTAAGAACTGATATTGTCCACAGTTCAGAATAATATCCCATTTTTTTTCATCTGGCTATAATTAGAACGTTTATAAATCAAAAATTCTTTCATAAGGTTAAGGTACTTAAAATTATGAAAGACTTACTCAAATTTGATTTTTGTTTAATTCACAAATCAATAAACCATTTCTATTTTTACGAAAATTTTAATAATTTAATCAATAATTAATTAAATTAAATTAAATTTATGAACAAAACAGAAAAATATCTTTTTTTTTTCTTACAAAAATAACATCATTAATAAAATTTCATTTTGAAAAACAAAACAAAAATTTTATCAAATAAATTTCATTTATTCTGAATTCAAAGAATTTACAAGACTTTTTTACTTTAAAAGTCTTGAAGAAAAAAAAAAATATCATTCTAATAAGAAAACATAGAATTCTCAAATATACCGAATTTCATATTTTTCCATCTGCTACTGATGCTTTTCTTTAGACGTCCCAGAAAAAGAAAAAATCCATTCAAATTACCGTCGGTGGGCAATGTTTAGAAGAGAATCCTTCTTATTATTATTTCTTCTTCCTTGTGAGAAATATATATATATATATATGAAAAATACAAAACTTATATATTAAAAACGTTCCTTTATAAATTATTCTAGAAAAGCTTCTTTTGTCATCTTTTGCTTTTGTTATGCGAAAAAGGGAAAATTTCAAAAGCATCTAAAAATTTCTAAAGATACACCATGAAATGGTAATAAGCCAGTTTGAACAACAGTTTTCGAGTATAGTCCATCATACCACTTTGGGGTCGTGATGGTCTCAAACTCAAACCAAAAACAATAACAAAAATACGATCTTCAAGTATAACAAAATGTATATAACCTATATACTTGTATGTATATAAAAGGCTCGCATTTTCATGATTATATATCAAACTATATATTTATATATATATTTCCATTCATTTCATCATCTAGAATTCCTTTTTTCCTTTAGATTGTATATTTACATATATAGATATAACCGATACTATACTCTATATTATAGTGGATACCGACAACAATAAACTAACCATCCCTTTGATGGTATATATACGAATATATATCATGTACTATATATATCCATATCCCATCTATTATATATGATACTTGTGAACTCAACACACAAAAGGCTTAATATAGCATCAAATTTCATATTCAAAATGGCACTTTACATGTCCAGAATAATTTATACTATGAGTACAGTTTGCCCAATGAGAAATACTTGGCCATCCAACCATATAACAAGAGTCAACCAGTATCATAAGGCACTAACAAAAAGGAATATCCTTCTACAAAAATAACAAAAAAAAAGGTATGAGGAAAAGTAGGTTTGTAATATATATATATGTATAAAGCTTTCCAAAAATATAACCCATCCAGTCATATCTAGAAGGCCCAAAAACTTCGGGCTTTTGAATTCAAAATTCATAAATTTTGATTAAAGCCTTTGCATGTTATTCAAAAATATATATATATATGACTACATGTGGTCTTGCATTTTACAAAATATTCGTTCATGCATTCAACTCACATTCACTCGATAAGGTCTATTCGGCTTATAAAACCAAATATTATTATATACCATAAATAAATGCATGCATATACAATATATAAACTAGGAATGCGCTTTTGAATGGCATTTTACATGCATGTTTCATAAATTTTTGCATTAATATAAAAACGGACTCTATATGAAGGACTTATTCCCAGGGAAGTCTAATCGAAAAATCAGATAGAGTTTGACGATTTTCTTTATCTTACTATAGGTGAGTTTTTTTCCACATGGCTCTGCTTCAGATCAAAGAAGCATGTGAAAAAACGACAAGGAGCAAGAGTTATAAAGAACTTAAATGTTGATAGTATATATTCAAACCACATGGAAATTAAACGCCGAACGTAAAAGGAATCACAATTTGTTAATGAATTGTGTCGAAATTGTTAAAAGTAGGAAAAAACAGTTTAAGAAAATGGAAATTTCTAAAAACTATGAATCAATTTTATATGTTTTTCAATTTATACTTTTGAAATGTTCAAACTATCATAATCATCAGGAGTACAACATTCAAGTATCAAAAAACACAAAATAGAGCCATCTATTTATTCAATATTGGAAAAAGTAAGTCGAGTAGGAGTTTTGGTCTAAGTAAAAACCAGAGCAGAAATTGTTGTTGTATTCAATGTAAAATTTTGCTCTGCTCTGAAGCCACTTATGAAAAAACACACTTTATCTATACCACTCTCATATTAAATATTTTATAACATTTCGTTGTCTACTCTTAGAGCATACCTAAAAAGATTTGTAGCCCAAAAATGTCCTAAAATTCCTTTGCCACAATCGCCCTAACTCACACAAACTGGAATAAGTGATTTGAAGGATATTTTCTAGATGATCAGTTCACCCGATTTGTGTTGAAAGAATCACAAATAATGAAGAATAAATAGATTTATATTTTTTGATAAAAAATGCATTTGACGTAGTATAAAAACCATCCTAAGAGTAAGGTTCTCATAGACGTTTAATTTTCTTTTCAAAGTTGCTGTCACGCTTTTAAAGGTAAATTTTGAAAGATATAAGTTCAGAAATCATCAATAACTTTAGTCCCATATTCGAAGCTTTAATTTTTGTATAGGTTAGGTTATTCTGGCAATAGGTCCTATATATATGAGTTTGACCTTTATCCTATGCAAAACTTTTTTCTTATTTTTATATAAAAATACAATGGTAGAAAACTTTTCCAAATAATTTAGTACCTACTATAGTTTTTTTTAATGAACCGCTCATATTGCACGGTTCTTTTTTGGAGAGAATAAATCCGTACACACTTTTAATATTTTGGATTAAGCTTCGAATGAATTCAATTAATTTTTAATTTTTTTTCGCTATACCTACATACAGTATCCTGGAAAGTTCATTTAAGCTTATCCTTAATGAACGTTTTATCTTTTATAATATTATTTTGGACAATTTTATTATACTTAATGATTTCTACCGTTTTTTTTAAACGACATTTTTGTGATATTAAATTTAATAAAAAAAATAAATTATTACATATAATATATAAAACTATGTTCTTTTCATTTTCGATGGTTCTTATCAGTTCAAACCATATTTTAATCGGTATCTAAAAATTTTATAAGCTCATATGGCGCTACGAAAATCCACCATTCATATGTGGTGGTGGTAATATATCGAGAAATATTATTACAGGTTCGATTTTAGGCAAACAACAAAATAATATATTATATATACTAGAAAAGGTACCGCTCTATTTGATATATACTTAAATAGTTACATTGCAGACATTTTAATAAATAATAAAATTTCAGGTAATGTATACAGTTTGATTGATTTTAATCAATCTAACTTTTATCTGCTTTCAATCAAATTCATGAAAAACCTAATTTGCAGCAATGGCGTCAGTTTTTTTTTCTTTCGTCTGTTTTCTATAATTTTGTCTTGATTTACACACAAGTGAAGAGTAATTAATGTTCATATTGTTGTAATTAAATTTTATAGAAAAAAAATCGATTTAATCAATGTGATTAATCGTAATACCAAATGTCTAGTATTTAATTATAAGTTCGCAGAGTTTAATGCAATTATCGATTAGTATGCAGAGATGATTATGATGTATTTACATAAAATGATGGTTAATCAATTTGTTAATGAAATAAAATATATCAGAAACATGCGTATTATATAAAATATACAAAAATTCTGGATTTTAAGTTCCATCAAAATTACCAAAAATTCAGTATTTTCATGAGCTGTAAGAAGAATATTAAATTTAGATATTGATTATAAAGGTTGTCCCAATATGAACACGCTTAGTATTCAAATCTATCACAAATTGGTTTGCTATGCAAATTTGTGGTTAGAAATTTATAGGCCCGACGGGTTATATCGAAATCTCAAAGAATTCTATTTTTAAAAGGAAAACTCTAGTAGACACAACCCAAGTAACCACAAAAAATTCCATCATAAATCAAGACATTGTTCATTGATTTCTTCGATGGTGAAGATCTTCCACAAAGAATTCTTTTCACTTACTGGTGACATTTATTTGGAAGTTTTGCACCGTTTGATGAGTATAATTCGTCAAGTTTGACACAGTCTTTAGGTGAAAACTAAGAACTCAGTTGCAAAATTCTTTTCTGTCAGTTTTTCCGCTGTTCTTGCCTTGATTTAGCTGATTATACTTCTTTGTGTCTGTATGTTTATTTGTTCCCAGCAAACTCAAAAAGAAATGATCTGATTTTGATCGTCTTTTTACTGTAGTAATAGTTAGTGCTCTGGAAACTGTAGCATTCTAGATGGATATAACCAAAATTTAGAGAAATTTTTCTTTTTTCTTCAAACTATGAAATTGAGAGTTATTTTCATGCTCTATAAATAATGCGTGCGAATCCTAGAGCAAAATTTTGAACTGACATTCAATGATATCCTTAATTGTGTGAACTGATCTAAACAGATTAATATCAACAGGTTAGATTATATAGTCCCGAAAGGATGATAACCTCTTATCTAGTATATCTCTGATTCAAGAAAAGCAGATTACAACTAAGGAAAAATGTTGAAGTCGCTTCGATTTTGTACAAAATTTCGAGTGAAGAAAAATATTATCATATCAATAAATACGAAATTGTTATATTTTCCACATTAAATTTAATGATTTGAAAATTTAATGGATATTAACCTCGAAATTCAATTCAAATTCATATACAAAAAAGCAATAATTCTTGTCTTATATATTTTTGCTATTTTCCTAAATCCAAAATTACGATTATTGATTGGAATAATATATAAGAAACCATAAAATAATTCTTTCGGTTTTTTTTCTCTCTTCATACCTCAATCAATTCTTTGAACTAAAAAAAAATACAGACACTAATTTTAATAAAATTTGCATTTTAACTGGGTAGAAAAAAAAGTGAATTGGTTCCACAGCAAATTCAATTACATTTAGATATAATATGAAATCCGAATATAAACTGTACTATATATATATATATATAGTGTTATTCTGTATAAACGAGTAATATAAACTCCAGAAGAAGTGTTAAGAAATGAATACTTTCTTTCGTTTCTTCTCTTCATTTATATATCAGTTGGAAACACATACACCCTCTAGATTTCATATAAAATGAAAATAAACATAAGTCCTTATATCCTCTCATAAGAAGTTAACCTAATTTTGCTTAATTCTATTACTTTTATACACACATACACCATATTATAAGTATCATTTTTTTTTTCTATATAGTCTCTAAATATAATCATTTATATACATATATAGTATATATGCTACAACATAATGTAATACTGATAGTAGAAGACTACAATGTTGAAGGGTATATGATACTATATGTGAAGACACTTTCTATTTTCCTAAATTACATCATTTTGGACTATCCTATCTGGTCTTGAACATAAGTGAAATTGTCTGTTTATTTCGAGAAGAAAATTTTCTTTCTAAATATTTTCTTTTTTGGCTTGCTTTTTATCTTTGTTGTTATCTTATAAGAGAATTAAGAAAATTCAAAGAATAATTTTTATACTCATATCCCGTATGAATTTCATTACTATATATAGGAATTTTCTTCTAGAATATTATAAAATTGTTGACATATATATTACTAAAGTTGTTGTAATGAAATATTTAATATACATTAAATATTATACAATTCGAAATGAAAACTATATTGTTATATCCATATAAGTGTGTTTTATTTGAAACTTATTACTTTTTAAATATCTAAAAGTTTCTATTTGAAAATTTTAATGAATTCAGATAAAGTTAAAAAGTATATTGTATATTCAGTTTATTTTCAAAATGTTTAATTAAATCCATTGTATTCTTTTAAATTAAAAATATATCTTTTTAATATTATACTTTCTAGTACGAAGGATGTACGAATGAAATCTTAATCCACACAAAATATACTATTATTTTTAAATGTCGAGTTTTACTGTATAGTACGTAGATATTGTTATAAATCTATGGAATATGTGGTAAGGAATACATATTCACAAAGAAATTTTAGTTTTTTGTAATATCTTTAAGAAAAGTTTTTCAACTAAAACAAAATTATACAAATTTCAACTAACTGAAAATCTTTTTATAACCAATTTTTTGATGCCCTGTGGTAGAAATGGGACTCGTAGTTAACAAATCTTGTAGTTCAATGAATTAACTCTGAGAGAAAAGAACCAAAGCTACTAATACTTCAAGTTTCTCCGTAGCTTTGTTTCGTCTTCTTCAAATTCGCTCTAATTCACAAGTAGGCTGGAGACTAATAGCATGAATATCTTCGAGAAATTTTATTCAAATCGGTATATTAAAATACATCGAAAAACTTTGCTTTGTCTTACAACTATTTCTTTCTCCACTATCCTTGGACTGATTTTACTGAAATTTAACATATTGTCGCTTATTTACGTAACCAATATATGTAAATAATTTGAACATAATTGCTTCACAAATTTTAAAATTAAATCAGAAAAACTAACAAAAACAGACAAAGCTTTATAACTTCGCTTCTATTCGTCCAATTTTGCTGAAATCTAATACCAAATCGTCTTAAGGAATAATCAACTCACATTATAAATTTCATCAAAATCGGAAAACGCGATTTTGAGTTATCGTTTACACGAACGGACAAACGGATGTACGGACATACATAAGTTGATATAACTTTTGATTCGCTACAGAACTGTACCCTTGAAAAGTTTCTACAATGATTGTTTCCATGTGTTGCAAATGTAGTAAAAAACTGGCCTGGTAGTACCTACCATACAAATTACAACTAAACATAACTTTTTTGAATCAATTTCTACAATTACTCCTTTTAAAAAGTACAGGTAACTCTTGTATAACACGATTTTAAGAAAACATGGTATTATGCCAGACTCAAAAAACAATGGACTCCGTTCTAAATTTTATATTTTAAACTAAATTTAAAAAATTAGCTTTATTCATTAAAATTTGTATATATCGTTACTAAAATGGAGAAATCTGCTAAATTAATTTTAATCAATATCCATAAAATATCTTCTTTTTTGACCATCGCATTGTTGGAAATAGAATTTGAATAGCACGCTACATTCAAACCGCGTTATAAATGTTATCAGTTATACTAGGGTTACCTGTATCATTATGACAAATCCTACAAAAATTTCCAAAATCCGTTCAACCAAATCGTATGGTATCCCAACTAGCATTTTTGGTCACTGACATGATCCTGCCACAAGTGGGAATATGGTAGTACAATATGTAAGTAGCTGTCACGTAGCGGATACAGAAAATGTTAGTTGAGATACCACTACGGTTCTTCAGTGTAAAGACAAAATTTAGTAGTTCAAATTTAAAATTGATTTAATCACGTTTAACTTAAGTAGAACTTCGGGCACAAGAAAATCTGAGAAAGAAATAAGAAGTAGTCCAAAGATCTAAAGATCTTCGAATAATCCGCATGATCATTTCACCTCAAAACCGTACTCTTTTCAATTTAATACCCGTTTATTTTATATTTTCCAATAAATCAGAGTTTTTAAGTCCTTTTTACTAATTCCACACATGAATTCACCTTTAGTAAGTATATTATATAATTTCTTCTTTCTCACGCTAAACTACACGATCACTAAATTAATTTGCTCGAATTAGATTTAAAAACAATCATGTCTCATCGCTGAATGAATATCAATTCAGGCATCTTAAAAATATCACAAAATATTTAAGATAAATGTGTTCAGATGCATGGAGGACGGATGCAAATGCGTGAAAGGCATTACGCTTGATTTGAGATGACAAACAAATCGAGGGCACCGAAAAAATATTACATATGCAAGTGCACAGGAAATTCTTATATATGGGAAAAAAATATTCGTATGAAAAGGACATGGAATTTTGTTTGGAAATTTTCTGATACCTTTTAATGGTAATTCATATATCTTAATTAAATGATACACAATTTGTTTGGGCAACCATTTTAAATACATTTGATGTTTAAAGACTCTTGCTGAGTCCAAACATGAGTTGGATTAAAATACAGATATTATACGAAAACAACTTATATGATGATAAATTATTAATTGCAATTAAAAGCCTGTACATACATATATCAAATTCGATCGTACCAATTTTTTAGTAAGTTCTTAAAGAAAAGAAAAGAAAAGAAAAATTCCTTGACATAACCTTTTTTTTTCTATGCCCAAGAACTATATATGTATATACGATTTACCATTTCCTATGTTTGGTATGGAAGAAAAATCCTACATTTTGTTTTCATTCCTAAAAGTGGATCAACTTTCTGGTTTGATGTATTGTTGTAGTTTTAGTTTATGTTTTCTACTTTTCAGAAAATCCACCAGAAATCCTAAAGTCCCTATAAGAAAGCTTTCTCTGTTTCATCGTCATTTCCTTCTTCCAATTCTATTTTTTTTTCTGTTTTTTCCATACAAACTCATAAAAAATATATTGTTCGCTATTTGTTAAGAATATTTACTTGATGTGCTCAATTTTCCGTGATATACGAGGATAACATCATTTTGAATATAGTTTTAGAGTATATTATCTAGTTGTTTTTCTTTTCATGGTGATGGTCGTTGTGTTTTTTTTATAGATTTACTGGACAACATACTAAACCGAATAGAATACCCAGTCTCGAATAAACTTGAATGAAGAATATTTTCTCATTTTGAGTTATGACTTTTATATTGTTTGGTTATAGTGTTTTCTGTTTCAAGTCATCTCTGAAGGATCAAATCGGAATCATATGGTAGTGGCTTTTTCTTAGGTTTATATATTTCTTTTTATTAAATAAATTAATTAACTGCAAGTGCAAGTATATCTTAAAAAATTAATAAAACTGCATTAGATTTACAGGCTCTTAAGGTTTAGTATATGTTTAGTAAGTTATGGGATATATTAATGTAGAAACCAAGTATCCAACCAAGTAACGTGAGAATTACAATGGCTTAGTTTATATTTTTTTGTCAAAATTATTGGTTTTGTAATAATATGGCTATATTTTTCCAATCAAATTTGATATTCTACCACAACTTATCATCTTCGATCCTTTGGGTTGTAAAAGCCGTTCCCCTTTAGGTGTACATCTCTTATTAGATTGAAGTATTTTCTATTCATAAATCCCATTTTTTGAATTAATAATCTCCAGCAGCTTTTCGTTGGCTTGGAGTGTTCATTACCTTTCCGCGTATTCTCGGTCATCCATTGAACATACTACTTGCCAAAAAAGGTATAAAATAAATAGAAAAGCAATATCACTTATAATTGAAAGATATTTTTAAATCTTCAACAAATTTAATTTGTACTAATCAAATTTAGGTCTCTTTTTTCTCTTCGCCAATAGTCACTAAGGAGGGAAAGCCTAATTACCCAACTATGACACAATCACAATACTTTTAAAATTTAAACCCAATTTACTTAAAATAAAGTATATTGAGAAATTAAAAGAATCGCAATGAAACAATATTTTATATGATAACTTTGTCTCCAGTATATAGTACATAAGGATTAAAACAGTTGCGATAGGATACACTAATTAAATCCAAACTAATTCTTTTATTGATTACTTTTGATAACACAATTTCTTTTTTAAAATAATTAAATTATAAGTTAACACAATAAATTTATCAAATTTGATACATTTTTAGCTTTCAAGACATATTTGATAACTTCTAATTATAAATTTAAAACAAAAAAACTTTCACAGAATAAAAATGATTTTCGAAATATATTAAAAATCACTTTTATATCAAATTATTCTTAAAAAAGCAGCATAGCATATTTGTACATGAAAAGAGATAAGTACAAATTTTAAGAGGTGAGTGGAATATGACTGGAAATCCCGCTCGATGTCCAACTACGTCTTATACTAAGAACGGTTGATTTCTTATTTTAATTGTATCTAAAATGTATATTTCATTGCCATTTCTTTGAAAAAAAAATTAAAACAAAAATGTTGTTTCCCAGACGTAATCATCAACTTTTTATTTAAATAGCCTATGGTAGTCAAACCAATGGGGTATATTTATTTTGTCACCATATTTGTAACGCATATAAATTGCAGAAAGGTTTAAGAAATTCTAAAACTTATTTTGAGTTTTGCATGTCAGTCCGTCATACCGTTTTTACGATACCAAAAACTTGTTCCCCAATTTTATTAAAATTTATCTCGATTTGGAATTTTATTAGCGGAAAATGGGTAATTAGGGAACGAGGGTATAAATAGAAAACAAATCTAACTACAAAGTTTCATCGTTCATGTATTTAATTCGGTAAATTTTACAGCTGAAATGCTGGAAAATCGATCTGAAGATAGAAGGAAAATAAATAGTTATATAGTAAAATTGGCAATTTCATAATACTCTTTTTCCGTTTACTTTTTGAAATTTCATTCAAAAACTAATTGATCGATTGAAAGAGACTGACTGAGGTTATCAGAGCCTAGTATAGCTTGAAATAATTTTTGTTGAGACTCAATAGCACCAACTAAAATTTGATGAATGAAGACTATATCGGCTACCTCACGGCATTTCTGCAATATCTGAAAGTCAATTAGTTTAAGACGATTGCAGTAAGGAGGGAGATTTATAGCATTGCTCCAAGGTAGATCTCTAAGAGCGAACGAATCTACGCTGTACAGCCTCAATTTTATCAATATATACCTTATGATATGGAGACCAAACTTGACTAGCATATTCTAGTACTGGTCTAACAAAGGTAATATAGAGAGATTTGGTGATATACGGATCAGAAAATTCTTTTGACCAACATTTTATAAATCCCAACATCGATGAAGCCTTATTAACAATTGTGTCAATATGTAATCGAAAATTAAGCTCGCTAGCGCAAATAACTCCTAAATCCCTTACTGAATCAACTCTCGAAATAGAATTTTCCAACAAGGAATAATCGAGTAAGATCTTAATTGACAGTTTTTAATATTAAATGACAAGTTATTGTTTACACACCAGGAAGAGAATTTGCAAAGATCAGCCTGTAGCAAATGACAGTACACTGCAAGGAAAATATTAATTTGGAAATTTTCATATCGTCATCATAAATTATAATATCAGAGTTTTTGATAATGGACGTAACATCATGAATAGCGATAATAAATAGAATAGGACCTAGATGACTCCCTGGAGGGACTCCAGAGTGTGCAATAAAAGGATCAGACTCAATAGTACGGAAAAGAACCTTCTACCAGAAAGGTAGTATTAACTAACTAAAGGTCGCATTTCTAGTATAAGGTATCAAAAAATCTGATATAGGCTGATGTTAAATTTCTATGCGTTTTTTGTTATTATAATTAATTCAAGAGAAATGACAATTACCCAATTTTTTGATAACATATGACTATTAACCTATTGACCTAATCGAGATAAAGAATTGAGAAAAAAGTATTTAAGATTTCATTTTGGCAAAAATGTTTAGTGAGTTTGTATTGCCCGAAAGGAAAACAAGCCAATAATAATAATTCAAAGTGATTAAATTCAAATTATGTTCAAATTTATAATATTTTTACTTTTAATTTACACTCTAAATCATATTCAAGTAATTTCGACTGAAAAAGGAAATCAAAATGTGTACGATGATTTTAACGTATATTGGACTGGATTTTCCAAAGAAGAAATTCGCCAAAAACAATCGGAAAATATGAGAAAATATTTAAATACAAATGTTGATCCGTGTGAAAATTTTTTCGAATACGCATGTGGAAATTGGTTAAAATATAATAATTTAAATAGTTGGAGATCTAATCCAAATGAAATACGTCATTGGAGTACACAAGATGCTATAAAATATTTTGGTCGTTCATTGCAAATAAAAGAGTTCAATACAAATCCCGATCAAATCAATACGGCTGAAGAAAAACGGGATATTTACTATTCATCTTGTATAAATGAAAATCAAAAAGAACAAACTAATATTACAGAATTTTTAAAAGTTATTAAACCATACGGTGGATCTCCATTGTGGGATCCAAATTGGAAAAGTGAAAATTTTGATTGGATCAAATTAGAAACTTTCGGAGTAATAACAAAAATTGGAATTTTCTTCGAAATAAATGATGGCGATATCAGAAATAAAAACGTTCTTGTTTTCAATCATTATGCTCGTGGTATGTATAAACTAACAAGTCATGAGTCTCGACAAATATATCAGGAATTCATTGAGACTATTCTAAAATTAACAGGCGTTGATGATGATATTGCAATACAAACAGCATATCAAATTGTTAAAATCGAAGATGAAATAAAGCATATGTCTTATGAGGGTAGCGGACGGGATTATGTGATAATTGAAGATTTCGTGAATGATCATATAGAAAATGATTGGAGAAATTACTTTTTAGCTATGAATATTACTGATTTTTCTCAGCAAATGCCTTTCCCTCATGAAACGAAAACTTTGATGGAATACATAGCAAAACAAAATCCTAAAAATATTGCAAATTTTATGATTTGGCATATCTTAAAAAAGAAACTGAATACATTTGATGAACGATATCGTAATGAACTTGAAAAATATCAAAAAAGTGTTGGTGAAAATTGGAAGGAAATTTCAACCGATGGTTTCTTTTATGGCGATTGTTTTAATGATGTTAATAGTATTTTGGAACCAATTTCTGGTTATGTATTTTTTAAGAAATATTTCGAATTCAATAAAGAAGTATTAGCAAATATGGCCTATGATATTAGAAAAAATTTCAATATTATTTTCCAGAATACTAATTGGTTAGAATTTCACAATAAATTGTTTAGTCGAATTTATTTCCAGGACTTAATAACGAATGTTCTACTTCCTGAACCAGAATCTATTGATGAATTTAATAAGTTTTATTCTAATTTAAAAGTTACACCAAATAAATATTTTGCAAATTGGTTTAATGCGAGTCAATTCAAACACAGTCGTGTTCTACATCGCGCAGGTGATAAACTTGATTATGATTGGAGTTTGGTAATATCATATTTCTATAAAAAAGTAAATGAGTCACAGTTATCAATTAAAGTTTCTGATTTACAACCACCAAATTATCATCAGCATTTTCCGCATGCACTTAACATGGGCGGTTTTGGTACATTTCTTGCAAATTATATACTAGAAGAAGCACCATTTCTTCAGTTTTATAATTGGGAATGGCTTGATAAAATTAAGCGACATTTCGATTGTCTACAACAGGAAATTAATTATGATGCTAATAAAATTATTCTTAAATATAATGCATTGAAAGTTTCATTTGATATTTATAAAAACTGGTTGAAAAATTCAAATAACACAGAAGATGAAAAATTACCAGATTTCGATGTAACTCCAGAAAAACTTTTCTTTATAAATTTTGCTCAAAATGAATGTAATTTTGTCGATCAAAAACCCGCTAATGATCTTCAATTGATTGTTTTGAAAAATCTTAAAGAATTTTCCGACACTTTTTCATGTTCTAATTCGATGGATATGAATCCAGAAAAGAAATGCGATATTAATTTTTAAAATATATTTCTCGTATTTGTATTTAATCATTTTAATCAATAAAAAATTGAGATTTTATTACTTGACTTTCATTAGTTTAGGAAATTATAAACTCAATAAATTGGGTAATTAGGATGTATCGAAAACAGTATATTATAATTACAAAGTAGGGAATCCTCATATTGGTCACTATAAAAATTCGAATTAGCCTGCTTATTCTGCAACTGTAATGACTCGGACTTTTGTCATTCAAACTTTATCTTCAAACCTTCCGACATTATATGGAAAATGGTATTTTATTATTTATAATTCTTTAAATTTCAAGTTTTCTATTCCTTGATCTTAACAAAAAGCGTAATATCATAAAAATTTGTGGTTAAATTAGCTTGCAATTCGTAAAAACAAGGGCTGTAGTACAAGACTGGCATATTTGTTTGTTGAAGCAGTCACAAAGCTTTTTTTTAAATATGATAAATAAATCAAATGTGTAAAATGAAAATTCAAAAAAATTTGAGAATATTGTCGAAGCGCGAACCAGGGAGTTGAACCCGAGACCTTTCAACTGCTAGCACTAGCAATCTCTAGTACCTAAATTACGTCTACTAAACAAATTCACATCGGCATCGTGACCTCAAATCGCAACGTTTCCCAAATATGCCCATTATTCTAGATTTTAGAAAATATACAAATAGCTACCAGTTTGTTAGTTAGTTGACTTTTCAATTAAATTTAAGTGAAGAAATAATTTATAAATTTAATTGAATTAACTTTTTTGTATTTTTTTTCCAATTTTTACACAAACAGAATCCTTTCTGAAACTTAGCTTAGACATCAAACATTGAGTTAACCTAAGCTTAAACTAAAACGTCATAACTTTATTATAAACTTCATAACATTCCACTTTAACTTCGAATAGGATTACATCTTCTCTTTAATATAAGGAAAGCCTAACAAAAAAGAAAAAGGTCAATGAAAATGTATTTCAGAAAGGTTAAACTTTTTCTTTTCTTTTATGGATAATTTATAAACAAAAAAAAAAACGACTATAACATAATTCCAATATCCCCTAATAATGTACAAAATGATATTGTTATGTTAGTTCTGTTTTTATTTTTATTCTATTCCATTTTTTTTTTCACTTTTCCTGGTAACACATGAATGATAATACCCAACATTCGAAAGATTTCATATAATAACGGGAAGTCCCTGGCTGACATCAGTTCTTAGAGGTTTTGGCTACCAGCAAATCCTTTCGCATCCTTTTTGGTCCAATAAAACAAGGCCATTACACAAATCTACTTCCAAAACGAATGAAATGAAAATCAACCCAACCAAACCACCCCGCTTATACATATATATATATATATAGTATATCTTTACTGTATATATTTATAAATGAAAAACATTCGAATATATATCCTTTATATATATATATATATATGATACACACAATCATAACCAACAATATATACTTATATAGTTGGTATATAATAATATAGTATATTTAGGTACATTACACACAACATAGTTGTAAAAAGGTCAAAAAATCAATCGCCCACGGGACTAATTCGTTTGAATCTAAGAAAATCTTAGAAAATCCCCGGCAACGACCTCTGGAGTTTGAGCCCTGGGATTGTCAACGACAGGATATTTTTGTTTTTGTTGTTGTATTTCTTGGTTTTTTTTTCCTTCTTTTCTTGTGTTAGGTTTGGTCTTAGTTATATTATGTTGTTGATGTTAAATTTGATGTTGGAATACTGAAAACGTAGTAGATTCATACTTTTCTTGTTATATTTAACATTTGTTTTTGTCGTTCCTTATTTTTTCCTTTTTTTTGCTTTTCCTTGGGTTGTTTTTGTTGATAACATTTTATAACTGTGTGACAGTATCATTCAAGAAACGAAAAAAAAACAATTGTGAAATATAACACTCAACTTCATAAAAGGTAAGAATAAAGCTTTTGGTAAAGCTTATTCATATACTATTAATTTCTTTTAACATAAAATAACATAAAATGGAAACAAGATAAAGTAAAAAATATGAAGTGATATTAAATAAATAACTAGAAAAGAAATGTAGAAAATTTATTACAAAATAGAAACTATGTAAAATTCGACATCATAAAAAGCATAATTTTCTATGTATTGAAAAGAAATAGATTTGAAATAGTGTAAAAACGAAGCTATAAAACATTTTCTTATTAGAAAATGGGTAATAAATAAAATCATTTAAGTAACTAATTAAATTAAGTATATTAAAAAATTTATAAAACTATCCTAAAATAGGTCTCACATTGATCCAGTCATGACTGTCAGTCGTGTTTGATAGAAAGCTGGATTTCTCACGAAAATTTTGAATAATTATTCAGTTGGACTGACAAACCATTAGTTTTTATATTGATACTGGTCAGTTTTCTCTCAGTTGCCCAAAAGTTGATGGAAAACTGATCAATATGAGTACTACATAACTGGTTGTTTGTAGCATGTTAATTACACGCCACTCCGCAACATAAATAACTTAGGAGTTATTCAAGCTACACATTAACTAATTAGTTGATAAAGTCAATTCGAGATTGAGCTTTTTGAAACGATAGTCTAATGAAGTTTTAAATTCTCACATCACCAAACTCCTTGGTGAGACGTATACTCAAGTATGGCAGTCACATTCATAGATTGGAGTTGTTTTAATGTAGATTCATATGCTTCAAATAATCTACCTCAAAATTACCTCCTCTTCTTAGTCTTTAAATAATTATTCTAGATTAATTTTTTCAGTGTCAATTATTTTTTAACATTTCTCAAAACTTTTCTTGGAGAATTTATTTAGAAAATTTTGGAAACTAAAGCATTTAAAATTTAAAAGAACAAATTCAAAAAAATTTTATTTTCAAAAAGAAAAATGTATTTCCTTCCGAAGAAAGAAAATTTGGAACCGCCAAATGCAAATAAAGGTAACTCTCCTAGGCCGCAATAAAACCCACATATATAACATGGTAACTTACGTTCTTCGTATGAACTATCTACCTTGTTATTGGATGGCTATATGTTTGTTATATTTTTATTGTATATTTATATAAATTAAAATATACAAAATTATACCGAAAATTATGATCCTATTTATACCATAAAAGGATGATGCTATAAATAAAAATAATAAATTGATCAGAGCACAAGACATGTTTTTGGATTATCATCGAACTCTCAAAAGCCATTAACCAGTGCTCTTTCGGATTCCTCAACATTTTTGAACGCCCTCCTGACAATCAGGCTAAATAAGCTTCATTAAAAATGTCTGAACTTCGACCACTTTTAAAAAATCTTTGCATCTGTCGACATATTTTAATTCGTTCAGAACTGGTTTCAGTTCCAGCAACTTGATTTCTAGCTAATAGATTCTGGAAATGTATATTAATAATACATTGTGTAACACAACAAAAAAGTATTTTACTGATTATAAACCCGAACTTATTAATATTACGCGCACGTCAACATGTCGTCATGTCCCGCGATAATCTAGAGACCTTCGAATCCTCTAACTGACTAACTAACATTCTATTTTACCTAATTGCATATACTTTTATGATTTATTCCTGTGTCGGCGATATTTCTCATAAATATCATGTCCTCATATGTATTCTAACTACATCCTGGTATTTATCACCCACGAAGACGGGAGAACAAAACTTTTCACACCATCTGTGCATTTACATTTATTATTGCCAAAAAGATTTCTTTGGCGGGTCCTAACCCAATACCTTATCATGAAGTGACTAAACTATTTCTTTTAACTATTGACCGAATCCTAAATACATATAACAATTTTTCGCTTAACCTCGCTAAAAGGCTATCTTTCTAACTATTTACTCAAGTGTTCGTTGAGTCATTGCTATAATTGCTTATGACCGATTTAAATGAAACTACTATTCAATATAGTACATCAAATTTCCATCAATCGTTTAAAGCGAAAGTTACTGGCTAAGAAAAAAGTGTAAAACTTTTAAACAAAAATTCAATTAAATTTGTTTTTTTTATATTTATTTATGATTATTTTCCTAGAAACAAATTATGTGATAAGCTCTAAAACGAACGAAAAAATTCATTTCAGATTTAGATACTTACTAAATATATACATATATACGAAAATGAAAAAAGTGTTCTAAGCCTAACTGGCTTACCATTTTGATGTCATCCACTTAATCGAATCGCGTATTATCCACCTTATTTTTGTCGCACTTAAAAAAATACGTAAAGTATAGAAAGACTACACCTACTACTAAAAATCCAATGGATTGGATTCCATCCAAAATATAACAGGGTGATATAGTTGAAAAGAAGAAGAAGAGAAAAAAATTACTTTTTATATAAACGTAAAAAAAAAACGAAAAAGAAAAAAGAAAATCGATTGGAAAACAATTTGCAATTTTTAGAGAATTATCACTCTAATATTCACGCGTGCTCCCTCAAATCACACATAAGTAACCTAAATCTGATTTTATACCTTTAGAAAGGTACTTTCTTCTTTTTCCATTTTAGTAATATGGTAAAAAAAAAAGAAAACGAATCTATATCTTTGTATTTTTATATATAAAATAGGTTCACTTTTTCTCATATATGTTATGGAAAAAAATATAAAAAGAAATGTGTTCTAAAAGTAGAAAAAAAAAGAAAAACGAAAAGAAAAACCCTTCAGATAAATACAATTTTCTTTGAAAAAAAAAAAAATTATATAGAAAGTACCATTTATATATATATATATCCTTTTTTTTGTATATAACAGTCACCTTTAAGCAAGTCGTAATTTACATGGATTCAGTTGGATACCTGAAGAATTGAATAGGAATCCACAGAAAGCTACCGCTAATGTATTCTAGATTATCCCAAATCTTTTTTTTTTTTTATCCCATGGAAGAGGACTTGGCTGCTGCTGCTATAACTGAATGGATGCTGATAGAGGAGGTGGTGGTGCTGATTGTTCTGTTATACTGTTGTCTGTTACTACATCCACTTTCCAATATTCATGTTCAAAGCTTTTTTTTTTTTGGTATACTATAGTATATGTACATGTTAACTTTTTTGCGTATATTTATCTATATACGATTCCTATCTTGCATCGTAATTTTTTTTATTCTTTTTTTCGGGGGGGTAACTGTTTCTAAAAGATAGAGTATCTAACATTCTTCCATGTACATACATATTTTAGGTATATATATATATTTGTTTTCTTTTGGAGGTTTACGACAGAATAGAAGATTGAAAAGTGAACATCTTTTTTTTTCCATATTCTGTATACTGTTTTCTCTTTACAGATCCTGTTTTCAGTATTAATTTTAAGAAAACAAAAGGAAAATGTATAAAATAACGAAAAAAAAAAAAAGAAAATAAAAAAAAAAATCCAGAAGAAAATTGCTTTCAATCCGAGAGGATATTTTTCTATTATTATTTTCATTTTAAGTTAATACATCCATATTTTACAATTTTAGCTTGTTTTGTAATAAAAATACTATCAACAAAAATATATTTTATATAAATCAATTCAGTCTTCTCAACATTTAGTTTGAATTGTAATTAATTCCGATTTAATCAGTGACGAACAAGTCAAATTACTTTTATGATGATCCTCACATGACTAGAGATACTTTTAAAAGGTAGGAATGTTATTATAAATTGAAACCTCTAGCGGGACACTACAGACTTAAAGTACACTTAAGAAAACTAGAACTTGGACTAGATAGCAGCTGCAGATTCTGCAGGGGTGACGAAGAAACCGTATACACATTCTTTCTAACTGCGAAGCATTACTCTGGAGGCACATTGATTCTTCGCAAATTAGATACAATCTCCGGATCCGCATCGTACACTAAAATTTCTAGTAGAAATAAGTCTGGAGAAGGTGCTGTAGAATGGGAATTTAACTAAACTACAATAGATCTCAAAGATCGCAGTACAAAATACCCTATAACTTAATCTTGATCTTATAAAATGAAACCTCAATTCTCCTTCTTTCAGTGATGTTACAGCCCACGTCAAAGCTTGACAGGTTTTCTAATTCCTGTTAACTCAACTCTTCAAGCGACAGAGACTTTTAAAAGTTTTTATCCAGTCCCACATTATTGAAGACATTACAGATATTGCAGTTTAATTATATTAAATAAACGATATTAAAAGAACTATTATCGGTGTTGGTATTTTCCGATGTGGCCACCTAGAATAGGTAGAACAAGCAATTTCTCAGGCATTAAATTGTTGGTGCGCTGGAACTGTGCTTTCCCTGTTTAATATAACACAGGCTACTACGAATCTGTGCTCACAAAATTGATTTTTCCAAACATCGAATATCAAATTAAGTTTTGATACCGTCAGGTAAGAACTGTGATTTCTTGAAGATAAGGCATGGAAATTACTATCATACTAAATAGATTTCATGATTTCTTTGATAAATGTTAAAATTATAACTAAATATCCAAAATATAAGTGGCATAACTAAAAAAAAAGAGTCACCTATATTAGCTTTAAGGGATCATATATAAACAAGAGTATGGTAGTGTAGAAAATTAAAAGTTATATCAATTTGTGGATGTCCGTTCGTCCGTCCGTATATAAGATAACTCAAAAACATTTTATTCGATTTTGATGAAATTTACAATGTACTATAAATTGATTCTTCCTTAACTTGGTTTCGTATTGGATTTCACCAAAATCGACTAGAGGCGGCAAAGTTATAAAGAAAACACCAGGTGACCACAAAATTTTATATTAAATTAGGCCTCAGCCTACCTAAATAGATGAAATGAAATTATGTAGAAAAAAACTTGAAATATTAGTAGTTTTCCTTCTTTCTCAGAGTTAATTCATTGATTTGTTAACTACGAGTCCCATTTCTACCATAGGGCAACAGCTACAGGCCGATTTTACGTTACTATATGTTTTTGAATATCATTTTGAATTTATACAAACTTCATCATAATTATTGTAAAGCTTTATCTATAGTTAATTAAATTTTCTTGATTTATTATATACACGCAAAATAACATAATTATGTGAAAGATTAGTTTAATTGTCTTCCAGAAGGACATATGGTGTGAATCAAATCTAATCAACAACGATTTACTATAATTATATATGTT
This sequence comes from Xylophagus ater, assembly GCA_963422695.1. Taxonomy (NCBI): domain Eukaryota; kingdom Metazoa; phylum Arthropoda; class Insecta; order Diptera; family Xylophagidae; genus Xylophagus; species Xylophagus ater. Next base: position 8,870,129 of record OY730481.1, read on the forward strand.
CTTCGAAAACAATATTTCATTGAATTTATTTATATATGAAATATGTTAATTGGATACAAATGCTTAATCCGTAAGGATATTAAAATTTAAATTAATATAGTGTACAGATTCGAATGGAAATTCTATGGTATATTTTATTATATACAATATTTCATATTTTATCATTTTATATTTAACATATGTGAAGGAAATTTAAAGAATTTTTGAAATTATGAATTAAAAGAAAATTTAAGAATGTATTCTTTTGAAATGAATCCAAAAATGTAAGTTGATGATTTCATCAAATATATAGTATATATGAACTAATGAATTGCGAAAATATATCTGTAGAGACTTATAACTTTAAAACTGTCAAAGACTTTACTTACCTAGACTTAGTTGTAACGCCAAATAATGACTGCAGTATCGAAGTAAGCGAAAGATTGAAAACGGGTAACAGATACTGACTGCTTCTGCTTGGCGAAATTACTCTTGTCGAACTTGGTTACACGTCAATCGAAAATTTGAATTTATAAAACCATTATCAAATCGACAGGTACATATGCGTGCGAGATATGGCCGCTGAAAAAGGCAGATGAAACTAAACTAGAAGTGTTCGAAAAGAAAATTATAAGAAAAATTTTCGGTCCGCATCGTAATGATGGTGGTTCGTTTAGACTCCGCATAAACGATGAGTGCATGCATGTTATTTAACGAGTGCAGCATAAAATCCTGGATAAAAGCTCAACGACGCCGAGTTGGAAATGACACGTTGTTAGGATGGACCCAAACCGAGTAATGACCAAAATCTTTAATGAGTATCCGGAAGGAAAACAACCGGTAGGGTGACTTAGGATGAGATAGTTCGACAATTTTATCAAGGATATCCGAAAACTTGAAGTTCATGACTGGAGGAAATCGGTCTATATGGAAGGGGATTTTAAAGAAGGTCAAGGCTCTAGACGGGTTGTACCTCCATGGAGAGAGAGAGATAGAATGAATTACGAACAATTGTTATTGTAATTTTTTCAATTTTATATAAGTATAAAATTTGGTAACCTATAAAAATTTCACATAACCCCCCTAAGAATTGCACATAGTAACATTTTCATTAATAGAAAAAGCAATTTAACAGCATGTAGTATATTATTTGCTCACCCATTTCGTCTGTCACATTACATATATCTTCAAGGATTCAGTTTTCATGCGTGTATATATATATGAAAATGTTGTTCTGTGATGACTATTTTATATCTCAACTATATATGGGTATCTTTTTGCAAGAAAACAAGGACAGATGGGGAAAAAAAACGTACCACCAAAGACAGTATTCTTTCTTTTTTTTCGAAAAGAGAGCTTATGATAACGTATATTGTGAAGTGTCTACATAATATAGGCAAAAAGGTAACCGAAGAATACCGAAAAAAATGAGGAAAAAAAATAAATTAAATGTATAGCAAGATGAAAAAAAAAATATATATATATATATAAGAAAATTGTTACCTCAAAAAACAATAACAACAATCTTAAGCTAACCATAGAATATAACAGAATATAGCACTCCTAGTGGAATCGTAAAGGTGCCTTAAGGTAAGCCTCCGAACACATAAAATGGATCACAGTTAAGGAAGACACCAGAGAAAGTAACTACACTAGACATCGACCCAGGAATTACAACAACTTCAGTCTGATATCCATGCCAGCATTCTCAGGAATATTATATAAATATATATGTATATAGAATGAGAATGATATGGTATATCAAAAATATATATATGATACAATATGAGAAACCATCAGCAGCAGGGGCACTATTTATTTTATGCGTCAAATTTGTTTCGGTCTTAGCCACTAGATATGAACCTGTCCTCTCGTTTTTCGTTTGGATTTTATAATAACATGAATGGACACTTTTTATTGACATACAATTTTCTCATATTACTTTCATTTATATGGTATGGATTTTTTTTTCTTTCTTATTTAAGATATTCATTTTGAGTTTTGGTGGGTTTTTTTTTGTCCTACCACACGAAGTAATTGGATATGTTTACACGTGTAGAAAAAAGAAAGCATAAATTTAAAACATTATCTATACTTAAAATGGAAATTGTATAAATAATTTTTCATACATATATATACCCATAAATTCGTAAGTACAGATTCTTACTAAAACATCAATTCTTAAGGCAATTTCTAAGGAAAAAAGGAGTCATTATCAGGTTCACTTTAAACAGATACGAATAAATGAAAGATGGTCAATAATGACGACGAAAAATGAGATGAAAACTATATTTGTTGAGTATTATATTCAAACTAGCGTTTTAGCGTTTTTTTTAAGAGTTTCATCAAGAAATTTGAAATTGCTTATCTTTAGGCGTGCTTAAAAGTGGAGAAAATATTTAGACGAAGAAAATTATATTGTTTGATACTCGTATTATTAATTTGGTTATCTCCTTTTTATTATTTTTCCCATACTTACTTTGCTACAATTAAATAGTACATTTAGCTTGAAAATAACAATAAGAAATTGGTTTTTGTGCCCTGATTTTGCTTAAATTCAATAAGAAGAGCAGTATGTATAATACAAACGTCTCAACCAAATTCGAAGTAAATTAGTAAGGATTTTTTTGGTAAAATAACCAACGAAACGTTTTCAAAAATTCTAATATTATATATTTTCACTTGAGGATTGTTTGAAGAAGTAAATTCTTAGTCTATGTGTATTTAGTTTAGGGACACCTACTTTACTTAGTATTTTTAGTATTTTTATGTCTGAAAGGAAGAAAAGTTTATATTTAAACTTTAATTTGTAAAAAAATTTCCCGAACCGAATGTTATTATTAAAATTCCTCTAAAAATTGCAAAAAATATCTTTCAAAAACTAATTCAAATATATTCACAATAACTTAAAATAATGATTACAAAATTCTATATTAAAAATTTTATAAAATAAATGACATTTTTTGTAGAAAAAAAAGAAAATACATATTTTAAAATAAAATTTTCATACCAAAGAAAAGGAAAAAGGTCATCAACCAAAAAACCCCAAAGAAGAACAACATAACAGCCACACAATCCATAAAAGAAGAGCATATTCGCGTTCCTTCGTTTGTTTGGATGATGTTTTCAACTAAAATTAGAATTTCACTTAATCCCATTTAATCCGCACGGCATTTGCTCTTGGCTGGAAAACAGAGGAAAATCATTCTTATACCATTGGATAGTAAACAGTCGCTTATTTCATTATATTTTCTGCTCGTATACAGAGTTTTTTTTTGTTTTTCTTTTACTTTTCACTGACATCATTTTCTTCTGCATTTTCCTTTCAAGTAGATGTAGTTTAACCTAAAACCAGAAAAAAAATGATAATATACAATTTCAAAATGAACTCAAGGTGAAAATGATTTTACTTAAAATAAATATATTACTTTGTATAGAACTAAACTACAAAATCTATATATATATATGTACAGGGTGGCCAGTGAAAGACTGAGCCATATAAAACAAAAATAACTTTTATGAAACACATGTTTTTCATGTGTGAAAAACAACATCCCTCAAATGACTACCAAAACAGGCTCTTTCCACAGCATTTTCCATGACCTTACGCATGGTTTTAGGTTTTAAACGTCGGATTTCGGCTTAAGTTCTGGAATTGTTCTACGTTTATTTACGTAAACCTGTTCTATCAAGTTGTTCAAAAAGTTGTTATTATCCTCCGACTGAGAGATACTCTAACATTAAAATATTGCCGGTTTTTTCTCTGAATTTGAATAATTGATCTTTCTCTGATGTGTAGTCATTTTAATCTCCAAGGGATGCTCTATAACCTACAAAAAAAGATTGAAAATAAAGAAATTATGACTTTTACAAACCCTTCAATCTTTAAGTGGCCCTCCCTGTATGGTATAATGGCATGAAAACATCAAAGTCACATTAATATGAATATTCTATAAAATCAAAAACTAAATGGAGTGAATTGATTGACATGGAATTAAAAGTAATTAGTATTTTCGATTGTATTACGAATGTGACTAATTACAATTGCGTTCATTCAATAAAAATAATGTCGAATATCATTATTATAATTAGAAAAACAAATTGAAAGAAAACATATCAGAAAATCGTACTATTATAATTTCCTTAAATAATTTTGGTACATTTACTTTATTTGTTATTTTTGATAGTGGAAATTAAGATAATATTATTCTTGAACACCCTCCAATAGAAACACTCTCACAAAGTATACATATCCATCCAAGGCATCCTTAAGGCACGTCCTAATCAAACGAGTATATTATCGTTGATGTTCTCACTCGACATAGATGATCAGCGAGCTAGAGCGAGAATAATCATACTTCCTCACGCTCAGTGAGGATTCGCGGAGATTGTATTTTGTTGTTATTTGCTTCTTGGATTTGGATGCATCCTAAGATGAGTTCGGATTATACAAAAAGCATTTATCAAGGAACATCGAAAATGTCATGAATTGGCGAGTAGTTGCCAAGTGTTTTAGGATTAATTGATTGAGCACAACCAGCACTTACCACAGCCATCAGCGCGTTTTACAGCTAACTTGAAAGCTAAAAAATATCTCAAAAATAGCAATTCTGCTACGAACTTTTAGTGGACTTGACTTAAAAACATGTTCAAATGATTGTGTTCCGTATTGTAACATTTAGATTCTAACCTAAACCGAATATCAGATCCCAAATCTGTAATTGTCTATTTTGATAATAATCAAAAACACGCAGTTATTCTCTGAATTATATTCGAATGAGAAAAACTATTTACATTTTCTTTTATTTTCCTGGTCTTTTATATATAGTTTACCATTCTGAATGGGGAAAACGTACGTTCTAAGAATCTTTACTCGATAGAAGAATAGTTGAAGGAAACTAACTAGTAACTAACTTTCATTCAATATATACTAATATAATATGCATCTATATTATATAGCCAGAGAGTACACAGAAATATAGTAGAATATTTAAGATGTGTTTCTAAAAATGAGGGTGAAAGACGGTGTAAAATGAAATGAAATACGAAAACCAGGAAAAAGCTGGAAGCAAAGAAGCACATATAACAAAGAATATGGGAGTTGACTTAAGCCCTGGGATTATAGCTGTAAGACCAATCAAGGGTAAATGTTTTGAATATAATAATATAAAACGGGAGGATGTATAATAAGAAGATGGAAAAAAAAGAGTACAAGAGCCCTTTTACACTATATCGTGTGTTAAAATGTAGTTATAAGTAACACTATAAGATAACATATATAGGCATTCTACTCCTACATTGTAGTATTGTACATAATAGCAGTTTTTTTTCGATTATAAAATATACCCGCGCTTGGAACATGAAGGTTCATTTCAAGTACATGATTCTATCTCATATGTTTTCTAAATAAATAAACTCTGAAAGCCTATTTCTTTATGAAACTATAATCAATATATACCTAAAACGATTTTCGTTATTGTCGTTCTTAGAATTCCATGGATTAGTAACTTCGTGTTGGTTCATTTCCCTTTTTTTTTCTTTTGGGTTTTGATTTATATAAGGAAGTTATTTTCAGAACGATTGTTCATATGGAAAATCTTTTGAGAACTTTATTTCATTTATTATTCGTCCTATGTATAGCAGGACATTTATACCTGAGCTATGGAGTTTTATGCCAAAGCAGCTGTGTTTTTATTTTGGAATAATTAAAGATAAATTACTTCGCGTTTATTATAAATGATTTGTCTCACAAATATGTCTTCTTATTGTTTTAAGATGGATCGGGTCAACTAGACATTATAATCGTACAGCAGCCCATTAAAATGTCGTAAAAAAGAAATTACAAATACTCTTGCCATTTTAGTGATTATATTACTAAATCTGGTGGTGGAGAATTATATAGCTGAAGTAGCATATTTTTCTAGTAGAATTATAACATACGTAAATTGTAACCAGGAGGACTATTCTCAAACTCGAATCGATTGGTATCCTTCCTATTCTTATTGGTTATGAATAAATGAATATTTCGCATTCTCGTACTTGGTGCCTTCGTATACGAAAGAGGTAAATTCATAATAACGACTTTTATATTTTAAAAAGAAACCGACATATATTTTCACTTTGATTCGATTGACTTCAATTCTTGCAAAATGGACAACCCATGATAAGATGTTTTGATAATTGTCATAGATCTCAAAATCTCAAATGATTATTTATTCTGTTATGAAATATTTCATGATTTTCTATTGCAGAAAAATCATGAAACATTCTAAAGTACAATATTTGCTTCATGTATGTTATTAATTGTGTTTCAGGAATGTTCCAAATTTATTTTTATGACAAAAAATCATGAAAAATTCCCTATTAATAGTGCAAAATATAAATTTAGTCAATTACAAATATTATATCTTTTAGAATCTTATAAAAAAAAAATATTATACCACTTCTTTTTTATCTTTCAAAAGTCTCAAAACTTAATCCATGGATTTGGTGAAACGTCAAAAGTATAAAACTACAATTAATATGAGATAGATGGTTAGGCATTCATTCTAAATATGATATTGATGTATGAAATGTTATATATCAAAATAAAATTATTAGCTAGAATATGGTCGAAAAATGGACTGCCATCATTAACATCGGCAACATGAACATCATGGTCGTACACACATATAGAAGGAATCATATGTGAACCAATCACTTTAACTTAATGATTAATGTCAGCACGTCGAAAATGTTATTTTCCATTTAATCCCTGCAGTATGATGTTACATATACAATATTTTACTCAATTGGAATACCTTCTACATGGTATGTATAGTTGTTTTGTTCCTGAGAGTTGAGTAAACTCAAAATGCATATATGTACAAGAAGACAACTATATTAAATGTTGGATAACTAGCTATATTGGATAAAAGTTTCTTCCTTGAAACCACACCTTAATGATATACTTGTAAAAGGGAGAACATAATGGATACAAATCGTATTTTAACTTCAATCAATGCCATCTCTCTTAGCTGTTATCATTAACTTTTTAACACATAATGTGAATAATTGTGATTAACTAAAAATGTGGGTTGGTTGGTTGGAGATATTGGAGCTTTTAAAGTCTAAGAAAAATTCATTTAGTATATTTTCAGATTTTGTTTAAGCCAAAATTCAAAAGGATACGTTTTCGGTTTTCGTACGATTCACAATGTTATTTTTGAAGAAAAATGAAGAAACTCTTTAATTAAATGCACGTTTATCCAAAAGAATTGAAATGCTAAAGGTGTGTTGGCTGCCCTACATAAGAAAAGTTAACAACAACCATCCAAAACGAAGTATAATTAAGAAAATATGGTACTGGAAACTTAAGATAGAAAGTCAACCACCAGATAATTTTTAAGGAGTTTCGCAGAACGTATTTAAGAATAGTCTACAATTACATATTGAAAAATAATTTATTCCTCAAAGATTAGCATGGGTAGTATTCCATTACGTATAACGATCCATTTTCGTTTCAAATTTGAAGTACATCCTAAAACAAATCAGCATTTAGATTTCAATGGGCATATATAGAAATCTAATTGTGAAATGGAAGAATCAAAATCAATCCAAATTCTTCGGGATTTATACCTAACCACTTCTAAGTTTCCAGCTGCAAATATTGACTCGTTATTCTTCTACTTCTTTCTAAGCTCTACGATTCAGAGTATATCTTTGACTTGCTATACTATACTATATATTCCTCCAATTCTTACTCTTTCAGGCTTTCTGACACCACTCATCTGTACATGCATTCTTATTGGGCATTTTGTTTTTATCTGGAATAACAAATTAAACTAATTTAGCTAGCCATTTCATCTTACTCACCAGTTTCTTTCTGAACTAACCATTGTAAACTATTTCTTGGCACAACGAGCTGACCCTAAATGTTTCTCCTAAATTTCGTGAAAGAAATTATACAATATCCTAAAAAGTCACTTTGTTTTTCATCATTTTCTTTTAATTTTATTATCTTTTTGTAAATATGTGTTTTAAAGAAAATCTCAAAAATCCATAAATAAAAATCTCGAAAAAAACAAACTTTTCTTTTATGATTTAAATAGTATCAGATAAACTTTCAAGAAAGTAGAAAGGGTGATCCCATTCAAATCCTATCGGTCCGAATGGAATATTGAAGAGGATATTTATTTATATATTGGAAAATTTGCATCTAAATCGAAGGACAGATGATTTGCATTCCAAATAGCCTCAAGAAAAAATGTTGAGACGATCAAAATGAAAATCTTTTTATTCACAAATTTTATATTATTCTAATATTATGGCGTAAAAGGATAAAACTTCCCGGTGTGGACATCTTTTTTAACTTAAATTCAAGAAAAAAAAAAAAAATATATCATAAAACGATTTTAAATAAGAGATTTTCAGTGTATTTAGGATATTTAGAAGAAATATGAGTAATGTGACCACAAATAAACTTGACGAAGATTTAAAGTTTTCATCTTGGGGGTGTGTTTCTTTTATCTGGAAAATTAATTTCATACATGTTTGTCAAATTGCAAGCCGCAAAAAAAAAAATGGGATATACAACGAGAGATTCAAGAAAATCCTTCTTTTCGAAGAATAATATTCAATTATTTTATTTTTGTGATAAGTATGAGGTTTCATTATATTCAAATTGAAAATTATGATAATTTTTCTGTCTTCGTAAATTTCGATTTTTAAAGTAATTAGTTTTGAAAGAAAAATAATGGAAACCTTCAGGTCCAAAAAAAAAAGGAATCTACCTAAATTGAAATAAAAAAGTGAAGAATGAGTTAAAACTTGAAGGCTTGACGTATTTATTGGAAATCTTTTAATTAAAATATAATAAATACAATTTTTTCTTTTGGTTAGGATTTTCGAAAAGAAACCTATTACTTCGGAGTTTTGATTAACTGGAATGAGAAAACATACAGTAACTGAAAATCGGCCTAAAGTCGATTTTTTGATGCCCTATAGTAGAAATGGGAGAGAAAAACTTTCCAATACTAACATTATTTTAAGGGCTTTTCTTCATAACTTTGTTTTTTCTTTTCAAAATTTCTTCTAATTTGCAGGTAACCCAGACCCTGATAGCATAAGTCTAATCTGCAAATTTTATTCAAATCGGTATATTAGTTTTTAAAGTACATCAAAAAAAACTATGTGAAGAGGGTTATTTTCTCCTAGGATTATTTCTTTGTCCACTATCCTTGAACCGATTTGACTGAGATTTAACATGGTATAGTCTATTTGTAGTTAACTTACATAATTAATTTAAACAAAATTGATTCACACATTTTCCAATCAAATCCGAAAACCATAGACAAAAAAACGACAAAACTTTCTGGTCACTCTGGTTTTTCCTTTATAACTTTGCTCCCCTAGATCAATTTTCCTGAAATACAATACCAAACTAAGTTAAGGAATAAGCAACTTACATTATATTTTTTCAATCGGGATTTTTTTACCCCTGAAGCCTGAATATTGTGAAGCTGTGATTGCAGTTTTACTCAGTAGTGAATACCATTTCATCATGGAAAGACTTACACCCCCTAGATCGTGTGATCTCAGACCTCTGCATTATTTTCTTTAGGCTTACATGAAGTCTAAAGTCTACGCGGATACACCAGCTGCGATTGATGTCTTGGAATCAAATAATACTCGAGTTAATGGCCAGATTCCAGTCGTAATACTCGAACGAGTGGCTCAAAATTGGACCTATAGAAAGGACCACCTAAAGCATAGCTGCATGCAACATTTGAATAACATAATCTTCAAAAAATAAATGGTATCGATTGTTCTTTCGGATTTTGATAAAGTTTTGACCATTAAATTCAGCTTTATGTGATTTATTTCAAAATATATCCTGAACATCATGACGAATCATCCATGATAAGTGTGTGGACATGGATTTTTGTAATAACGAATTTGATTCCAATAGCTGACAGGTATTCATTTTGAATATTCTAATTAATGCAACCCAATCTATGGAAGACCGGTGTCGTTTTCTCCTTTAATGATTTAACACAACTTCAAAAAAGAAAATAGTAAAATAGGGTAAATATATTGAGGATATAATTCAATTTTAGGAATTCAAAATAACATAATAATTACATACATTTATAGTTTTCAGGATACTTTACAATTATTGGAATAGTTTTCACCTGGATACAATCAGAACGTCTGTGCTATAATAATGTCACTTACTAGTAGTGGCAGATGAAAAATATATTCCGAAAATATTTCGCATGTTCCTGTTAAGTCTGTATAATTGTGCCCAAATGACAACTTTGGTTTATCAAATGCTAATCGAGTAATTTCCGGATCTTTGTAATTCCCAACCATTAAAGAAAGTAAGTGATATTGAATACTAATTTCTTGTATTAAAGTTATTAATTGAATAAATCGCGAAACTATTATTTACAAAGCTTATTCTATGAGCTGGTCAAACAATGATCTGAAAAATTTTATTTAATTACAATAAATTCCAAGAAATACTTAAAACATCAGCATTTTTCTATCCCAACTAAAACATTTCTTCCTGATTGTCCAGAATACCCAAAAAACCCAAACATTGAAAAATCTTTACGATCTAAAAAAATGTCTCTAATAATATGTCGTTATTATACTTGTCTTTACTTAACTTATTGAGGTGGCCATAAATCTTTTTTTACCAAACAATATTTTTTCTACGAGTATTATATATACATAACTATTATATTCCCCTTGCCTGATTCGTTCAATACCATTAAGTAGTACCATCCTGAAAATACTTCCACCCAAATGAACTTCTCAGCTTTTTTTCCAGGGGGTTAGGTATCATTACATATATAAGTCGAAAAAATAGATATTGGGGATGAGACACGATATTTCAAAAGAGGGTTTGAGAAATGATACAAGACTCAAAATCTATTAGGTTTTCGTCTTTTTTTTGGAAATGAATAAAAGAAAAACTACTATGTGAAATTATAAAGTGTTCAAAAAATATTTGTACAAAAATATACCTTCTTATTCCCCTTCAGATTTTCTATACCCACAGTATTCAGTATTCCAGAAATATCTTCTTCTATAATATCACAAAATGATTATTCCTCGTTTTTTACTCTAAGAAAATCAGTCCTATTTTTACTGTGGAAATTATTTTTGCCGAAAATTTCAAAGAAAATTGTATACTTAAATGGAAAATATTATGTATCGTATATGTATTTATACAAGATACAACACCCACCACCAATATCTTTCTACAATTTGAAACCCTCGAAAAAATAATACAGAACAGAACTCACCCCTGCCTAGAGAAACATTTTTCCTTCTATTTTCCATCAAATAAAGATATGGTTACTACTCAGGAGACAGGACCAAGAGTAATATGTCTTCGTTTTCTAGTTAGGGTATACATATTCCATCCGCAGGATCTTTTAGTCTTTGTCTTGTTCTTTTAAAGATGTAATAATTTTCAAAACGAGAAGATTTTCTTATTTTTTTTTTTTTGGGTAAACATATACTATCAAAGAAATCCGACAGGAAAAATGTGTTCTGGGAAAAGTCGAATAGATTTTAATATAGACTTCTCTACTTAAATATATATATATATAGAAAATTTCGAGATGGTTTCTAAACTATAGAAATAAAGATCTGAGAAAATGGTGTTTCTTTTTTCTTTTGCTAAATTAAAAAGAAAGAATACTTTCTAATGCTTATCTTGTTTCATTCATTTCTTTGTTAAATGTATGCATTCATCGTTCTAGGCACATAATATGTCCAAAACGTTTTTGGTTACAAACTACAATACCCATCAAGCGATAGGTCTTCTACTCTATAGATGCAAAAAGAAAAACCTCCATTTTAACCATTTATCCTTTCCATTTTGTCTAAGAAAACACATCACTTATTGCGCAATAAATCTTAGTGGTTCGTTTTACGCGATGGTTGCCTTTATATATCCTTTTTAGTGAATATATATATATGTATATAGAAATGGATACAGAGAAATATAGAGAAGAATAACCTTAAAAGAACATGACTCAAGGCTAATATAGAAAAAAATTTTTTATTTATATTTATTTTTTTTTTTTCTATCATGGAAAAAAAATAGACTCCCAAAAAAGAAAGGATGATGAAAATGGTGGATACTAATGGAAGAATTGTTTCAAGAGAAATATATAAAAGATGCTCAGACATTTGTAAAAGATAAGAAAAAAGAAAAAATGTATTGTTGTAGATTTTCTGTGAAGAACTTCGAAGGATGTGTACTATATATGGTCCTGAAATATATAAATGTTATTTCGTTTGATGACAATATTGTGACTATGCCCAGATTAGAGAACAGTGATATAAATGCATCCACTAAATGGAAAAAGAATTGCATCAGTTTTAAAAATATAAGAATTTGATTAAGACATATTCTAGAACTCAATAATAATTATATTATGTCAATAAAATTGATGTTCAAGCTGGGAAACAAGAAGGAGAACTCTGTCGAAGAATACTGAACACAACAGAGTTTGTATCTTCGAAAGGTTTATTATAGTAAATCGAGGACATATGAATGTGTTTCTTATTGTTTGATTGACTATAACAGCACTGTCCTGGTTATCATTTTTGGTCACTGGCATGTTTCTGACACTTTTGGTAATATGCTGAAATTTATGTTAGTTGAGATAATAATTCAATTTTAATAAACTGAAAGATGAAGAACTGACAACAAGGTCCAAGTAACAGCAAACAAAGCATTCGACTAATTTTTGAATTCTTGAAAACTTTAGTCGCATCTTATACTATGTATCATAGTTTATAAATCCTGTAGGAAGAATCACTCCTTTATATGGTTTCATGTTCTTTTAAATCTGTTTTGATCGAATCAGTCGAGCGCTAAAGAATACTTCTGGCCTGCAGCCATTAAATCTTAACACTGAGCTCTTCCTCCAAATGATTTATAGCAAGGTTGTCCAACATTTATGTTTCCCTGAGCCACATTGGAAGAAGACATGGTGTTTTTGGCCACAAGTATATTACTATAGTTGACGATGTTTAAGTAATTTAAAATTTATTAGTTTACACAAATCATTCCTCAGGAAAATGGACATGCTTCAGTAACTTTAAATATTTTCGGGCCACATTGATACTTGGCTTGGGCTGCGGGTTGGACAGCCTTGATTTAAAGGATTTCTTATTCTAATCTTCTGATTTTAAAAGTAGTGACAAAAGATTACTGCTTCGTTTCACACCCTTTACTCGATCAAATCAACCACTTTTGGCTTATACCTATAATTAAGTAAATGCATCTAAAATAGGGAAGCCAAACTAATGTTTTATATTAGAGTACCTGTATTTGAATTTCAGAAACAAACTTTTGAAATTTAATTAATATATTTTTTCTCGAAAACATTAGATTCCTACAAAAAAAAAGAAATATTACAAAGAATTAAAATTTACGATCAAAAATTCACCCTCAAAAATCGAAATATTCAAATTTTAAAAGATTTCCCTCTGCCACGATTCCCATTGGAATTGCTCCAATATAGAATCCCATTCTTCCCTCTAAGAGTTATCTTGTTTTTCGTGTACATTTGGAAATCTTCTTTTTGTGGAAAATCACGTGTCAAGACAATAAACTGATGAGAAAATAAAAACCCAAGAAAAACAGATATCAAAATTGGAAAAGCAAAAAGCACAGAACAAAACAAAAAAGTCGGGAAACGAAGGAAATTGATTTTAAAATAATTTACTTTCAATAAAAGTCAATAAATTGAAGAAAATTTAAGGAAAAACCTTGAAAATTTTTGTTTTATTATGAAGAAAAATGAAGATTATTTTATATTGCTATATTTATAAATTGATTTGTAAATAAAATTTTCAAAATTGTTATCCTTTTTTTGGGGAAAACAAACGAAATTACCAAAATAAATTATATTTTTGAAAAGAATTTGAATTTTAATATTAATGCCATCTAGTTTTCAAATTTTGAAAAAACATTTTATACCAAATGCCTGGTCTAAAATTTTCTCAGATTCAAACCAATTAGACGAAACTCTAGAGAAGAAAAAGTTCATCATTTGAATTTTAAAAATATTTAATATTTTCTGTTTTAATTATTAAAAAATATATAAAAAATAAAAGTTCAAAACTCAAAAAAACAATTTATTTACATTACGAACAATACAATTTCCTATTAAAAATCATTTAAAATTAAATTTTTTATTAATAATTTTAATTACAAACTATTTCCCTGCGAAAAATTCATTCAAAAGCACAACCGTAAGTTATTCGATAATCCAAGTACAAAATGCCTGAAAAGAAAAATGGAAAAAATTCATTTTCAAAAATGCAATTTTATTATAATTTAAAAAGCCAAGAAAAACTTTCAAAACAATTAATTCTTAAGTAACTTCAAAATTGGGATTAGAATATTGTCATGAGACTAAAAACTTGTAAAAGTACACAGTAAAATGGTTAAATTAAAGAAATAAAAACAACTTAGGTCTATTTTGTTGGATTAATATCAAAAAAACAATGGACCCAGTGAACTGAAACCAAACAACATCCACCACGATCATTTCTGCTGTAATAATGTCTGCAATACAAGTTCACTGGATAGTATCGAGTGAATCAGAAAGTCTATGAAGGGACATCTAATATATTATAAAAGAGCTGTAATATGTGGACAACATACTTTTCCCACCAAAAAATATCGACTGCATTTCTATGAAAATGCTCAAAATTGTTCATTTGGCATCTGAAAGGATTGAGTAACTCGTATTTTCTCCTGATTTGATTACGAAAGAATCAAGATTCTAATCGACTCGAGAAAGTTATAGGATGTATAAAACATGTGTAATTTTCTGGTTAACATCCTGTAGTTCATAAAATTTACAGTTTTCTTGTAGAAAGTCCATTAATCTTGGTATTTTAAAAAAGCAGATATGACATCGACAAACATTGGGTTAAAAGGATGCATCTGGATTTGCTGTCATTTCTTTAAGTCACAACAAAAATTGTTTTAAACATTTTCAACTATCTTATCGAATTTATTATCCTATTTGCGAATGTCTGAAAAATCTTTATAGAGTCATTCTTTTTCGAGCCAATCCAAAGTAAATATTCGCCAGGATAAATCAATTGCAAACCGTTTATGAATTATTTTGTTTGGTGGGCTGTAACTCTGTATATCCACTGATGATAAATTTGTTACAGTCTTATGTATCACAATTACAATTAATTCATTCAGTCACTATACTTAGATACCATTTAAAAACACGTTCATGTCCACTTAAAATGATCATTATAAAAACTAGATACAGCCATTACCAAGAAAACAAGAAAAACGCCTTTAAAAATGTTCTACAATTTCGTATAATTCGAAGCAAGATCTTAATTAGAAGAAAAAACTATTAAGTATTATAAAAATCAAAAAAAAAAATTATGCAAAAAGCGTAAACCATTTACCCGAAGCCATTAAAAATTAAAAAATAATTATGAAGATTTTAGAAATAATTAAATACCTGATTTGTTTATGAAAACGAAATTTCAAATCTTATAAAATACTTATTCTATGGAAAAAAAAGTTAAATATTTCTTGTTTACATTTGATAACATTTTTCTCTTTCAAGAACACATCCATTATCAATCATAAAAACAGCATATTTCATTCCTAATTTTTCAAAATTTTATTTAAATTGGAAAATAATCTAATATCTTTTCTCACCTGTATTATGCCAATAGTAAAGTGCTACCAATACAAAGAAATGCCACCAATTATGAGAGTGTCCAATAAAGTCCAGTTTTCCAATAAACCAACGTTCTGGGATTTTTGTAATGTAAAATAAAAATGCTATTCCACTAATTAAATACATTCCAATTACACGGGGCACTAAAAGCTGGAATTATAGTAAATAATAAACAAATATAATCATTATTTATGGTACTTTATGTTAAATGTTAAACAAGTTTGTAAAATACATTTTGATAAATCTTGATAGAAAAATGGCACCCGAACCATAAGATCCGGCTGTGTTAGCTTCAAAGATGGTATTTTCATTTCTCGAAAAAAATTCTACATTTTATACCAACGAGTCTGCAGGTAGGCTAGCTAAGGAAGGAGCAGACGGTTCAGAATACGAAATCACTGCCTTCCGTCTCCGCGTATAAAGCACATATCAAGGATAAAATTCTCATGGAAGCAAACACACGCTGGTGCAATCTTAGGGGGCACAATGTGTCAAAAAGTTTGTAACCGAAATTGAACCAGAAGAAGTCGATTTTCATAATAGACTGGAACAGGAATCATCTACGCACAATCATTGGGATATTAACGGGTCATTGTCTGTTAAGAAAACACGCTAAAAGACTGGGATTGTTGTAAATAGATCTCTGTCGGTACTGTGGCTATGGCTGAGGACATCAGACACATTTGATGTGAATGCTCGGCTCTCTTTCGAGCTCGTAATAACTTTTTGGGTTACCATTTCTTCGGAAATTTAGAGATGCTTCAAACGACTGAAATGGTCAGTTTAATGAAATTTCGTAGGAAATTCAAATGCTTTGAAGAATAATAGGTTTCCCAATCGAGTAACTCTTGGTCTCGTAGGGATCATACTGGGGCCATAAGATGCCTGGTATTGTACGCAGTACCCTTACCATACCATTATTTATACCAGTTTTTAATCATCTTTTTCACCTTTAGTGCAAAACAAGTGTCCATATCAAGCAAATTTGGATCAACACTAATAAATTTATGCAAATCACGTTGTATTTTATAAAACAAAACTATTTGAAACAAGTACAAAATAATATTACTTAATAATTGACATAATTGTATTTTACCTTGACCATTGTATTTTGAAATCCACCCATTTCTAATGTCCAATGTAGAGTCGGTATAACACCATATAAAGCCCATGCAACGAAAACACTGATTTTCATATTCGGCGGAACATTTAAACTTGGAATTTGAATAATCATTGCTGTTACGAAAATTGCTGCAACTGTTATCGTATAAAAATTGCGTAAATTCTGTAAACAATCCAAAAAAATATATAAGGTAATAAAAATTGAAGTTTAAAAATACAGAATGAACCAAAAGTAACCGAAAACCTCCCAAATAACATTCTCAGTAGCCGAATATATTTGTCACTAATTAGAATATAATGCCTAGTAACAGGAACGTACCATGCGATCGATTATGCCACCTGGAATACCCTTCTATTATTCTATTACATGGTCGTGGTTTTGATATAACGCGATCTACAAATTGTTGCATAAACGGGTGTTGTTGCCAAAGCCAAAAATATACAAGGGGAACCATACATAATAATGTTACTTCTGTAATCGTCTGGAAGATAACTACCAGTACTTCTATAGTAGATACTACCAGAGGGTATATTAGTTTTGTCACTACATTTGTAACACATCCAAATAATAATCGTAGAAAGGTTTAAGGGGTATGGTTGTGTAGAGAATCAAAAGTTATATCGATTTCTGCATGTCCGTACGTCCGCCCCTATACAAGAAAACTCAAAAACACGTCATCCGATTTTGATGAAATCTAGAATATGAGCTGGGTCTTCCTTAGCTTGGTTTGGTATTGCATTTTAGCAAAATCGACCGAAAGGGAGCGAAGTTATTAAGCAAAAACCAATGTGACCAGAAAGTTTAGTCGTTTTTTGGTTATGATTTTTCGGATTTAATTTGAAAATTTGTGGAGCAATTCTGATTAAATTATTTACATGAGTTGCCTACATAAATAGACGATACCATGAGAAATTTCAGTAAAATCTGTCCAAGGATAGTTGAGAAAGAAATAGTCATAGGGGAAAATAAGGCTGTTCATAAAGTTTTTCCGATATATTTTAAAAACTTATATACCAATTTCAATATTTTCTTAGAGTTAATTCATTGAACTATAGATTTGTTAACTTCGAGTCCCATTTCTACCATAAGGCATCATTATACTACTATATGTTTGAAAAAAAAGTTCTTTTTGAAAACCCTGTATTATATAAATTCAGTACTATGACAATTTGTTTGGTTACATTTAGTCACTCTTGTTAACTACAATATAATGTATTTAAATTTTACCAACCTCATGACACCAGAATGCATAATAAATACCACTAATATAAATTGCTAATAATGATAAAGCAATCCCGAAAAGATCATACGTTAAAAAGCAATCATAATCTTTTTCAGAACGACAAGAAAAAGTATGATAAATTGATGAAAAGATCATGCAAAGCTATAAAAAGAAATTAAATAAATTTTAATTAAATTAATTTAGTTTGGTATTAAAGTATGTTTACCTGAAAACAAACTAAAATTGAACCAACTATAAATTTGTCAGCCATTGCACCATTCGCATTCAGGAAATGTATGTCATCGATTGTCAGGCCAAAAAATAGAAACCAACCAAATATGTGACTCCAAATATTTATCTGAAAAATAATTTTCATTTTAAAACGATATTATGGAATTAAAATGGAATTGCTTCAAAACGCATGTAAATCCTTCGTTTTACTGTTCATGTTCTGCTCTGGAGCAGAATACTACAGAATACTGCAGCGCAAAACGTTGTGGTTTGAATTACTTATGATTTTTTTTTAATTTTAATTTTTTTTTTATTTGATTCAGGATTTTGTAAAGCAGGCTTGGGGAATTTGAAATGGAACAATACACAATTAAACAACGGACCAAAATCATCGAACTTTCCGGCAAAAAGTAGAAGAAAAACCAGATTTCATTCACAATTTGATAATGTGCGATGAAGCCCATTTCCAATTAAACGGCTTCGTAAACAAGCCGAACTGCAGGATATGGGCTACGAAGAATCGAAGAGCAGTTCATCTACAACAATTGCACCCACTTAAGTGTACTGTTTGGTGCAGTGTATCGTCTGAGAGGATCAGTGGGCCATATTTCTTCGAAAATGAAGACGGTGTTGGAGTTTTCATCAAGAATGCTCAATATCAGACGATGCTGGAAAAATTTTTACGGCCAGCTGTGAAAAACCTTTGGTTCCAACAATATGGAATCACAGCTGAAAGGGACTCAATGGCTCTTTTAAGGAATACCACAACGTTAATTTTACGCCACCCTGTAGAAACACTCAATCATCATGATAAAAATCTTATTCCAACTAATATTTTCAATATACAAATTTGTTCTGTTCCGGAACAAATATACTAAATGAAATACCACAAAACTGAACCGACCATATAACTATTTAAATAAATATTTCCTTACGGTTTCATTTGTCCACCAAAATACACTTTCCAGACACAATCTCGTTGTTAGATATGTTCTGTAACCGCTTCGAATATACGGATTGAATTGTAAATGTTTTGGTGCCTATAAAATGGAACCAAAATTAAAACATTTTATACTTTACTTAATTATATTTAAGTCATTTTACTTACGTCTTCATATTGCAATAAAATTCTACTTTTATCAAATTTTTGATTTGTTAAATTTTCATTACTATAAATTTGACTAGATAACTTATTTTTACAATTTTCATTAATTTCACTATTAAAAATTTGTTGAAGATTATTTTTGCCATCGTTTATAGTTAAATCAGTCTAAAAAAATAAATGTTTTAGTTAAATATAATTAAAAAAGTTATTTAAGATTAAATGTTCATAAAAATTTGAATTTTAAACAGTTCGAGTGCCTGATTAAAATTATTAAAGACTCGGGCTTTTACATCCGCGTTACACCAAGCAAGACTCAACTACCATAACATAACAATTAGTTGGTTTACATGCCAACTTGAAAATTGACTTGTGGTCGACTTGAAACTCAATTCACGTATTTTAGGTTTACTAAATTGAAGGATTCACTTGAAATCGATTTCAAATCAGCTTTGTGTCTACCTTTGTGTCTATCTTTTTTATAAACTGGCCAAAGTTGTGTGCTTTTTTTTGCAAGCAATTACTTGTAAAATTCCCCAAATGGAATAATCCAACGGATTCAGATCTGGTGAATATGGTGAATTTCGATGTTGAACTTTTCAATCAAATGAAGCCGTTCAATTGAATTTCGTTTAAGGTACATTGTACAAAAAATAAGAACGCGTATTTTCATGAACAAATAATTTTTACTACTGACAGACAATATGTCAAGTAATATTCATATCAAAGTTTAGTATTGCAAGACTTGCGGTTTACATTTGACAGCGATTTGACACTTCAATTGTCAGACCCGTAAGGTTAGGTGTCGTGTCTGCTCATACTAAATTTTAAATTTCGAAGTCGATCTGCGTTTCCCAAACAAGAATTTTGTCTATACAAGTATTTTGTCAAAGTTTCGAAACGTCTAATTGAAAAAAAGTAAAGGTTATGCAACGTAATTTATAGATTTTAATTAAACCAATTTTTTTTAGAAACCATGAACTATAAGCCGGATTAACGATATTTTACTATAACTCATTTATCCTTTTTTAATCTATATTAATTTCGATTATTTTTAAAACGTTTTTTTACGTTCTCTAAAGGTTTGCCTTCCCTGGAAATAAATGTATGAACAAATTACGATTGGTATAAAAAAATTTAACTTTAAATTGTAATTTATTTCAATTATATAAAATCTAAAGGTTGACATTTACCAAACTATGCTACACTATTCACTTCTTGCACAAAGGAAAAGTATTAGGATCCGAATCAACCGAATGGACTTTGTTATAAACCACAAATCACATACAAAGAATTAGTGAGGTTCTAAGAAAGATCCCGATTTACACAAAATTCGGTAGGAAAATCAAACAGAAAAAATACTAGAACACTTGTCACATTATTTACCACTAAATTTGTACTTCCAGTGTTTATGTTGGTCTGCTGTTCAATATCACGAATTTTTATTGAAGAATTTTCCATTTTAATATTTTTATAATTAAAATTTAATTAATTAGAAAATATAATTTGAAGTTAAAAATTCGAATTAAATTAATAATTAGATCAATTTAAATTTTTTAACTTTGAAATCATTTTTATTTTTAAACATGATTCAAAATTTTACCAAAAAATTAAAAAGAGCAGAACTGTCTTAATTGAAATTTTAAAAATTTGTGTTAAAACTTTTGAAGATTTTTTTTACAATAAACATTTCTGGGGATATTTCCCTCCACGACTTCATAAATTTAACAAAACTTTAAAAAATATTAAATAAGTTACGTCGAAAGATACTAAAAAAAAATTGTTAAGAAATTCATTTCCCAATATTTTGGTTTGGTTTTTTTCAAACTTCGGCTTTTCATCCGCCAAGTTTACCATTTCGATGTGCAAGAAAATTCAAATATTTAACTCTTTCGAATGTGTAAAATTTCATAATATAAAAATGAAGTATGATATAATATTCATTCGAATGATTTTAAGAGTTTATTAACCGGAATTGAAAACAAGTTGAATGTTACAAATTCCACTCTTTGTGGTTTTTCTTCAAAATATCATGGAGTAAACTTTCTGTGCCTAAAAAAGCACTTTAGCGTTTTTATTCGCGTTTTTAAGGACTTCTAGTACAAATTCAATCTGTAATATGTCTTTATTCTACTTCTTTCTAATTCCTAAGGGTTCCCATAGAAAAAAGTTTAAATATAAATAATCCTCTTAGTATAAATTATGAAGATTTGTTAATACTGGAACCTAGCCTCTCAACCAAACTATTTAGGAGAAGGCACAATGTGCCAGTTAGGCCTACGTGCTAAGGCTCGCAACTGGGCAGGCTCCTCCAATACAATACATACATACAATACTGAGACTATTAAATACATAAACCGTAAAATGAAAACTCCTAGTTTCTAGCACACTACGATGAGTACGCTTTCTCTAGTTTTGTTGACAACTTCAGTTGTCTTATTTTAAGTATTATTTAAAGTAAAGCGAGCTCTATATGTAGATTTTGTGTTTCGTTTATGTTTACAATTATTTTTAATCATTCGCACAAGAAAATTCAATTACGAATCAATGAAGTAGACTTAACCAAAACAGGTGTCCATTAGTTTGCACAGTCGTCGAAGATCTTAAACACTAGAAGATCAGTGATAGTAATTGCGAACTTAAACTTGTTTCTCCAACCACACGACTCCACACGACTTATTTCAGGACATATTTTCAGTCGGACTGCAAAAAAGTCTTGTGGAGGCTCTAAAATTTGGACTTTTTTGTCAGTCCGACTGAAAATATGTCTTGAAATAAGTCCAATGGAGTCGTGGGGTAACTAAAAAAGAATTTACTCTATTACCGAAACATGGTCATGCAAAAGTCTGAGTTATCAGCATGTAAGTTGTTTCAACTTGGTGTTTTGAAATTTCGAAAGATTTCAGTACCTATGATATTTTGTCCATATATTAAAAGCTAAACTAAACTTGAAACAATTTGCTGAACACAAACTTGAAGCAAATTACGTGCTGATACCCCTGAGACAGTTTTATAAATTCCCTTTCAGAAATGATAAATAAAACTCTAATTAAAGGCTTCAAATAATTCACTTAATTACTTGCTTTCAACCGAATTAATTATTTAATTTTAGGTTTAAATCATTTTAAAAAATTCTGTAATTAATATCGATTAATATTTGCTGAAATATTCATAATGATTTCTATCAATAAATTTCAATATCGTCATGAATTTTGAAGTTCACATATATTTTTTGTAGTTTAGTTATGCAAACAAAAACTGGGTCATCAAACAACAACTCTTTTTTTTGCATACAAAAGTGGAACAATTACGGAATTGAATATTTCAAATCGATATCAGGAAATGTTTTCATTTATAACTGACTAAAAATTACGTCAAAATGTTTTCATACAATTTTGATGAGATCGGTAAACTTTAGGTTTAGGCATATGGATACTTTCTCTACACACCCATCAAGTGGTATTGTGTTAAGGTCAAGTCAAATATTTAAATTTTTCTTATATAGTTTCTCTTATTTTTTGTGGGCTCTAAAAAATGTATATTTATGTAAAACTTTCTTTCTCTATACAAGGTGTACAGAAAGTGTAGGTAATCATGTAGTGCTGTTCCATGAAGACCTTAGTCAGCATCGAGTTTAGGTTCACTATTATGAAACATCAGATTAAATTGAAATTGAGTTAACTTCAGTAAATCCAAAAAATTATAAAATGAACCTGCAAAATCAAGAACTAAATAGTAAATAGTTCACGGATTTTTTCCAAAACATTGCTTTAGAGTCTCATAACCTTAGTAGTTCTAACCCTATCAAGTTACGCTTGAAATGAAACATTACATAGAATATTTGTATAAAAATTATAGAATTCAGTCGTAAGTAATTGTGGTAATTGGGTTTTGAAAATGAGCCAAAATTCGGAAAAATTCGCTATATTTTGCAAAATCTCTTCTACCAAGGTGATAAAGCTTCGCACGCTTGTGAAAAATTTGTAGTGGTTATGGTGAAGATGCTCTATCAAAATCAGCAACAAGTGAATGGTTTTCTCGTTTCCGCTCTGGAAATTTTGATGTTAAAGATGCGCCGCGCTCTGGTAGACCAATCATTGTAAAATTCGATGAAATCCTCCAAAAAATTGAGGAAGACTGACACATTTCATCATAGGACATTGCTGAGGACCTAAATATTGATCAAAAAACAGTTTTGAACCATTTGCATAAGTCTGGATACAAAAAGAATCTCGATATTTGAGTTCCACTTGAATTATCAGCGAAAAATTTAATGGACCGAATTTCCATCTGCGAATCCCTGCTGAAACGAAATGAAATCGACCGATTTTTGAAAACTTGATAACGGGTGATGAAAATTGGATCACATAAAACAATAATGTGCAAAAAAAATCATGGTCCAAGAAGAATGAAGCTGCACAAAGTATGGCAAAGCCAGGACTAACGCCACGTAAGGTAATATGCCTATATTTGGTTTAATAAAATTAATTTAAATGGTAATAAAAATGTGTTTGAATTTTGGTGAAAAAAATTCCCGAACTTTTTACTTGACCCAATATTATGTACAATAATGAATAACCCAGGTGCCAGCTACTTATTCTCATATATATAACTACTAGTGGCAGAAACGTACCAGTGACTAAATATGATATATAATGTGTCTGTTATACCTACGTATAAAGAAACTTATGCTGCGGTTAGATTGACTTTCATTCTCATAAAATATTTACTTTTATGCAACCACCAAAAAGGCAAACAAACACGGTTTTACTTGTTTTGCTTGTAATTAAATGGAATTTTTTTAATTACAAATTGTTTTAAAGTAATAATTTTTTGCAAGAACACGACTTATATGAACTTAATTTCACTTGTTTTTACGTTTTCTTACAATTTCAATTGTTAATTGTTGCAGTTTATTGTTTCCTTTTTATTGTCTATTAAATATATTTTTAAAATTAACGTACAAATTATTTACACTTGGATTTTGGTATTGTAATTTTTTAGTTCTTTCAAAAAAGTAATAATTATTCCAATGTAAATTATTGCTAAACATCATACACATTTTTTTTATGATTTCATAGAAAATTACTTCCTTCTAGTTTACATCTGTTACATTTTATCCATCGAATAAAGCTCTCTGACACTTGACATAAATTCTACTTTCGTATAAAAAGCGTTATATAAAATCTAAAACAGTTTACATTATCACACAGAAATTCGGTGGATAAATATCAAATGTAAACAAGAAATTTGACTTTATTAAGATTTTCCAAAGATTCTAAATTTAGAATTTCGAACTTTTCAGATTTTGGAAATGACTTTGTACGTTGGAACGTTCATGCCAAATACAAAAGGGTTTCATTTTCCCCTTTAACCAATCAATTTAGCAATTTTCATGTGTTTATCAGAAATTTGGACATTTTCCAATCCGCATCAAAGCTTTATTTTGAATAAATTGAAAGAAAAAACTTTATAAATTCATTTTAAACATAAAATTTGGCAGAAAACCTAAAATAAATTGGTGCATCAAAAGTACACCGCCAATGCATACACTAGAAGAAGGATTTCTATCGATTGAAATACAAAAAAACCACCAAGACTTATATTGATTAAAGAATTGTGCAGGTCTTTTTTATACTTTTTGGATAACATTACAGTAACTAATAAATGTGAAAGATAAAATCTGATTTTTTATTCGGCATTATGTGCTTCTTGGTCCTTTTTAACGGTGTCGTTATCATAATCCTAATAGAATTAAACACACCTCAATTATTTAAGAAATGAATGCGATAAATGTTATTAAAATCCAAGATTAAAACAAGTATTTCATAAGAACTTCTTAAAAATTTAAAGGAATAGAACAATTTCTTATTACTTACCAAATTAATTAATGGTTTTGTACGATGATAACAACAATTTCCATTCGAATGGGAATCAAATTGTTTAAATATTTCAGTCTTAATTAAATCAAATTCTTCCATTTTATCGAAACAACAGCGGCTAATTTAAATACAGATGTGTCTCTTTCTTATACAACTTCCTCTACTGCTGGACCCAACGGTCGTCTATCTGGCGACACCAATTATATAATATCGTAATTAAAAATTAAAACATAATCATTAAAGAACAGTTTTATGTTATATCATTCTATTTTATCAAATTTAATTAAATATTCACCAAACTTTACCGAAATGAATCTTAAATAAAATAATATATTCAAAAATTAACAGATTACCAAAAAAATGTTCAGCGATTTAACGGTTTTAGCCATTTTTTCTACGCGAATTTAAGAGAAAAAATGCGAATTCCAGAAAAAAAAAATTCTTATTATAGAAAAAAAAAACTAACTAAAAAAGCCTTCTTCATAAATTATAATAATTCAAAATGAATTAGTTTAAATAATTTCTATTTTAATTCAATTTGAAGTGGAAACAAACCGCGTTTGTAACTCATAAACTTTCATCATCAAATCAATCACTTGATAACTTAATTAAATTAATTTTTATGGGAAATATGAATAACAAAACAATATTCTTTTTAACATTTTATTAAATCAATGGACGCAATTTATTCAAATTTTAGATATTTTCCGTATTATTTTTATTCAAACTCAATTAAAAGTACTTCTCATGGAATTTTATTATTCAAATTTTCATACGTACAAATTCTCTCTATCCGAATGCTGCCAAGTTTTCGATAAGACTAAAAAAAAAATAAACAATATTGCTAAAAGTATAAATGAAACAATTTACAATAGAAAGCTTAAAGCCCAAATTATAATAAACATAGGAAAAGACAAAAAAGCTGAACGAATGTTAGCACGTTAAATCCGTTAAATCCATTCGACCTATTATAATGTGCATAAGCAGGAATAAGCATTTGACAGTACGTCATCAAAGAATTGTGTATTTTTCTTGTTTTTGGTAATTTAAAAATGATTTAAAATTGAGAATCGTTTGGGAACTAATTTTCATAACAATTCCAAATCCAGGATCCAAATTTCCGTACAGAATGTTTGTTGATTCGTTTGATGTTGATTTGTATTCCTTAAACATAACAAAACGGAAATCAAATTTAACGAAAGCATGTCTATCCACATTATAATTAAGATTAGTATATTTCTGTAAGTTTGTCTATACTGGTCTCTTTCTGTTATAATTCAGCCTTAAGAAAAGCTCTTGAATATTACAAAAACTAATTACTTATAGAAAACCAGTCTGAAACGATTTAAATGCATTTTTATTACCTTGTCCTCAGGTGAGAAAACCACTTGGTTATTTTATCTATTAAAGTCGGCCAAAGCACTATTGTTGTTAGCTTACGCTTTAGAGATAGAGCTTTTTACTGAAATGTGTTGCATTATGATACAAACTTGTTTAAGATTACGCTAATAGTTAGAGGTAAGGAACAATACTATGCTATTTTCAGCGAACGATTGAAAGAAAAAATTGTATAATAAGTTAATCGATAAACATTTATTAATTATGCTTGTTAAAACAACATTTAAAAATCACTAGTTAGCAGTACAAAATCATAATAGAAACTATGAAATTCTATGTTTACCGTAGGCCGAGAGAAAATTCAAAAATAAGTGATTTTGCTAGAAACTTTGGAAAAATTAATGGTATTAAAGAATATGGAAAGGAATAGTGAAGTCGAATTATAAAATAAAAGTCCACTGTTTTATCAAACTTTCAATATTATTTTCCATTACAAAAATTTGAATATATTGTAGCATTTGAATTTTATATTTCGCCTCAAAGTATGCAATTGGCATTGATTTCATATATTTTCGAGCAAAATTCAAAAAATGAATTGTAAAGAAAAGATTTTCTTTTCTTTTTGTCCGCCAACAACAATATAATAGAATAAAGATTCGTAAAACTCAAGAATCCTCAGATTACATTAGATTAAATGGAAAGATCTTTTAAGAGGTTTAAATTTCTAAAGGCACGTCCAAACCAAGCGAGTGAGAGCAAGGAAGTGCAAAAATTTGCAAGCATTTATTGATGTTCCCAAGCGCTATATAAAAGCATATTTGTTCGTGCTCACTAAGGCGTCCATACCAACTGAGCATTTCACAGAGAACTTTTTTTGCTCTTGCTCGCTCGTTTCATATGGACGCGAGATAATGGAACTTGCCTTATCAGTAAATTCTGATTATATAGTGTATATAAAATTAGACCGCGTTAAGGGGAAGTAAAGTTACCACTTAAAAGAAATACCGTGTAAATTGAAGGACGGGTTTATATGTAGGAAGAAAGGATAAGGGTAACAAAAAACACTTTATTTTCTTTTTTATTTATAATTTCCTTGACTACAATTGAATCTAGACTACTTGATTCAAGATCGTCGTTTTCGTTTCTTCTCCTCTTTTTTCTTATACCAATATCCTGGAGGCTGTATGATTATTGTTTACCCTAATCCTAATTCTAGTTTTATATGTCGATCGTCATGTAGGCATTACTCATATTTCCAATACTAGGCCTTTCCTTAGTCGACCATGATCATGTAGACATCTTATCTAGATGTGAATCGTATCTAATGGCCATCCGACATATACATATATACAATATTTGAATTGAAGTAACGGGTCTGTTCATAGGAATATCTTCTATCACAATTATGAAATTAATGAAATTTTAATAGTGTTTATTACTATTGTTAGCATCTGTATGTTAACGTCACTTTTTTATACATTTTTAATTATGACAACATTCTTCCTTTATGGTTATCGACGAACTTCATCACTGGGCCCCATATAGGAGTACACCCGGTTTTCACTATTTCACACAGATAAAATAATAATCCGCTCGACAACTTTTTTCCAAACGAAACTATTCCTATTTCTGAGTTGTCAGAATCACCAACTGGATTCTACCTCGACAGTGAACTGCTGTCTTAAAGTAAAAATGTCTATAAAATTACTAAAGTCGGGACTTTCGACTGTTCTTATCATATTTCGCCACTAATAGAAATTTTAAAATTAAACAATTCATTTTGAAAGTGTTTTATATCATGAGCTAGCAATCCAAGTGGTTTCCGTGGTGTAGTGGTTATCACATCCGCCTAACACGCGGAAGGCCCCCGGTTCGATCCCGGGCGGAAACACTAATTTTTTTTTTTCGTTTTTCGATTTTTAGAAAACTTGTTTTCGGATTTCGTTAAAAGAAAATTTTTTGAAAATACGTCAAACGAATTAAAATTTTCTTTTTAGCATAAAAAAAAAACTTATTTTTACACTTGGTGATAATATTTTCTAAATTTGTATCGGAAAATTGAAAATCTCGTGCAAATCAAAAATTCGACGAGAAATCTTTCCAAAAAAAAGAAAAAAAAAAAAGAGAAACTTTTATAAATACTTTAGAAAATCACAGGCCAGACAAGAATTGATGACGAAGAGAGATTTGCATGCGGCTTTTTCTTTTCTTTTTTTTAATATTTATATATTTTTAAACTCGCTTGAAGAAAACTGAAATTTTTATTGATTATAAAAATTCGGGTGGAGTAATTAATTCCAAACGGGAACTCCATGTTTTTTTTTTGAAGGAGTTGAAGAGGAAGAGAAATTAATTCTGAGACTTTTTCTTTTTAATTTACGTTTTATAGAAATTCTGTTTTAATTAATCTAATCTTGTGATAAGTTTTTTTTGTTTTTGTTTCTTATTTTTAGCGACAAAATCAATGAAACATGAAAACAAGACTATTTACGTGCTGAAATTTTCATAAATTTCTTGTTTTATATTTAAGTTGCCAAAAACAAGAAAGAAATATTTTCTTCTTCGATTTAAAATTACAATAAATTGTATAAAATTGTTACTAATTTTTTTTATTGTATTGTATTGAAAAGGCCCGAACAGCTGTAGGCCTTAGCAGGCAGTCCTTACTGGCTCATTATACCTCCTACTAAAATAGGTTTGAAAAGCTAGGTCCCTTCCTCGAACTGGCTAATCCTTCTAATAAAGAATAGCACCGTAGTTAAGCCCAGATTAGCTAATCTCTTCTTAGAGGGCACGCATCCAGTGTAGCAAGTCTTGTCCTTAAAAAGGCCAGACATTCACAGAAAAAATGTTCTGTTATTTTATTTTCCTCCAGGTAGGCTTCACATGTTGAAATCTCCGCCACCTATATTCTCCACATGTGTTCGTTAAAGGAATAGTGTCCTATCGCAGTGCCGAGAATGATCCCAACGGTTTTGCTCTCGAAACTCAGCAGCATTTTAGTCCTTTGGCAATCACGCTCAATCCGACCCAAACAATACCAGTTTAACTTACACTGATTCAGCTCTTGTCAACTGTGCTGCTGCTGCTGGTTGTTGTGTCAATTACTCAAGTCTTGTTTGAGATCCAAATAGGACTATCTTACTGAAAATTGAGGATACCAGGTACCATAATCAATAAATATACATAAAAAAAAGTGCCTTCGGACTATCCGTTTAGACAAATGTCTTCGTATAAACTTTGCGAGTTCGGAAAAGAAAATAGCATTCCAATTATATTTCTAACTAGTCCCATGGCATTCTGGACGTTATATTTTTGGATATATTCAGATACCATTTGTCCTCATGATGTGATAAACGTATTTTACTTTTTGTACTTTACTAAACAAGTAGGCACACCAAAGGCAATGCAATGGGAACTTCAATATTACACCTAAAAACTATACAACGCCAATAATAGAATCAACATTGACTTGACTATTTTTCGGAAGGATCTATTATCCGTTAAAATATATTAATTTTGAATAAATAATTACCATTTGTTGATTAATTAGATACATCTAAGTCCATTCGATACACAGCATAGTATGACAAAATTTAATCACATCCCTGTAGGAATTACTATTCATTCCCTTTTAGACTTCATCAAAGATGCTTGCATGATTACTTTAGGACATAGACGCCGAATTAATTTCTAGAATACACCTGAAATACTGTAAATGGGAAAACCACAAGCAATATCGAAGAATTTCATAGAACACTATAAATTTTTCCATTAAAAACGAAGTAAAATTTAATTTCCTTCCCAAATATTCCTTTTTATCAAAAGCGAGAAAAAATTAACACGTTTTATTGCGATTTTCATTTTATTAAAATTTTAATTACATAATTAATTTATAGAAAAAGAAAAAAACTTGAAAAAACAAAAAAAAAACGTTCATTATTTCAGAAAAAAATCCTATTTAGAGAGCAGCACAAGCTTAAGACAAAAATGTTCAATTCAAAAAAAAATCACATTCTCCAATTAAATTTTCTTCCAATTGCTTAACATCTTTTAGCTAAATAAAAAAAAATGTGTTTACAAGTGCATTCCTCCTTCATGGATGTCTGCAAATTCTTTTTAATCTGTAGCCAGCCACATTTCTAAGCAGGCTTTACTACTCCATTGAACTAACCACCAAAAATAACTTTATTTCTTTTTTATACTTACTTCATACAATTTTCTTTCAATCACCAAAAAAAAATTAAATTTAAATAGAAATCAAATTAATTACGAAAAACAAAACAAATCTCCATTAAAAAAAAGGACGAATTCGAGAAGCTCAATCCCGTACCTAATACCCGATTAATACTTATCATGTGTCGAATTAAGCTGCCACAAAAAACTAAGAACTTTTCCTGTCCAAAAATCATAACAAAATCGTCAGCGCTTTCACAATCCTTCGTCCTGAAGAATTATCTTTTCTGCCGAACTATCTTTTCAATAGTCTCAAAAAAAAAGGAAAAATGTCCATTCAATACTTTTCTTTCATTTTCTTCTGCAGTGGAATTCTGTAAGAAGACATTTACTTCATTTTTACATAGGTTTCGCCTGTTCTTCACTTCATTCGAAATTTCAAGTCGATCTATGTTTAAACCATGTAAAATTTCAAATCGATCAGAACAATTTTCTTTTTGTGATCGAAAGTAGAAACGTGTAACTCGATTTGAACCAAATCGGATCCAAAATGCATAAGAATGACAATGCTGGGGGGGGCCTATTATGGAATTCGAAATCGTTAGACATTCGTTACAATCATACGTTATACGATTACGTGTCATTTGGTATTATTGAGTAAAAATGACGTCGCATCGAATTCGATAATACCGTAATCGCATTTACGTTAACGAAACGATGTTACTCAAATTCGGTAATAGATCCCCTGCCTTTTTGATACAATTAGGTCTCGATTGAATTACACGATTCTACTCCTGATCGACTCAAGTCGATCCACAATTTTTAGTTCGACTTCAAGTAGGATCATGTAAACGAAGTAATTGATTATCACCACTTTGAGTATTTTTAAAAGCAATGTTTTCCAAGTAAGACTATTACTACTTAGAATATCGCTTAAATATTATTTATGATAACTCAAATGTGACGACAAATTTCCTTAAAAACGACAATCCATTATCGCCCATAGAATTCCATTCGACTTTTAACGATCAGCTAACACAAGTCACGGTGCATAGATCACATTTGTTGTAAGAAAATCAAAATGCTCATCATATCGATTTCATTATCACTTATAGGACACAAGACAATCTTCACTTAATAGATTTTCCTTTCCCAAAGCAAAAAAAAACCCCAATAGTGTGGATTTTCCTTTCCCAAAACAAAAAAAAACCCCAATAGTGTGTGAATAACTAACAATTTCTCCATCAAAACTTTCGATTTGTCCTAAAATTTGCAAAACTCTAACAAAAAAAATTCTATATTAGACATGAATAGAATTGCGAAAAAGACTACATTGCCTTTTTTTTAATATACAGACAGACAGACATTATACGGAAAATTATAAAAATCCCATTCATTCTTTTTTAAGAGATAGTTTTGTTGTCTTTTGTTTTTGTAAATGATATTTTTTATGTTTCTTTTCTTTTTCTTTCGTTTTTTTTATTTAAATAATTTTTAATTCATATTAATTAAAAAGTTTTTTTTATATTTTTTCCTTATTTTTTGGGTTTTTAATTATAATTATTAATTTAGCTGTTTGGAAAAAAAAACACAATCTAAATTTTTCCTTTAATTTTGTTTTCACTTTAAAAGTTTGGTTCTCTTTTTGTCGTTGTGTCTTTTTTTTTTTGTTTTTGTTTTTAATATTTAAGAACGTTATTAATATAAATTTTTGTTAAAAATCCAAAAAGAAAAACATTTTACCAATAAATCGAAATAATTCAAAATAAAAAAAAAAAATTGTTAAAACTATATATTTCTAATAAAATTGAAAAAAGACGGGAGAGAGAGCCGAGGCCTGAGGGCTATGATAGGCGAATTAAAAAAAAAATATGTTTTAACTATAATGCGAAACAAAATAACAACTTTAAGAAATGATTACTGAAAGTTGTTATACAAGTAAATTATGTTATGAAGAACATTATGATCTTTTCTTTCTAGCAATCTCCTTTTCTGGAGGAGGTCACAAAGATGCTTGCACCGCAATTTATTTGGCAATTAAAAAAAAATATAAAGGTCAACACTCCTGAAAAGATTAATGCACCATTATTTTTATATCAAGCCAAAAGAAAAGAGCCTCAGGATAACAACAAAAAAAAAATCCCTTTTTTCCCGTACGCCTTCGACGACTCTCTGTGGTTCTTTTACATTTTCACTTAAAAAAAAAAATATATATATATATATTAAATATATATATATATATATTAAAATATACACGATTGATTAAAATATGAAAGAGAGAAACA
Organism: Xylophagus ater; assembly: GCA_963422695.1. Classification (NCBI taxonomy): domain Eukaryota; kingdom Metazoa; phylum Arthropoda; class Insecta; order Diptera; family Xylophagidae; genus Xylophagus; species Xylophagus ater. The sequence goes on from OY730481.1 coordinate 8,903,201, forward strand.
AAGCAAAAAAAGAGATAGAAGAAAAAAATCCGACCAATTAGAGTAAAGTAACAACAATTGCATTGAATTAAAAAGCACGTGGAAATTAAAGTCATATCATTCTTAAGCCCAATTTACATATCATCGAAGCTTGCAAAATTTACTAACAATGTGAGTGAGGATAGTTTAATTTAAATTTGTATCTGCGACAAATTTAAAACACGATGGTATACATACCTCTTCCTCATACATAATATTCACACGCACTAACCAAAATATGTCTTCAATATTTAGTTTAATAACAGCTCAAATCGAGCTGGATAAATTTCCATGATAAAGTCATTTGTTGTTAGTAATTATATAAAAGTTTTCTCAGTTCAAACTTTTACTGAGGCAAAAGTCAAAAACTTGTGCATTGGCATTTACTACACACAGAGCATTCATTCTTCTCGTAGTCTGTCTGGTGGAAACTGATTTAAAACAAGACCACGGATCTCAGCTAACAAATATGTTGGAATTAAGGTGAATTTTACCGTTTCGTTTATCTCAGTCATAAATCGCTAGTTTATTTTGCGCATAGGCCTCGGTGGGTGATGTAAATTGGGTATTGATTTTCGAATCAACATCTTAATGATTTCTTTCTTTTGTGTTCGATGTATTCATATTAATATACGAAGAATTAATCAACATATAAACTTTGACCATATGTATTTCAATAAAAAAAAAATGCTAGCTGCATCATGCATCATGCAACCTGCATGCATCCATAAACAGTTATAAAGCTTTGTAGTTTCAAAAATCACCAAAATAAAAACACACCTTCCAAAATATCATTTCCTAAAGTCTCTTATCTCGGATTTTTGCATTATAGTTGGAAACATCCTTTGGGTCTAAAATTAATTATAATATATATATACGAAGGATTTGTTTTTTATTTTTTTTTTTTTTGCTTTCTCTTTTTAATGATAACTAAAAGTACAGAGACAGTAAAGTCTTTTCTTTTGTTTATTTTCATATACAAATTCACGTATGTTTTTTTTTTTGTTTTTATTTTTAATTAATTTTGTTTTAATTATTTTTATTTATTTTTATTTTTTTCTTACTTTTTCCAATCTTTCTCATTAAGAAATGTAATAAAACTTTCTTTTATTTTTTCAATATTAACATTATACTGAGATGTAATTATTATTATTATTATTACTATTTTTATTATTATTATTATTCTGCATGCATGCAATTTAGATTTTTATTCTGAAAAATGTTTTTCCATGTTTTAAAATTAGTTTTTTAAGGAAAAAAAAAAAAAAATTAAAAGAAAGTCGAACTTTGTTTGACTTGATTAAAATAAAGAAATACAAAAATTTTACTTCAAAGAGAAAAAGACAAATATTGTTTTTCATAAACCTTAAATTACTTTCTTTTTTAATTAAATATTAATTAAAAAAAAAAACCTTTCACAAAGTTGGAGAGTACATAAATATTTCTATTTGTTTTGTTGTATCTTTTTTCGCGTCCTTATCATTTTTTGGCAAGGAATTTATTTGAAACGTATTTCAAAAGGGACTAAAAAACTAAAACTAAAGAACCCTGAAACGCTTTTCCGCGTGTAAAACTCGCGATTTGAACACCAAATCTTATTTTAAAAAAAAGCATAGGAAAGAAAGAGGCAATACAAAGCCCTCAATCGTATTACACACGATTTCATCAAGTCCTCGGCTCATATATTTGATTTCTCGTTTCGACATTGTGAAATACCAAATTTCTATTATCTATCGACACAAAGGTGATTTTTTTTTGTCGATTCGATCAATCGAATCGAAT